>JANAVB010033820.1:10191879-10872976 GCA_029216955.1 Iris pallida | reverse complement strand
TTCCTCCTAGGCAGGCACGATCCCTGGTCACCCAGCTTCTAATCGTCTGAAACCTTTTTTCTCTTTCCTCCTCGTCCACGAGTTGTCCGCGACCATTTTGTATCCTCTTTTCATTTCTTTATCTTCGCTCTCTAAGCCAGGCTCTCCGAGCCATAACGGGTTATCGACTAGTTGACAGCGGCATCCGTGCAGCGCGAGTAGCAAGCTCCGTTGCACGTCCCCGTCTCTCTATCGCTAATCATCTTTTCTTACTTATTCTTGACACGATCCTTGGTATACCAGCTTCTGATCATCCGAGTTCTTCTTTCCTTTCTTTCATTCGTTCTTCCTTTCATTTGTTCGTTCATTCATTATGCAGCTCCAGGTACGGGAACTCCTTGGTGACCCAACGGTCCCGAAGCCTTTTGATGTTTCTATACTTTGCTCCGAACGACTATTTTGATAGTCTTCATGTCTCAATTCAGTAAACCATTCATTGTTTCTTGCCTCAAGTTGTGTTCATTATTTCATTGCATACTTGAGCGCATAAGGTACTTGAACTTAAGTTGTGCCTTAGCACGAGCGTGGAGTGCATACGAGGATTCAGTAAATTCTCAAGTTCATTTCCATGTTCTACAAACGCATACAAGATAGGATTATTCCTTTAGCTATGTGCATTAAGTTCTCTTATTAGCATGCAGGGGTTATCACCTAGCGATTTAGCAAAATTGTCGGTATTATTATGTGTCTAGGCTAAGCAAAGATAGGTTTTATTTATCGGAGCCATCCACCATAGCGATGATCGCATCGGCCGAGCGAGACTCTGAGTGTGCCTTTGAAAGTCTAAGTCTCGATTCTTCTGAAGGCCCAAGTCCATTGAATTTGCCTTAGTTGGTTGCAAGGCAATATTTTGGTTTCGTGGACACTGTTGCGAATAAGACAAATGTCGACCTCTTATAACACGGCGTAAAGCGTAGCCTGCACACGAAACCAACTAAATCAATATTTGATCGAATCGGACTTATGCGTTGCATCGATTTAATTTCTTAGACTTTCGAACCGACTAAATGCCTTCTCTCGGGCCAACTTAACACTTGCATCGATTCGCATCGATACTTCATCGGGTCTCGCAAATTTTTGAGTCAACGACTCATCATAATGCACCGTACGAGAGAGGAATTACATTAATGCACCCAAATCCAGAACACAACAGATTTTGTAATCTTTCTTTGCGATGGTTCATACACAGTTCCACTCTTTCATAAATCACATCAATTCTAGTGATGGAGCCATCATATTTCCATCCATTCAACTAGTTCGTTCTGATAATGGAACTGCATTCCTTTCTAATGCTATGAGACGTTCTTTGCTGATAATGGTGTTATACATCACGTAGTTGTGTTAACCCACCACAACAAATGGGGTGGTTGAGCGCAAGCTTGTCACCTTCTTGAGGTACTCGGGCTCTCCGTTTTCAAGCACATTTACCCTTAAGATTTTGGGGTGAATGTGTTCTCACAGCCGCATATCTCATCATAAAATGCCAACCCCCCTTTTGTCAATGAAATCACCATATGAATTTGTTTGGTACTAACCTGATTATGCAAATTTATGAGTTTTTGGTAGCTTATGCTTTGCTCATAATACAAAAATCCAACACAAGTTTGATCAAGAGCAAAACTTGGTGTGTTCATTGGTTATCCTTATGCCCAAAAGGGTTATCGTATCTATGACATTGCCACTAACCATTTACACCTCTCGCAATGTCACCTTTTATGAATGAACATTTCTATTTTATGATATGTCTCAATCACTATCCGAATGCAAAGACCCAGTTATCCCTTTACTCTTACATAAAAATCCCAGTTTCGATCCCTCACCTGTAGTAAGCCACCCTCCAAATGCACCAATATGACACCCCACCAAGTAATCCTCCAAATGCACCATAGATAACACCCCACCAAGTAATTCTCCAAATGCACCAACATCACCACCTATGTCCACAGAAACAGAACTCATTTCAGATCTTAGTTCACTAGACATTCCTACATGTATTTTGATAGAAAGTCTACCTCTAAGAACTAGACGTCCTCCTATTTACTTGGCTGACTATGAATGTTCCACTGCCATTCATGAATGTTTTCATTCTTCATCTAATTCTAAGTTGAAAGTTACACCCTATCCTCTACATACTATCTTTCATGCTAACTATTCTCCTGCACACAAAGTTTTCCTTTCCACCATTTGTTCCACAGTTGAGCCAAAGACCTTCTCAAAAGCCATGAAGTTACCTCAATGGCGAGAGTCCATGGAAAAGAAATTGCAGCTCTTGAGTTAAATAATACATGGAGTCTTGTTTCACTTCCCCTCCATAAAAAATCCATTGGTTGTAAATGGGTGTACAAGATCAAATACCGTTCTGATGGTTCCATTGAACGGCATAAAGCTTGATTAGTAGCTAAGGGCTATACTCAAATTGATGGACTCGATTATCATGCTCCAGTTGCAAAATTGGTCATAGCTCGTGTGCTACTTTCTATTGTATCAATCAAAGTTGGTCCCTCCACCAAGTTGATGTCAACACTGCTTTTTTTTATAAGGCGATCTCCATAAAGAAGTCTACATGACTCTACCACCTGGTTTTGTCCGACAGGGGGAGACTAGAGTTTGTAAGCTCAACAAATCCATCTATGGTTTAAAACAGGCAAGTCGACAATGGTTTTGCAAAATTCTCATCTACACTTATTAATGCGGGTTTTCTCAATCCAAGTCAGATTATTCAGTTTTTACTCATCATCGAGGTTCTTCTTCAACATTCTTCTTCTGGTGTGTCGATGACATAATTATAACCGTAATGATGATTGCGCTATTCAGCGGCTCAAGCGTTTTCTTGAAGTTAAATTTTTTATTATAGACTTGGGCATGCTAAAAAAAATTTGGTATTTAGGTGGCTCGCTCTACGAAAGGGATATTTCTTTCTCAAATGAAATATAATCTTGATATTCTCAAGGACGTTGGTTTTCTAGATGAATTTCTGATTTTCCTATGGAACAAAAGCTTCGGTTGTCACATGAAGAAGGCACCTTACTTCCGGATCCTACTCCTTATCATCGCTTGGTGGGTCGCCTTATTTACCTCACAGTTACTAGACCAGACATCAATTATTCAGTTAATGTTTTGAGTCAATTTATGCAATCTCCTCGTAGCATACACCTTGATGCTGCTCATCGGGTGGTTCGTTATTTGAAAGGTTCAATTGACAAAGGAATATTTTTCTCCTCATCTACAAATCTGCATCTTCATGGTTACTGTGATTCTGATTGGACATGTTGCCCTATTACTCGATGCTCCACAACCGACTATAGCACTTTTTTGGGCATATCACGCCCCAGAACCAGAATACCGAGAGCGGAGGAGTGACTCAGCCAGCTACGTATTATGGTAGATGAATACCGTATAATACGATCAATGCTGTCTAAAAGACGAGGGGTGCATACTACATGAAAGTCTTACTAGGGTTACTCAACATCTATTGTCTCAATCATTCAAACAAGAAACAGTAAATAGAGAACATGTGAAATAAAGCATTAAGGCGTCCCAAACGCTTAGTCAAAATGTTCTTGAGATCTGACTTTACAAATATAGCCAGATGATGTAGCAAAGCATACACAATTGTTATCAGCTGCAGTCTGACTTAGTTACAATTATATAAAAATAAATACAAGACAATCCGACAAACATGTCGGTGCCAAACGGCAAAGTATAAAGTAGTAACAAAACGAGCGGGGAAGTAAGAAACCCACTCGTGTCCTCCTGCGATCATTCCTCTAGTATTGACCATCTTGGAGTAGAAGTAGCTGAGTCTTCAGAAACCGGCTCTAAATCTGGCCATGCAAAACCAGAGAGGTTAGACCTCTAATAGCAAGTACCGCAAGGAAGCACGATATGAGGATTAGCCAGTAATAGAAAATATGATAAATAGACCTCTACTTGCTACTGAGATTCACATAACATCACGACACTTCGACGACCAACTTTCCACCAAATAAGGACAGAAGTTGGCCCATCATGTCCTGACATTCTGATCATCTCAGTTAGTTAAAAAAGTAGGCACAGTACACAAACAAATCAATTTAAAACGGCCATTCAACTACTACGGCTTGCTACTGTAAGTCCCAGGTTACCCTGGAAATATGTAATAAGGATTCCTCAGTTCTTACTATGTACAAGCAAGGCTAGTCTACCCAATCAATCAATTGCGCCAACCATGAATTAGACGAGTCCCAGTGGGATGCCCATCATCATATACAATAAATAATAAAAGATACCGCTTCCTGTCCGTGTGGCAGATTTACAGTATCTGTGGGAACCAGCCGGCATGTCGGCACTAATAGTCCCAAAGATGGCTGCCATGTAAGAACTCGGGAATTCATTCTCTCTCACATGTAATTATTATTTTATTTAACTTAGTAGCCTCTATGTTAAGTGAAATCCCATGTCGTGGATCATGGTCCTTCAGAATGAGTACTTTCGTACAAAGTACGATGCACAACTCTACAACGATGTCCGTACGGCTAGGTTGTAGGTCTTACATAGCGTAGTGCAATAATCAAACCTAGCCACGGAATAATCATGCCTTGGCCATAAGTACAATGCTGCTTTTGTAGGAAATAAATTAAAATCTGTACGTGCCTAAATGCCAATATTCGGATCCGACCAATCGGTTGCAGTAGTTCATAGTTAATATGAACGTGTCTCATTCAATTCAATAAGACGACTAGCCAGCCCTTAGTTCCAACTAGGAACGCACGATCAATTATTAGTCAAGGTCACAATCAATGTCAATCAATATCAATTCGGGACAACAAAATAGCTAAAAGGCACTATGGCAGCAATAGATGGGAGCCCATCTATGCGGCCAGAATCGGGTCAGAATCCCATGTAGCCGAGAAAATAAAACACATACGGCTGAGAAAAATAAAATGCATGCGGCTGAAAAAATAAAATACATGCGGCTGTGAAAATAAAATACATGCGGCTATGGGGAGAAAGTCTTATGCGGCTGGGAAAAGTAAGTTTATGCGGCTATGAAAGTCCATGCGGCCAGAAAAGCAGGGTCTCATGCGGCCCGGGGAAACAGTCATATGCGGCTGGGAACTGCTCATGCGGCTCGGAGCTGCCAAGTGCCATACGGCCAAAGGAAACTGTCACGACCCGCACCCATTTTTTTTTTTTTCGGATACGAGACGTGTCCAAGCCAGCCTACGCCGCAGTGTCGGCGGTAGAACGCTGTCACGGCCATGAAGATCATAATCACAAAGATGCTCATTCACATAATTAATTTAACTTACAATGATCACAAGTTTTACATTTGCAGGAAAAATATAAACTTGTACAAATAAATGAATGACTATAACTTGACTATCTGACTAGTCTTCTAGGCTCGTCTGCAAGTACACCCGAACTCCCCATGCTAAGTGAATCCATGGCTAACCTGAAAATGTTGATTTCCAGTCAGGAATGGAACGAGCACAATTCACTGAATGCAATTTCAAATAAAGAAAATGACTATAAGACAAAGGTTAGACATCAATCATGAGTTTTGAAAATAACAGTAAAGCCGTAAGAAAAATCAATAGTAATAAATAGACCAATACTTTCCACCGTTAGAAGTACCTTTGATATGTGATCAGTCTGGGACACTACACCGCACGGTCTACGAGATCTACTTGCAGAAAAATTAAACACTGTCTACGAGATCTACTTGCAGAAAAGTAAACGAGGTCTACGAGATCTACTGCATAAAAGTAAACGAGGTCTACGAGATCTACTGCATAAAAGTAACAATGTCTACGAGATCTACTGCATAAAAGTAAACAATGTCTACGAGATCTACTGCATGAATAACAATGTCTACGAGATCTACTGCATGAAAGTAACAATGTCTACGAGATCTACTGCATGAAAGTAAACGAGGTCTACGGTCGGATCACACATCCTTGGTACTTCTCATTCCCGACTCAACAATTTATAGAAAATAATCACATAACCAATGACCAATCAATGAAATATAGTGAAAATCAATATCGAAATGCAGACAATAAACTGTACTCGCCTGTGGTCCTGTGCTGGTGAAACCGATAATCTGAGCCACTCAGTATGCTACAATAGTCAAAATTCGTACAACAGTCCCCGAAAGCTGAAATAAACATTACCAATATTTTTAGAATAGTCAAATTAGCTAGGATTGTCTGTCCTTAAGTCCAATTCTGGACACAGGGGCAAAACGATAATTTCGGACAAAAACGATGTCCCCGTTGGACCCGCTTTGTACCGAAAAGCGTGCCAGAGTCAACGGTCTCTAAAGTCGTCAAACTACATGTCTACGGATCCAGTTTTCCGATACGAACCCAACCGTATGTCCAGAGTTGGATTCCGGCGAGCCGTGCACAAAATCGCCCGTTGAGTGGGACCGTGGGGCCCGCAAAACGACGTCGGATTCAACTGTCTCAGAATTGGACCAAACTTGGCATACAAGACCAGAAAAATGATACGGTCCTGTTGGCGCAAGTTTTGTCTCGATCCGACTAACGTGCACAAAGTAATTGAGAAATTTGCAATGTGCACGATACGGGAATTTCGACGGATACGCATCAAATTCTTCGCGCACACGCGACCAATTTGAATTCCGTCAAAGCCCACACGACCACGAAGCTGTTACGCAGCTTTCGATACCTTCGGTACGCGACCACGTCGTCCGGAATGGCGGGACGGACGTCGTGTGGATGAATTTCTATATTTTGAAAACAGATTTTTCTTGAACTTTACAATCAAAATTCTTTTCCTATAACACACGATAAATCAAACTATCAGAAGGATTTTAGAGCCCTACATGTTGTCTAAAATGTTGTTCAAACAGAATTTCTAAAACGACACTAGATCGATTGTAATCGATCTTCAACTATGGGTAGTTGGACTGAAATCGTCCTATTTTCTGGACAGGTTTTTGGGCGATGTTCGCGTCGATTTTCTAGGGTTTCTGCTGTCCTAGAATAAAATCCATCTGAAGGGTTTGGAAGAGGGTCTAATAGGCTCTCGGTAACAATTTACAGAACGGAGATTGGAGAAATACATAGGGAGAAATCATACCTCCAATATTGGTCAATAACTCGCCACTGCTGTTCTGTATCCCTCTTGTTCGCGCAGTTGGCCATTCCTGGCCGGCCGTCCTCCAGCCAGCGGTGGCGCAGTGGCCGCGGGGTGGTTCGCCCATTGATGGGGTCCGCCTAGGGTTTTCGAGCGATACGAACTCCCCCCCCTCTCGGTTTATATACAGTTAACCTATATGACTGTCGGGTTTATACAGAGCCGAGAGCTCTGGCTCTCGAATTTAGTTGCCGCCCAAGCTCGGGCTTGGGCCAGGCTCTTGGGGCTCGGGTTCTATTAGCTGATGTAGGGGAGTTGCTGGACTTGGTCTTGGCTTCACCCGGTTGGGCCTGCTGTGGTGTGCTTTGGAAATTTAGGAGTTAGGGTGAGCTCGGTTGTGGGGTCTTGCTTCATTGATCAATCAATAGTTGTATACATGGCTCTACATGATTGGCCATGTTATGTGTGAACAAATGAAGTGAGGTGTACACGTTGGAGCTGATGGCAACCAACTACTATTTTGCTTACTGCTGTATACTTGCATGCATGTATGTTGTTGTAGTTGCAACATGCAACTAATATATATTGAAATGAATTGAATTGAATTCCAATTTAATTTAGTCCAAACATTCCTTTTATTATTATTATCTATATACATAAATACTCCTATACCTATATATATATATATATAATATACATATAATCTATATACACACATATATATTTATGCATATATTTATATACGCAACACACATTTTTATATACGCATACAACATCGTATATTATATATTTATATTACCATATTCACATATACACATAAAAATATATATATTCACACATATACATATACACGAATATTTATATTGACATATACATATCTACAAATATTTATATATAGGCATATATATTACACACTCGTACACAATATATATTTATAATACATATATACCTTGTATATGTACCATATTCAATCTAAAATGTTTAAAATCATATAAAATATATTTCCAAATAAAATATCAATATTTTTATTTCTATATATAATATATCTATTTAAATGTGTACTTATACCCCTATACTCTACACATACCTGTATAATATATCCATAAAACCTAAATAAAACCCCACATTATATATTCCTAGAGTAAGGTCTATTTTATAAATATGAATATAATAACATTTTTGACGAAGATAATAAAACCAATAATAAAAATAATATTATATAACAGTAATCACAATAACATTGAAATTAATAATAATGATGATAAAATCACCATTCCCGTAAAATAAATAATAATAAATATTTTAAAGTTCCGGGAAGGGGAGCTACAAATCTACCCACCTTAAAATAATTTCGTCCTCGAAATTCTCATAACTATTCTAAAAATTCAAAAAGAAAGTCCATTGTAACCTTAATATCCTCGAATTTTTCTCCAAAATTTGTATCTTCCTCCTTGCCATTCCATATCTACGAATCATCGAGGACTTCTACCCACCTTTGGTCACACTACTCCTCAAACTAAAGTATCATAATCTCTAACTAGTTGCTAACAATCCTACCAATAAATATCTAGAGCATATGACATCTATAACTCTCCCCTCCCTACCCATCAAGCAATCCAAAAACTTTAACAAGCAAATTTACACAAGCTAAGAATATTGATAGACTCTAGTAAGCATGACCATTCGTCTATCTGTAATAGAGACAGGGAGATAAGGAAGAACAATTCAAGATCAATTATGAAGTTTAAAGAGTGGTAGAGAATGTACAATACAGGTAGAAAAAAGTATATATTTTTTTTTTGAACCTATAGTCTTATTCGCTAGATTGGCTACTCTAGTCTAGACACCACTGCTAAAATCGAAGAAGCCTTCGTTTCTTAGAGGGTCTTGCCATCCGTGCAATACAGAAGTCTCGGTTTCGAAATTCCAATTCAACCAAGGTTCGGAACAGAATTTGAGAAATCAAGATTGGGGTCTTAATGGGTTCTCTATTTGGACATCAGCCGTTGGTTGGATGAACATTGGGTTTCAATCTACATGAAGGAGACAAGATCCAATGATAGAACTATTCCTATTAGGCTAGAGTATCCTAGAATAGGGTTCCTTCCAAGTGGTTGAGCTAGTTGCTAGTCGGGTTGATTAGCTAGGTCCATAGCCCCAAATGCACCTTCGGTGACTTTTGTGTTTAAGTAGCACACGAGGCCTCAATTGGGTGGCACACTAGTGGCATGTGCTTAGTGGGCTTCGAGTAGGTCACCACCATATATTGGGTTAAAGGGATTTAGTCGGGGTTGAGACTCTAATGGAAGTCGGAAAGTATACCGGTACTATGGTAAGGTTTATAGCTAGTCCTTTTGTCCTGAAAGTCGTACCTCAAAAATAGAGTACGAGGGGACGGATTTGAGTGGGACATGATATACTTAGATGAAGGTGGACCCGTCTAGAGCTTACATATCAAATTTGTTGGAAGGTAACAGCTGATCTTGTGCTCCGATTGTTAATGGCATGGCCGGGGACACAAAATGATCTAAATAGAAAGTGGGAGTCCAATGAGACACTAACTATCATCCTAAAGGAAATCATTCTAATTAATCGGTAATCCTTGCATACCCCAAAAATTCTAGAAGGCTTACAGTCTACCCACCTTAGAAATAGGGCATGGGTTTTGGAATAATGTGGTTAGAGGGTTCCCGAAATTCAGATACTGTACCTCGACTCTTGTTAGTAGAGAATAAGGCACGGCGTAACGGAATATGGTGGTAAGTCGAGTCAATGATCATTCCTAATATGAGAAACGAGGGTGTACAAATACGCATGGTCGACAAAATAGGATGATCTACTCGTCTATGGTATACTAGAGTTATCGATGGGGTAGCCAACTCCAAGGCACAACATAAGAAAAGATTTCTAACAACTGAGTCAAAAATTCTATTTGTGTCAAACCTGCCAGACCATGGTCATAAGGGTTGTAGTGATCAGGTATTGCTGTTGACAACTGGTAGGTCATGGTGTGACAGGGTATTTAAGCTATGGTATTGGCTAAGCTAGTGACCGTGGTGTTCCAACACTAGTTAGGTCTTAATAATAAAATTTTCATAACTAGAGTAATATTTGTTGGAAACCAATCTCGGGATGAGTGTCCACCATGGGAAATGATTGTCCTTACCTTTTTCTACACACCTCATGTCTAAACTGTGGGCTTTGGTCGAGGAAAGGTTGAGTTAAGGCTTAAGGGTTGCTAGTTATGGCAAGCTCAAGCAAATAATTAGAGACCCACAAAAATTGGTTCTTGAGAAGAGGTAGTCTCCTAGGTTGGCGTTCCGACTAAGGGTAAAACCCTAATCATTCTCAATTTCGGATGGCTCGAAAGTCTCAATAGTAGTTTGAGGGTCGATGGGAGAACGAGTAACTCAATCACATGACTGGTCGTTGGTAGCTACATTTGTACCTACCATTATCATAGCCATAGGAATACTGTATCTCTCTACCATCACGAGCTTTCGTCTTTCCAAATCGGTGAAAGACAAAAACAATAAAGAATTCAAGGGAGGTGTTACTGAATACAATTTCGTGATTCAAGGGCGAACATATAATTCAAGAGGAATTGTCAATACAGTCGTGGATGAGACCCTAGAGACATCTATATCTAAATCCACGTAGGGTAATTAAATAAAGTGCGAACCAAATGCATCATGGTTGATCAGACCATAATACACTGATTCTGATTAGACAATAAGTTAGTGGGCGTCCCCAATAAACATATGTCTTGAATCAAGCTCGATAAAGAGTAAGCTTGCAAAACTAGGCTGTGATAGCAATATTAGTCAAAATAGTCAAATTACTAGTACGCGAGAATTTGAAAGGAGTTACAAGTAGTTTGAGTTTTGCTAGAATCAAACCTCACCCGGTGTTCTTGCTTACACGGTTATCCTACTATCTTCTTATCCAAAGCCTTGGTCGACTAATGGGTTATGGACCTCAAAATTTTTATATTCTAGGTAAACCTATTAGCGTCAATCAATTACCTCGTCAATAAATCACAAGGATCACGGAATGCTAGGTCGGAAGACGCGCTACCCAACTTACAAAACTTCCACCAGTATTGGCTTCGGTCTTATGGGACATACATGATGTTGTCCTATCCTCTATAGTATCCTAACTGGTAATCATGTCTGAAGTCATTTCACCGAGAATTATGCCTCGTCCGTATACTCAGGCGATGGTAAACTCTTGGTTTCGTAACTCAAATATGATACAGATCGAACATTACTTAACCCTATCCAATATTGATTCAAGCTACGATCAAAGAACCACTAGCCATAGTTTTAGCAATATTCTATGACATATATCTCTTAAACTAATTTCAACTCTAGGGGTCATGCCTTGCCAGTGCGCTGCTGGCTGCAGTGTATCCATAGTCTCCAAACTTCAATTAAATGGCGACAGTGCGCTGCTGTCCTACCATTTTGAGTTAACTAACATTCCTTTAATTACATCCGGAAAAATTAATCCATGAGCTCCTAGAGATTCAAACAAGTTGCCTATGAAATAAAGTGTAAGCATTTGTCCTATCAGTCACCACCCTTAAAATAGAGATTGAACGGGGAGGAAATAACTGAAGGCAAAGAAATACAAACACTCTAGTATCTATCTCAGGTGTATTCAAACTATGGAGGAAAACTTGAATCGAAATTGACTCGAGGTTCACATATGGATAACATAATCAACATTATATGAAATAATAATTCTTAGGGCAAAATAGGAACTAATTAGGCAATTTGGACTAAGATATGAGGATGATATCTAAAGAGGCAACGAGAAGGAATTGAATATTTTATCTAGGTGAGATCATCAATTCCAGGAAGCTCTGCCGCTCTAAGTGAATAATCTATCCACATTGAACCATATCTTCCAATCAAGAGGTAGTAGTGTACCTATGGGGATAGCAACTATCAAAATTAATAACCCTTCATATAAATGCATGGCCTAGACTACCCATCGATAAATTTTGTATACGGAACTCCTAGTCCTAGTCATTCTCGTAAATTAAATTAATTTCTAGTTCGTGAATGAGCATGTTCTAGTCGCAGGCTCGCAGTAGTACGATAATATAGCACTACCACGAGTTCGCACAACTTGCGAAGACGACCTGCATGGGCCACCACAAAAACTTGTCACGACCCGCACCCATTTTTTTTTTCGGATACGAGACGTGTCCAAGCCAGCCTACGCCGCAGTGTCGGCGGTAGAACGCTGTCACGGCCATGAAGATCATAATCACAAAGATGCTCATTCACATAATTAATTTAACTTACAATGATCACAAGTTTTACATTTGCAGGAAAAATATAAACTTGTACAAATAAATGAATGACTATAACTTGACTATCTAACTAGTCTTCTAGGCGTCTGCAAGTACACCCGAACTCCCCATGCTAAGTGAATCCATGGCTAACCTGAAAATGTTGGTTTCCAGTCAGGAATGGAACGAGCACAATTCACTGAATGCAATTTCAAATAAAGAAAATGACTATAAGACAAAGGTTAGACATCAATCATGAGTTTTGAAAATAACAGTAAAGCCGTAAGAAAAATCAATAGTAATAAATAGACCAATATACTTTCCACCGTTAGAAGTACCTTTGATATGTGATCAGTCTGGGACACTACACCGCACGGTCTACGAGATCTACTTGCAGAAAAATTAAACACTGTCTACGAGATCTACTTGCAGAAAAGTAAACGAGGTCTACGAGATCTACTGCATAAAAGTAAACGAGGTCTACGAGATCTACTGCATAAAAGTAACAATGTCTACGAGTCTACTGCATAAAAGTAAACAATGTCTACGAGATCTACTGCATGAAAGTAACAATGTCTACGAGATCTACTGCATGAAAGTAACAATGTCTACGAGATCTACTGCATGAAAGTAAACGAGGTCTACGGTCGGATCACACATCCTTGGTACTTCTCATTCCCGACTCAACAATTTATAATAGAAATAATCACATAACCAATGACCAATCAATGAAATATAGTGAAAATCAATATCGAAATGCAGACAATAAACTGTACTCGCCTGTGGTCCTGTGCTGGTGAAACCGATAATCTGAGCCACTCAGTATGCTACAATAGTCAAAATTCGTACAACAGTCCCCGAAAGCTGAAATAAACATTACCAATATTTTTAGAATAGTCAAATTAGCTAGGATTGTTGTTCTTAAGTCCAATTCTGGACACAGGAGCAAAACGATAATTTCGGGCAAAAACGATGTCCGCCGTTGGACCCGCTTTGCACCGAAAAGCGTGCCAGAGAACGGTCTCTAAAGTCGTCAAACTACATGTCTACGGATCCAGTTTTCCGATACGAACCCAACCGTATGTCCAGAGTTGGATTCCGGCGAGCCGTGCACAAAATCGCCCGTTGAGTGGGACCGTGGGGCCCGCAAAACGACGTCGGATTCAACTGTCTCAGAATTGGACCAAACTTGGCATACAAGACCAGAAAAATGATACGGTCCTGTTGGCGCAAGTTTCGTCTCGATCCGACTAACGTGCACAAAGTAATTGAGAAATTTGCAATGTGCACGATACGGGGAATTTCGACGGATACGCATCAAATTCTTCGCGCACACGCGACCAATTTGAATTCCGTCAAAGCCCACACGACCACGAAGCTGTTACGCAGCTTTCGATACCTTCGGTACGCGACCACGTCGTCCGGAATGGCGGGACGGACGTCGTGTGGATGAATTTCTATATTTTGAAAACAGATTTTTCTTGAACTTTACAATCAAAATTCTTTTCCTATAACACACGATAAATCAAACTATCAGAAGGATTTTAGAGCCCTACATGTTGTCTAAAAAGTTGTTCAAACAGAATTTCTAAAACGACACTAGATCGATTGTAATCGATCTTCAACTATGGGTAGTTGGACTGAAATCGTCCTGTTTTCTGGACAGGTTTTTGGGCGATGTTCGCGTCGATTTTCTAGGGTTTCTGCTGTCCTAGAATAAAATCCATCTGAAGGGTTTGGAAGAGGGTCTAATAGGCTCTCGGTAACAATTACAGAACGGAGATTGGAGAAATACATAGGGAGAAATCATACCTCCAATATTGGTCAATAACTCGCCACTGCTGTTCTGTTGTATCCCTCTTGTTCGCGCGGTTGGCCGTTCCTGGCCGGCCGTCCTCCGGCCAGCGGTGGCGCAGTGGCCGCGGGGTGGTTCGCCCATTGATGGGGGTCGGCGCCTAGGGTTTTCGAGCGATACGAACTCCCCCCTCTCTCGGTTTATATACAGTTAACCTATATGACTGTCGGGTTTATACAGAGCCGAGAGCTCTGGCTCTCGAATTTAGTTGCCGCCCAAGCTCGGGCTTGGGCCAGGCTTTTGGGGCTCAGGTTCTATTAGCTGATGTAGGGGAGTTGCTGGACTTGGTCTTGGCTTCACCCGGTTGGGCCTGCTGTGGTGTGCTTTGGAAATTTAGGAGTTAGGGTGAGCTCGGTTGTGGGGTCTTGCTTTTGATCAATCAATAGTTGTATACATGGCTCTACATGATTGGCCATGTTATGTGTGAACAAATGAAGTGAGGTGTACACGTTGGAGCTGATGGCAACCAACTACTATTTGCTTAAGCTGCTGTATACTTGCATGCATGTATGTTGTTGTAGTTGCAACATGCAACTAATATATATTGAAATGAATTGAATTGAATTCCAATTTAATTTAGTCCAAACATTCCTTTTATTATTATTATCTATATATACATAAATACTCCTATACCTATATATAATATATATATACATATAAATCTATATACACACATATATATTTATGCATATATTTATATACGCAACACACATTTTTATATACGCATACAACATCGTATATATATTTTATTACCATATTCACATATACACATAAAAATATTATATTCACACATATACATATACACGAATATTTATATTGACATATACATATCTACAAATATTTATATATAGGCATATATATACACACTCGTACACAATATATATTATAAATACACATATATACCTTGTATATATGTACCATATTCAATCTAAAATGTTTAAAATCAATATAAAATATTTCCAAATAAATATCAATATTTTTATTTCTATATATAATATATCTATTTAAATGTGTACTTATACCCCTATACTCTACACATACCTGTATAATATATCCATAAAACCTAAATAAAACCCCACATATATATTCCTAGAGTAAGGTCTATTTTTATAAATATGAATATAATAACATTTTTGACGAAGATAATAAAACCAATAATAAAAATAAATTATATAACAGTAATCACATAACATTGAAATTAATAATAATGATGATAAAATCACCATTCCCATAAAATATAATAATAAAATATTTAAAGTTCCGGGAAGGGGAGCTACAGAAACAGCTTATGCGGCCAGGGAACTTCCTTCATGCGGCCAGGATCTGCTAAGGCTTATGCGGTCAATGAGTCATGCGGCTGAGCTATGCGGTATGCGGCCGAAAGAAAAGTTAAGTTCATGCGGCTATGGGGAGAAAGTCTTATGCGGCCCTATCTGCCAAGAGCCATACGGCTGAGACCATGCGGCCGAGGAAAACTTGCCGCATGAAAGTCCATGCGGTCAAGTACTGTTCTTTTTCTCCACTTTTCCGAAGAAGGACTATGGTAGCCATGGCTTCCAAGCTCCAGAAATTATTCATCTAAGGTCAGAATCCGAACTTCCATAGATCAAAATGGGGTAGAACGAAATTTTCTACAACATGGAACCATCAAAACTTGAAAATAACAAGGTTAACTAGATCAAAACCCAAGAATCTGACAATACAACAAGTTTAGATCTACACAAAATGAGCCATGGAAATTGAAAGTGCTAAGTACTAAAGTGTCTAAGAATCTCGTGAGGAAGACAATGGAACAACAAAAATTGGAATCCATCATGTAGCAAGTTGTACTTGCCTAGCTCTCTCAGGTTGGTGGAAGAGTTATGAGGAAGAAGAAGAGTAATGAAGAGAGAGAAAGGGGATAGGGCTTAAATGGGGGTGGTAGGTGGGGAGTCGGGTTCGGTTCATGATGAACCATCATAAATTCGAGAATAAACCAACCTAGGCCGAACCCAAAGCAAAGCTAAAGCAGAGTATAAAATACAAAAAATTAATTAGTGTGAAATTAAAAGAATTTAAATACAGAACAATGCATGATAATTATTAAATAAATTTATTCAAGCAATACACGTATTAAAAATACGTATTCTGGAAACGGAAAGTGACAGGGCACTAATCTTATCTCCTGGAAAACTAAGAAGCAATTTGTCGTGTCTCGCTCCTCGGCCGAAGTCGAATATAGGGCTATGGCTTCTTTGACTTGTGAATTTCAATGGCTCAAGTACTTGTTGCATGATTTTGGAATTTCTCTTCCAACCCCCATTATCATGTTTTGTGATAACCAAGCAGCTTTGCATATTGCCAAGAACCCGGTCTTTCATGAGAGAACCAAACACGTTGAACTGGATTGTCATTTTATTCGGAAGAAAATTCAGAATAAGCTCCTTGTTCCATGACACATCCCCTCTTCCAGCCAAGTTGCGGATATTCTCACCAAACCTTTCGACAAAGATCAATTTCATACATTGATTGGCAAGTCGAGCGTTCTCTCTATTACTTCTCCAATTGAGGGGGAGTATTAAGGTTCCAACTGATTTAGTTATTAGAGATGAGGTTTATCTCTAAGTTGCTGATTTGTTTATTAGAGATGAGGTTTATCTCTAAGTTGTTATAAGTGCTAGTTTATCTTTGTTCCAACCGATTTGGTTATTAGAGATGAGGTTTATCTGTAAGTTGTTATAAGTGCTAATTTATCTCTTGGGTTGTTAGAGTTTGTTATCAATGGCCTATAAATGTATATGTGCACCATGAATAAAAATAAGAAAAGATTACCTCTCTTTTCCAACATTTTCTCACGTTTTCTCAATCTTCATCAATTTTCCAAATAAAAGCACTTGTTAGATGTTATATTTATATAAAGAACAAATGGAGCAATAATAAATAGGACAAGCAAGATTGTATGTATATAAGGAAAATCATAAACTCACGGGGAGCGGCCTACTCTAGCTGTATTGGTTTTACGGCATAACCTATGCTGCATGAACACGGACGCGGATAAGGATATGATACGCATACTGCAGGATGCGGACATTTTCAAATAATTATAGTGCAATCGCCTACGTTGCAAGAATATGGGTACATACATACACAATAGGGGTAAGAGCATCATTTTTCATGTGTTCGTACGACGTAGGTCCTAACCATGTCATGTTTTTAGCTACATTGCTAGGAATTTGGTGCCAAAATATAGGGTTGACGTCATGTCCAGCCGGTCTTCAAAAGCGTTGGCAGTTCTTTTATGAAGCTTTCTTTTGCTCTACAGCTGACCCTATTTTGATGGAAGAAGGCTTGGGTGACGATGACGAGTCCATAGAAGTATTCATGAATTCTGGCGTTAATTAGAAGGATCCAACTAAACCCCGACCGTTGTCTTATCCAGAAAAAGTAGGCCCTGTTGATTTGGTTTGCGGGACCTGAACTCTGGACGATCATGCCTTGACATCACCCATAGATCTACAAAATTTGATACCCTAATCTACAATTAGAATTTGAGTGTTTTGTGATGATAGTCCTTGTAGGTACCATGGATTTCGTTTATATGCAATCAATTAAAATATTTTGTTCATTTATTTTTGACAAGTCAATGACATGTATGATTTGAGTCATTCCACATAATTTTCATTATTGAATAGAAGCATTTAATTGGTCTTACATAAAATAGCTTATTAATAACTTGACATGTATTTTCTTTATTTAAATATATATATATATATATATATATATATATATATATATATATATATATATATATATATATATATATATATATATATATATATATTGAAAGAAGGTAATTGTGATGAACGCTCCCAGCTAGAGGGTCATTTGGTTATATATATATATTGCAATCGAGATCTGAGAGTCACACAAAACTTTGCAGTGATCAAACTCAAGATCTACGATGATACAAAAAAAACAAATAGCCAGATTACAATATGAAGGAGGAAAACAGAGAAGAGAAGATCTCTCGTTCTTCCTTGCAAATGTGTTGCAATTAGGACAGAACGAGTTACAATAATCTAAAAAAAGATGAGATAAAGAAAAGTTGCTGGGATGTCAAAACACCGTTGCTCAAAGCAAGATTCGTCCCACACAAATTGCTTCCAGGAACCAGCAAGTTGAAGAACTGGTAGAATGCTCGAAGTCACCTCTGTTCTGACTCCTCGGATGGACTTGCAATGGCGACAGCAGCTCCCTCTTTCTCTCTCTCTTTTCTGACTTACAAAATTCATAGTACTTCACAAAGGAGGCCAGAAGAGAATATATATAGAGAGAGGGTAGAAACTCTAGCCGCCTCTTCAGTTATGGAAAGATTGAATTAAATCCCACAAAGATAGCAATGAAATTAATTCAAATCCCACAAAAAATGGATCTGAATTAATCGCATTGAATCAGTCTTTCCATAACTGACTTGTAGCCTGTACAGTCAGCGGAGCCCTCCATGTGGCAGCAGCAGCAGCAGCCTGGCCGCATGAGCCGCATGGACCGCATGAGTCGCATGAGCCGCATGAGACCGCATGAGGCCACATGTGGCCGCATATAAGCCGCATGCCGCATAAGACCGCATGGCCGCATATGAGCCGCATGACTGCTGACGTGCTAAGTGCAAAGTGCGCCAACAAAATGCCACATTACGCCTCATGAGCCCATGAGCCCGAGTTCGAGTTGCTAAGCCCCTTTGGGGCTTAGCTCCAAATGGAATTAATCCAAGAGAATGACAAAAGCATTAATGCTTAGTCCTTGGAGCCTTATTCTTACCTCCTAGTAAAATCACCCACATGGTTCCCTCCTTAGGGTCACCACCCCATGTGCATCTCTCATCAACACAACCAAGTATATATATTGAGATAACTCATGGTGCATTTCCGATGTGGGACTAAAATTTTACAAGGCATGTTGAGAGCAAGCTCTCTCCATGTAAAGAAAGCACCAACAATCCCCCATATATCACAACATATATATGTGTCCAGGGTTGAGCGTTCCCCACAGTAACTGTCTATTTTACATTAGGATAGATGTCGCTGACGACTTGAATCTTCCCGCATGGGTTAAATAACAATGTGATACAAGAATGGACTATGCCTTGAATTCTGCATCGTAATTGTAATTCTTCCCACTCACAAAATGTAGTTACGTGTACTTCTGGCTGTACATTAAAGGCCCTGTGCCAGCCTGGTTTCAGTATATAATTTTAGGCGTCTATAAGTTTAACCTCAAGAGACGGCCTAATATCTCTTTCCATACACTATAGGTGAGTTCTTTATTAAAGAGACATGGCATGAAGCCTTGCGCTTCCTTGCAGTGCTACGCCGCTATGACATGGCCTGAAGCCGAGGCATTACCCCTACCTGGGAACCTCATCGTAGTGTCATACTACTGTAGCATGAGGTCTCAGCCTCTTTGTAGTGCCAATCTACTCAGCATGAAGCCTAAGGCTTCCTTGCGGTGTTATGTCGCAACGACATAGCTTGCAAGGTCGAGACTTTACCCCTATCTGGGTACCTCATCGTGGTGTTGTGCCACTGTAACATGGGGCCATCCTCCCCTTTGTAGTGTTGTCTATAACTCTTTAATTACGTCATACAGCATTAGGATACCTGAGCTATTTACGGTGCTACGCCTCTATGACTTGGCTTGCAAAGCCGAGGCATTACCCCAGACCTGGGAACCTCATGGTGGAGTCATCTCACTGTAGCATGAAGTTTCACTCCTTGTAGTGCTGCTCTACCGTGCTTCCTGTAAAGCACACCAGGCATTCACTCTGCCTGAGAACTCATTAAGGCGTTTAAGCCAACCTTCCACAGGATCTATTTTTTTCCACAGAAAATACATAGTAGACAATAGTGGTTATGGGTCTGTATCCCTTCCATGTTCCAGAGAACAAGTACCCACTGTTACCTAATAGTTTCCCAGTCAGTGATCCTCCTTTGAACCAAAAGTTAGATGCCTAGTAGATTTCTCTTTGAACTAATAGCATAAAACTTTATGGTAGGATTACAAAGACACACTATCAGAATGCCTTCAAGCCCATTTTACAAGCTGTGTCATCGACCAACTGGCGCTTGAGGCCCTTTGTAAACGGATCTGCCAAGTTCTCCTGACTCCGAACATCAATCACTGTAATCACACCTCTTTTGATAAGATCGTGTACTGCCATGTGCTTCAACCGTACAGTCCTCTTCTTTCTGTTGAAGAGGTCATTTGATGCCACCGCCGCAGTCGTCTGGTTGTCAAAGTATATCGGTATCACCGATATCTGAGCCCCAACTACTGAAAGATCATACATGAGCTCCTGAAGCCATTCTGCTTCGTCTGCTGCAGTTTCAAGTGCATAGAATTCAGATTCCATGGAGGAACGAGAGAGTATAGTCTCCTTCTTCGACTTCCACGATATAGCAGCTCCACCCAAGGAAAAGACATATCCACCTGTGGATCTCTCGCTTTCTACCTCTGAACACCAGCTAGCATCACTAAAGCCTTCCACTACTGTCGGATACCCGTTGTAGTGCAGTACATATATCTGAGTCTTCTTGAGATATCTCATCACCCGCTTCACAGCTTTCCAGTGCTCAATCCCTGGGTTGCTTGTGAACCGACTCAGCATTCCCACGACGAAAGCTATGTCAGGACTTGTGGCAGTGGTTGCGTACATCAAACTTTCGATAATGCTAGAATACTCCAGCTGCCTGACGCTTTCCCTCGAGTTTGGCTTCAGCTTCTGATCACACCTGTGTGGCGTATCGATTCCTGGAAGATCCTTATACCCATAGCGTGTGAGCATCTTCTCAATGTAGTGAGATTATGACAGCACTACTCCAGTGTCCGTCCGGATAATCTTTATGCCCAAGATGACATCTGCATCCCCCAAGTCCTTCATACTGAACTTGGTTGAGAGGAACTTTTTGTCTCCGTGACACAGCCTATATCCGTCCCTAGGATTAGCATGTCGTCCACGTACAGACAAACAATGACTCCTCTTCTATCAGCGAACTTTATGTAAACACATTTGTCCGTCTCGCTGACTCTGTAGCCGTTTGACCTAATAACTTTGTCAAACTTCTCATGCCACATCTTGGGAGCTTGCTTCAAACCATACAATAATTTCACCAATTTGCAGACTTTGTCTTCAAGACCTTTGACGACAAATCCATCTAGCTGTTGCATGTAAATCTCTTCGATCAGCTCCCAATTCAGGAATGCTATCTTTACATCCATCTGATGTATCACCAACTTATGTATAGCTGCTAGAGCGATTAACATCCTGATGGTGGTCATCCGAGCTACTGGAGCGTACGTGTCAAAGTAGTCTATCCCCTGTTTCTGAGAAAATTCTTTGGCTACCAGCCTGGCCTTGAACTTGTCAATAGTTCCATCTGCCTTCATCTTCTTCTTGAAGATCCATTTACATCCGATGGGCTTTTCTCCTTCAGGTAGATCTACCAACACCCATGTGTTATTGGAGGTGTTAGAGTCAAACTCATCATTCACTGCCTCCTTCCAGAAGATAGCATCTCTGGTCTTCATCGTCTCATCATAGGTAAGCGGATCTGCTTCCACATGATAGGTGACAAAGTCATCTCCGAAGTCTTTAGATCTCCTCGCTCGCTTTGCTGACGGCTCTGCGAGTTCTGGTACAGGAGTTGTTTTATCAACAACAGCTTCTTTTTGGACTACTGGCCCATATGAGATTTCAGTCTCATTTGCACCTACATCATTTTTCGGAATGTCCGAAAGAACAATGTTTTTGTCTTTTGCAAACTTGTCTTCGAAGTATTCAGGATCGCGAGATTCGATGATATGATTTGACTCAATATCAAGAAATCTCCGAGCATCACTCTTCTCGGCATACCCCAAGAAGATTGCCTTCATAGTCCTTGTCCTCAGCTTCTGAATCTTCAGATCTGGGAGCTTCACATACGCCAGACACCCCCACACTCGAATGACATTCAAGTTTGGTCTGACTTTGAACCAGAGTTCATGAGAAGTTACGTCCGAAGTTGCATATGGCACTCTATTCAGAATGAAAGTGGCCGTTAATACAGCTTCTCCCCAGTAGCATTTTGGAAGACCTGCAGTAAGCAGCATTGAATTCATCATTTCTATTAATGTTCGGTTCTTCCTCTCTGCTACTCCGTTGGATTAAGGAGAATATGGAGCAGTAGTCTCGCATATGATTCCATGTTCTTTGCAGAACGATACGAAGTCATGAGACCTATACTCTCCACCTCGATCACTTCTTAACCTCTTGAGTTGTTGTCCAGTCTGCCGTTCAGCTTCGGCCCTGAACTCTCTGAACTTCTCGAAAGCTTCGTCTTTAGTCTTGAGCAAGTAGACGAACGCGTATTTTGAGAAGTCGTCGATGAAGGTTATGAAATACTTCATCCCGGCCTTCGTGGAGAAATGTTTAAAGTCATAGATATCGGAGCGTACTAACTCCAGAAGATCTGTGCTTCGATTGACCCGATGAAAGGGTTTTCTTGTGATCTTCGTCTGAGCACACACTTCACACTTCTCCACCTTACCCCCACATTTGGAGATAAGTCCTAGACTGAATATTTTGTTAATTCTTTTACAATGAACATGTCCTAGTCTATTATGCCACAACTCAAGAGAATAATCAGAAAATATAACTGCATTAATGTCATTAAACTGGTTGACAAGCTAAATTTTAAACATTCCTTCGGTTTGATAAGCCTTTCCGAATTATGTTCCATTCTTGGACATCACCATCTGACCAGCATTGATGTCCATCCTCAAGCCTGCGTTGCAGAGCAGGCTCCCAGAGATCAGGTTCTTGGCAATCACCGGAACATGTTTCACACCTTGAAGCGTCAGAGTGTTCCCAGAAGTGAGTTTCAGCTCCACAGTCCCGATCTTCAGAACTTCAGCTTGGGCCTGGTTCGCCATGACAACCTTCTCAGATATCGGCTGGCACGTGACGAACCATTCCTTGCCAGAACAGACATGGCAAGTTACACCAGTGTCTATCCACCAGTCAGAGTCAACCCCCACAGTTGTGACCTGTGCGATCATAGCAACAATATTAGAAACCAATGAAACCTTACTAGGCTCACCCTTCTCTAATTATTTAGGCTTGGATCTGCATTCACTCTTGTAGTTGCTGTCACTTTCCGTTCCCAGAATACGTATTTTTAATGTATGCACTGTTTTAATATATTTATTTAATATTTATCATTTATTATTCTGTAGTTAAACTCCTTTAATTTCATGTTAATTAATTTTCTGCAATTTTATTTCCGTATTTTAATTCCTGCAATTTTAATTCTGTATTTTACTTTCTGCTTGTCTTTGGGTTCGGCTTAGATTGGTTTAGCATTAGTTGGTTCATCACACAAACCCCTACCAACCACCACCCCTTTATTTAAACCCATCCCCTTTCTCTCTCTTCATTACTTCACCATTAATCTCTTCTTCCTCATAACTCCCCCACCTACCAGCCGCCAGGCAAGTGCCAAACTTGCTTCTTGATGGATCACCATTATTACCGTTCCATCATCTTTCTTACTTGATTTTGAGTCTCTTTAGTACTTAGCATTTTCAATTTCCATGGTTCATTCTTTGTAGATCTAAGTTTAATATATTTTCGAATTTCTTAGGTTTTGATCTAGTAAACTTTGTTATCTTTAAGTTTTAATGGTTCCATGTTGTAGAGAATTTCGTTCTACCCCATTTTGACCTATGAAAGTTCAGATTTGGACTTGGAATGAGGGATTTAGAGAGCTTGGAAGCAATAGTTTCTATGGTTCTGTCCTTAGAAATTTCGGAGAAGAAGAACAGATCTCAGCCGCATGACAATGCTTGACCGCATGAGTTTTCATGCGGCAAGTCTTCTTGAGCCGCATGAAGTGTTGGCCGTATGAAATGCTGGCCGCATGGAGTCCTGGCCACGTGGCATTTGAATTTATATTCTGGCTGAATAGGGACCCGAGTCCTATCTAGCCGCATAAGTCATCCTAGCCGCATGAGTTTAGTCAGCCGCATGAGTTTAGTTAGCCGTATGAGTTTAGTCAGCCGCATGAGTTTAGTTAGCCGTATGAGTTTAGTTAGCCGCATGAGCTTAGTTAGCCGCATGAGTTTTTGCCAGCCGCATATGCACTCAGTCTATTCAGCCGCATGAGCCGCGTGTTTTTCCAGCCGCATGAACGCCAATCAAATTTTAGCCGCATGGTGCTGATCATTTTTCAGCCGCATGGCGCATGAGACTTCTTAGCCGCATATAGGCTTGCACCTATTTAGCCGCATGAGGCTATTCTGTTCCGGCCGCATGAAACCCCAGTTTCGTGAGCCGCATGACTCTGACCCCAATGTCTTTTCGCCTGATCCTTGCTTCAAATTGACATTGATTGATTGACATTTATTAGCATTAATTATTAGCATGACATTAATTGTTGCCTTGGCATTTGTTTAACATTAGTTAACATTGATTGACAAGGATTGTCACCCTAATTTAATAATTGATCATGCGTTCCTAGTTGGAACTAAGAGACTGGCTAGTCGTCTTATTGAATTGAATGAATGAGACACGTTCATATTAACTATGAACTATTGCAATCGACTGGCTAATCTCGAATATTGGCATACAGGTACATACAGGCTTCAAATTAATTAATTATTTATTTATTTATCTATTTATCTTACAAAAATAGCATGTGTACTTTATGGTCAAGGCATGATTTCTTCGTGGTTAGTTTTGATTGTTGCATTACGCTATGTAAGACCTATGACCTAACCGCACTGGTATCGTTGTAGAGTTGTGCATATCGTACCCTGTACGAAAGTACTCATTTGAATGACCATGATCCACGGCATAGAATTTCACTCAATGTAGAGACTATTAAGCTAAATAAAATAATAATTGCATGGAGAGAATGGATTCCCGAGTTCTTACATGGCAGCCCTCTTGGGACTATTAGTGCCCGACAGGCCGGTTGGTCCCCACAGATACTACAAATCTGCCACACGGGCAGGGAGCGGTATCTGGTTATATTACTTATTGTATATTGTATATTGATGACGGGCGTCCCGCTGGGACTCGTCTAATTCATGATTGGCGCAATTGATTGATTGGGTAAACTAGCCTTGCTTGCACATAGTAAGAACTGAGGAATTCCTATTGCATAATTCCAGAATAACTTGGAACTCACAGTAGCAAGCCGTAGCAGTTGCATGGCCGTTTAAATTGATTTGTTTGTGTACTGTACCTACTCTGTTGCCTAACTGAGATGATCAGAATGTCAGGACATGACGGGCCAACTTTTGTCCTTGTTTGGTTGGGAGGTTGGTTAGAAGTGTCGTGATGTGATGTGAATCCCAGTAGTCAGCAGAGATCTATTTATTATGTTTCCTATTACTGGTTATTTTTTCATATCGTGCTCCCTTGCGGTACTTGCTATTAGAGGTCTAACCTCTCTGGTTTTGCATGGCCAGATTTAGAGCCGGTCCCCGAGGATCCAGCTAACTTCTACCTCCAAGATGGTCAATACTAGAGGGATGATTGCAGGAGGGCTCGAGTGGGTTTCTTACTTCCCCGTTCGTTTTGTTAAATACTTTATACTTTGTCATTTGGCACCGACATGTTAGTCGGATTATCTTGTACCTACTTTTGCATAATTGTAACTAAGTCAGACTGCAGCTGATAACAATTGTGTATACTTACTACATCATCTGGCCGTGTTTAGTAAATCTAGATATCAAGAACATTTTGACTGAGTGTTTGGGACGCCTTACTGCTTTATCTTACATGTTCTCTATTTCTGTTTCTTGTTCGAATGATTGAGACAATAGATGTGGAGTGACCATAGCGAGACTTTTATGTAGTATGCACCCCCTCGTCTTATTAGACAGTATTGATCGTATTATACGGTATTCATCTACCCGTAATACGTAGCTGGCTGAGTCATTCTTCCGCTCTCCAGTATTCTGGTTCTGGGGCGTGATAAGGTTTTAGTGGTGGCCTATGCAGGTCTGATTTCAGACTTGTGGGGTGTTTTAATAGGATGTCTCAATCACACATGTTCCCCTTTGATCTCATAATTCGTTGATTCTCAACTCCAGCTTGACATTCCAGTGTCCCTTGACTTTATTGATCCTTTGTGTTCGGTCGTTTGATTATTCTTTTGTTCCTTTTCTTAGGGGCACTTCATCCGCATCTGTCAGAGCTAGACAGCATGGACAACATAACCAGGTTGGTCAGCAACAAGGGCCAGTACTACCTCAAGAGACTATCCAGGAAGAAGTGATAGTGGAAGCAGCAGCTGGATCGCAGTATCCAGAGGTTCCACCACCACCAACAGTTCCACCTACCCCTGCAGAAATGGACACACCGGCTCTTCTGGAGATCATGAGAGGGATGATGGCTACCCAACAACATCAGATGTTAGCCCAGCAGCGCATGCACGCTCAGTTGCAAGAGCAGAATGTACTACTCAACCAAGGATTACAGACGACATTGGAAAGAGGGGCGAGGCCAGATTCAGGAGCATCAACCAGATTTTGCAAGTACAACCCCTGCCGTTTCGAGGGCACGGTGGATGCCATCTCAGCAGATGCATGGCTTAAGGATATCGAGGCTATTCTGACAGCAACTAAGGTGCCGGCAGAAAAACGTGTGGATCAGGTGAAGTTGCTACTTCAGAATCTCGCACGTGATTGGTGGGAATCAGAAGAAGTAGGCATCAGGCGTCCCGTTGCTTGGGACGATTTTACAGCAAGATTCAAGACGAAGTACTATGGAATTGTGGCGCAGTTTGAGCTACAACAGAAGTTTATCAACCTCAAGCAGGCCGGCAAGACAGTAGATGCTTATGCAGCGGAGTTCTGCAGATTGAGTAGGTTTGCCCCAGAGATGGTAGCAACGGTGCGCCAGAGGGCGATGAGGTTCCAGCAAGGGTTTCATCTTGAGCTCTTACAATTGATAGAGGGGCACAATTACCAGACTTTCTATGAAGTATTGACGGCAACTCGAAGGCATGAGATCACCATTCAGAGGATCACGGCAAGGACTGGGGGTCAGAAGAGATCTCACAGTCAGATAGAAGAAGGAGGGGGAGCAGCGCCCCGAACAACAGCACCATCCCCTGGCATTCGTATCCACGATGTGACGATACGAGGGCCAGCACCACCACCCAGGCAGCAGCAGCAGCAACCAAGGAAGAACCAGCAACCCCCAGCGGGCTGCACTTATTGTGGAAAGATAGGACACACTAGAGATGTGTGTCGGGCATTGAACGGACTGTGTTTGATATGTGGAAATCCAGATCATCGGGTTACCATATGTCCCTTGAATTCGAGGTCAGGAGGACCAGTGCAGCAGTTTCCTGCTCTGCCAGCACCAGGGACAGGACAGTATCGAGGACCAGCGATAGCAGTGAGACCGTTGGCCCAGCGTCCGTTAATCCCACAGGCTCAGATGTTTCGGCAGCAGGGACCGTCGATGCAGCAACACCAGCATAGACCACCCCAGCATCATCAAGGAAGGGGCCAGCAGCAGTACCAGGCTAGGCCGCAGCATGGGAACCAGCAAGGAGGTCGAGGGCAAGCATTCACACTGTCCTTGGAGGAGGCATTAGCATCGGAAGATGTTGTGGCAGGTAACATTCTCGTCGCCTCATATCCCGCAGTAGCATTGTTTGATTCGGGAGCATCCCATTCATTTATATCTGCATAATTTGCGACACGGCTAGGAATGAAGTTCGAGGCATTGCCAGGGAGGTTGAATATACTCACTGGTAATGGGCTCGTAGGAGTTAGTAGAGTTATTCTAGCGTGTAGCGTTGTAGTTTGCGGGCATTCTTTACCCGCCCAGTTGATAGAATTTTTTGTTGGAAATTTCGACGTTATCTTAGGCATGGACTGGCTGAAAGACAGTCATGCGACCATAGATTGTCGTAGTGGGAGTGTATCTTTTGATATTCCAGGCATGAAGAGATTCACCTTAGTCAGATCAGAGGTAACTCAGCAAGAGCAGGGAGTAATAACGGCAATGGAAGAAGTCCAGGTTCCGAAAGTAGTTGAAGAGTTTCTGGACGTATTCCCCGAAGAACTTCCAAGTCTACCACCGGTTAGAGATATTCAGTTCAGTATAGAATTGGCACCTGAGACCAAACCGATATCAGATCGGGTTTACAGAATGGCGGATTCGGAGCAGGCCAAGGTATATCAGCATATAGAGGAACTGAAGGAGAAGAAGTTTATCCAAGCTAGCATATCGCCATGGGCAGCACCAGTGGTACTTGTAAGGAAGAAGGATGGATCATCCAGATTTTGCATCGACTACAGGAAGCTTAACGCGACAACAGTAAAGAACAAGTACCCACTACCAAGGATCGACGACTTATTTGATCAGTTGAGCCGGGCTAGAGTTTTCTCCAAGATAGATCTTCGTTCAGGGTACCATCAGGTGAGGGTTCGGAAGAAAGATATTCCCAAGACAACATTCAGGTCAAAGTATGGGTATTATGAATTCTTAGTAATGCCGTTTGGTTTGACCAATGCTCCAGCAATATTCATGGATTTGATGAGCCGCATCTTTATGCCGTACTTAGATCAATTTGTCGTGGTATTTCTCGACGACATTTTTGTATACTCTGCTAGTAAAGAGGAGCATGAAGACCACCTCAGGACAGTGTTGTAGGTTCTGAAGGAGAACCAGTTGTATGCCAAGCTCAGCAAGTACGAATTTTGGACAGATCACATTTCATTTCTGGGTCATATCATATCAGGAGCTGGAGTAGCAGTAGATCCCAAGAAGGTAGAAGCAGTAGAGAGTTAGCCAGTACCCAAGACCGTAGCTGATGTACGGAGTTTCTTGGGATTGGCAGGATATTACAGAAGATTTGTATCAGATTTTGCAAGACTTTCAGTGCCCATGACCCGCTTGACACGGAAGGATGTGCCATTTATCTGGTCGGCAGAATGCTAGTCATCATTTGAGAATCTGAAGCAGAAATTGATATCAGCGCCTATTCTTACATTACCAGTTGGACCCGGAGGTTTTACTGTATATTGTGATGCGTCAGGAAAAGGACTTGGATGTGTTCTCATGCAGCACGGGAAGGTGATAGCATATGCATCTAGACAGCTTCGGGACCACGAGAAGAATTACCCAACTCATGACTTGGAGTTGGCAGCAGTAGTGTTCGCTTTGAAGCTATGGAGGCATTACTTATATGGTGACCGAGTGGACATATACACAGACCATAAAAGTCTGAAGTACATCTTTACTCAGAAGGAGCTGAACATGAGACAGAGAAGATGGTTAGAGCTGATCAAGGATTACGACGTGGAGCTTCAGTATCATCCAGGCAAGGCTAATGTGGTAGCAGACGCTCTCTGCAGAAGAGGCGGTACATTTATGTTGACAACACAGAAGCACATCTTAGAAGACCTTTAGGAGATGGGCATAGAAGTTATGCTTTCCAGTGATGTAGGAGTTCTGGCAAGTCTACAAGTTCAATCTGACTTGGTAGATAGGATCAAGGCAGCTCAGGCGCAGGACCCAAGGATTCAGAAGCTTAGGGCAGAATGTGAGTCAGGACTCAGAAAGGAGATGCAAATTTATGAAGACGGTACCCTTAGGTTTGGATCACGTCTATGTGTACCTAGTGGAGATATCAGACAGAAAGTTATGGCAGAAGCTCACAGTTCTCAGTATTCTATACATCCTAGAGGGACCAAGATGTATCAAGATATCAAGCAGTACTTCTGGTGGAATAGAATGAAGAGGGAGATAGCTAGGTTTATTTTCCGTTGCTTGGTATGTCAGCAAGTGAAGGCAGAACAGCAGAGGCCAGCTGGATTATTACAGCCGCTTCCTATCCCAGAATGGAAGTAGGAGCACATCACAATGGACTTTGTGACCGGTTTGCCGAGATCGCCAAGTGGTAAAGATGCTATTTGGATGATAGTGGACCGGCTTACAAAGGTAGCACACTTTCTTCCTTTCAGAGTAGGGCAATCTACAGAGAAGTTGGCGGAGTTATATATGCAACAGATAGTCAGGCAGCATGGAGTCCCAGTCAGTATTGTGTCAGATAGAGATACCCGTTTCATATCACATTTCTGGAAGAGCTTGCATCATAGTCTAGGCACCAAGTTAAGATTTAGCACGGCTTACTATCCACAGACGGACGGGCAATCAGAAAGGACAATTCAGACCTTGGAAGATATGTTGCGAGCTTGCACCCTAGATTTTGGAGGATCTTGTGAGAGCCACCTGCACTTAGTCGAATTCTCATACAACAACAGTTATCAAGCCAGTATCCAGATGGTGCCATTTGAGGCACTATATGGTAAGAAGTGTAGATCGCCACTAGCATGGGATGATATCGAGGAGAGGAAGATGCTAGGCCCGGAAATAATTGTTCAGACAGTTGAATTGGTTAAGGGAATTAGAGAGCGACTTCGAGTTGCGCAAGATCGGCATCGTCATTGGGCGGACCAGCATCGTAGGCCGCTAGAATTTTCCGTTGGGGACCACGTATTCTTGCGGATCTCACCTACCCGTGGGGTCATTAGATTTGGCGTTCACGGGAAGTTGAGTCCGCGATACGTAGGACCATTCGTTATCCTTGATAGGGTAGGCGATGTTGCTTATCGTTTATTCCTTCCACCTTCGTTACGAGAGGTGCATGACGTATTTCATGTATCTCAGCTGCGAAGGTATGTATCGGACCCCAGCCATATCCTTGATCATTCTGAGTTGGTTGTTGGTACCAACTTGTCTTACGAGGAGCAACCGGTGTCCATTTTGGACCGAAGAGAGAAGATACTCAAGAACCGAACAATTAGCCTTGTCCGGGTTGCTTGGGGTCATCACTTATTAGGAGAGTCAACGTGGAAACATGAGGATGATATCCGATCACGGTATCCACATTTGTTTGACTCGCAAGGTATATTTCTTCCCGTGTACCTTGATTGTCTTAACCCCTCATGCTTGTCGTCCCATGGATAGAACTACTTGATATCATAGATTGTTAATATAGATATGTTATCTGCTAGTTAACATTGAAGAATGATTGCTTGCTCAAGTTTCTTGTACCTAGATTAGCTTAGTTTTGATATTCCTATCTTGCTTAGATTTGAAATTCCGAGGACAAAATTTTTCTAAGGAGGGTAGAGATGTCACTTCCCGTTCCCAGAATACGGATTTTTAATGTATTCACTATTTTAATATATTTATTTAATATTTATCATGTATTGTTCTGTAGTTAAACTCCTTTAATTTCATGTTAATTAATTTTTTGTAATTTTATTTTCGTATTTTAATTCCTGCAATTTTAATTCTGTATTTTACTTTCTGCTTGGCTTTGGGTTCGGCTTAGATTGGTTTAGCATTTGTTGGTTCATCACATAAACCCCTACCTACCACCACCCCTTTATTTAAATCCATCCCCTTTCTCTCTCTTCATTACTTCACCATTAATCTCTTCTTCCTCATAACTCCCCCACCTACCAGCCGCCAGGCAAGTGCCAAACTTGCTTCTTGATGGATCACCATTATTAACGCTCCATCATCTTCCTTACTTGATTTTGAGTCTCTTTAGTACTTAGCATTTTCAATTTCCATGGTTCATTCTTTGTAGATCTAAGTTTAATGTATTTTTGAATTTCTTAGGTTTTGATCTAGTAAACTTTGTTATCTTTAAGTTTTGATGGTTCCATATTGTAGAGAATTTCGTTCTACCCCATTTTGACCTATGGAAGTTCAGATTTGGGCTTGGAATGAGGGATTTAGAGAGCTTGGAAGCAATGGTTTCCATGGTTCTGTCCTTAGAAATTTCGGAGAAGATGAACAGATCTCAGCCGCATGACAATGCTTGACCGCATGAGTTTTCATGCGATAAGTCTTCTTGAGCCGCATGAAGTGTTGGCCGCATGGAGTCCTGGCCACATGGCATTTGAATTTATATTCTGGCTGAATAGGGACCCGAGTCCTATCTAGCCGCATAAGTCATTTCTAGCCGCATAAGTCATCCTGGCCGCATGAGTTTAGTCAGCCGCATGAGTTTAGTTAGTCGTATGAGTTTAGTCAGCCGCATGAGTTTAGTGAGTTTAGTCAGCCGCATGAGCTTAGTTAGCCGTATGAGTTTTTGCCAGCCGTATATGCACTCAGTCTATTCAGCCGCATGAGCCGCGTGTTTTTCCAGCCGCATGAACGCCCATCAAATTTCAGCCGCATGGCGCTGATCATTTTTCAGCCGCATGGCGCATGAGACTTCTTAGCCACATATAGGCTTGCACCTATTTAGCCGCATGAGGCTATTCTGTTCCGGCCGTATGAAACCCGAGTTTCGTGAGCCGCATGACTCTGACCCCAATGTCTTTTCGCCTGATCCTTGCTTCAAATTGACATTGATTGATTGACATTTATTAGCATTAATTATTAGCATAACATTAATTGTTGCCTTGGCATTTGTTTAACATTAGTTGACATTGATTGACAGGGATTGTCACCCTAATTTAATAATTGATCATGCGTTCCTAGTTGGAACTAAGAGACTGGCTAGTCGTCTTATTGAATTGAATAAATGAGACACGTTTATATTAACTATGAACTATTGCAATCGACTGGCTAATCTCGAATATTGGCATACAGGCACATGCAGGCTTCAAATTAATTAATTATTTATTTATTTATTTATTTATTTATTTATCTATTTATCTTACAAAAATAGCATGTGTACTTTATGGTCAAGGCATGATTTCTCTGTGGTTAGTTTTGATTGTTGCATTACGCTATGTAAGACCTACGACCTAACCGCACTGGTATCGTTGTAGAGTTGTGCATATCGTGCCCTATACGAAAGTACTCATTTGAATGACCATGATCCACGGCATAAAATTTCACTCAATGTAGAGACTATTAAGCTAAATAAAATAATGATTGCATGGAGAGAATGGATTCTCAAGTTCTTACATGGCAGCCCTCTTGGGACTAGTAGTGCCCGACAGGCCGGTTGGTCCCCACAGATACTGCAAATCTGCCACACGGGCAGGGAGCGGTATCTGGTTATATTACTTATTGTATATTGTATATTGATGACGGGCGTCCCGCTGGGACTCGTCTAATTCATGATTGGCGTAATTGATTGATTGGATAAACTAGCCTTGCTTGCACATAGTAAGAACTGAGGAATTCCTATTGCATAATTCTAGGATAACTTGGAACTCACAGTAGCAAGTCGTAGCAGTTGCATGGCCGTTTAAATTGATTTGTTTGTGTACTGTACCTACTCTGTTGTCTAACTGAGATGATCAAAATGTCAGGACATGACGGGCCAACTTCTGTCCTTGTTTGGTTGGGAGGTTGGTTCGAAGTGTCGTGATGTGATGTGAATCCCAGTAGTCAGCAGAGATCTATTTATTATGTTTCCTATTACTGGTTATTTCCTCATATCGTGCTCCCTTGCGGTACTTGCTATTAGAGGTCTAATCTCTCTGGTTTTGCATGGCCAGATTTAGAGTCGGTCCCCGAGGATCCAGCTTACTTCTACCTCCAAGATGGTCAATACTAGAGGGATGATCGCAGGAGGGCTCGAGTGGGTTTCTTACTTCCCCGCTCGTTTTGTTAAATACTTTATACTTTGCCGTTTGGCACCGACATGTTAGTCGGATTGTCTTGTACCTACTTTTGCATAATTGTAACTAAGTCAGACTGCAGCTGATAACAATTGTGTATACTTACTACATCATCTGGCTGTGTTTAGTAAAGCCAGATATCAAGAACATTTTGACTGAGCGTTTTGGACGCCTTACTGCTTTATCTTACATGTTCTCTATTTCTGTTTCTTGTTCGAATGATTGAGACAAAGATGTGGAGTGACCATAGCGAGACTTTTATGTAGTATGCACTCCCTCGTCTTATTAGATAGCATTGATCGTATTATACAGTATTCATCTACCCATAATACGTAGCTGGCTGAGTCATTCCGCCGCTCTCCAGTATTCTGGTTCTGGGACATGACAGTGGCCTTTCTTGCCACAATTGAAACAAGTCACGTGGGACTTGGACTTCTGTTGCTTGAATGAAGGACCTTTCACTTTTAGATTAGTGAAGTCCTTCTTCTTGAGATGAGAAGCCACATGCTTCCCCTTAGGATCTCTCGTCTGCACTAGATTGGCCTTAGCCAACTGTTTGGACAGAGTGTCCATCTTCTGTTGGGAATGCATCTCGTCCTCAACATGGATCTCTTGAAGTAGATCTCCCAAGCTAATGTCTAGCTTCTTTCTGACCATCCTTGCATAGAAGGTACTCCATCCAGCAGGAAGTTTTGAGACGATCCCTCCAACGACAAATTTGTCGGGAAGGGGCATCTCTTCGTCTTCCAGTTTCTGACACAGCTTCAAAAATTCTTTCACCTGTGGCAACATGGACTTCTCATCCTCAAAGAGCAATTTGTGATATTTTTCAACCACAAACATCTTGCTCCTGTTCTTGTCTTTTTCATACAATTTTTCCACCGAGTCCCATGTCTCTGGAAAATTCCTTCTTCGAGTAGGATTCTGCCAGGAAATCCTCCATAGCATTCAGGATGAGAACCCTGCAGATGCTATTTTTCCTTCTCCATTTGGCCTGGAGTTTGGTAGCCGCATTGATTGCGGCAGTAGACCCAGTGTCTGGAACAAAAGGTTCTTCCTCCAACAGTACATGATCAACGTCTTTGAGTTGAAGAGTTAGATAAACCTTCCTCTTCCAGACTTGATAATGCTCTCCATCGAACTTTTCCAACTTGCAGTAGTCCGATTGGACGAGCGAAGCATTAATGTTTTCCATCTACAAGGGTCTTACTTCGAGATTGTTATTCCCGGGACTTGACCAAAGATGAAAAACTGATACAATCGAGATCTGAGAGTCACACAAAACTTTGCAGTGATCAAACTCAAGATCTACGATGATACAAAAAAACTAAATAGCCAGATTACAATATGAAGGAGGAAAATAGAGAAGAGAAGATCTCTCGTTCTTCCTTGCAAACGTGTTGCAATTGGGACAGAACGAGTTACAATAATCTAGAGAAAGATGAGATAAAGAAAAGTTGCTGGGGTGTCAAAATACCGTTGCTCAAAGCAAGATTCGCCCCACACGAATTGCTTCCAGGAACCAGCAAGTTGAAGAACTTGTGGAACGCTCGAAGTCACCTCTGTTCTGACTCCTTGGATGGACTTGCAATGGCGGCAGCAGCTCCCTCTCTCTCTCTCTCTCTCTTTTCTGACTTACAAAATTCGTAGTACTTCACAAAGGAGGCCAGAAGAGAATATATATAGAGAGAGAGGGTGGAAACCCTAGCCGCCTCTTCAGTTATGGAAAGATTGAATCAAATCCCACAAAGATAGCAACGAAATTAATTCAAATCCCACAAAGATAGCAACGAAATTAATTCAAATCCCACAAAAAGTGGATCTGAATTAATCGCATTGAATCAGTCTTTCCATAACTGACATGTAGCCTGCACAGTCAGCGGAGCCCTCCATGCAGCAGCAGCCGCATGGACCGTAGAGGCCGCATGTGGCCGCATGAGCCGCATGAGCCGCATAAGACCGCATGGCCGCATGACTGCTGACGTGCAAAGTGCGCCAACAAAATGCCACATTACGCCTCATGAGCCCGAGTCCGAGTCGCTAAGCCCCTTTGGGGCTTAGCTCCAAATGGAATTAATCCAAGAGAATGACAAAAGCATTAATGCTTAATCCTTGGAGCCTTATTCTTACCTCATAGTAAAATCACCCACATGGTTCCCTCCTTAGGGTCACCACCCCATGTGCATCTCTCAGCAACACAACCAAGTATATATGTTGAGATAACTCATGGTGCATTTCCGATGTGGGACTAAACTTTTACAAGGCATGTTGAGAGCAAGCTCTCTCCATGTAAAAAAAGCACCAACAATATATATCTGCCGAGATGAATGTACCAAAAAGTACCGACTATTGTGTTGCTCTGATTAGAAACAAGCCCCAGTTTTACATGATTCTCCAATATTAACTGATTTGTGGTTTTAGTTGAGTCCATACTTCTAGTTAGCATGAGAGGATTTTTTGTAAATACGAGATGAAAGCAAATTCCTATATCAATGGTGCATATCTAGACGCGCTATTGGTGCGAGGTACGGTGTGGCGTACCGAGGCGCTTCGCCATTACACAAGGCGTTGTGTTTCGTTGAGGTCCATGCGTCAGTCGTGCCATGGTGTGAGGCGCATATCGGATTGATGTGCCATCTCATGAAACAATCATGAACCCATAAGACCCACTCTACTCTAACCCCTTGTTAGCAATTCGGCAAACGAAAAAAATTCGGAACGACAAAAGTACGAGTATAAATCGGCACAATATAAGTAAAATGCGGTCAAAAATTCGTCTAACGAAAAACATTCGGATCAGATTTAATTCATATTTAGTACGTTTCATATGAACCAATTCGGCACTAAAAATTCGGCATATATATAAGGCCCACCCACCTCTACTCCTTCATAAACAAAGGTTCAGTATGAGAATAAGAAGAGGTTGGATGATGGAAAACTGAAAAGTTTTTCTTTGATTGTTGCAAGCAACATGTACAAAGACTCTTGGGTTTCTTTTTTTGTTACTGTGAGACTTTTTCTTATTTTCTTTTGATAATTTTTGAGAATTGTGCCAGTCTTAATATCTAATAGCAGCAAGACTCAAGAAAGTCAAGATTGTTGGGTTTCTTTGTCACATTTTTTTTGGCCAAATTTTTTAAAAATTCGTACGATACGCGTTTAAAAAGCCACAAGCTTAAAATTCGCGTACAAATCCGAATTTTTCAAAAGTACGTAAGTATTATACGTTTATGTAAGATACGGAAAAATTTGCGTATAATACGCGTTTTATTCGGATGATTGCTAACAAGGCTCTAACCTACTATGCCATTGGAACGTTTTAAGTTTCTACTATAAGAATTCTATCTTTATCCTCTTATTTTTCGACCCTCATTTAATTCTTCAGCAATCATTGTTAACCCTTGTCCCTCGATTGCCAACAACTTACTGACAACCAAAGGATTCAAGTTATTTGTAAGTCTTTTTTTTTCTTTTTTTTCCATGGTCTTTTTTCAATTTATAATTTGATGATGATTTTTCCACATTGACGGGAGTCTCCTACCAAAGTCTAGTTACCTTCCTTAGATGAACACTTTTATTTTACAACTTATTTTTTGTGAATTATTTCTACTTTATTTCCTTATCACATCAAACAATTCATGGCATCAATCTTCCTTTATGGACTACTTGTCATTGTTGAGTCCAGCAATCCCTCAGATGGAATTTTTAAAAATTGTAAAATTTCTAAGCTATATATATATATATATATATATATATATATATATATATATATATATATATATATATATATATATATATATATATGATTGATTAGGATTCCACAAGCACCTTTATTGTGTTTTTTTGAATTTTGAAATAAATGAAAAAAATGCGTGTCTCATTTCACTGAGGCACGACGTCAAGCCATGCGCCTTGCACTCAAGCATTATGTCTACCTTGTGTCTTGCTATGCGCTATTAGCCTTGCACCGTGACAACATTGCCAAAAAAAAAAGGTCTTCCTGGCCGTATTAGTGAACAGGTTTATACTATATATATATATATATATATATATATATATATATATATATATATATATATATATATATATATATATAAAGTATCATTTCGTTACCCTATTTGCCTTTGGAAGAACCTTAGAGAGAAAAGTGGGCTGAAGTCCGACGACGATGGTTGTAAGCCATCTTTGATCATTTACATTTTCATGATTTACAGTAAATAAGAATGTGCCATTGGCATGTCATTCTTGTTGGAGCCTTGAAGTTGTTTCCCTTTGCTTATGTAATAGGAATACTGGCAGTTTTTACTTTTCCTATATCTACTTTTAGATCATTTTTAACACCAGAGCATGCTGTTGTTTGGTCCCAAATGGTTGAGAGAAGGTTCGGTTGCTATCATCAGGATCCATCGGACAATATACTAATTCTGATTTTGTTTGTTTACATAATTTTTATGATGCTATTCTCTTTTGAATTGCTTTATATATATATATATATATATATATATATATATATATATATATATATATATATATGGAAAATTCTACAATACATCCCATGAAAAAAGTTGTATCGATACATCCCAAATCTGAACCATTGGATGTTGATCCAATGGTTCGGATTGAGATCAAAAGTCAAAATCAGCATTAATGCTGATTCAGATTAATAGAATAGGGAACATCATTTAATGCTGATTTTGACTTTTGACCTCAATCTGAACCATTGGATCAACATCCAATGGTTCAGATTTTGGATGTATCGATACAAATTTTTTCATGGGATGTATTGTAGAAGGACCCCATATATATATATATATATATATATATATATATATATATATATATATATATATATATATATATATATATATATATTTTGAAGAAAGGGTAATTTTATTGCTGGAAAAACCAGGAGAAGAAACAACTTTACAATCACGATAGCATAGCTATACACCAGATATGAAGGGTCAATCCTCCATGTCCCGAATATCTGACTCAATATTATTTATAATCCCTCGGGTGGATGTGGCTATTCCCTCGTATATACGCCGATTTCGTTCTCGCCAAATGTGCCAAACTGCAGACAGCAGCCGAAGACGACCTTTGTTGTAAGTGTCAGGTCTACTCCTGCTCAGCCCCTAAGATCCTCCACAATTTCCATGACACCTCTACCTTGATAGCCTCCAATGCCCAAACGAGTCCAGATATGCTGCCAAATATGGTCTGCTACAGGACATTGAAAGAACAGATGATCTCTGTTCTCAGGTCCCCCATTACATAACACACAAGCAACATCATTCGCCAGAATACCAAACCTATTCAATCTCTCCTTAGTGAGAAGGCGATCTCGAATCATTTTATAAGCGCATAACTGCATCTTTACTGCCACCTTCTTGTACCAGATGACTTCTGCCCAGGGCACAAGGGAACATCGGGTCCTACTTTGTTCATAACATACTTTGGACTCAAATCCACCTGTAGCCGTTCCTACCCATTCCCACATGTCTTCCTCTTCATCAGCACAAATGGCCATGGCTGTGATGTAAGCCGCTAACTGATGGCTGTACCGCCTATTCTCAAGCCTCCATTGCCCTGTCCGGATGATAGCCGCTAAAGGCTCGTCCCTGCCAATCATATCGAACACTGGCCACCCCCATCTATCAATAAGACTGCTGTGTTGGAGCCATGGGTCGAACCACAAGTTCGTGGTCTCGCCATCACGAATAATCCGGATGATTCTCGTCTTTAATACCGGCCTGACACGGAGGATATTTTTATAAGTACCGGAAAAGTTGTTGTCGACCTGTTGGATCCAGAAATTAGTGGATCGACAGTATCTATGAGCGGTCCATCTCGCCTACAGGGATTTACCACTAATCATCTTCCATGCCATCTTCAAGAGAGCGACTTCCCTAAGTGTTTTGAGAGAACGAAGTCCAATCCCGCCTTCTTCTTTTGGTTGGCACATATCCTGCCAAGAAATCCCATGCAACCCACCTTTCCAGACAAAGTTGGCACACAACTGTTCAATCTTTTGAATAGTTTTCTCTGGGAGGAAGATCGCCTGAAGCCAGAAACAAGCAATAGCGAGAATGACCGATCGGATAAGTTCTATTCTTCCTCCAAAGGACAGCAACTGAGCCTGCCATCCTTCAAGTTTCATCTGGACGTGCTGGATCAGTCCTTGGCAATCAGCATCTCAGGTATAGTTGACCGATAATGGCAGGCCAAGGTACCGAACCGGGAGTTGGCCAATCGTTACCTGTAAAATCTCCGTAATCTCTTCTTTGTTGGGACAGCCTTTACTGAAATATATCTGACTTTTATTTGTGTTAAGTCTGAGTCCAGAAAGGCTTGCAAATTCTTCCAAAACGTCCACTAGAGCTCTCATGGTCTGCTCCGAAGGCTCAACAAACACAAGAAGGTCGTCTGCATAGATCAGGTGCGTCACCACTGGGACCACCCGTCTGTGCAGAGGAGTGATACGCCTCTGCAATGTGGCATAATCCATCAAGCAAGTATAATACTCCATAACAATAGTAAATAAATATGGGGACAAAGGGTCTCCCTGCCGAAGGCCTCTGCTGCTTCCGAAAAATCCCCAGGAGTTGCCTTTCATAAGAATTGAGAAGGTAGGAGTGGAAATACACTCCCTGATTCTGTCCACCCACCAATGATCAAAACCCATACTCAACAGAATGTGGCAGACAAAACTCCTGTTTACAGTATCATACGCCTTCCTTATATCTAATTTAATACAACTCTTCCGTCCCCCGTGCTTATTGAAGTCCCTGACGAATTCGTGAGCAAGCAGGCAGTTTTCAGCAATTGCCCGGCCTTTAATAAAAGCAGCTTGGTTTTCAGAAATCAGCCCAGTCATGATCTCCTGCATTCTAGAGCACATTAGATGAGTAATAATTTTGTAGATCACATTGCAACAGGCAATCGGCCGGAAATCTCCCAGTGCAGTAGCCCCCTCCTTCTTAGGAATTAGTGTCAGGAAGGTGTGATTGATTTCTTTCAGGAGTCTACCTGACCTGAAGAAGTCTTGCACCACAGTGAGAACTTGATGCTTGATTAACTCCCAATGATTCTTGTAAAACGCCACGTTGAATCCATCCGGTCCAGGCGATTTATTCGGATCGGCGTTCTTGATGATGGCTTCAACTTCCGTCATAGAGACTTCTTTTTGAAGAAACTTATTTCCCTCCTCTGTCACCAGCCGTTTGCATATGGTCTCCGGAAATTCGTCCAAATAATCTGATTGGTTGAATAACTCTTTATAGTACGAGACTGCTTCCTGAGCCATGTTCCTGTCCTCGGTTTGAAGCTTGCCATTTCCATCAATAATCCCATGAGGCGAATTCCGGTGTTGTCGAGCTCGTATAGTGGCATGGAAGAATTTGGTACAACGATCGCCCTCCTTCAACCACTCGCATTTGGCCCTTTGTTGGAGATGGATTTCTTCTCTGAACCGAGCGAGTCTAACCTCCTCCTGTAGCCGGGATTCGTTCTCTGCCAGGTTAATGTTCAGCGGATCACCTTGAAGCTGGACTTGAACATCTTTAAGTGTCGCCTCCATTTGAAGCAAGCTATTAGGGGGGCGGGATATGTTCCATTGTTTCAGTGCTCCCTTCACCGCCTTCAGGCGTTGAGTCAATTTGAACTGGGCGTTGCCTTCTATCGGGGAAGCGAAGGCCGTTTCCACCGTCTCTTTGTAACCATCAATCATCCTCCATGCATTATTGTACCTGAACGGGCCCCTCTTCTTTTGATCGGCCGAGTAAAGGCGGAGGAGAATCAGAGTATGATCACTAGTGCCGCATAAAAGACCCTCCGCCACTACAAAAAAGTATCTTTTTGGGACGACACTATAAGGAACACAAGTCTAAAACGTCCTAAAAGTATAGTTCTAGGGACGGCTATATTTTTAGTAACAAAAAGTTGTATTTTTTTGGGACAGATTGTGAAAATGGATCACTATTTGGGACTAATAAAAAATTTTGTTCCAAATAATACACATTTCCGTCCCAAATAGGTCGGCGGGAATACCACACATTTGGCGGCTAATTGCCAAATTTTATGGGGGGAAAGTTTACCTCCATATGTTTTCATCTTAACCGTTCGATCGGATGGCTTAATCTAGACCGTCCATCCCAAAACTTTCAGAACTTAGTAGATCAAACTTTCAGAACTCAATATCAAAATAACCTAAATCTCTCTCTCTCTTTTCGATCAAAAACTGGATGCTGCTGCTTTCTCTCTCTCTGACCTAGGTGCTCCAGTACCCACTCCATGAAGCAGGACGCCGACTCGACGCTGGCGCTGACGGCCCACGGGAAGTCACGATGGAGCCGGGCCATCCTCTCTGATCGCCACCTCCCCCGGTGCCGCGTCCTCCTCAAGACGGCCTTCGCCAGTAGGTGGCGCAGGCCCCCGACCAAGAAAGCTCAGCATCATAGGTCAATGGTCCAGGTTTGGGCTCCTATATTGATTTTGTGGGTTTTTTCCTCTAAGTATTGCTCATTTTAACCTCTAATTTCTTTATGTGTCTATAGAAAATTCAACATGAGGTTTGGGCTCCTACTTTATCGATGTTAACGTAAAAATTAGTCTAAATTATTGAGAAATTATAGTGCCGTACAACGTTAATTTTGAAATTTGGTTGTTGATTACGAGTTTCTTGGCTCCTTAGGAAATAACTCACTAGAAAGCTATGCTTGATGTTTTAAAATGTTTAACATGAAGGCTTACAAGCTATGCTACAATGGAAAAATTAAGATAATGACACCATACACACACGAGTGGCATAGACTTTTATAGTGTGGTTTTCCTATATTTTTGTAGCTTCCAAGTTGTATGAAATATTTTGAATTTATTTAACCTGTCCAGTTTGCATGTTTCAATTACTAAATATTTATATAATCCCATTCCTATTATCGTGGATTAAAATTAATTGAATAATCTATTATGCTTAGGTAGGTGATATTTCACTATCAGATTATATTGGTGTGGTAAATGGGAAGCATTCTATATTTATTCCACATACTACTGGTTGATACTTTGTGAACCAAATACTAGTATCTATTCACTAACTTAACATGCTATAGTATCTATTCACTGACTTAACATGGGACTAGCTTTAAGCTGAATTCAGATTTCTAAACTAGTGGTTTTTTTTCCCTTTAAAGTCTTAGATTAGGTTTTTTACCCTTTAAAATTAAACACAAAACTGCCTCCCTTAATTTTTTTGACTTTTCCATGATACCAGAATCATATATTCGACACTATTGTACAAACATACTGTGTATTATGTACTAGATTTACCATATCATGATTAAAATATTAGAATAAATAGATTAGAAATTTGTTCAAGTTGTTAAATGTTAGTTGGTATTTCTTTGTCTATTTTTTCAATTTAGACACTTTACTGAATTTTTCAATTTTTTATACATTCCACTTTGACAAAGTACAATTGGCCAATTTATTTTCATGTTCCTTTGTGATCATGTTGTTTTTGCTTCTTCATCCGAGTTCTCTGATTTTGTAGATATCAGTTTTAGTGTCGTTGTGTGTGAGCCTTCCAGTGGCTGCCATATTTATCAGGGTCATAACAGGGGCCCAAACATAACTTTAGGTTCAGGTGCTATACTAATTCATGATCATATTCCAGCCTAAGAGATAGCATATGCTATGAGCGTTGGTCATATTGATGAGACTATGCTTTTAATTTATGCTAACTATGTAAATCATTTACATTATCACATTTATCAAATCAATAAGCTCATTGTTATTTTTTTAGCTTGACTTTGGGGTATTAGTTATGTCAGCCTAATCCCAATCCAATCTGACACGAGCATCTGTAAACTAGTATGGTATTAGTTAGGGAATGGCATGTGTTCTGTGTCTAAATAGGAACCCATACTCTATGTTGGCTATGCATACTCTATATTAGCTTAAAGAATAGCAACAAACCTGGAAAAGAAGAAATGAATGGGAGAAATGGTATACAACAACCATCCCATGGACTAATCGTCAAATGGCAGGATGTGGATCTTACATGTCACTAAACACAGGCATGTTTGGCCTATCAGAATTGCATTGGAAACCTTCGCAGAAGAGTTTCGCATTCATACTAACTGAATTTAACTAGTGTATTTTGATTTAGTGCAACTGAAGGATAAACAGGCAGAATCGAACACAACTTACCTACATATAAACTGTTTCTTTATACTAGTTTCTTGTTGAATCCAAATCCTAAGTGGAATCTACTTCCTACTGTGACATTAAAGCTTGCACCTGAAGATACTTTCTATTTCCGTCGAAGAAACCTGCATTCGACTCTGAAGCATCATCTGCCATCAAGGATGTTAGCTAGCAAATTCCCACACTTGGGCAGATTAGCATGAGAATATGGAACATACTGGGACATTTCATGTTGATTCAACTCGCCTGGCCTGTGAAAAATATCATTGACACCAAGAATGGGAGCTATGATTTGTGGACACATACGTAAGTTTCACACTTTTGCATGGACACTGGGTATCTGATAAGGTAACTCTTCAAAAGTTGGGGATGAGGACACTGCATTGCATATCTTTCTAACTATACATTTATCTGGCATGGATATTTATGTGGTCTAGTTTCTTATTTGTATATTGAAGAATATAATGAATTAAAAATAGGAAGAAGAATTGAAATACTATAGCACTTTGCTAATAGGGGCATAACAGTAACAATTCACCTTATGCAAATTTTGTAAGTTAAGAAATGTGAAGGTTGTATCTCCAAAAGAGTACCTAACAAGGATGAACATGTGAAAATCATGGATGATCTTTCCTTTACAAAGGCAATCAGGATGCAACACTAGACAAACATTTAAAGGATAGGTATATAATATATTAAATTTGTTTCAAATGAAACTAATACATCCAATATTAAACAAATAGCATTTAGGATGAGACATTCTATGCATACTTAAATTTATCTGAATAGTGAATACCCAAGAAGAACGTGGGAGAAATATAGTCCCAAGTATCAGAAAAAAGTTGAGAATTCTTACTCTTCTTTGGACTACAATTTGGGCACTTAGTAGCTATGGATACTAATACTCTTCCTTATCTCCTATGCTTGGCCCTTGCCAACTTACATTAACTTAACTCATTCCCAGGTTGTATCCTCATATCTAGGATTTCTGTGTTTGAATACAGGTTCTAAAGGGCTTGTATTATGACTGTTTCTACCTGACATATCCATTGATGTATTGCAGTTAATATGGGGCAATATAGGGGTACCAGGGATTCATCCCAACTGAACTGAACCGCAAGGAATTGAACATGAAATGGCTATATGGTAGGTAGGGTGACTGATTAGTAATCCAATTTGTTGTAGGAACCTAAAGAGACCTGGGCAGCCATGTTTATGGATTGTAAGGTGTTATAGAGGGTTACACTAAGGTTCCAGTTTCATGGTCAAATCATTGGCCACAACAGGCAGTCCCCTCTAACCTACATACTCGAGCCTAACATTTCTGATATTCAATGGGGCTTATTGACAAGCTCCTGTCTTGCCATGAAATCTCAATTTGGATGAATATCTATATGGTCTTAACTGTCTTGATATTGGATACTCAGGTCTTTAGTGTCCAGGAAGCCAACCATTATAATGGTTGTCAATGCAATTGTATTTGCACTTGCATCTATGCTACTGCCATTGCACAGACTTGCCAAGGCAAGTGCAGGCCATCACACTCACCTGGTTGCACCTTCTAACCTTCCTGTACAATCTTGGGTCTCCTAACATCCTACACATGCATTTCCAGGTACATATTACCCAAAATGCCAGAACCTATCATTCTGAAAAGTGGTTGTCCCTGTGTTATGTTTGTACACAATGGTCAAGTGCCTTCCTTTTCCAACTCTCTGAACTTACCATAATGCTGATACTTCTTCTAAATTTCTGATACAGACCTATAGTCTATATACCTAGAGTACTAACATACACACAAGTCAAGTTTTATCATCCAGACCTTTTAGGTACTGCAGCTAATGCATTTGGTTGGAATTTACACCTAGGTAGGCTAAACTGGTGTGGTATAATCCTATGTTCAGTCGGGTACATGATGCCAGGGTTACACTGTAGGTACAATGAGGCTATCGATTACCTATGTTCAGTCGGGTATCATGCTTGCTCCTTATATGGGTACCTGCCCTGTACATGTATCTACCCCATGTCTGGCATAGAGCCTACCTGTGCACAACCATATATATAGTAATAGGAGTAATACACAGATATTTGAAATCCTAATTATCTCAACTGGCTACACAGACTGTAAGGCCATATGGATATGGCCTCAGTGGTGAACCCCTTCGTTATATCCTGATACTCTTCCTATGGTTTGGTATTTCAGGTCCCTTCATGTCAGTTTCCTTTCCTAACATCAGCACTTACCAAACTATAGTGATTCCAGACTAGCATTCACATTTGATTCCTCTGTTTACAACTCAGGAGTTGAAAAGAAGAAGCAGGTATGGTTATCTAACTGAATTTAAACAATGATCAAGTAGTGAACTTATGGAGAGCAATTTATATAACTCAGTCTTTAGCCATACACGCACTGGTTCAGTATTTTGGAAAACATGTGAAAATAGGGCGGACTTCAGAGATATGAATGCACATTTCTATTCTAAATTGATGGGACCAGAGCTCTAGTAATCAATAGGGATAATTGCTAATTTAACCAATCGTACAACATAGCCTGGTATGTGGAGTAGCGAGTACTACAACCTGAAAGACTCTGTTCATAGTGTGGACACTCGATACCTCACATGAATGCAGGAGACTCAAGATAAGGGGTTATGCAACTGTCCTATAATGTATGCTGTTATAGGCAATGACCCTGGATATACCTCCTCTGATACCTATCTCTGACCTCTTCCTACCCGGTATCAATCAAATACCAAAACCCACGAAGGAATACACCTTCTCAAAACCAGCCTGTCCTATAATGTATGCTGTTATGGCATTTGATTGCATGGAGTGGTCAATAATAATTCTACATGCTATTTTCTTACATATACAATTTTGGTTACATGCTATGAACTGGAGTTTTCCACGCATTTATGTTATGCATCATAGATGCATAGATGTTTCTTTGTGGCAAGTTAGCTTTATAAATTTTCAAGTTATCCATATTATAGCCAATATGTAAGTAATCACTCTTCTGACATAGTCTGCCCCTCTATAGCTGATTGTTATACCCTGCTCTTCATCTATGTAATCAATTTACTTCTGACATAGTCTGCCCCTCTAATGTTCTACCAATGGTGAAGATGAATCAATCAATTGGATGTAGACAACAAATTTTAGAAGTGACAAGTGTCCAACAAATATAATTTTTAATTTGGGATAAGGGCTTTATTATTGTGATTTAAGAACCAGCCAGGGATTTACAAAGCTATAGCTTAATGAGAAGACTTGATACCACATTAAAGTTCAATTGACTTTACTTCCAACCTCCTATGCAACTCTAATGTCACATTAAAAGTTGATACATGATATTATACGAATAAATTCATATAATATGAATGAATAGAAAAGTAAGAAGGTGTCAACAAGCTTCCATCAATAAGTAAGAAGTTGTACTTGCCAAGAAAAAGAAAAAGAAAATGACAAATCTGATCAATTATTCATTTAATAAAAAAAATTGAGAACTATCCACATAGCTTTTACACAAGTAATACCATATCTCATATTGTTGATAACAATTTTTCAGTATAGGTAAGCTTCAGATACATAATGAAGTCAAGTTTACGTACAAGGTGGCTTCTCACAACAATATTAGCTCAGATACAAGATGGGATCTAATATAACTTTGCAATTTTTGGTCAACACTCAACAATATTAGCTCATTGTGCCTCTTCCATTTGATATAATACATGTGTGTGCTAGTTTTGGCTTCTCACAACAGCCACCTGCGCTTGGTACCCTGCAAGGCAGTCTACTACTTTAAGGCATATTATGACAGTACTTGAATAATCTCCAGGAATATTGCAAGTAGCAGGTAAAATGGAGACACAGTTGTCCAGATTCATGAAAGACATCATGTGTATTTCGCAGCAAAAGCTTCTGTTTAGAAGCATTAATCCACTATTAGGTGAATTATTCACTTCCAATTATTTAAAAATGCATATGTTACCGACTACTTGTTCTCTTGCTGTGCTCGCTATTCTTTAGCTCATAATCTAAAAGTTTTGCTTGACCTTGTAAATAATATTTTGCCTTTCTAAGTTTTTAGAGTTTTTCTTGTTTATGGATTGCAAATCAAGTCTCTTATAAGCTGTAAACATGCAAGATTGAATTGATTCAATGAGTATATGAAATATCAGCTTCCTTTGTGGATAGGAATATCATTTTGATCCTCCCAGGTTCAAACTTGGGAAGTATCAGCATTCAACTATTTTTTTAGTTTATTCATCAAGACATCATCTCACTGGGAACAATAAGCTTATATTATGTGCCCAGTCATTTGATTCAGATTTGAAGTTAGGAGAAGTAGATTGTGGTACACCTAGTGCACATTGCTGCCTGTTAGAATTGCATATGAACTTTTTGTTTGACTTGGCATCCACAGGTTCGCACACATAGGTCTTGTCGTCGTAAAGCTTCTGGATATCCTTTTGGTATCCCGATCAAGTACTCAGTTTGGCATACCAGATAACTACTTGGAGCTTGGGGGCTCAGTTGTGCGTGATGCAATCAATCAGTTCAAGTACTTCCCCTTGCCTCTTTGTCTATTTTTTTCCTTTACATTTGAGTTTGCTAAATTTACCTTTTTATTTTTAAGATTTAAATTGAATAACTTACATGATGTTTTCTGGCTTAACTATAGGTCATGTAATTAATATCTTACACTTCTTAACTAGTTATTGTTTTATTATTCTATCGGTCACTTTAGTTCCAACACTCTACTTGAAAGATTATAAATGAAAATATGCTAGTTGCCTTGAACATATTGCCCAAAAGGAGAGCTAGAGAATACGATGCTAGTCTTTCTTGACATTGTGCATGAATGAACTGTCTTGTTTTATGCTAATCATTACAATACTTCCAGTCAAATGCATATCTTGTTTTATGACTCATCATTAGATAAAAAAATGTCCGCCTTTTAATTTATTAAGCCTGCTATTTGACAAATTTTAATTTTGCTAGTATCGAAAAAGAACTTCCTTTAGCTATTGTGCCAGTCCATCACGGCTTTGCTAAAAGAGAGTTAAGCAGATATCACAAGAAAGTACAAAAAAGAACTCAGACTACAAGCTAATAAAGTCCTTGGAATTGAAAGAACCATATCGATTTTTTCCCATTTTTGGACTTGAAGCTTCCCAATTTTTGGACTGAAGCTTGTTATTTGTAGTTCCCATTTTTTTCTAAGCAGGTCTGTACAGTTTGGAAGAACTGTTAGCAGGTCTATACAGATGGATTGATCATTTTGTTCTGTTTTAAACATTCACAAACTAATGTAGTCTAGTCTGTATAGTTTGGAAGAACTTGTCTTTCTTTTCTGGTGGTTTGTATACAGTTAGCAGGTTGCTAATATATTGGCATATCTTATTTCATTTGCAGGTCCTTCAAAAGCATTCTGGATATGCTAAAATGGTGGGCGACTATCTTGTGATGGGAAAAAAATTTGGGTTCATTTTTTTAGTTCATGTTGGATATACTTGAATGTTCAAAAACATAGTGTAGTGCTTAATGTTTTGGGTTCAGAATTTTGTATATACGTAATGGTGGAGACAATGGGTCCATTTTGTAATGGTGGAGACAATGGGTTCATTTTGTAATGGTGGAGACAAGGGGTTCTTTGTAACTAATGGTGTGGGTGATGTTGTGTTTTGAATTTATTTTGAAAATGATGGTAAATGATGCTTACTGTTAAGCTTTTTCGTTGTTTATCAATTGAACATATATAGTTATATATGGATTTTGTTGTCTTCTACTTAATGGTAAAGAATGCTTGATGTTGTTAAGCTTTTTTTTGTATTGGAACTCCGACACATGGAGATACATCTGAGGACAATCATCATATGAATATGTTATGTGTGTATTTAAATGGTATGTTTTATAGCTGGAAGATACAAACGATAATTTCATAAGTATTACTTTTGGGACGGTTATGTAATTGTCCTAGATATAAATGACATCCTTTTGTGACGCTGGCAAATATTTCTAGGACGGATGATATTCGTCACAAACTCTTTTATTTTGGGACAGTTTAGTAAACCGTCGTAAACATATAATAATTCAAACTCTTTTGGTACGGTTAGATTTTTCGACCCTAAAACCAAATTAGGACGGTATTTTCTGTCCTAAAACTTTTTGCCACGCCACCCTAATAGCACTGTCACTTACCGTCCTAAAATTCGTCCCAAATTACAATTTGGGACTGATTTGAGCCTTTTTAAGACGAATTTTTGGCGTCCCAGAAAGACACTTTTTTTGTAGTGCGCCTTGACGTTCGGGAACATGTCCAGCCACCTGTTGTTACATAGAGCTCGATCCAGTTGGCATACCACTCTATTTGTAGAAGAGCTGTTGTTCCACGACCAGATGGATCCGATACGACTGATGCAATGAAGTCCAGAGTGGAGAAGACAGTCCTGAAAATCCGCCAAAATAGGCATCGGGACCTGTCGACCCCCCATTTTTTCATTGGAATGCATCATAGCATTAAAGTCCCCGCAAACAGCCAGCGGCCACTTGTCTATATATATATATATATATATATATATATATATATATATATATATATATATATATATGAGCGGATCAAAAGCCTCCTTAAAAAACCCCTCTCACTCTAATTCGTAATATTAATGTTAATGTTAATATTAATTTTTTTTATATTAATATTAATGTTAATGTTAATATTAATGTTAATGTTAATGTTAATGTTAAGTTTAATGTTAATTTTAGTATTTAATGTTAATATTAACATTAATATTAACATTAACATTAATATTAACATTAAATTACGGATTAGAGTGAGGGGGTTTTTAGGAGGTTTTCTAAGGAGGACTTTTGATCCGCTTTCTATATATATATATATATATATATATATTTTTTGGAACCGGGTAAAATTTTTCTGGAATCGCTCCCACTGGGATTCGAACTCCTGACCACTCGGGCCGCATGCATCTCTCTTAACCACCAGGTAAAATTTTTCTGGAATCGCTTCCTATATATATATATATATATATATATATATATATATATATATATATATATATATGTCATAACAGTAAGTATTCACTTCACTGTAGAATATGTGTCATTACTTTACTTATTAGCAACTAAAATCTCATGTCATTTCTAAAGTTTGCTTTCTTACCAGATCAGTGTTAGTTCTGCTGCAACATACTAGTAGGTAGAGCTGTCAAGTGGGCCAGCCGGGCCGGCACGAATTTGAGTGGGCCGGGCCGGGCCGGACTGGACTATGGATGAAAATTTTAAGCCCGGCCCGGCACATGACCCACGGCACGGTGGGCTTTCGGGTTATGCCGGGCCGGGGCGCACTGGAGACCATCATTTAATTCAATTCAGTTCAGTATATACATATATCATTCATAGGTCTACATAATTTTGTATAAATGGCTATACATGGTTGGCCATATATAAGTGACCAAGTGACCTGAGACGTGCATGGTGAAGCTTATAGCTGATGGCAACCAACTACAACTTTCACTAAGCTGATGTATGGATGCATTCATGTATGTGTTGTAGCAACTTGCAACTAATATATATTGAAATGAATTGAATTGAATTGAATTTCAATTCAATTCAATTCAGTTCAAACATCCATTTCATTTCAATTTAATTCACTACTACACTATATAAACATAATAATAACAGAGGCCACCACCACTTGCACTTGTTGCTTGAGGCAGTGGTGCAAAATATATTTGGAGGGCAGAGCGTTTGTTGTGTACATATTTTTCTTTTCTTTTTCTTGTGAAAGTGACAATATTGCTGTTAGCTGATAGGATTTGAGACAAATCAAAGAGATTGTGTAGGGGATGTTGTAACCAGGTTGGGCTTCGGGCCGGGCCCCGAACCGTGCCGGGCCGGGCCGGGCTTGGACTTCGTGCCGTGCCGGGCCGGGCCGGGGCTTGGACTTCGTGCCGGACAGGGCCGTGCCTATATTATGGGCCAATATACATGGCCCGGCACGACCCAATATACGGGACCGGACCGGCCTGGGCCCACGATTAATCGGACCGGGCCGGCACATGGGCCAATTTTTCGGGTCGGGCTGGGTCGGCCCGGCCCAATTGACAGGTCTACTAGTAGGTTATTTTTGGCAAAAAGAAAGTGTACATCTATATTAGCTCACCTACAACAACAGCAAGAATAAAAACCTTCATTACAAGTTTATATAAAACTATGAATTCATGTTTTCTATTATTTCTTACTAAATTTGAATGGAAAGGCTTTAAGATCCTGGATAATGTTGGAAATACTTGCGGCTGTTAATCTCGACCCTTGTTAGCAATTCGGCAAACGGAAAAAATTCGGAACGGCAAAAATACGAGTATAAATCGGCTCAGTGCCAACAAAATACGTTCAAAAATTCGGACAAATATTCAAAAAAATGAAAATATTGAGGTTAGAAACTTCACATTCTTAAATATATTGTCAAATTTGGTTAATTAAACAGGTTCTTAACACGTTTTTTGTGCCAAATAATTCAATAATTTATACAGAACACGTTTAAAAACTTCGCATGATTAAAATTTACGCATTGATTTGGATCTGTCAAAAGTACGCAAATATTATACGTTTATGAAAGATACGGAAAAATTTGCATATAATACGAGTTTTATTCGGATGATTGCTGACAAGGATCTCGACATCAAAGGCTATTCTTTCTTAAGTATGCCAAAATATTGAAAGGCCTGGTTGTTGATTCTTAGATTCTATAAAAATGGTTAAATTTCTACTGCTTCTTGTTTTGGGTATGTGCTCTTTCAATTTTTCAAGTTAAATAGCTCATAGCTGGCATGATCTCTTCTGTGAAGTCTCAATCTAGCTGTCCGACTTGTCTATATGAATACTTCTTGGTATTATTGCTAATCCAACCTCCATGCCATGGCTTCTTTTCTAATGTCGGACCTTTTTTTTCTTCCGTCTTTCCTTTTTCTCTTTGCATTTGTTTTTTCAGGACTTCATTGAGGTGGTGGTTGGCATTGTACACAACTCTTATCTTGTAGACCATCAACCTACGGGTGAGCATTATTCGATTTTGGACCAAAAACCGAACCGAATATTCAGTTCGGTTTCGGTTTTGAAAATATTAAAATTTTTTATTTCGATTTCGGTCAAAAACCGAATAAAAAATTTAGTTTATATATATATATATATATATATATATATATATATATATATATATATATATATATATATATATATATAAACCAAACAAAGCGAATAAAAAATTTCCTTAGAACTCTCCATGAGATTTGATTTAAGTTTTTGTTTTCCTTCTCATTATCCAGCATTTATTACGAAAATGTGTTATTGTCTATTTTATCAATTACTTATAAAAAAATTATGATATTATTTTTATTTTAAAATACAAGAATATTATTAGAATATTGATATCTTTTGGGGGAACCAATTAAACACTGGAAGAGAAATCAAATGATCTTTCTTGAAGGATTGCCTTGTTTTACCAAATACATGAAATAAAATCTAATATAAAATTTTAATTTTCGATCCCCCATGAAAAACACAACACAAAGGAATTGATTTTCTTTCGAGAACCAAACTAGGCGAAAGCGTATAGAACCTACTGCTGGTCTATTTCTGTCGAGGTTTATAAATATCTAGAGCTACCGGAAAAAAGTATATGCATATGAAGTCATCTGCATTGAACAAACAAAGAGTGCCAAAGTGACACACACACACACACACACACACACACACACAAAGTGACACACACACACACACACACACACACACACACACGCTAGTCTAGCTACACCTCTGTAGGCGGAGGAGGAGCAGGTTGAACATGCCGCACAAACTGTCCCTTGACCCTAGGCCGCTGCTCTGCAAGCTTTTTCCTGCTCTGGTACCGGACCTTGAGGGGAAAAAAAATATCAATCAAAGTGAACAATTCCCAATTGAACCAAGAAAGTAACATTGGCATTTAGGGGTGAGCATTATTCGATTTTGGACCGAAAATCGAACCCAACCGAATAAAAGATGAGAAATTTTGATTTGCACCCCCACTTTATTTACTACTAACATATATGCACGTGCCTTGCACGTATTTTAACATTTCTTAATTAGTTTAGGAAGACTCTTTAGAAAGACCAAATGGTAGTCTTCCTAATTACTAAGTTGTCCTTATTAAAATTAATGAACTATTTTTAATTAGTATAAGTATGTAAGGGTATTTTCGGAATTCAAAAGTTTCACCATCTAGATAATTCAAAGTGCACCCCACTAGTTTACTATAATGTACAAATCCTCCCACTTCCGTTAAAAACTAATGGTCAACTCCGTTGACCATTAATTTTTGACCGAAATACCCCATCCCTCTTCCCAAGCTGGGGAGGGATGATCGACAATAATGATGATTTGCTAGGAATATTTTAGTCAAAAATTAATGGTCAACAGAGTTGACCGTTAATTTTGATGGAAGTGGAAGGTTTGTACATAAAGTAGTGAGGTGCACCTTGAATTATGATAAATAAAGTGGGATGCAACTCAAATTTTCTCATAAAAGATTCGGTTCAGTTTCGATCCAAAACCGAAAAACGAATAATTTTTTTTACTTCATATACATATATATATATATATATATATATATATATATATATATATATACTTACCATATATATTAATAAAAAAAAGCATAAATAAACCAAAAAATTGAATAAACCGAAAATCGAACCGATTTAATTCGGTTCGGTTTGATTCGGTTATGGGCCATTTCGGTCCGATTTCGATTTTGTTTATTCAATTTTCGGTCATTTTCGATTATTCGGTCCGATTTGAACCGAATTAACCGAATGCTCACCCCTATTGGCATTGTGTATGGATTCAAGTAGTTTCTAACCTTCTTCTCGAAGCATCTGTCTTTCCTCTTCATGCGGAATTTGCTCAAGGCGGCCTCCCTCAGACTCGAGCGAGAAGCGGCGTCCGTCAGCTTCCTCGCTCCGTTCGCGTCGGCCTCCCCCGAGGCATTGCAAGAGTCCGTCGCGATATCCGTACTGCAGAAGTTTCCATCGCCACTCCTTACATGTACTTGTTCATCTTGCAATTGATCAGCATTGACATCTTTCAGAAAGGGCCGATGGGAAGAGTCCTTGTGAATTGCCTTTCCAATTTGAGTAGAAAATCCAACACCATGAGACGCGGCATTCTCAACGTTCATATCTGGTGCTGCTGCACCATGCCACCATCTCATGGCACTACTGGAACTGCCATGGCCTTGATCGTCGCGATCAGCTGGAGAAGTCGTAGGTGTCAGCTTGCGAGGTACTGCAGTCCTACTGTTATACCTGCAGAGAGAGAGAGAGAGAGACTGCGAGGCTAAGAAACTTGAATACAAACTGGAAAGAGTTAATTGTCCAAATGGTGTCCGAGGAATGTCATGGTCGCTATTTTGGTGATCAAACTTTTTCTCGGTTAATTTGGTACCTAAATTTTACATTTTGGTTTTAAGAGTGACTGAAGTAGACTTCGTTGGTATTTTGGATGAAAATAGTTAAGAATGGACATGCGATGGCCACGTGTCTTATTTTTAGAGTTTTTTTTTGTCATGACCAACTGATACGTCGGCTATAATTGATTGTAGAGCCGTCAATTTGTACTCGACAAAAGCTATTTATTTATGTAGAAATTTTTTCGAATACCAATATTCTTAGTCGGAAAAAAAAAATATGACAAAGTAACTATGAAAAATAAGACACATGACTATCATATGTCCATTTTTATCGACTTTCATAAAAACACCAACGGAATCTAGTTCAGACACCCTTTAAACCAAAATGCAGAACTTAGTTACCAAATTAATCCCAAAAAAATTCGATCACCAAAAGGACAACAACTAAATTCTTCTTCAAGCACCATTTGGGCAGTTAACTTAAAATGTACAAAGAACAGGAACTCACAGTTGAAAGGGGGAGGAACCTGAATGATTTAATTTACTGCATTCACCACTCCCTCCCTCGAAGCTACTGCTCCGGTATCTTCTCAGAGACAACTCCAAAAGAGGCATGGGACTCGGCCTGCAGCCGGCATCCTCGTCGTCAAGCTTTTCCCGATGATCGCCGGAGATGCTCCTCACATCATCGTCGCAACCTCCTCTTGCTCCATAACCGTTGTCCGGTTGGCTTTCCATCACACCTATCAGATTGATGGCTTCTTTTATCGGTGTAACGCTGACCAAATTATGATCATCTACTGATTCTGTCGCTAATAGCTCATTTGGCATGCATTTTCCGACGAAAGGTTTCACTTCTGAACCCAGCATAGTAATGTAACATGTTAAGTAAATTACAATAACAATCAATAACCAATGTTCACTCAGAAACAAGACATGTAGTAGTAGTAGTAGTATACCGAACTCAACTGCCTCTTGTGGTCAGTGGGAAGAGGTATAATAGTTCGCAGTATCGGCCGATACCGATCCGATACTGCGGATGCCGATACGGTTTGGTATGTCCCGATCCGATACTGATCGATACCCGATATTGACCTATACCGACATTGGGGGTCTCTTTTTCGGTCAATTCGGCAAAGAAAATTGAACGAAAAAGACCAAATCAACAAGGGTGTAAAAATATAGAAAGGTTATAAAACCATGTAAAAAAGGAAAACTTACCTATCGTTTGTAAATCAGTCGGTAAGGATGACGACTATTTCATTCAATTTTAAAACTACTAAAAAACAACGCTGAAATATTAAAATTATGTCTAAATGTATAAAATATATTTTCTAAAATGTTAATAATTATTTGTTTTCCGATACCGAAAAATCCGATACTCTGATCCGAAATCTCCGATACCACCGATCCCGATACTCATAGGAATGGACCGATTCCGATACCGATACTTCGAACCTTAAACCTCCTTGACTAGGCGGACGGTCTCGGGATCGAACTGCGGGGGAGGCGGGTGTGTGTGTAAAAATTGCGGACAGTTGACCCAAATGGCATGCGACGCAGTGTGCACAAAGTCCCGTACGTTACCGGACATCGCAAAAAGAAAAGAAAAGTAGTAGTAGTACCTTCAGCTGCTTGACCCTCATGCAACTGCTGCGATGAACCGTTCAGTTGAATTTGCTTTCCACCATTGTGACCTATTCGTTTGTACGTGCTCTCAGCATCCATGTCCGATCTTGTACAAGAGCTCTGCACAATTGGTTGCAGAACGTGTATTAGTCCCCTGTAGAAATGTACACTAAAATGTGCATCTAATCAGCAATGTGCATGACTGGGCAGAGTTGTGCCAACCAACTAATGACATATTCACATGATTGAGAAGTACTAATGCAGGGACTGGAGGATCTATGCATATTGAACTTGCATTCCTTTTCCAAGAAAAGAGTACCAGATAAGTAGAACTAGGGGGTGAGCATTTGGTCGGTTCAGTTCAAACCGATCCGACTTTGAGAAAACCGAACATATTTCAAAACCAATCGAATCGAACCGACTTTTCACACAAACCGAATGGAACTGTATTAAATTTTGGTTCGTTCGGTTATTTCAGTTGGGCTGAACTTTTCTTGATGAGTTACTTTTATCAAAACCAACAAAAATATCCAAAGTACATTGAAAAAATGACCATCTTTGTTCCTAATTTTGTAAATAAAAACCTAAAACTCAAAATATGAAATATGACAATATATTATAGAGATGATTGTGGCTGGTTTAGCTAACATTGGATTAAAGTTAAAAGGAATTAAAAAATGGCCATATTTGAGAGTTTTGAAACAAAAGTATTATCTTCAACTAAAATACAAATTGAAGATAAAGTTGAGATGGATGAAAGGACATGCATAAATTTATAAAAATAAGAATAGAAGAGATCATAAAACAAGAAAACTTACAAACAAAATTATAGAGATCAATTTCAAATATTTATAATTCGGTTTTCGGTTCGGATTCCGAACCAAAAAACCGAAATTTCAAAAATTAAAAATCGAGCGAATCACTATTTCGGTTCAATTTGAATCAGTTTTCGGTTTAAAACCGAGAAATGCTCCCCCCTAAGTAACCAAAATTTCAAAAATTAAAAATCGAGTGAATCACTATTTCGGTTCAATTTGAATCAGTTTTCGGTTTAAAACCGAGAAATGCTCCCCCCTAAGTAAAACTTTTGGTGCCAGGATGTTAGTTTGATTCTTACCAACTAAGCAAAATGGCTCTCTTGAGAATGGTTTCTTATTATGAATCATTTCTAACTGATCACAGTATGCAACAATTCCATATGAAAGGAGGAAACGTTTTAGTTTTAGTGTTCCTCTAATAGTTTCTGATAGAAACTAATTTGATTCTTTCTTTCTTTTTTCTTTTTGCGTATTAGGAGGTCAACTGCAAATTCACATGCCATAATTGCTGACCAAGCAAAAGAGCAACAGGGACAAAAGCAACAGAATTCAGAATTCCTCCGTGTCCTATTTGTGTCAAGTGTAACATAGCAAATAATTAATAGGAGACACTTACTTCAGCATCGCTTCCTTTCTCACTGCATTCCTTATTTGTTTTTGTAGGATGGACATGTCCACCTGAATTCTTTTCCTTTCCAGAAATATCTTCATGTTTTCGCTTTGCAAGATTTCCATCTTGATTAGCAGCATGGCTATCAGTCAACTGTCAAAATCACGAGATTGCAGGTTTCAGTGCATACATACAAAATATAAACAGGACCGCAAATGTATGAAAAATCGTTGGATTACATGCATCTCATCGTCTTTTTTTTTCAAGAGCCTAAGCACAAAAGATCAAGGGCAAGAGCCTAAGCACAAAAGATCAAGGGCCTAAATAGAAAAAAAATTGTACACGTGTCATAATGTGATTATAAGTTCTTACTGTGAGTTCCTATTTGAGTTTTTGTAGCCGAACTGAATATTAAACATGCCAACTAGTAGTAACAGTTCGACTACAGAAGCTCAAATAGGAACTCAAAATAAGAAATTGCACTGTGAAGTTATTTTTCTATTTAGGCCCTTGACTTTTTCTATTTAGTCTCTTAAAAAAAATCAAGAAATGAGATGCATTTAATCCAACGGTTTTTCATTGACGAGTTTTAAAAAATAGTAACTCATGAGTTAGTATATGATTTTGCTAGTAGTATTCATGGTGTATGCGATCTCAAGAAATATACGTCCAGGGCCGCTTCTGAGCATGTACAATTTGTGCGATTGCACGGGACCCAAAAAATCGAAAGACCCCAAATTTTTTTATCTCTGTATTACTAACGTGAAATATCTATTTTTAGATTTACGTCTCCCTAATTTTTTTTAGAAACCGTGCCCTTAGAAATGTCAGAAAAAGGTCCCTTTTTTCAAGTGGTAAAAAAGAGAGACTTTTTTAGTATATGTACATATGACCCTCAGAATGTCAGAAATGACGACCATTACGTAGGATGGTACTTACGGAGTGTCTTCTCCAGACATGCTGCCACAGGTTCCTCAACTCGTTCCTTCGTATGGGCTTAACTAAGAAGTCTGCTGCACCTTTCAGCATGCATTTGTAAACAATGCTCATAGAATCTTTGGAAGACATCACTGCACAAAACAAAAAAAATCAAAGTTCTTACATAACAGCCTAGTAATTAAATTTGTAGAACTAATTCAGCTGGTAAGTAGTATGATCATACTAATGACAGGAATGTTCTTGCAGGACTCGTCATCCATTATCAGTGTCAGAAGGTCAAGCCCGGAGACTGATGGAACCTCTACTTCTGCCAGAACTAAGTCAATGCTGTGGGGCTTTTCCTTTAGTAGCTTCCATCCCTCCATACCATCAGATACTGAAGCAACTGTGAATAAGAAGGAAAAAAAATGTTTTCAAGGTTAAAACCAAACAAAAAGAACCTGAGCTAGCAAGACGGATCATCGTAAAAAAGAATCAGCAGCAGAATGACTAAAATCTGACTATATTGATCAATCATGAATTGAATCATATAGCTAGGCTTGAGAATGTCCCAATGACATGCCAACTATAGCGCTTGAAAGTTTTTGGTACCTTAATTACTTTCTACTGCTCGTTTTTGGCACCCAAATTTTATAAATTGATCTTTTGAAGCACTAAAGCACATCGGGACCACTTTAAAAGAATATATGGCAATACAAGTACTTAAATTGCGTTTTTGTACTACTCGATATGATTTTGAAGTGGTCTCGATGTGTATCAAAATTGACGAAATGTGCTTCAATTAAAGAACAATTTATGAAGTTGGGATGCCAAAATCGTGTAATAAAAAGTTAAGGTATCCAAAACGTCCGAACGTTATAGTTGAGGTGCTATTAGGATAATTTAGCCCATATGGATTAAATTATTCTAATGTCACCCCAACTATAGCGCTCTGCGAGAATCATCCAATTCCGATTCCGGTTCCCTTGGCTCTCTGTTCTTCATCATGTTTACAACATTGCCAGGTAGGGATTACTTCCCAAAGAAGATTCATGAGCAAAAGGGAACATATGCACGAGCAGTTCCTAAGCAGATATAGCAAACCTAAAACTAGTAAGTCCTACTTTCCTGATGTCCGACACTCCCCATACTTTTCTCCAACAATTAACTTTTGTTTTCCATGCAAAGTTCAGATCCTGAAGTCCAGGAGGATGACTGATCAGAACCTAGTGCGATTTGACCAGCACCGGCCGGTTAACTTCTGATACACCGGCCAGGGATAAGTCTGACAAGACTTCGGACTTCGGACAAGTTTGACTTAATATGACCCTACAAGAGGTTGGGGTCGCAGATGATACCCTACGAACAATTGCAACCAAAATTAGCAAAATTAGCTCCGGATAGAACAACCCACCCCCCACCCCCACCCCCACCCCGCGGGGCGGGGGGTGGGGGGGGGGGGGGGGGGGGGGGGTGTCGTTTATACACAATTCTCTCACCCATGAATTGAGAAATTCTCGACACCAACATACTTTATAGTACAGCTTTGATAGCTATGGAAAAACTTGAGAAAATTGGAACACAAAATAATTATGAAGTGATTCATTTGATTGCTCAACTACAGAGAGGAATTGTATTATAAATCTAACCTTTGTAGTTGCATTTCTTGAGGAGGGCAGCTATGATCTGCCTCGTGGAGTCATCTCCCTCCACCACCAGCACCCTCAGCGAACCCTGAGGGATTAGGAAGCTCGCCACCTGTCCTGCTTCCCCCTCTTCTTCTCTCCCCACCACCGTCACTTCCTCTGCTTCTTTTCCTTCCCAAAACATCTTCTCCTTCCCAACTCTTCTTCTTCTTCTTATTCTCACTTCCAAACTCTAATTCTCTTGCTGTTGTGAAGTGATGAAGGGATGGATGTGTTTTTGGTGAAAACAAAGTGTTTCATGCACTAATTGCCACCACCCCCTCTCCTCCTCAAGTACCATCCCATCCACCAAACAATAACATGGGTGGGTTTTCATATTACTCCTGATAAATTTGTTAATTTTTTTATGTCGGTTGTCGTAATAATATACTGCAAACACTCTCACACGCACATAATATAATATAATATTATTCATATTTAATACAGGGTCAATTAGGGTAGTCAAGACAAGGGTGAGGATGTCCGAGCTCTCTAGTCTAGTGGTAGTGGAGCGGACACCCAGAGGGGCTGGCAAGGTTCCAGTCTTCCAATTGTGTGTGAGTGGATTTTCAAAAATGAAAAAAAGATGTGAGGATTCTGTTTTTGACCGAAAATCGAACCGCAATTGTGTGTGCGTGGATTTAAAAAAAAAAATACGGGTGAGAATTATTATGTTTTGGTTTTTGGTTATGATTTCAGTCCAAAATCCAAAACCAAATAAAGATATAAAATTATGTAAATAACTTCAATTATATACATATTCTATACATATTTGTGCGTAAAAATGTGTATACTATGAAAACAAATTATGTGCGTGCATTTTGAAGCTCAATTTTGATATAACAACTAGTCCAACTTTGGACACAATTTTAAAATAAAATAAATGTGTATATAAAAATTATACTTATTAATATAATTTGACCATAATTTTAATTTTGGACCGGACCTATAATAGAAATAGCCCAACAGAATAAAACAGTTCGGTTATTCGCTTCCAAGTATGATTATTTTTTGTTCACTTTCGGTGTTATATTTTTATATTTTGGTTTATTCGATTTTGACTATTTTGATTCGGTTGAAATCGAATAAACTGAATATCCAATTCTGGGGGCATGGATACCAAGTTTCACAACAGCAATAACTATTCGTTACAAGTTGAGTTTATTTTTATTATTTAACTATATAAAAAATAGAAACTAAATTTGTGAACCTTTAACTCAATTAGGGGATTATTTGAGGACCGGACTGCAAAAAGACCTCCTCTCCTAAATATCTGTACTTGTAACGTGAACAAGATTTAATTACAACGGGACCATTTCCACAAATCAGTTGAACTTCAGCCATTGGCTCCAGGTGGGGCCCGCCCTTACGTGGCCATAGCTGTGGTCGCAAGTTTCAGATATTTACGGACACGGCACCCGCCAGTGGAGAGGGGGGGGTTACGTGTCGGACATATAGTGATCCATTAGATATTTTGCTCTAGTGGGACACGTGGCGGCCTGATATTTAAAGGATCTTTTGTGTAGAGGAGGGGGCTGCTGCCGATTGGAACGGATGGCTAAGGAAGAGAGTGGTGGTGGTGGTGTCCTAAAGAGAAGGCACTAGAAATTCTTTTTCGTTATGTGCCCTTCCTTTTACTTTTGACAAAGTTTCTATGGAGGACACAAACATTTGAGGACGAGAATGATCTAGAGTTTGTTGAGGGCTCGAAGAGTGGTTGGTGTATTGGCACATGCCCTAACTCACAAAAATCAATAACTGAGTGTAACCTAAGCCAATCGACAAGAAGTTATTGTCACATGTCCAAGGAGTCGCAAATTTGGAAATGCATCGTGTCATTTTTTTTTTTTCTTGTGATGTCATGTGACCTCTCAATTGTGGGCCCGGCCGGCCGGCCCGACACGAGTTGGATTCAAAAAATTGGTTCATGTGTCGGCTCGGTCCGATTAATCGTGGATTTGAATCGGTCTGATCCAGTATATTGGATCATGCTGGGCCACATCTATAGGCCCATAAAATAGGTCAGACTCAGCCTCGTACGATCCGAAGTCCAATCCGGTCCGGCCCATCCAGATGGATAAAAATGGAGTCGTTTCTATATAAGAAAATGATTGTAATTAATATTTAGAAAATTTTATTATGTTATGTTAATCTACGTAAATGTATGTGATTGTTGAAAAGCATATATGGAAACATGTTGGATGTTCAATCTTCTGTGTTTAAAAAATGATTGTAATTATTATACATAAATTTTGAGGAGAATGACGAAAATGAATGTTCAAATTTGTCATGTGTCAGTAAAGACCGGCTCGGCCGACCTGAAGCCCACCGTGTCGTTGGTCACGTGCCGAGCTGGGATGAGATTTCCACCCTTCGTCCATCCCGACTCGGTCTGCTACCGTTCATGGACCCGAGAGGTTCGACTCGGGCTCGGCCCAGCCCACCCAAATTTTGTGCCGGCTCTATCCGGTCCGATTCGGCCCACTTGACAGCTTTAGATGTCATGAACTCTTTCTCATGGTTTATTCTCGAATAAAATTGTGCTTTAACAAAAAAGTTTATAATTTTAAAAAAATTAAATTGTCATTGAATAATATGTAATTTCTTATTTATAAAAAAACGCTGTTGGCAACAACATCTCTTGAGCTCTAAAAAAGAAGCAACAACATAAACGCAATTCTTACTACATTATTCACACACAAAATTTATATTCTTTTTTTTTTTTTTTTTGCATATAAGTATTTATATTTTCATAATTTACATATAAAACTATTTTCAATATGATCATATTGTTACAATCCAATCCATTTTCCTATTAGGCTATTCATTTTGGGCTTTCCTTGCGCTCAACTTGGTTTGCTAACTTGGGTTTGTTTCCAACTGCCTTGGTTTGCTAACTTGGGTTTGTTTCCAACTGCGCTGTACTTATCATAGCGCTAAGAGTTGCACTCTACTAAGGCCATCTCAAAATAAAAAATATAAAAAATAAAAACATACTAAGGCCATCTCCGGGGTTTCTATCTCCCTATTTCTAGAGTAAAAATCCACTTTAGAAAAAACACATTCCAATAGAAATATCTATCTCATTTTCTATCATATGTATGGTGATGTAGGACGGAGATTTCTATGAGAATTTCTATACATAAAAATTCTAACAGAATTTTTTCTCTCTCATACCAATTAATATTGGATTTCATGTAGTGTTCTACTCCGTGAAGGCACTAGATGACCAGAGAAATCAGTGCTAGCTCGAGAGGAAGCCTTCACGAAAACTATTAATCTGGGTGAGTGGACGAAAACTCATTTTCTGATTCTTGCACGCCTAATAAAAATCTGTGATTTTGAATGAATGATTTCTGCTAATAACAAGTTGGTAAATCATTGAAAATGTTAATCGTTAAAACAAATGCTTATAAGAGAATTTACATATTGCTATGCTAAAACAAGAAAAGAAATGATTGCATGCTATAGTTAGAACGTTGTCCTAATTCAAAGTACATTGCCATGCTTAATAAGAAGAGACATAGTGGATGTTTACATGTTTCGAATTCGTATACTGTCAAAGGTAGATTGATATGCTAAATATGTACAGAACTGTTATCATATTTCAAAAAGATGTACGATTGCATGTCCCTTAAGGCCTCATTTGGTTCGCAAAATCATCGAGTTTGAAAGAAAGTGATTACTTTCCTATGTTTTGGTGTCAAAGGAATTGAGCAGTAAAGAAAAATAGTTCCCAATGGAAGAAAAATTAGGGAAAAAAATATGTAGGAACTTCGGTTCTGAGACAAATATGTAGGAACTTCGGCTCTGAGATAAATATGTAGGAACTTCGGCTCTGAGATAAATATGTAGGACTTCGGCTATGAGATAAATAAAAGAGAGAAGGGAGAGTCATAGTTGCTGGTATGCACATGTAATAATAATGCAGAATTGAGCCTTGAGTTACAACTGTCAATCGAGTTTGCATGTGTCGTAAGAGATTTTGTTATGAGCTTAACAATGCAGAGACGAACATGGAACAATATTGGTTATATCATGCTTATTCTAATCATTGTCTTGTGCAGGGATGGACCGTTGGCTATAGTAAGAATCACTGAAAAGTGATATATCTGTTGCTTAAGTTTCTGATTATGATTTGCTTGTAGAGAATAATATGTTGTCAATAAATGTTATGTCTCGTTAAAAGAAAAGATGTGATTATCGTGTTTGTAATTGACTCGAAGAAATGCTGGAATTAAATAAAATAAGTATGGCCCATGAAACACACTGCGCACTCCACATGAAAAGAGTAGTCACCGTGCATGAACATAATTGTCCACTGATTGTTTGAAACGAATAGTAATGAAATGCTAATTTTCGAAAATGTTTACAAAAGCAGTAATCTGACTCTGTACTGCATGAAATGAACGTAGATAAAAGTAGCAAAATCAATATCACAGAAATGTTTTATCACTAAATGAATTAGTGATCGTTTCAGACGATATAGTCTTCGTTCACATCACCGCACGTTAATGTACTGACCCACCACCAGCTTGCCTGCAGGTGCAAGGTGGATGAAATGAATGATTCAAAGCGATAGCTCGAACTTTATCCTCATGAGTCAGAAATCAGAAGAGATGCAAAGAGTTGAGTTCTCCGTACAAGTGATGGTCATATGTTAAAGAGTTTGTCTTGAATATAAATGGATGTAATGTATGAAACTGGATCATTGTAATCTGTATAGTTCATGAGTTTGTGAGCCAAGTACAGCATGTATCAGAGAGACAATGAGATGTAATTGATTCAAGATTATTAATAAAGAGATTGATTTCTGTATCATTGTGTTTACTTTAGTTTTTTGCTATATTGTCCGCTGCTGTTTCAATTTCTGCATTTATATTCAGCTGCGTTATTGTCTATCTTGTCTATTTTGTTATTATACATATATTGACCATATGGAAGCATAACTTAGGCTTGTACGGTATCACGCTCAAACAAGAATGAACGGTTCCAAAACGATCAAAACGGGGACGAACGATCCTGCGGGATCGGGACGTGACATCCCACACCGTCAAATTGATCATTTCATTTTTGCCATATTGGATAGAAATTGAGAACGATTGAAGATTTTTTTTTTAATATGTGTACAATTTCTGTATAGAAACTCTACCGACAAGAATAAAAAATTCATAAAACACAATGACAAGTTGCGTAGAAACCCAGTTTTAGAAATCCACATTGGAGATGGCCTAAGAAGGCAACTTAGGATTCTCGTTACAACAATGTATTTAAAAATTTGAAAGGAAAAAAAGGAGCAGCACTTTGAAAACTTGTTGTTAGGAAAGGAGTCTATTTGTGTTCACCCACCAAAAATGGGGTTCATCGTTCAATTCAAGAGTTACTGGTCAAAATTAATGTGAATATTCATAAAAGTGGAAGTATATCTGTTGTTTCCAAAATGTATGTATCATTTTCTATACATGCAGTTTTTGGTATCTATAATTAGTTTTTTTTAAGTAAAAAAAAAAATCAAAAGTTGCATGCATAGGAAAAGTAACATCATTGAGACACCCAGATCTACATTCCCCAAAATTCGTGTGCCAATTATGTTCTCTCTCCCATAAATACAACTTTTGTTATCCATAATTATTTAGTTCTTTAAATAAAAAAAATGTATTGTATTTATAGGAGAGGAAATATCATTGGTACACCAGTTTTGGGAACAACAGATATGTTATTTTATTTTGGATAGACAAAAATGATACATGACAACCCTTGAATTGGGTTATTTTTATTGTTTAGTGAACCTTGCACAAAGTTAAAAGGAAAATTTATGAAATGCCCAAAAAATGAAAAAAAATTTATGAAAAATCTACCGCACAATAACATTTCATCGCGTGCCTAGAATTAGCAAAAAATATATAAAGGGGGTTTCGAATGAGCTTTTTATCCTTCCTTCTAATTTATTGAAAACACCCACGAAACTACTCTTAAAAAAATGTTTCGATGCTTCCTCTTCTTCCATACGCTGCTCACTTTCGAATCTAGGTTTTTTTCTCAAAAATCTTCAAACCTTACTTCAAAAACTCGTCGAAATTTTTTGAGAAGGTCGACAAACGGTAAAACTGTTAAAACGGAGGTCCAAACATCATTTTTTTTGTGATTATAAAATTTCAAAAGGCCGACTGACGGAGAAGTGTTTAATCTTCGACTCCTCAGAAATACGCTCCTTTTGCGACAAACCGGACCTCGTTTCGACCACCCAGTCAAAAGTTATGGTCCTTCAAAGTTTCAACTAGCCATAAAATGCAGGAAAATGATCATTCTCCGTGGTAATATCACAGATAATGGCCATTCTCCGTGCTAAAACCACGGAGAATGGTCAATGGTCATTCTACGAAGAATGGCTATTCTCCTTGTTAAATTGACAAAGAATAGTCATTCTCCGTATTAGAATGACGGAGAATGGCCATTCTCCGTCAATTTAACAAGGAAAATGACCATTCTCCATGCTAAAATCACGGAGAATGGTCATTCTCCTTATTAAATTGACCAAGAATAGTCATTCTCCGTGTTAAAATGATGGAGAATGGCCATTCTCCGTCAATTTAACAAGGAGAATGACCATTCTCCGTCATTTTGACACGGAGAATGGCCATTCTCCGTCATTTTGACATGGATAAGGCCATTCTCAGTGGTTTTAGCACGGAGAATGGTCATTCTCCGTGATTTTAACACGGAGAATGATGGAGAACAGTCGACAAAAACCTAAAACCTATTTTTTTGTTTTTTTTTTTGTGAAAAAAATTTGTCATGAACAAAAATTCAAGAGTTTTCGTTCTTCTTTCAAAACGATGCTAACTCTTATAGAAAAGAAGAAGAAGATCTTCTCTCCACAATTGACCTAATCACCGGAAAATTTCAAATTTCTCCACGATGATGATGATGATGATGAGCGATGATCGGAGTTCGACTGAAGAAAAGCACAGTGAACTACGAACGATCTTTGCGATCTCTGCTGAAGATGAGAGCAATTGGGTAGTTATGGTATTATAAATATGACAATTTTGTAAATACAGAGCATCTAAAGGGAATCTTGGAATATTTAACATGAAAATATATAATTTTGGGCATTTTATAAAACTTATCCTGCGGGTGAATTTTCATATAAACCAACTCCGAAATTGGATTTCTCAGCAATTTTCAGTTTAATAATTATACATATTTTACTCGATTTTGAATCGAAATTGAAATTCAAAATCGAAACTAAAACAGAATAATTTTTTTTAAATATTTTTAAAACCAAAATTGAATTATTATTTTTTTGAAACCGAACTAAATCGCTTAATTGTTCGGCTCAGTTCTCCGTTCAAAACTGAATTTGTTCACCCCTAGTATATACTACCCAATATCTTGTTTATTGTTACAACAACTTTCCAATTTTCCTAAACTATTTACTAAATATAGAAAAGAACCATGTTTTGAACAAATTATTTTATAGAATAGGAATAAAATACAAAAAGTATTGGGAAGATGCTCCCGCTTTGTATTGTTTAGCTGCTCTGGTTGATCGTACAGTTAAGTTAGTTAGTATAGTTGAAGGTTTATAAACAATTTATGATAATATACAATTATCTATATGTAATAAAATAGAATTTTAGTTAAATAAATATTTGATACCATATTATTCAGAACATGGTAGTGTTGCTAGTTCTCCCATTCTTATAACCGCTTCTTCATGTTCTAACTCTAGCAAAAAAAAGGAGAAATATTTTAGCAAATATTTTCATTCAAAATATAGAAATTAGTATGTACTCTCACTTTAAAAAAAAATCAATTCTCATTGTTTTGTATAGAATAAATAACATTTTAAGATGTACTCTCACTATTTAACATAAATTTTGACTGATTTACAAAAAAATGTGAACATTTTCTAGTTTTTTAAAATAGTGGAAGTATAAGCTAATTTTTATATTTTGAATGGGAGCATTTGCTAAAATACCTCAAAGAAAATTTAGGATTATTTAGTTTTAGGGCCTCACATATATATATATATATATATATATATATATATATATATATATATATATATATATATATATATATATATATATATTAGGATTTGAGTCTCGAAATTGATCGATATTAGGATTTGGGGTTCAAAATTACTGTTCATTGGCTTGTATGAACAGTGATTTCGAGACCCAAATTTTAACATCGATCAATTTCGAGATCCAAACCATAATATCCATATATATGTATAGCCCTAAAACTAAATATCCCTAAAATTTATGACACTAGTAAATAGAAATTAGCATGGTAATAGTAGTGCAAGTGGAAGTAGTAGTAGCAGTATAAGTAGTGAACTTAATATATACTTATGAATTGATCACAGTGAGATACTACATGAAGAGGACGTAGATAAATTAAATATTCAGCCTCAGTGGAAATTGTTAGTGGTATGCACATGCTACACATTTGTTAGCTAGTAAAAGCTCAAAATCATTAATTTTGTAACGTGTACTCTTTAATATTGTCCAGGTTCAATGAACCACATTTTTTATATGCTTTTATTCAGCATCTATTACGTTCTTGATTCAAGCAACGGTTACAAAGTTTGAGCCTATATTATGAGCCTTTCATCTCCTCTCTTGACACAAAAAAATTTCTAACAAAAATCTCTCCCAAATTCTTGTTTTACGAAAATTCTTTCTGTTCTTCGTATCCTTGCTCTGGGCAGAGCTAAGTCAGGGTCAATCTTTTCGAGTTGTGTGCGACGACGGGATACCGGTAGAGCGGGAGTTTTACCACTAGGAACATCCGAAAATGTCTGCACATAGACCCGGATTAACTCTTAAGGCAGTGCTTCGTGCGCGACTTCCCCGGAGGCCAGTAACTTTAATTTTTGTTTATTTTGTTTATTTTGTTTGCAGTTATTAGAGGAGTAAATCAAATATCACTAACAATCTAAGAGTTAATTCTTTACTTTAACATATGCATGTCTGTCAAGATTAACATATTTCTATTGTTCTAATAGAATATATTGTTTAGTCATATATATTCTTTCACATTATGTTGTGTTAACAAAGTACATAATTCGCTTATACACAATAGTGAAATCAAGTTTTGATGATTTGAGTGCTGAAATCTCTGCAATTGCGTAAGCACTTTACTGTAATGAAGATATTACCTTTTACTTTATATAATCTATACCGTCCTCTGTGGAAGTTGAAATATTTTAAAAATGACTTTTGCTCAGTGCTCATATTAATGATTGATTGTTCCTATCAAAAGACTATGTTAAGATTTTTTTTTTCTTTTCTCAATACACAAGTCAGTTTTTATGCTCTGGCTTTTGAACTGTACCTGCATGATTTTCTTTAATAGATAATTTGTAGTTATCCTTAGTTTCCAAGTGAGAGTGTGCATTTCAGCCTCATATATTGACTTATAGTTAGAAGTATTTCTATGGGAACAAATTATTCACATGATTTTTTTTATTAGTTTATATATAGTTGACCGTTCACAATAATGTGGTATCTTAATAGATAGCTAGTGTTATCTTGTTATCGTTTTTTTCTATCATTTTTGCAAGTGGCTCCTTTCTTAGATATTTGGAATTTCACCAGTTAGTTGTCTTAATCGTATAGTGTGATAAAGGGTTAAGACGATCAATATTCTTCAAGTGGACCAAGGAGTTCTATGTTTTGGTGAGCAACAGAAATATGTTCCTATGTGCAATAAATTTTCTTCCGTTCCTAATTTTGGTAAAAATCTCGTGCTTAAAAAAAATTGAGAAGAATTTAATAGTGTTTATGTTATCAGCAGTTTTTCTCTGGTTGCAACTTCATGGCTTTCGTATTGAAGGTTGGAAAGCTTTCTCTACAATTATAGGAAGGCCAATACCTCTGAACAATGTTCCTTGTTGAATAATTCATTTGGTTATTGAACGTCCATAATTAATATTAAACTTCTCAGATGTATTTCATTAATTATTATTTCAAAGTTTTTTTTGTCACTTGATTATGATGATTCTGTCAAATATGAAATAGATATCTACTTCTTTTCCTTTTTTTTTTCCTTCTCTTACTGAAATCATCATTATTATTATTTTTTGTAGATTAAAATACTGTAAAAGATTAATTCTTCATAAGTGTGATAAAGCTTGTGTTTAATATTGTTTCAAATGGCTATACTTCTGAAATGCTACTCACACTAAAATTCATGAACAGTTTAAATCAAAATGGGACCTATATGTAGGATGGACATTTTTTATGGTTGATATATGTGACATTGGCCAGATCATCAATATTTTGACATCTATATTATTATATTGTTTGGTATAATGTTTCCTCCTAAGAATGATATAAGTAATTTTTTTTAAAGTACCCTTTAACAATATAATATATGGTATTGATATTTAGGTTAGACTTGTTGTTAATGAATGGACTGAGGCATTTGTAACATTATGTTGATTATCACTTATGTCTTATGTACTGGTTTGCATCTGCAACATGCTTGTACTTGGTTGACATGTATAGGTAGTAAAGTAGAACATAATTACTCTGATTAATATTCTATAGGCTTATAAGAATAATGGTAGAAAAGAATTATATCTGATTAATAATGAATAAGTAGATCCGTATCAATAATCACGATTATCTGATTAATCCTATCAACCGAACTTCAGTTTGCTTAATATTCTACCTATTTATACAAGATTTATTTAGTACCAAATGTTATTAATTTTTTATTTGGTTATCAAAATTCTACATTGTTTGAATTAAAAAAGAAAAAATGGTTGATTGTACTTAAAAGGATTCAAATGCATTCATTTTTTTAAGCCAGATGTTCACTACAAAAATAAGCCATATTAGCGACGAATTTAGCGACATTTAATTAAAACGTCGCAAATTTCTTTGAATTTAGCGACATATAAATTTGACGTCGCTGTTCGTCACTATGCCCGACGTTCAGCGACGTATTGCGACTTATTTTTTGTAACAAAATGTTACGTCGCATAATAGTCGGAAAACGTCGCTAATTTCTTAGAATATAGTGACGTTTAGCGACATTTTGCGACTAACATTTTAATAACAAAATGTTACGTCGCGTAACAGTCGATAAACGTCGCTATATTCTAATAAATTAGCGACGTTTAGCGACGTCTTACAATGACGTCGCTAATGTATTTCTAATATACAGATCGGGTTTTTCTTTCCCCCCAATCTCACTCGAAAATTTTCCAAAACTTTTCTTTCCCCCCCCCGCCGACCCACCAACGACCGAGCTCCTCCTTTCCGGCGACCCCCTCTCCCCCAGCGACCCCTCTCTCCCCGAGCTCCTCCTCCTCCTCCACCGACGACCAAGCTCCTCCTCCTCATCCTCCACCGACCCCCACTTCCCGGCGACCCCCTCTCCCCCGGCGACCCCTCTCTCCCCGGCGACGCCCCTCCTCCTCCTCCTCCACCGCGAGGTCCTCCTTCTCCACCACTGAACTCCTCCTCCTCCTCCTCCTCCACCACCACGAGCTCCTCTAAAGGTAAACCTAACCCTAATTAAGGTGTTTTTCGTGTCCAAAATAGACACGGGGACACAGCACGATCCCGTGTTTACTGATACACTGTGTTCGTGTGGTTTTGGACACTTTGTGTCCATTTGGATCAAAAAATACATATTTTAGATAATGATTTGAAAGTGACGAGTCTCTATGCACAGATCCAACTAATAACGAATTATTGTATTGGTTGAACAGAAGTGACGAGTCTCTTTGAGCTCGGTCAAATGTTCCTTATGTTAGGTCTCTGTTTGTACAATATGTGGATGTGTCAAATGTGCCTTATGTCCTTAATAATTGTTAATAAGTAACTTTTTAAATCAAAATTTTATAAATAAATTGTTAATTCAAACCTAACTAAATTGAAATCGAGCTCGTTAAGCTTGAAATCTGTAAGCCCCCTGAATTTCCCGAATTATTTTTCAAATTTTTCTAATGAATTATTTTTAATAATTCATTTCTATATAATTAATTTTTGATTATTAAATGCTCTTTACCGTGACTTGGAATTCTAGAGCATCAGAGATGCCAGTCTCTGGAAACTTCCTTCTTGGAGTTTGTAGTAGACGAGATTATCTTTACATTGATATTTCGTATCCCACATTGATATTTTGTATCCCACTCGAACTTGTTCTCTTGTACTCTTTTTGCTTCGCGCAAGTTCGGGTCAATTTAGACCATTTAATTAATAATTGATTTCCCAATCTTTTCCTTGATCATCGTTTGCACGTTATCGTGACTTTTAATCTATGAGCACCAGACCAGTCGTTTTCTCAGAACCAACTTGTCATGTTTGATCTACTCGAGACGCTCTTCACCCATGACCTTCGTGTCCCACTCAGACACTCCATTTTGTGCTCCATTTTCTTCGCACAACTTTCGGGTCAAATTAGGCCAATTAATTATCTACCTTGAAACCTGATTTAATTCCCAATTTAATTTCGGGACCCGACATCGACCTAAACTAGTCGACCCCAAATAGGGACATGACCCACATGAAGCCTACTACCCGCCTGCCACTTGTGTCCCATTTATTTGAGCCCCCACATGCTACTTATTTGCCCATGATCATAAATACCTGTTTTTAATTCAAATATTGCACCCTGTCCATTTTGGCCCAACCCGGCTCCACTGAATGAACCCCAGCTCCATGTTACCCTCCATCGTGACTGCCCATACCCCCTACTGATATTTTCCTCTACTCTAAATATCCCTCTTTACGTATAAATATCAAATTCTCTATTTTTGTATATATATATATATATACACACATATATATAATATATATATATATATATAATATTGTCTCTCTCTCTCATCACTCATACACACACAAATATCTTACCCCCTCACATCACCTTCTCTCTCCCCCTTGTACCCGACCAGCACACCCCCCCATCTCTAACACTCACTTTCTCTCTTAATATCACTCCCTCTCTTTCTTTATATAATATATATACATACATATATTTTATATATATATATATATATATATATATATATATATATATATATATATATATAAATATCTAAATCTCTCTATCTCTCTCTCTCCCCATCCCACGAGCAGTACCCCCATCCTCTCCTTCTCTTCTTCTTCACTCCTTCTTCCCTTCTTCTTCTTCATTTCACACTACTACCACCACCGTTAACAACACACCATAACCACACCAGCACCATCTCCACCATCACCGTGCGCCATACCCGACGCCCCGTCGCGTGCAGCCGCGCCGCCACAGCCACCGTCGTCGCAGTGCCGTCGCCGTCGCGCCGCGCCGCCGCCGCCAGTGGCCGCAGCCGCGCGCAGCTGCAGCAGCAGCGAGCAGTGCCAGCGGCAGCAGCAGGCTGCCACGGCCGCAAGGCGCCGCCGCCGGCCGTGCGCCGCCGTGGGCGGCCCCCTCCCTGGCCGGCGAACCCCTGGGCGAGCTCCCCCTCGTCTTTCTCCTCCTCCCCGAAGCGATACGTAGGTGATTCGTGCATTTCGCACGGGTTCCCGCCGTGACGCGCGCGGGAACGGAATACAGAATTTGCGTCCGGGACAGCAACTTCGCACACGTTTTTCGGGGAATCCGACCGTTGGATTTGTAATTTCTTCGCTCCGTCACAATCTCGGTATATACTCCTTCATCTCTCTCAAATTTCACCCGTTAATTTTGTCGTTTGATAGATCAAAATCGGCCACCAAGTTGACGTTTTAATTTGAACTATTTTTGGACAGTTTCGTGACGCCAACTTCGCGGGTTCGTATCTTCGTCGTCGCAGCTCCGGTTGGCGCACTACCAGTTTGTCACTCCCCGTTCCCAGAATACGTATTTTTATACATGTGCAACTCATATATATTTATTTAATATTTATCATGTATCATCCTGTATTTAGATTCCTTTAATTTCATGTTAATTAATTATCTGTATTTTATTTTCTGCTTTTTACCTTTCTGCTTTGCTTTCGGGTTGGCCTTGGATGGATCCGAATAAACCCGACCCAATAAACCTCCACCTACCACCACCCTTCCATTTAAAGCCCCCATCCCCTTCTCTCTCCTCATAACTCTCCTTCACCATTACTTCTTCTTCTTCCTCACCACTCTCTTCCCCCTACCAGGAGAAGGCAAGTACATCTTGCTTCTCCTTCACCCATTTTTATGGTTCAATTGTCTTCCTCTTGTGATTCTAAGAGAGTTTACTACTTAGCATTTTTGATTTCCTTGGCTCGTTTCTTACAGATCTAAGTTGTTGTGTTTTCGGTTGACCATGGGTTTTGATCTCCCAACCTGGCGTGCTTTCGAAATAGATAGTTCCATATGGCAGAGCTTCTCATTCTTTATCATTCTGAACCATGGGAACTTCATTTCTGGTTTGGAACGAAGGTTCCATAAGAATGGAGTTTGGAAGATTTAGTCACGCTCACGTTCTTACGTGCCAGCGTAAATTTTTAGTCACGCTCACGTTCTTACGTGCCAGCGTGAATTTTTAGTCACGCTCACGTTCTTACGTGCCAGCGTGAATTTTTAGTCACGCTCACGTCTTTACGTGCGTGCGTGAATTTTTAGTCACGCACACGTCTTTACGTGCGTGCATGAATTTTTAGTCACGTACACGTCTTTACGTGTTAGCGTAAATTTTTAGTCACGCTCACGTCTTTACGTGTCAGCGTGAATTTTAGTTACGCTCACGTCTTTACGTGCCAGCGTGACATTTGAGTTACGCACACGTCTTTGCGTGCGTGCGTAAATTTCTTATCACTTTTCACGCTCACGCTGTGCGTGCGTGAATTTCCCTTCACGCTCACGCTGTGCGTGCCAACGTAAACTACTTTTCACGCTCACGCTGTTTATACGCTCACTCCTTCATATTAAGACTTGTTGGCGTGACTTGTTGGCCTTAGCATAGACTTGTTGGCCTTAGCATAGACTTGTTGGCGTGACTTGTTGGCCTTAGCATAGACTTGTTGGCGTGACTTCCTGACCTGGGTGTTTCTATTTGTTCTATAATTTATTCATTTAATGGTGGCATGATAGTTCTCATATTATATCCTTATGCTTTTTGCATGAACTCGATAATCTTAGCATGTTAATATTTTTAAATATATATGGTTGTGTAGAACGTGCCCTGTGTCATGATTGGTTTATGGATACCCAGTAAGACTGGAACTTAACCCTGAGAGTTATAGACTCGACCCCATTTAATACTAATTGACTTTCATGCCTTGTCACCATTGATGATGATGGTTATCTTGACTAAATTGATCATGCGTTCCTAGTTGTAACTAAGAGACTGGCTAGTCATCTTATTGAATTAAATGAATGAGACACGTTCATGTTATGAACTATTGTAATCGATTAGCCGATCCCGAATATTGACATACAGGCATGTGCAGGCTTCAATTTATTTATTTTTCTACAAAGCAGCATGTGTACTTTATGGTCAAGGTATGATTACTCCGTGGTTAGATTTGATTGTTGTATTACGCTATGTAAGACCTACAACCTAGCCGCACGGGTATCGTTGTAGAGTTGCGCATATCGTACCCCGTACGAAAGTACTCATTTGAATGACCATGGTCCACGGCATGGGATTTCACTCAACGTAGAGACTATTAAGTTAAATAAAATAATGATTGCATGGAGAGAATGGATCCCCGAGTTCTTACATGACAGCCCTCTTGGGACTAGTAGTGCCCGACAGGCCGGCTGGTTCCCACAGATACTGTAAACCTGCCACACGGGCAGGGAGCGGTATTTGCTTATATTATTATTGTATATTGTATATTGATGACGGGCGTCCCGCTGGGACTCGTCTAATTCAAGATTGGCGCAATTGATTGACTGGATAGACTAGCCTTGCTCGCACATAGTAAGAACTGAGGAATCTCTATTGCATAATTCCAGGATAACTTGGGACTCACAATAGCAAGCCGTAGGAGTTGATTGGCCGTTCAAGATGATTTGTTTGTGTACTGTACCTACTCTGTTGCCTAACTGAGATGATCAGAATGTCAGGACATGACGGGCCAACTTCTGTCCTTGTTTGGTTGGGAGGTTGGTTTGAAGTTTCGTGATGTTATGTGAATCCTAGTGGAAAGCAGAGATCTATTATTATATCCTCTTACTTACTGGTTTAATCCTTCATATCGTGCTTCCTTGTGGTACTTGCTATTAGAGGTCTAACCTCTCTGGTTTTGCATGGCCAGATTTAGAGCCGGTTCCCGAGGACTCAGCTTACTTCCACCTCCAAGATGGTCAATACTAGAGGAATGATCGCAGGAGGACTCGAGTGGGTTCCTTACTCCACCGCTCGTTTTGTTATTTACTTTATACTTAGCCGTTTGGCACCGACATGTTAGTCGGATTGTCTTGTACTTACCTTTACATAATTGTAACTAAGTCAGACTGCAGCTGCTAACAATTGTGTATACTTGCCACATCTTCTGGCTATGTTTTGTAAAGCCAGATATCAAGAACATTTTGATTTAAGCGTATGGGACGCCTTACTGCTTTATCTTACATGTTCTCTATTACTGTTTTTTGTTTGAACGATTGAGACAATAGATGTGAAGTGACCATAGTAAGACTTTTATGTAGTATGCACCCCCTCGTCTGGTTAGACAGCATTAATCGTATTATACGGTATTCTTCTACCCGTAATACGTAGCTGGCTGAGTCATTCCCCCACTCTCCAGTATTCTGGTTCTGGGGCGTGACACAGTTCCTGTGCGAAGCTGGTATAACCCTCTTCCTGTCCCCTTTAGATTTTATTTCAGTTTGAGCTTGTTAGGTCGGTCGAATTCGACGCCAAAGTTGGCAGTTCGAATTTTTAGTGTTGCACTTGTAAAATTCTATTTTTGAACCCGGGATTCCGGATTCAATTTCTGACACCACCAGTAGACTCGTGGCGTCGTTCTTGCATGTTTTCATATAAAGTTTGCTTGATTTGGAGAACGTGGGTCCTGGCACGCATTTTGGTGCAAAGCGGGTCCCACTTTCTGGGTCAACGGGTCATTTTGAGTTCGGCTCATCGGAATCCAATTCCGGATATACCGTTGAGTTCGTATCATCATTCTGGACTCGTTGACATATAATTTGCTAGGTTTTAGTGGACATTGGTTCCGGCACGCATTTTGGTGCAAGTCAGATACTAATATCCGGGTCAGCGGGTCATTTTGAGTTCGGCTCATCGGAATCCAATTCCGGATATACCGTTGAGTTCGTATCGTCATTCTGGACTCGTTGACATATAATTTGCTGAGTTTTGAGGACATTAGCTCCGACACGCTTTTTCGTACAAATCAGAATTTTAATGTCCTGGTCAACGGACCAATTTGAGATCGGGTCAACGGAATCCAATTCTGGATATACCGTTGGGTTCGTATCGTCATTCTGGATTCGTGGACATATAATTTGTTAGCTTTTGTGCACTTTTATTTTTGGCACGTTTTTTGGTGCAAAATGTGTCCAACGGCGGACATCATTTTGGTCCAAAATTACCGTTTTGCCCCTGTGTCCAAATTGGACTTTTGGACAGGCTATCCTAGCTGATTTGACCATTCTGGACACGTTGGCGATATTTATTTTATCATCCGACAACATCTGTAGGTTTTTACCCTATTATTATAATCCTTCTTCTTTTGTGATATTTTGAGTTCCATCGATTCCGGTGATTTCACAATCACTGAAATTGAATGGGTTGACCCTGTAGATGTTTATAGAGACTAGCCTTGACCCTGTTTGACCATGGTTGACTGCTTTGACTGAACGTCGAAGTAGAGTCAACATTTGACCTAGTTTAACCTAGAGTTGACCATAGTTGACCAGTTGACCAAAAGTCAACTATAAGTCAACCATTGACCCAATTTGACCTAATTTGACTTGGTTTGACTTTCTGTGACCTAGTTTGACCTAGTGTGACTCAGTGTGACCTAGTTTGACTTAGTTGACTGAGTCTGACCTAGATTACGTAGCTTATACTATAGAATCAAGCCTAACACTGTTGAACCCTAATTAGCTTATATATATCTTATCTTTAGGTCTGGGGCATCACTCTGAGCATCGACCCCATTTGACAGCTCAGGACCGCAGGCGAGTACATTCACTGATAGTTTTCATTGTCTTGATATTTGCTATATCCGATTCAGTCGTAGTGTCTTACTTGATTCTCAAACACGATAGTTCACGGACTAGTATAGTCGGATTCCTGTCATGAGATGTCATTCCTGGATTTCTTGGGATACTGGTACTTGCTCGATTGTTCTTGTACTTGTATTGACACCGATTTCTGAGAAAGAGTAGCTACCTTCTTAGGGAATCTCGTGCCATGACGTGCTATGTCTGGATCCATATACTACTCGGGGATGGGGAATATTATAGATAGTGTGATCAATGTCCGCCTTGAGTTACTACTTGTATCATAGCTATACCCTCACCTCACGATGGGTATAGCCTGACCTGTGCTACTACTTGCTCCATAGCTTACCATCCCGGCCGGACCGAGTCCACGCACTTGTAGCCGGTCGGATGGAAGCCTGATTCTTGACCCATACCGATCACATTATGCTATAATATTCGAGGCACATTTTATATTTATTTATCTTATCATATATCCTGCTCTGTCCTACATTCAGTACTTTCTCATCATGCTATGATATTCAGTTACTCACATGTTTTACATGCCTTTATGTTATACCTTGATTGGAGACTAAGTTCTGCTCGGGAGAAGGGTTACAACACCGGTCCTTGTTTGGTTTAAGGGTTGTAACTCAACTTCCGAACGGTTCCCAAGTCTTCACATATCTTTGTCTTGTAGTTGTGAAACCCGTATTTTTGTGATAATTATTATTAGTGTTTTAGTATTATTATTAGTATTTTTATTATTATTATTTATTTTTCTGAGTATAAATGATTTTAAAAATTAAATAACAAGGATTTTTGAGTTCAGACCCAAACCCGAGTCCGAACCCAGACCCAGGCCTGAGCCCGAACCCAATCCCATTCTTACAATCTGATTTGGCTTGGTTATTATTAAAAAATATATAATAAAATTTGTTTTAGCTGGTCCCGTAGGACCAGCACCCCCTCCCAACTCATTCTTACCATTCCTATTCTTCCTCTCTACTCTTACTCTCCTCCACACACGACCAACCCCACTCTCTCCTTAATAACTCCTTTCTCCCACTCTTCTCTGCTCACAGAGAACAAATATCACCCACTTCTTCTTAACACTCACACCCCCACTCTTCTTCTCACGTTCAGAGAAGCAAATTCTTTTCTCTCTCTCTCACTCCCCAACTTCTCACAAACCCACTCCTTTCCCCCGAGGCCGACGCCGAGCTCCCCTCCACGCCGCGACCCACTCCAGCGCGCCCCGCCGAGCTCCCCTCGGCCAACCGCGTCAGCCCCGCGCCCCCTTCGGCGCTCCCTGCCGACCCGCGCCAGCCGACGTCCGGCGATCCCCGCGCCCGTCCCCCTCGCGCGCCCCCTTCGCGATCCCGCCGAGCTCCTCGGCCGACCGCCGGAGCTTCGGCGCCCCCTCTGGCCGAGCACCCATGCTGTTCCAGCGCCGTGCCCTAGCTGCGCGCATCTACCCGTGCGGTCTTCCGACTCCCTGTGCGCCCTGGCGCAGCGTCTCTCTGGCCAGCGCTCTTCCCGACTCCCCGATCTGCTGATTTTGGCAGCGACGCTGCTGTTCCAGCGCTGTTTCGGGAATTATTCGCTGATTCGGAGCTCTATATTCTTTCTATTTTCATCTGAGAGCTCTAGCCGAGCAATTCGAGGTATAACCCCCTGTCCCGCTCATTCTATTTTAGTCGATGATGAGAAATGGTCCCCGATTCCCTTTTGGGAATTCAGTTTTAGCGACGTCGTATTTTTCTGGGACTTTCGGAAAGGTCCTGTGGATTATTTTGGATTCCCAGAATATTTTGGGAATTGATTTTTGGTATGTTTTAGCTTTCCGGATTTTTTCGGTAGCGTACTGTGATTTGTGGGATTGGAATCGGACTTCCGAAATTATTTCGGGTCATTCCGATTATTCTGTGGATTGGTTGTGGATTTCATATATATATATATATTCGGGTTTTTTTTTCTGGTTTGGGACTTGCAGGAAATTATCGGCGCCATTTTCCAGTTTTTGGGTTGACCAAAAACAGAGGAGATGCTGCCGGATTTTTCCGTAAATCCTGGATTATTTTAAAAATGAATTTAAAATAAATTTCGGAATTTTATTCGATATCTGATTTTGGGTGACGACCGTATCGGTCAATGGACCCGGCTAAGTGCAAACGAAACCGGCCCCGCCCGGACGTTGAGGCATTAGCCAAGATGAGGATTGGACCATATCTGAGACTCTACTTTTTACCTTTATTTTTACTATTTAAATCATGTTCATATTTTATTTAATATTTCAGTTTAGGACTAACGGCGGTTTGTCTTATTTTAATTTATGTAAATAAATTGTAATGGGCATAAGCCTAGCTGGCTGTGGTCTGTAACTGTAATGGATATCTTAGATTTTTAGTTATTTATGGTTTTGCGAGTTTTTCCTATTAAACGAATAAATTGAATTTTCGTATAAAATTAATTAAGATTTTTCTCACTTAAAATTGATAAGTTTATTATTAAATAAAAGTCACGCATTTCTCACTAAATAAGAAAAATTAGCTTTATATTTATATTTATAAAAATACCAAGTTTTTATTAATTAATCTGGCATCGACGAGTTTTCCGAATTCAAAAGTTTAAAACGATATTTTTCCCTAGTATTAAAACAACGCACTAATAATCGTGATTTCTGTGTTTGGTTAATTAAAGAACTAAAATTGGATTAGGACGCAAATAGAGATTTCAACTAGCGTAGCTAGGTTGGTAAACCTGATATCTGAGTCAATTTCTCGAATGTAGGAATTCGAGGACGACTCTAACTTCCCGTCTCGAAGTCTTCTACCTCTCCAGTCATTTTCCTTGAGGCAAGTATAGTTTATGTTAGTTTACAGTTATTTATTTAATCACTTTACTGCAAGTCTAAACCACGATGCAAACACGAAACTCTCTCTGAGAGCACTGTAACTACTGGGGACTGGGGGAATAGTGTAATGAGTATGACCATACTGTAACAAAACCCCTATCCATTACTGTAACAAACCTAAGCCGGTCATATTTCATTGCCTGTTCAAAATCACACTGTTTTACTGCTGAAAACTGTTCATGTTTAAAACTGTTTAGAACTGCATGATTCTATTATTTAATTTAACTGTTAAATTAGCATGAATTATACTTTGCTCCCTCCTGACTGGAGATACATTTTTAGGAGACATTGAGGATGTTGAGCTGTTAATCAGCAGCTACTACGACCCTGTCCTGTACCCAGTTGTGCTGCCAGATTCCCCACAGGAGGACGTTGGGACTGAGGCCGATGATCCGGCTGTTAGATAGATTTTCTTTCTGCATTGTTGTTTTATTTCAAATTCTGTTATTTCATTTCAGAACAATTTCCATTTGTATTTAAATTTCAAAGTTTAATAAAGTTTCATTCCCGATGTTGAGTTGTGACAAATATAGTATTGTTGTATGGTTACCCGCTATTGAACAGCTTACTGCCGCCGTCTCAACAACGGTGCAGGCTGGGCATGATACGGTTCGACCCAATTAGTTGGGATCGGGTCGTGACAGTAGTTCATTATACTGTCTGTTATAGAATTTGTCAATTCACATGGAACTGCTGTTAGTGTTTGTACTTGCTCATTTTCCTGACAGGATACCGTTGAAAATATTTTAGGAGTTGTTATACCATTAGTGGACTTCATGATGTTGATAGCTGAGGCGGATCTCACTATTCTTCTATGTGAGTTGCCTGGTAGTTATCCTTAGTTCGTCTTGTTTTTCCCTTCTTTATTTTCTGTCTTATGTTTCCTTCTAGTAGTTTCTAGTTATTTTTCTGCTTTAGTTATCTTCTTGTCTTATCCTCCTTAGCTGTTGTGATATGACTAGAGTATATTTATAGTTATAGGCCTTCTAGACGTAGTGTATATTTATTGGATACTAGACAGCGTTCTATCGCCGATACTGCGGCGTAGGCTGGGCGTCGTCTACGTATTCGTACCCGTATATCCGGGTGTGGGTCGTGACACATTTTTAGTGGTGGCCCATGCAGGTCAGTTTTTGCGATTAATGCGAAGTCATGGTAGTACTTGAGCTTATCTGTACTACTACGAGCTTGCCCTAGGATTAAGGTTAAGTCATGGAATATTTTAGAAATTTGGTACTCAGTCACATATTAGGAACTCTTGGTAGATTCCAGGGATGACCCCTGGGAATCTTTTCTGTCCGTTTTGATTTCTGAAATATTTGTCCGTATAAAACTTTATTCCTTCTTGGGATGAGTTGTGGACCCCAGAGGGAAGGTATAAGTTGGACTTATATATCTTCTAGGTTGAGACGAGAATATTATTTGACAGTCTCGTATCAGGTTGAGATTATTTTAGATTATATTCCAATGATTTTCTTTTATCTTGACCTAGATAGTATCTTTGGACATCTCCTGAAGAATTTTCTTCTAAACTCTACCTCGGAATCTGTTTTAGCAAGTTTTTATTTAATTATCCTTGATTCGTTGTTGAATTTTGAATCTTGATGTTCGTTGTTAACTTCGATTTTGATTTTGTTGAAGATAAGTTCCTCAGAATTGAGTTAAGATATCCTGATAAACATATTTTGGACGAGGACGATGAGAACAGTAAGTGTCTACTTTACTTATGGAGTTTAGAATTTATCGCAGTCATATTAGCTAGCCTGACAGGGACGTGGAGCCTGATTTTGGATATACTATCCTAGTTATGGAATTTAGATTCTTTTGCAGCCATACCGGTTGGAGTGGTAAAGAATCTAGATGACATGATTTTAGGGTGTATACCTTGGTTATGGACTCTATCGTTTATTGTAGCTATGTTTACTGGTGTGGCGTAAATTCTGGCAACATGATTTGGATAGACGTGTATGGTTATCAGATCGTATCTTAAATTGATTCAGTTGTTTTAAACTATTGGGCAAGAGCAGTTCCTACTATTACTTCTGTTTTTCCATTCTTCTCTTCCTCATCGCATGATGATTTCCTCATCTTACCCTTACTTCCTCCGTCTTGATCAATTATGTCTTGGTTCCACCAATCACCTATATCATATATACATCTGTTATCTACACTTGAAAACTCTGAAAATTTTAAAATTTTTATATCTAATTTGTTTCTTAAGTTTCGATACTGTTAAGATTTTGATTCCCTTCTGTCTATGACCAATCAATTTTGGTCGTCTTGTTTATCGTGCCAAAGAGTCTTGGTTGCTGACTAGACTCTAGATGACTTCAATTCCCTTGTGACTTAGATTTTTATCCATGGATTCTCGTGCCCAGCCTTCGTTGATCTTATTCTCCATCTTGCCCAAATTCTGAATTACTCGAAAGTTGATCAACTTAGATCGTGTTGAGACAAATTTCTTTATCGTGGTTGGATTTCAATGCTATTAACCCTCGTGCATTGCCTTCTGATTTTGATCATGTTTGGATTTTGAATACCCGTGCCTAAACTCTTTTCGACCCTGATTTAATTTTCTGATTATATCTGAACTCATTGTGCTTAGTCATACCCAGATGACCTGGCGTGACTAAGCCGACTTAAATCATTTGATCGTGATTTTAACGATCATAACTATATATCTTATCTTGCCTCAAACTCGTGCCTAAATTTTTGATTTTCAATCACGACTAACTAGCGTAACTACGAAATTAGTCGTGTTAGAATTAAACATGTTTGACTTTCTACCGTGCCTAATTGACTTGGGTTCCTTCCTAAATTGTGCTTTTAGGACCTTGATTTTGAATTCATGATTTTATCGGCATTCACAACTGAACTTGGACCTTGATCGTGCTTATGTGACATTAATCTGATTTTTATCAAATCTAACTCTCAATCGTGCTATACTCAAATTTTCTCTCCAATTGCTTCTCTTAGCCCTGTTTTAAATCATGACTATCCGACTTTGATTTTCATGATCTTGATAATCTTAACCCTAAACCTAATTTCATCGAGCTGAAATCCTATTAATCAATGTTTGACTCGATTGTAACCGGACGAAGCTCAAGTTTGATTTCGTTATCATACCTCTATCGTGCCAAGTGAACTTAGACTAATTCCAATTTTAATCACGTTCGAACTTGGATCATATTTCATGATTTTATTAATCATACTCCTTAATCTTTGATCAGGTCTATAAGACCTTGACTTCGATTTTGTTGTGTCTGAAACTCCAGCTCAATCATGCCAAGCCTTGTTTTGGTCATGATTATCTCTCATCTTGATCAAGCCTGTGTGACTTTCAGGCTGATTATCCGTTAACCCGAGTGCTACACGTCACCTCGTACGTGGACTTCATCTAAAACTTTCGTTCTCCTAAGTCATTTCTGAATCGTGTCCCAATGACTTAACTTATCTATAATCGTGCCTATATGATTCTGTTCATATTTTGATTCTATCGTGCGAAAATTTTTCATCGTGCCTGAATAATTGTGAATTGATTATCTTAATCGTGCAAACTTGTCATTCTATGATTGTGCCTAAGTTTTTGCCTAAAACTTTCTATCTTGTTTTACCCCTACTACAACCTTAATTTCAAGGGCGAAATTTCTATAAGGTGGGTAGGATATAAGCCCCCTGAATTTCCCGAATTATTTTTGAATTTTTCTAATGAATTATTTTCAATAATTCATTTCTATATAATTAATTTTTGATCATTAAATGCTCTTTACCGTGACTTGGAATTCTAGAGCATCAGGGATGCCAGTCTCTGGAAACTTCCTTCTTGGAGTTTGTAGTAGACGAGATTATCTTCACATTGATATTTCGTATCCCACTCGAACTTGTTCTCTTGTACTCTTTTTGCTTCGCACAAGTTCGGGTCAATTTAGACCATTTAATTAATAATTGATTTCCCACTCTTTTCCTTGATCATCGTTTGCACGTTACCGTGACTTTTAATCTAGGAGCACCAGACCAGTCATTTTCTCAGAACCAACTTGTCATGTTTGATCTACTCGAGACGCTCTTCACCCATGACCTTCGTGTCCCACTCAGACACTCCATTTTGTGCTCCATTTTCTTCGCACAACTTTCGGGTCAAATTAGGCCAATTAATTATCTACCGTGAAACCTGATTTAATTCTCAATTTAATTTCGGGACCCGACATCGACCTAACCGAGTCGACCACAAATAGGGACATGACCCACATGAAGCCTACTACCCGCCTGCCACTTGTGTCCCATTTATTTGAGCCCCCACATGCTACTTATTTGCCCATGATCATAAATACCTGTTTTTAATTCAAATATTGCACCATGTCCGTTTTAGCCCAACCCGGCTCCACTGAACCCAACCCCAGCTCCATGTTACCCTCCATCGTGACTGCCCATACCCCCTACTGATATTTTCCTCTACTCTAAATATCCCTCTTTACGTATAAATATCAAATTCTCTATTTTTGTATATATATATACACATATATATAATATATATAATATTGTCTCTCTCTCTCATCACTCACACACACACAAATATCTCACCCCCTCACATCACCTTTTCTCTCCCCCTTGTACCCGACCAGCACACCCCCCATCTCTAACACTCTCTTTCTCTCTTAATATCACTCTCTCTCTTTCTTTATATAATATATATATATATATATATATATATATATATATATATATATATATATATATATATATTGGGAACAATACAATATTTTTGAAACGAAAAACAAACATACAGGACAAAGCCACATCACCGGGACCCAGTGAGTGACCCAGACTCAAAATTCGAATTCAAACGCAGAAAAAGACAACACAGAAAGGCGGGAGGATGAGCCACGTGGGGGGGGCACGTGGGTCAGATGCGGGACCCGAGAGGCCCTGGTCCAGGCTCTGGGCCCGAGGAGGCCAGGCCTGGCGCACGGCCCGAGGGGGGCGGAGGGCCCGAGGGGGCGCGGGATACGGCGGCGGTGGAGGGCGCAGACCAGTCGAGAGGGGCGGAGCTCCGGCAGGAGTGGCCCTGGAGCTGCGGCGAAGGGGGATCCAAGGGGAGGGTCACGGCGACGCCCGCGAAGTCCGAGGCGGAGAGGAAAGGAGCCCGGCGCGCCGCCCGTTGAGGAGGGGTCCGGGGACGTCCGCTGAGGCGCCGACAGGGGGGGTCGTCTCCGGCTACGGAGGGAGGACGAAGGAAGAGGGAGGAGGGGAGACGACCGGAAGCCTGGGGAAGAGGGGGTGGATATATATATATATATATATATATATATATATATATATATATATATATATATATATATATATATATATATATCTATCTATCTCTCTCTCTCCCCATCCCACGAGCAACACCCCCATCCTCTCCTTCTCTTCTTCTTCACTCCTTCTTCCCTTCTTCTTCTTCATTTCACACTACTACCACCACCATTAACAACACACCATAACCACACCAACACCATCTCCACCATCACCGCGTGCCATACCCGACGCCCCGCCGCGTGCAGCCGTGCAGCCACAGCCACCGCGGCCGCAGTGTCGTCGCCGCCGCGCCGCACCGCCGCCGCCAGTGGCCGCAGCCGTGCGCAGCAGCAGCTGCAGCTGCAGCGAGCAGTGCCAGCGGCAGCAGCAGGCTGCCACTGCCGCACAGCGCCGCCGCCGGCCGCGCGCCGCCGTGGGCGGCCCCCTCCCTGGCCGGCGAACCCCTGGGCGAGCTCCCCCTCGTCTTCCTCCTCCTCCCCGACGCGATATGTAGGCGATTCGTGCGTTTCGCACGGGATCCCGCCGTGACGCGCGCGGGAACGGAATACAGAATTCGCGTCCGGGACAGCAACTTCGCACACATTTTTTGGGGAATTCGACCGTTGGATCGGCGATTTCTTCACTCCGTCACAATCTCGGTATTTACCCCTTCATCCCTTTCAAATTTCATCCGTTAATTTTGTCGTTTGATAGATCAAAACCGGCCACCAAGTTGACGTTTTAATTTGAACTATTTTTGGACAGTTTCGTGATGCCAACTTCGCGGGTTCGTATCTTCATCGTCGCAGCTTCGGTTGGCGCGCTACCAGTTCCTGTGCGAAGCTGGTATAACCGTCTTCCTGCCCCCTTTAGATTTCATTTCAGTTTGAGCTTGTTAGGTCGGTCGAATTCAACGCCAAAGTTGGCCGTTCGAATTCTTAGTGTTGCACTTGTAAAATTCTATTTTTGAACCCGGTATTCCGAATTCAATTTCTGATACCACCAGTAGACTCGTGGCGTCGTTCTGGCATGTTTTGATATAAAGTTTGCTTGATTTGGAGAACGTGGGCCCTGGCACGCATTTCGGTGCAAAGCGGGTCCCACTTTCTGGATCAACGGGTCATTTTGAGTTCGGCTCATCGGAATCCAATTCCGGATATACCGTTGAGTTCGTATCGTCATTCTGGACTCGTTGACATATAATTTGCTAGGTTTTAGTGGACATTGGTTCCGGCACGCATTTCGGTGCAAGTCGAATACCAATATCCGGGTCAGCGGATCATTTTGAGTTCGGCTCATTGGAATCCAATTTCGGATATACCGTTGAGTTCGTATCGTCATTCTGGACTCGTTGACATATAATTTGCAGAGTTTTGACGACATTAGCTCCGACACGCTTTTCCGTGCAAATCGGAATTTCAATGTCCTGGTCAACGGACCAATTTGAGATCGGGTCAACGGAATCCAATTCTGGATATACCGTTGGGTTCGTATCGTTATTCTGGATTCGTGGACATATAATTTGTTAGGTTTTGTGCACTTTTATTTTCGGCACGTTTTTCGGTGCAAAGTGTGTCCAACGGCGGATATCATTTTGGCCCGAAATTACCGTTTTGCCCCTGTGTCCAAATTGGACTTTTGGACAGGCTATCGTAGCTGATTTGACCATTCTGGACACGTTGGTGATATTTATTTTATCATCCGACAACATCTGTAGGTTTTTACCCTATTTTTATAATCCTTCTTTTTTTGTGGTATTTTGAGTTCCATCGATTCCGGTGATTTCACAATCACTGAAATTGAATGGGTTGACCCTGTAGATGTTTATAGAGACTAGACTTGACCCTGTTTGACCAAGGTTGACTGCTTTGACTGAACGTCGAAGTAGAGTCAACATTTGACCTAGTTTAACCTAGAGTTGACCATAGTTGACCAGTTGACCAAAAGTCAACTATAAGTCAACCATTGACCCAATTTGACCTAGTTTGACTTGGTTTGACTTTCTGTGACCTAGTTTGACCTAGTGTGACTCAGTGTGACCTAGTTTGACTTAGTTGACTGAGTCTGACCTAGATTACGTAGCTTATACTATAGAATCAAGCCTAACACTGTTGAACCCTAATTAGCTTATATATATATCTTATCTTTAGGTCTGTGGCATCACTCTGAGCATCGACCCCATTTGACAGCTCAGGACCGCAGGCGAGTACATTCACTGATAGTTTTCATTGTCTTGATATTTGCTATATCCGATTCAGTCGTAGTGTCTTACTTGATTCTCAGACACGATAGTTCACGGACTAGTATAGTCGGATTCCTGTCATGAGATGTCATTCCTGGATTTCTTGGGATACTGGTACTTGCTCGATTGTTCTTGTACTTGTATTGACATCGATTCCTGAGAAGGAGTAGCTACCTTCTTAGGGAATCTCGTGCTATGACGTACTATGTCTGGATCCGCATACTACTCGGGGATGGGGAATATTATAGATAGTGTGATCAATGCCCACCTTGAGTTACTACTTGTATCATAGCTATACCCTCACCTCACGATGGGTATAGCCTGACCTGTGCTACTACTTGCTCCATAGGTTACCATCTCGGCCGGACCGAGTCCACGCACTTGTAGCCGGTCGGCTAGAAGCCTGATTCTTGACCCATACCGATCATATTATGCTATAATATTCGAGGCATATTTTATATTTATTTATCTTATCGTATATCCTGCTCTGTCCTACATTTAGTACTTTCTCACCCTGCTATGATATTCAGTTACTCACATGTTTTACATGCCTTTATGTTATACCTCGATTGGAGACTAAGTTCTGCTCGGGAGAAGGGTTACAACCCCGGTCCTTGTTTGGTTTAAGGGTTGCAACTCAACTTCCGAACGGTTTCCAAGTCTTCATATATCTTTGTCTTGTAGTTCATTATACTGTCTCTTATAGAATTTGTCAATTCACATGGAACTGCTGTTAGTGTTTGTACTTGCTCATTTTCCTGACAGGATACCGTTGAAAATATTTTAGGAGTTGTTATACCATTAGTGGACTTCATGATGTTGATAGCTGAGGCGGATCTCACTATTCTTCTATGTGAGTTGCCTGGTAGTTATCCTTAGTTCGTCTTATTTTTCCCTTTTTTATTTTCTGTGTTATGTTTCCTTCTAGTAGTTTCTAGTTGTTCTTCTGCTTTAGTTATCTTCTTGTCTTATCATCCTTAGCTGTTGTGATGTGACTAGAGTATATTTATAGTTATAGGCCTTCTAGACGTAGTGTATATTTATTGGGTACTAGACAGCGTTCTACCGCCGATACTGCGGCGTAGGCTGGGCGTCGTCTACGTATTCGTACCCGTATATCCGGGTGCGGATCGTGACAAAATCAAGCGTAATCAGCTTGAAATAAAGTTGAGCGAGCTTGACGAGCTTGAAATCAAGCTTAACGAGCTTGTTTATCAAGCTTGAATCAAGCTTGCTTATCAAGCCAAGCTCAAGCTCAAATCAAGCCAAGCTCAAGCTTAATATAAACAAGCTCGAGCCAAGCTCAAGCTCTAAAATAAAAAAAATTATCGAGCTCGAGCTTGAGCTCGATTAATTCTAGTCAAGCCAAGCTCAAGCTCACAAAAGCTTGGCTCGGCTTGGCTCGTTTGCAGCCCTAGTAATTATTCAGTCCCTTAAATAGCAGCCATCACATATTCATTACTACTGTGCAGTCCACTCCTATGGTTGTAACAATTTCCATTGATGTTAGTATCAGTCGAAGGAAGAGAAATGGCTCAGGTTAGAAGTGGGTATTGGTTTAGTCCGGGTCCTATACTGCCTATGAGGACAGTCCCTGTTACAATTGGGTATCAATCCACTTACATGAATCTGTCCTGCATACTATAGAGTAGTCCCTCCTTCACCAGGCTTGTCTTATCCTTGTGTGTAAGTTAGATGTCCGGTTCATCCCTCTTGAAGGTACTGCATGTCCTTAGTTCAATCACACCCTCAAATGTTCACATCAGATGTGTGTTGAATATCCTGCATTTTGCTTTCACTGCATACATGTGCCTATTGCATTACCTGTCCATCTTGTTGTATAACACACTGCATATCATGTTTCAGTCCACCCTAGGTATGTGTTTAGCCCACATAACCATGTTGCAGTCCATCTCATTAGGGTTCAGTACATGGGTACACATGAACAGGTAGGTGGAATACAGAACATGTACATTTATGTATAACATTTAACATTATCAGTTGTAATTAGGAACGATTTGCACATTAAAAAGTTTTCCTTCCACAAACTACCCAGTTGACAAGGTGGTAACCCTGCCAATTTTTCCTCCACTTTGCACATTATCACTTATGTCAAGCTCGACGATTAGCTCTGATATTCGAGTCATGAGTGGAACCATATTCCCTCCAATTTTCCCCCTTGTGAGGAAATTGATTCTCAAGTTTGTGGTTACCAAACAAAGGAAAGGAACAACTTTTCTTTCCTAGTTCCTTAAATCGGTGAACCAAACGAGGCCTTAGGATAATGTGTATAGATGAGGACTAGGACAATAAGTATAGGTAACTTCAAGATAGGAATTGTTTTACATATGAGTATAGGTAATGGCTTTACCTAGAGTGACTAGGTAATATATAGGTTTAGGAAGCCTATAGGTTTAGGTAATGGGTTGACACATGGGTATGGGAGATACCTATGTTGTAGTGTATGGGATATTGAGTTTGGGTATTGGTTTTTACTAGAGTTAAGGATAGGCTAGTGTATAGGTAATTAGGTAAATAGGCCATAGTAATGGTTTTACCTATGTGAATAGGATATTGGTAGGGCAAATACATAGGGTATTAGCCTAGTATAGACTAGAATACCTTGGTAAGACAACGTATGGCCCTAAAAACCTAGGTGTGACCTAGTTTGACCAAGTTTGGCAAGGTATTGACCCAGTTGTCCTAGTGTGACCTAGAAATGACTTGGAGACCTAGAATTGACCTAGTATATCATGTTTATGATTCCAAAACACCAATTGACATTAATATTCTATATTTAGGTCTTCGAGGTACCGTATCGGATATTGTTGACATTTCACACTACCAAAATAAGTATTGTTGACATTTCACACTACCAAAATAAGTCAAATCAATGACGAAATAAGTCAATCCTAGAGTGTATAGAGTGAGCCTCCCTACTTCCTTCCTTCTCATTCGGGTCATTCAGTCGACTATTCCGCATCATAGGATATCTACCTCAACTTCACCCTAGAGAAGTATGGAAATATTAATGTTAACCAAGGTTCACAGTAAAGAGAGGGAAAGAAACTACATAGGATACATCATATCTATTACCACTTGTTGTATCATGATTACTTTTACAAGTGTTTAAACGATGTGCATGTATCTATCTTACAGAATTATCCTCAAATGGATATGGAGCTGAATTACTATCTGCAGAATCATTCGTGGATGTACAACCGTCATCCTGATGACATATACGGTGTGCGGGATGAATTCATAGAGGGTGTACACCAGTTCTTGCAGTTTGCCAAGGCGTTCCCTCAGTACATGGACGGTACCAAAATTAAGTGTCCGTGTATGAGATGTCGCAACTTGAAATATCATGTAGAAGTGGATGTCACGTATCATTTATACTCGAAGGGTTTCACGCCGAATTACTATCAGTGGAGCGAGCACGGAGAACTTGTGTCTTTAGCATCGGAGTACGAGCCTTATGTGGATGTCCACAACAACGCTCCTTACGACGATGGGTTGGTGAACATAGTTTTTGACGCGGCCGGGCCTAGTTTCGATCCGGATGATCACGATGCACCTGAGGAGGCACCGAACCCCGATGCTGCACAGTTCATGGAGTTGCTGGAGAATGCAAGGACTCCATTATATCCTGGTTGTGAGGATCATTCACCGTTGGAGGTGGTTACAAGATTGTTGAGCATCAAGTCCGATTTTAACATGTCGTAAGATTGCTACAACTGTATTATGGAGTTGCTTACAGAAATATTGCCTGAGGGTGCGAAGTTGCCTAAAGACTTCTACCGGTCTAAGAGGATGGTTAGATCGCTCTGGATGGGATACGAAAAAATCGATGCCTGTCGCAACGGGTGCATGTTGTACTACAAAGACGACAAGGATGAAGACGCCTGCAGATTTTGTGGTGTCGATCGCTACAAGGCATGTGGTAGAGAAAAGTATGTCGGTGCCAGGAAGCCTACCTCTTCGATGTACTACTTGCCGTTGACGCCGCGGCTGCAGCGGTTGTTTATGGTGAAGGAAACTGCAGAAAACATGAGTTGGCATAAGCGGGAACATACCGAAGGAGTGTTGGATCACCCATCTGATGGAGAAGCATGGAAGCACTTTGATCGAGAGTATCCAGATTTTGCTTCTGATCCGCGTAATGTCAAATTGGGTCTCTGCTCCGACGGTTTTACCCCATTCGGACTTTCGGGATCCCAGTATTCGTGTTGGCCTGTGATCGTCATCCCGTACAATCTACCGCCTTGGATGTGCATGAAGACTCCGTATATGTTCCTCACCGTTATTATCCCAGGTCCGAACAATCCGAAAAGGAACATCGATGTGTATTTACAGCCGTTGATTGATGAGTTGAATCAGCTATGGAAAGTAGGTTCCAACACGTACGATGTATCTAGAAAACAAAATTTCCAGATACGGGCATCACTTATGTGGACCATCAACGACTTTTCGACCTATGGAATGTTATCTGGATGAAGCACGCATGGTCGTCTTTCATGTCCGTATTGCATGGACAGCACTAAGGCTTTCCGTTTGAAATACGGAGGCAAACCGTGCTTCTTCGATTGCCATCGACAATTCCTGTCGAAGGATCATCCGTACCGGAGGAACAGGAATGCTTTTCGTGCTGGCATTGTAGAGAAGACTAATCCCCCGCCAAGGTAGCCTGGATACACGATATGGGAAGAGGTAAAAGATTTACCAAGAGCTATTGAGCAGCCTGCTACGGGCTACAAGTATGACGGATTTGGTCGCACTCATAACTGGACGAAGAGGAGTATATTCTGGGATCTTCCATATTGGACCACCAATCTGATTAGACATAACCTTGATGTCATACATATCGAGAAGAATGTGTTTGACAACATAATTAATACTGTAATGGACGTAAAGGGGAAGACGAAAGACAATCCAAAGGCTAGATTGGACTTGGAAGAAATATGTAGACGTCCTGCATTGTATTTGATAGAGGACGGAAATGGAAAGTTGAAGCAGCCTAAGGCAATTTTCTCACTGGAGAAGGAGGATAAATTGAGGCTTTGTAGGTGGATTCAAGGTCTAAAATTTTCAGATGGGTATGTTTCGAACTTGAGAAGATGCGTCGACCTCAAGGAGAACAAACTGACAGGTATGAAGAGCCATGATTGTCACGTATTCATGGAGCGATTAATTCTGATTGCATTTCAGAAATTCTTACCGCAGGCAGTTTGGGATCCATTGACGGAGCTTAGCATATTCTTCAGGGACCTTTGTTCTAAGAAATTTCTCGTTGATCGTCTAGAAAAGCAAGAGAAGGACATTATGGTAACACTGTGCAAGCTAGAGAGGGTGTTCCCTCCTGGATTCTTCGACTCTATGGAGCATTTTTTGATTCATCTTTCCTACGAGGCACGTGTTGGTGGACCCGTCGAATATCGATGGATGTACCCGTTCGAGCGATATTTGAATCACCTAAAAAGAAAGGTAAAAAAATAAGGCTCGGTTCGAGGGTTCTATTTGTGAAGCCTATATTCTCGAGGAGATTACAAATTTCTGCTCCTCCTATTTCAAACCTCATGTTGCTACGAATAGAACGAGAGCTCCGAGAAACGACGACGGATATCAAGAATTTAATGATGGAATACTGAAAGTATTCAATGCGTCCGGAAAGCCTTCGGGAAAAATGAAGAAGAGATATTTGAATGACGAAGAGCTAAGGGCTGCTCAGTTGTATGTATTATTCAATTGCGACGAGGATAAAGTGGAGAAGCTAGAGGGATAAGTAACTCAGGATGATGAGTTTACGTCATCTCAATGTAATTGTATAAGCTAATATTATTGTACTAATCGACGGTTGCTTCATTGTTTTCCAGTACATATAATGATGAGTTGAGGCTGGTTAGACCCTACCTAACAGACGAAGCATTAGAACAAGAAATGAGACGTCATTTTCCTTCTTGGTTGAGCGAATATGTAAGTAGCTCGGTAATTACTGGCCTCTTCTAATGCAACTGCACAATATATAACTTATTATCTCTTCTTTGATATTCAGGTCGATCGTCTAATTTCACCCGAGATTGAATTAATTAGAACTCTTGCCAAAGGACCAATTACTTTTGTTAAAATATGGCCAAGTTACTGTGTCAATGGCTTTCGGTTCAAGTCGACAAATGCTCCGATCAGAGACAGCTTCCTGGATCTTGATTCTACGAAAACAGTTGTTTGTGTATCAAGTCTTCGAACTACAAAGACGTCGATCCAGAAAATTATTTCTTTGGCATCTTGCGAGAGATTGTGGAGTTGTCATATAATAATGGCAGAGAACCTGCAAAGATCGTGTTGTTCAAGTGTGAATGGTTCGATCCGATTGAAAATTAAGGTTAGAAAATTGACAAGCATGGTCTTCTGGATATAAACTACAAGCGTAGATATCAAGGCTACGAACCGTTTGTCCTAGCAACTCAGGCTCAGCTCGTGTACTTCACATCTTATCCGAGACGGGGAGCAACGAAGTCTGACTGGTGGGCAGTATACAAGACTAAAGCTAGAAATACTTTTGATGTTGACGAAAAAGCTTACCAGGAGGACGAGCTACCTCTTGTAACCAATATTGTCGATGTGGACTCCACGGAAGTTACGCATTACACGACACATAATGTAGAAGATGTAGAATTATCCGAAGAGGAAGACGAAGCCGACGAAGGCGAAGATGAAAGTGAAGATGAGGAGGAAGAGGAAGATGAGGTCGAGGAAAACGAACAAGATGATTATTCTGAAGATGATTGAGAGAGATATACTTATCTGAACTTAGATGTTTCTTCTAGAATATATTATGTGGACTTAGATGTTTATTGTAGAATGTATTATCATATGTTGTCTTAGTTATTATCTTGTCTTTATTGTACTTTTATATTTCTAGTCTCTATTATTTGTTGTACTTTCATATTTCTAGTCTCTATTATTTGTTGTATTATCATATGCTATTATCAGGTATGGCAGGTCGTCGCGGAACGTTCCGAGGGGGACGACAAGGTCATGATCCTCCGGCACTTCCTACAGGTACTGCTAGAGGACGGAGTTTTCCTTCGGTACCTCCTACTGGTACCGGCTCTGGATCTTCGTCGCCGATTACTCCTCCATATCGGATAGTAGCTGGGCCTGCTGGGACGACGTCACGTGGCATATCTCCTGGGACGAGTAGTTCCAGGCCTGTTGAGAGTGCTCGCCCGTCTAGCGTTCCTGCTGCTGATATGACGATGGAGACGGATGAGCAGATGGCGGAGGCTGCGCCGACGGCCGACCAGCATCATGCAGATGATGCGTGCGCACCGTCGGAGGAGAAGAGGACGGAGATCTGGGCCGACGGTACAAAGTAGGTGTTTTGGTTTATAATTTTTTTCCTATTTTTATCATAAATTAACTTTTTTCATGAATATAATATGTCTGTATAGATATCGTCCCCCAGAGGTACAGAGACGTCTAGGCCACATGCTGAGGCATAATTATGGTGGTGCTTGGATTAACTACTCTGATGCTCCGGACGAGAGGAAGGCCTACTGGTTTACGCGCTTCAAGGTTAAAACATGTTTGTCGTTTTAACATGAATCATATAATTTTTGCATATTATATATAACTGATAAATATTTGGTTTGCGCTCTTCTAGGATATGTTTTTCTATCCACCGTACCGGGCCGAGCTTATCGAGGGAATGTTTCCTGCCGTCGCTGCCAAGCTGATCCGCGACGCTATAAATGATCAGAAGGATCGTGATCGTGCCGGAAAGCCGATCCAAGGTTGGATCACCCCTGATCAGTGAAATGCAATGAAGGCTCGATTCGACGATCCAAGGTACAAGGAGAAGTCGGAGAAGGCCAAGGCGGCTAGGCAACATGCCTCGAAGTGGTGCGATGGGTCGATTCCGATGACGGAACATTTCCGTCGTCTGGTATGTCTTTCTCTTTTAGAAATATTATTTTATTGAAAAATCGATAAATTATTACTAAGATAATATATTTAATTACAGGTAAGGAAGGTCGATAACGTCGACATGGTGGCCGTCTTCCTAGCCACCCATCGTCGCGGCGGTTACCTTATTGACGAGAGGGTCGAGTAGACCTATGTAAGTATTACAATACGTTATCTTAATTTAATACTTCGTGTCAATTTTAATATAACTTAGTAAATATGATGCAAATAAATATTCATGTAGTTAGTAATAATAAGTACATTAATTAGAAATTAGAAATTATAGAGTACTATCCATACTTTCTAGGCCGAGTATCAGAGGCTGCGGGAATGGGCGGCTGCTAGTGCACCTGATACAGGAGAGGCCGGTACTTCCTCGCAGCCCACTCAAGCTCCGTCGGCGGACGAGCTATGGATGACCGCCGCTGGTGGACTCCGTAGGGGTACGTACTATGGTACGGAATCCTATGACGCCCTAGTGGCAACCCAGTCTTCTAGGGCATCTTCTGCTAGTGTGCAGGGTCCACAGCCGTCCCAGGAGTCTGTCCGAGTCCACCAGATGTCACGCCCCAGAACCAGAATACTGGAGAGCGGGAGAATGACTCAGCCAGCTATGTATTACGGGTAGATGAATACCGTATAATACGATCAATGCTGTCTAATAAGACGAGGGGGTGCATACTACATAAGAGTCTCACTATGGCCACTTCACATCTATTGTCTCAATCATTCAAACAAGAAACAAAATAGAGAACATGTGAGATAAAGCAGTAAGGCGTCCCAAACGCTCAGTCAAAATGTTCTTGATATCTGGCTTTACAAAACATAGCCAGATGATGTAGTAAGTATACACAATTGTTATCAGCTGCAGCCTGACTTAGTTATAATTATGCAAAAGTAGGTACAAGACAATCCGACTAACATGTCGGTGCCAAACGACAAAGTATAAAGTATTTAACAAAACGAGCGGAGAAGAAAAGAACCCACTCGAGTCCTCCTGCAATCATCCCTCTAGTATTGACCATCTTGGAGGTAGAAGTAAGCTGGATCCTCGGGGACCGGCTCTAAATCTGGCCATGCAAAACCAGAGAGGTTAGACCTCTAATAGCAAGTACCGCAAGGAAGCACGATATGAGGAATGAAGCCAGTAATAAGAGAATATGATAATAGATCTCTGCTATCTACTAGGATTCACATAACATCATGACACTTCGAACCAACCTCCCAACCAAACGAGGACAGAAGTTGGCCCGTCATATCCTGACATTCTGATCATCTCAGTTAGGTAACACAGTAGGTACAGTACACAAACAAATCCACTTAAACGGCCATACAATTACTACGGCTTGCTACGGTGAGTTCTAATTTATCCTGAAATTATGCAAATAAGGATTCCTCAGTTCTTACTATGTGCAAGCAAGGCTAGTCTATCCAGTCAATCAATTGCGCCAATCATGAATTAGACGAGTCCCAGCGGAACGCCCGTCGTCAATATATAATATACGATAAATAATATAAGCAGATACCGCTCCCTGCCCGTGTGGCAGATTTGCAGTATCTGTGGGAACCAGCCGGCCTGTCGGGTACTTAATAGTCCCCAAGAGGGCTGCCATGCAATCATTATTTTATCTAACTTAATAGTCTCTACGTTGAGTGAAGTCCCATGCCGTGGATCATGGTCATTCAGAATGAGTACTTTCTGTACATGGTATGGTATGCCCAACTCTACAACGATACCCGTACGGTTAGGCTGTAGGTCTTACATAGCGTAATGCAACAATCAAAACTAACCACGGAATAATCATGCCTTGACCATAAAGTACATATGCTATTTTTGTAAGATAAATAAATAAATAAATAAATTGAAGCCTGCATGTGCCTGTATGCCAATATTCGGGATTAGTCAATCGATTTCAATAGTTCATAATTAATATGAACGTATCTCATTCATTCAATTTAATAAGACGACTAGCCAGTCTCTTAGTTCCAACTAGGAACGCATGATCAATTATTTAATCAAGATCACAATCAATATTAATTAATGCCAAGATGACAATCAATATTAATTAATGTCTACTCGGGACAGAATCGGCTCAAAGGGCATTATGGGCTATAGTCCATACGGCCGTGAAGTTATTGGTCCATGCTGCTGAATAAAACATGCATATGCGATTAATAAATTACATGTGGCTCGAAAAGGCAAGCCTATGGGGCTAAATGACAATTCGTATGTGGTCGGAATGATAAGTCTTTATGCGGCTGGAATTGAGACGAGTCCTATGCGGCTCAAGATACCATGCGGCCAAAGGTCGCCAAGGTCCATGCGGCTAGTATTACCAAGCTTTATGCGGCTTAAAAAAAAGTCCCATGCGGCTGCGGGTAAACTAAATCCATACGGCTGGAATTGACCAAGCCGATGCGGCCCAAATGACGAGCCTCATGTGGTTGAACAGTGCCATGCAGACAGAGTTAAGTCATATACGGCCAGAAGGACTCGGGTCCTTATGCGGCCAGGATGTAATACTCATGCGGCTAAAATTGGACGGGACGTATGCGGTTGGGAATCATCGAGTTTATACGGCTCAGAATTATACGCGGCCGGACACTCCATGTGGCCGAAACTCTTCATGCGGCCAGCTACTCTTCATGCGGCTCAAGAAGACTTGCCGCATGAAAACTCATGCGGTCAAGCATTGCCCTTCTTCTCCACTCTTCTGAGAAGAAGAACCATGGGAAGCCATTGCTTCCGAGCTCCCTAATTCCTTCATTCCAAGCCCAAAACTGGACTTCCATAGGTCCAAATGGGGTAGAACGAAATTCTCTACAACATGGGACCATCAAAACTTGAAAAATAATAAAGTTACTAGATCAAAACCTAAGAAATCCAAAAATGTATTAAACTTAGATTTACAAGAAATGAGCCATGGAAATTGAAAATGCTAAGTACTAAAGTATCTAAAAATCCTGAGAGGAAGATAATGGAACAACAAAAATGGAGATCTATCAAGAAGCAAATTAGTACTTGCCTAGGCGGTTGGTAGGTGGGGAAATGTTTATGAGGAAGAAGAAGAGTAATGGTGAAGTAATGAAGAGAGAGAAAGGGAGTGGGGATTTAAATGAAGAGGTGGTGGTAGATGGGGGTTTGTTTCGGTTCATGATGAACCAACATAATTGAACCAATCCAAGCCGAACCCAAAGCAAAGCTAAAGCAGAGTATAAAAGCAGAAAGTAAAATACAGGAATAAAATTGCAGGAATTTAATTAACATGAAATTAAAAAAATTTAAATACCGAACAATACATGATAAATATTAAATAAAAGCAGTACATATATAAGAATACGTATTCTAGAAACGGGAAGTGACACCAGATGATGGAGTCTCTCCGTGACGACCTGCTACGACGGATCGAGGAGCAGTCTCAGCACCCTACGGACGATCCTGCGCTGCTAGCACGATTGGAAGCGCTCGACCGCGGCATTATGGAGCTCATAGAGATGACTGAGAGGACAGAGCGCACCGTTGGAGGGTTAGAGCGCACGATGACGGAGCTGCAGACAGGATAGGTGACCATGGCCAAGAGACTGAGATTGGCGCAAGATTCGATGGTCCAGAGCAGTGATAGAATGTTATCTATCATGGATTCATACAACCAACGACTTACAGCGTTGGAGCGTGTTGGTCCTCCGGGTGCGCCTTCATCGTCGTCGACTCTGCCGCCTCCACCGCCTTCTTCTTCGATACCGACTCCACCGACGTCATTGCCTGCTCCATCGGTATCGATTTCACTTGAGGAGTATGAGTTATTCTTATCCCTTCGACGCGACGGTGCCCCTCCTGCACCAGATCCCTAGTAGTCCTAGTTAGGACTGTTTGTTTGTGTTTGATCCTTTGTTTGTGACTTGGATCTCTATTATTTGTGTAGACTTGGATGTTTGGATCCTATTCTATTTGTTGGTTGTGTGTAGACTTGGATCTCTATTATTTGTTTGTTGGTTTGTTTGGATCCTATTATTTGTGTAGACTTGGATGTTTGGATCCTATTCTATTATTTGTTGGATGTTTGGATCTCTATTATTTGTGTAGACTTGGATGTTTGGATCCTGTTTGGATCCTATTCTGCAGTGAGGGAAAACAGTGTGTGTGTGATTGTGTGTCATTCACATGGGTGTGTGTGTATATGGCCTGTGTTCAGCAAAATAGGGAACCAAATCTCAGGTTTACATATTTCAGATTTTGAAAAACAGTCCTATATTGGTTATGGTTATCTTTTTAAACTGCAGGGAGAAAAGGACATTCTGTATTTTATTTTATTTTTATTTTTTTGCAGATTTAGCGACGTTTACCGACGTCCACCGACGTACGTTTGCGTCGGTAAACGTCGGTAAATCTGCCAAATTTTCTAGGGTACCGACGTTTACCGACGTCCTTATACGTCGGAGAACGTCGGTAAAAGTCGGTGCACGTCGGTAATAATCTCAGGAATTATCGACATTTACTGACATTTTAAACGACGGTAAACGTCGGTAAATCCTCAGGATTTTACCGACGTGTAGCGACGTTAAACACGTCGCTAAGCCACCGACGACACGACGGTAGACGTCGGTAATATACCGACGTATATATACGTCGGTACACGTCGGTACTTGCGACGTTTGGCGACGTTTTGAAGATCAGCGACTTACGTTTTCGCGACAAGCCCAAAACGTCGGTAATTGCGTCGGTAAATATATTTAGCGACAAAATTTGTCGTTTTAGCGACGTCTTTAGGCGTCGCTAAAACGACTTATTCTGGTAGTGGTTGTTTATCCTCTACAATCATTGAATACATTTGAATTCATTTCTTATAGTGTAACATATTTTAAAGCTTTCTATAAATAGAATATTTGCTGGTTGAATATAATATCCATCACCTTTCAATATCTAATTGTTGGATCTGAAAAAAGTCTCTTTACAAACTTCCTCTGAAGCTTGAACTCAAATTATCCCATCCATATAACCTATTGTGCTACTTTCAAAATGTGGGTGAGATTAAATTATCTACCCTTTTGTTTTTTACGTTTAGGCGTTAGGCAGTAAGTATGCATCTTTCCTGTCATGCATTGTACATTTATAAATCAAAATGCTAATTATATTAGTGTTGATATGACTGTCATTAGTGCAAATACTAATGAACAATCTAATGAATCACAAAATACCAATGTAGGAAAGGTCTATTGGACATTGGATTGGACTATTGGAAGCAACATAATTATCGTGTTCCGATTTTCTAATTTATACAAATTAAGTTTTCTACCAAAATATTGCGAACAACTATTTGAATTATCTTCTCGGTTACTCAACTCACTAGGAACAATGCACATTTTTTGTGCAATAGGCATTTATTTCTTCTCTCCCAATGAATTATAATTATCAATGTTTTATGGATGCTGTGAAACCCATATTCTCATAATTAATTATTAAATAGTGTTTTAGTATTATTATTATTAGTATTTCTAAAATTATTATTATTATTATTATTATTATTATTATTAAATTTTTTGGAGTGCAAATGATTTCGAAAATAATAATAACATGGACTTTTGGATTTCAGACCCAGACCCGAGTCCGAACCCAGACCCAGGCCTGAGCCAAACCCAATCCTTTTCCCTCTTTCTTAAAAATCTGAATTTTTGACTTGGTTTAAGTATAAGAGAAAATATATATATATATATATATATATATATATATATATATATATATATATATATATATATATATATATATATATATATATATATTCGTTGGGGTGCTGGTCCAATTTGGACCAGCTATTGCCGTTTCAACCAACCCCTTCCCACACGATCCCCTTTTCTCTCCACGTACTTCTCTCACACCACTAAACTTTAACCCACTCCTCTATTCTCTCTTCTCAGCACTTCACCACTTACCATTTCTCCTCCTTTCTCCTTTTAAACCCACAAACATCTCTCTGGAGCACAGCACACTCCCTCAACCCTCCTCACGAGCAAGAACACTCAAACCCCCTTCTTCAAACTCTTTCCTCTCTCCTCTCTTCTACTCCACCAACCCCTCTACCCGAGCCAGCGCCCGTCGCCGTGCCCCTTCGGAGTCTCCCGGCCGACCACGTTCGCCGCGCCCCCGGCCAGTGCTCCGGCCGACCCCCTGTCACCGCCGCCCTTGCGCGGTCGAACCCGCGTGGCCCCTCCGGCGAACCCGCCGGCGCCCCTTCACGGCCCCTCTGGTCGCTGTCATTCCGGCGCCCCCTTCGCCGCCTCTGGCCTGCGCCCCCGTGCGGCCTCCTCCCCGCCGAGCTCCCTTCGGCGTTCCCTGGCTCGCGTCCGTTCCCCCGCGTCAGAACCCGCGGATCGACGCTGCCCTTCGTCGCAGCGCCCCTGGTCAGTTCTATTTGGCCAACACCTTCCTGTCGTGCCCTAGTTCTGCTCTCTTCGGTATTTCTTTCGACGACGTTGCTATTCAGCGCTATTTTCGAAAGTTGTTCGCTGTTCGGAGCTATCTTTCTTTCTATTTATTCATCTGAGAGCTCTAGCCGAGCAATCCGAGGTATAATCCCCTGTCCCGCTATTTTTATTATCATAGTCGATGATGAAATGGTCCCCGATTCCCTTTGGGAACTCGGTTTTAGCGACGTCGTAATTTTTTGAAACTTTCGGAAAGGTCCTGTGAGTTATTTTGGATTCCCGGAATATTTCGGGAATGGATTTTTGGTATGTGTTGGCTTTCCGAATTTTTTCGGGAACGTTCTGTGATTTGTGGGATTGGAATCGGGCTTCCGAAATTATTTCGGGTCGTCCCGATTATTCTATGGATTGGTTGTGGATATTTTATATATATAAATTCGGGTTTTTCCCTGGTTTGGGACTTGCAGGAATTATCGGCGCCATTTTTCCAGTTTTTGGGTTGACCAAAAACAGAGGAGATGCTGTCCGATTTTTTCGTAAATCCTGAATTATTTTCAAAATGAATTTAAAATAATTTTCGGAATTTATTCGATATTTGATTTTGGGTGACGACCGTATCGGTCAATGGACCCGACTAAGTGCAAACGAAACCGGCCCCGCCCGGACGTTGAGGCAATTAGCCAAAATGAGGATCGGACCATATCTGAGACTTATGATTTACTTTATTTTTATATTTATTTCTGTTTAAATATTATTTAATATTTTCAGTTTAGGACTAACGTCAGTCTTATCTTATTTCAATTTATGTAAATAAATTGTAATGGGCATAAGCCCAGCTGGCTGTGGTCTGTAACTGTAATAGCTTAGAATTTTCCTGTTATTTTCTGGTTTTTCGAGTTTTTGCTATTAACGATTAAAATGATTAAAAAGTATTTCGTATAAAAATTAATTAATGTTTTCTCATCTAAAATTGACGAGTTTATTAATAATTAAAAATCACGTATTTCTCACTAAATTAAGAAAGATTAGCTTTATAATTATATTTATAAAATTATCAAGTTTTCATAAATAATCTGGCAGCGACGGTGTTTTCCCGAATTCAAGTTAAAATGATCATTTTTTCCTCGTATTAAATCAACGCACAATAAATCGTGTTTTCTGTGTTTGGTTAATTTAAGAACTAAAATTGAACTAGGACGCAAATAGAGATTACAACTAGCATAGCTAAGTTGGTGAACCTGATATCTGAGTCTATCTCTCGAATGTAGGAATTCGAGGACGACTCTAATTACCTGTCTCGAAGTCTTCTACCTCTCCAGTCATTTCCTTGAGGCAAGTATAGTTTATGTTAGTTTACAGTTATTTATTTAATCGCTTTACTGCATGTCTAAACCACGATGCAAACACGAAACTCTCTCCGAGAGTACTGTACTGTAACTACTGGAGACTGGGGAATAGCGTAATGATTATGACCACTACTGTAACAAAAACCCCTTATCCTTCCTGTAACAAACCTAAGCCGGTCATATTTCATTGCATGTTCAAATCACTATTTTTACTGTAACAAACTGTTCATGTTTTAAAACTGTTTAGAACTGCATGATTCTATTACTTATTTAACTGTTTAAAAATTAGCATGAATTGTACTTTGCTCCCTCCTGACTGAAGATATATTTTTAGGGGATATTGAGGATACAGATCGGTTTTACAACAGCTACTACGACCCTGTGTTGTACCCGATTGTGCTGCCAGAGTCCCCACAGGAGGACGTTGGGACTGAGGCCGAAGATCAGGCCGATAGATAGATTTTCCTTTTTCTGTATTTTGTTATTTCAAATTCTGTATTTCCTTTCAGAACAGTTTCATTTGTATTTAAATTTCAGTTTAATAAAGTTTATTTCCGAAGTTGAGTTGTGACAAATAGTTGTGTTGTTGTATGGTTACCTGCTACTGAACAGCTTACTGCCGCCGTCTCAACAACGGTGCAGGCTGGGCATGATCCGACTAGACCCAGATTATTGGGATCGGGTCGTGACAGATGCATATGTTCTATAATTATTTATATGATTGTTTTGCAAACTGGGATAACTTGGTTCATTAGGAAAACTAGCTGAAATGGCTAGTTTTTTTGCCAACGTGCTATCACTTGCTAGTAATATCTTCTGTTAAAATTGAAAAATACTTTGAGGATCTTCACTACAATTCTTGATTTGTTGGAGTATTTGATATGAATATAGATGTGGCAACTCATTGATATATTCTTTTAAGATCTTCACTACTGACATGTTTTCTTGAAGGCGGAATCAATAAAGATAATTTTAAAAGGAACAAAATGTTAATGGTGATGGTAATACTAATCTATTTTTGTACTCAATTATTTTTTAACATGACCTTTGTAGTGTTCTCTTTCTACGCCAGAAACATTAGAGATTGTGACTTGTTAGTCCAACTCAAACATGCTAAGGGTGAAGCTACGTAAAACAAAAGTTCTTTACTCGAATGTTATAAATCATATTTTTCAAAGTTTGGATATTAATGGTTGTTTAGCAAGAATAATGGAACTATCTCAATACAACATGTTATATCCTTTTGAATTGCTATGACTAAGTCAAAATCAAGACTAGAAGTACAAAAGTGCTCCGATCAATTTGAAAGATAATTTTTTCTATGTACAACATACATTTTCTAGTCTTTTTATTTCTATTTTAATTGGAAAAATACATTGTTGAAATCTATGAGCCAATTATCTTGGTTTATACACACGGTTCTATATATTGTTGTATAAAAGTGATATTCTTCGCATGTTAGTATCAACGTTAAAAGATTATATTATCACAATATGAGAATTTCTAGTCGGAAAGAAATCACAAAATTGTTCAGTCATAATATTTAGACAAACTTTGTTTTTGCTTATATTTTGTGACGCTATAATTTTTTGATTCATTCAGACAATTAGTCACAAGAAAATGAAATTGCAAATTCATTTAAATCTAAGTTTTAAAAGTTGAGATTAATTTGGGTACAAGCCGAAAGGGTGGCCTTCTGTCAACCGGGCGTAAATAGTCCTAAGCGATACGGTATTTAATCGTCCCCCTGTGGACCTCCGCTAGCTGGGAACCGACCCCTACAGCTAACCCAAGTTGATCAAAACTTGATAAACTAAAGATTTGATAATGTTAATTAACAAAATTCACTTAAACTATTATTCTATTACTTTAGACTGTCATTTTGTAAAAATGGTTTCTAGAGATAAATCTTTAGAGCCAAGGTTGAAAGTTACTGTATCTTACTTTAAGACATGATAGAGTCAGATGAGTTTTTGCTCATTGTCCTAATGTTTATATCAACAATTATTGAAATCATATATTTGTTAAATAATTGTGATGTCACCAAATCTGATTTAGAAAATAACTAAATCAGTCAAACTAGTTCAAGATTTTTTTTTTGGATATTCTAGACTATAAAATTGTATCATATTAGATACATTTATGTCATAGAAAATCATTTTAATACAAATTGGGTAACTGACTCATACGACATCTAATCCATTTATGGATAATTTTTCTTCTCTATGAGGAGTTGTCATCTCTTTAGTTTATGTAAGAATCATAGCTAAAGAGTACTATATACTCAAGAATGTTAGCTTCAGTTACATCTTGTACTGAAGCTGTATGGCTCAGTCATTTTATACTTTACATGATCAACATATTTCTATATCTGTCATTTTTTTAATGCTAAAAGCATGATCTTGTGAATTCTAAGATGAACAGGTACCTGCAGCTGCGTTTCAAGACATTAAATGAGCTTTAAAATAAAAATATATAGTTCTTAACTATAAAGTCATAAAAAAACTTTACAAATCTCTTTACGAAGAGTCTGTTTACTCTTGACGAAGAGTTTATCTAGGAAATTAATCCTAGAATTATCGAGGGGGATGGGGTTAAGCCCATAAGTAAGTCACCAGCAGTGGCAACTCAACCGAGTGTGACTGGAGATCCCAAGAAGTCGGTTCTGTCACGACCCGCACCCTAGAGTAAGGGCACGAGACGTGGGTACGTCCAGTCTACGCCGCAGTGTCGGTGGTAGAACGCTGTCCTAGGTCACAACATCTAACAGTTTAAGGTAATAACAGTTATACTCCCCGAATGGGGGTGACATAACAGAATATATCTCAATCACATCTAAGGTAGAATACGATAAGATAGATGATAAAAAGATGCAAGATCCAAATCCATAGAAAATACAAATAGAGAGAAAGCTAGTGTCTAGATAAACTCCACTAACATCCAGAAATAATACAGAACCAAATATACAACTCAATCTCCAATACTATGAAATAAGATAAAGACATCTATGGAGCAACAGTCTCTACAGCTAAGGGATCCGACTGGAAGTCCGAATCGCAAGTGTCCTCTAAGGCTGTCCCATAGAAAGTATCTAAGCAGGCCTCCTCCTCGTCCTTTGTAAAATTTTCAACAGGTCCAATCAGGACGGAAACGAGCACATATCTCTCAAAATAGTTCATAATAGGTTAGGAGTATAAATCATGCAATAGAGTAAATACAGGAAATGCTGAAAAAAAGTACAGAAAAATAGGAGATATTTTGTAACTGAAAGTAAGTACATGATAAGTAAGGACTGTAAGTGGCTAAGTGATTTAGAGTACAATATGGTTATATAAACGGCTTAGGGGCACATGAATACAACTAAGAAGCACATGAATACCTACTGGAGATAATGTTCACATAACCAATTCTACTCACCCTGCTCCAATCAATACACAAGGATCCATTCAAGTTACGTTATAAGCACATGAATACAGCTAAAGATACGTGAACTCATGTAATGAGTAGTACATGAGGTACATGATAGTACATGAAAGCACATGAGAACATGTAAATACGTGAACTAGTACGAGTACAAGGAGTACCTGATGCACATGATAAAGTACATGAACATGAAATACCCGATACACCCGTAGAGGGATAACATCTCAGGAAAGGATCCATATAGTACTAATCCGTGAAGCTACGTGTCAGCATCAAGTAAAGTAATCTAGAGCAAGAATATAGTCCAGACAGGTATAAAAAGATCAGAGAATGTACTCGCATGTATCCAGAGTATCTGAAGAATATCTACTGTCCGAGGAGTGGTGTCTGTCTCCTATAGAACAGTACAAGTCACCATAAGTCTAAAATGATATAACAGACTGCTACAATGCATCTACATGAAGTTTGGGGTCAAACTGAACTAAAGTCAACTCTTGGTCAACTCTAGTCAACTAGACTAGTCAAACTAGGTCAACTACGTCAAGTCCTAGCCCAAACAAGTCTAACAAGTCTTACTAGGCCTAACCAAGCCTAGGCTAGCACTCACACAATCACAAGACAATGTAAACCACAAAAATGCATAATATAAAATAGATAATATATATAAATACATACCTTCATACATACATGCATATCCACATTACATACATATTTATATATATAGGCATATGTTACATCATGCATATTTACATAGTTACATAGATATATACATTCATGCACATTTACATACATACTTTTATACATTATATATGTTAACATTCATTACTTATACCTTTGATTGATTCATTCATTCATATATGACATTCATTCATGCATTTATACATTCATTCATATCCCATATGCATGCATATTTTAGTTCAGGCATTATATCCATTCACATATCATTAAGTTGTATACATATACTTATTTTTATTACATACATGTCATTCATGCATATTACATACTTACAAGCGTCTATACATTATATACATTGTATACAACATGTAAAAATAGAAGAGGAAAAAAGGGGAAAAAACTGAAAAGGAAAGGGAAGGAAAGAAAAATGTAAGAAAAAGAGAAAACAGTGGACATATACATGCTTGCATCATATATTCTACATTACCATACATGCTATCATTGTATATTGTATTATATTATTTATATATTATGCATTCATATCTATCATTATATGTATACCTTGCATTCATATCTAGCATTCATTATATACTTTCATACATACATTGTATATCATTCTTTCATTCATGTATTTATGCATTGCTTACATACATTATATTAATTGTATTCCTACATGCTTGCATTCAACCATATATATACATTAATGTAAAGAGGATATATATATCACATATATATCATTTTATTCATCTAACATATCATGTATTACATACTCTATATTTATTTAATATCCATACTACATAGGCTCATAGGTTACACAAAATGCATATATCGTATATTTACTCTTCTACTTAAAACCAATACTGTACCAATTGGGCCTCTACTAAATTCTAAGATTAAATTATGTTGTAGCCCTTCGTGTTAGCTTTCCGAAACTTTAAACGGATTGCATTTTCGTGTCCGGAAGCTCCCGAAATCGCGAAAATACCGAAACACGTTCGTCTTTCGTATAACTGACACTCAAATAATTCTACAGAAAGTTACATTAAGAATTTGGCTTATTAAAATATATATTTGGAAAGCTAACTTCGATACGGTTCTTTTAAAAAAACGGAAGATAAATCGGAGTTCTAAGCTAAAAGTTATGACATTTCTAAGTTGCTTTGGTTAAAAAAACGTGGATGAATATTATGACGAATTTGAGTTGTTTTGGACAAAAGAACACATATAGGCCAAGATACTTGGATACAAACATAGGTATCCAAATGAAACTCATTCTAACCATCCTAACTAAGATCAATCCACTCTCTAACCATTATAAAACTGAATTTAAATATCTATTTAAACTATTATCATACATACACATGGGGTGTCCTAATTTGGGATCTATCAAGTAGGACACAAGACACATATCTAAAATCCTCAAGAGGGCTCCAAATGGCCTCAAATTTGAATCTAAATGGGACACATGCATGAGGATGGATCCTACGGATTCAAAACTAATTTATATGCAAAGAAAATCGATTTAGAGGATGTGTTTTACCTATTGGGAGTGGAATCCCAATAAAATCCTTTAGGACACGGCTCCGATACGAAGATCCCTCAAAGTGGACACTCCTCCTTGCACTCCTCTTCCAATCTTTGGTAGCACCTTTCCCTTGGAGAATGGGAATGATTGAGGGAAGGTTTGGTGAAGGAATGATTTGATTTAGAGATCAAATCAATGGGAAGGCTCTCTAAAATTGGGGAAGAACAAAAGGAAAATAAAAGAGGCAAGATTGTAATGAATGAAATGAATCATTCTTCCCTAAAGGTGGCTACCATAAAGAGTCCATTAGGGCTAATGGGAAATGTCCTAATTGCCCCTCTCTAGTCTCATATGGTTAAGTCTAGACTAGATTCAAGTTTGGGGTCAAAATGATCTAGTTTTGAGTCTCTAACTTAACCATTCTAACATGATAAAAATTAGTTTAATTAACTAACTTAAATGTTGGGTCTTGTGAGCCATGTTTAACTTAAATTGGGTCCCATCTAGAGTTTAAGCTATTCAGGTCACAATACAAGTCGGAACGAGACGAAACTCAAATTCGACTAAACAAATCCAATAAAAACAATATTAAAAGTATAAAATTTTCCTAAAATATTAAAATATAAAAAATGACCAAAATCATAATACATCAATTTAAATATTATTAAAATATTCTAAAATTCACCAATTAATCAAAATTCTAAATAATTCAAAAGTCACAAAATGACCAAAATACCCTTAGCCTAAAAAGTTGTAAATAGTCATTCTAATCACATGCTTAAGTCCCTATGGTCATGGTTAGTCTCTAGGCTCAACAGTTCTATAGTTCACTAGCTAACACATCAAAATTATAATTCACCAATTTTAAATAGTATTAAATTAATTAAAAATTCCCATAAATCATAAATCCTATTATTAAATAATAAACTTTTACAAAAGTTCAAAATTAACCTCATTTGGAAAACTGGGTGTTACATGTTCAATGGGTAGAAACAAGCTAGACTTAGGTGACTTTATGGAACACTGATCCGAGATTAAAATCACATTAAAATGCCCAAGTGGTTGTACATGTGTACAATGATTCTCCATCCCTATGGTGACAGTGTTCTAGTGTGAATTGGTTAGGATGAGTTTTAAAACTCTTAGTAAGTCCAAGCATAGTTATGCAGGGTTGATTCCAATCACCAACCCTTTAAGGACTTACCTATATGAGAGGTCGTGAAGGTCACGACTATAGGACAGAGCGATCCTAGACAACTCTCATGAATGAGAAAAAGTACGCATGGTCATTCAAACGCGCCACCCGATAGACCCAAGTACCTCTAGCGTACTATGTGTGCTATTTTCTGAATCTGGTTCAAGAAGACTGATTCAAGACGTAGTCCATCAAGCTCTTCTTTAGACAAAGACAATAGTCACTACGTGAGATTCAAGGCTATAGTCCATCTCATTTATGCATAGTATAAAATTGCCCAAAAATTCTCCTATTCTTCTCTTGTTTTTCCTTTCCTCTATTACCTTAGATTTTGACCTTTTGGGGGGGGGGGGGGGGGTATTGTTAGTTGTATGCACATGCTACACATTTGTTAGCTAGCAAAAGCTCAAAACCATTAATTTTGTAACGTTTACTCTTTAATATTGTCCAGGTTCAATGAACCATATTTTTATATGCTTTTATTCAGCATCTATTACGTCCTTGATTCAAGCAACGGTTACAAAGTTTGAGCTATATTATGAGCCTTTCATCTCCTCTCTTGACACAAAAAAAAATTCCTAACAAAAATCTCTCCCAAATTCTTTTTTTACGAAAATTCTTTCCGTTCTTCGTATCCTCGCTATGGGCAGAGCTAAGTCAGGGTCAATCTTCCCAAGTTGTGTGCGATGACAGGATACCGGTAGAGCGGAGGTTTTACCACTAGGAGCATCCGGAAATGTCTGCACATAGACCCGGATTAACTCTTAGGACAGTGCTTCGTGCGCGACTTTCCCGGAGGCCGATAACTTTAATTTTTGTTTATTTTGTTTGCAGATTATTAGAGAAGTAAATCAAATATCACTAATAGAAATAACGTATAAAAAGGTTTTTGATACTATCTATTATGTCATGTTGATCTTTTAACTCTACATGCATCCAAGATAGCATTGCAATCTGTTTTTAGGAAAATGCTAAGTTTATTATCAAATTTTTATAACTTTCTTGTAATCCACACCCATCCTAATATGGTCTCACTCGTCCTATCCGGTTCCACCTCTCCCGCCAATCAAAGAATGCTATGTAAACGATTGTAAAGCTTACAACCAAATTAGTTGTAAACATAGCAATTTTCTTATTTCTAATACAAACTTTTGAGCGAGAGAATTAGTGTATATATATATATATATATATATATATATATATATATATATATATATATATATATATATATATATATTGTTTTATATATATATATATATATATATATATATATATATATATATATATATATATATATATATATATATATATATATAAAACAAAAAAAAAAATATATAATATATATATATATATATATATATATATATATATATATATATATATATATATATATATATATATATATATACACTTGAGCTAGAGATGGTGCAAATTATCATATACTCGAAGAGTTGATTTGATGTACATGATGGGATATGAGATATTGAAGATATCGTAGTTGACGAAAAGATTGGTAACTAGATTTATAAAATGATGATTATTGATACGAATCATCAGGCCATTAAAGAAAAAGAAGAATAGCCAAAGATCGAAAAAAAAGGTAAACAGCTAAAATTGAAAAAAATAAAATAAACGCATCAACTTAATATCCTTAAAAAAAAAGACATCAACTTGAAAAAAAGAAAAGAGAGGAATCAACTTGTTTACGCAGTTGGAGACCCAAATTCGATCGTTTTTGAAATTAAAATTCTAATTTTAACTATTATATGAAATTCTATTACTAAATAATTGTTTTTATTATATAGAGAATAAAAAAGTGTTCCAAGCCAAAAGAAAATAATAATAATAATAAATAAACCCCCACAATATCTGTTACTCACGTGCCGACGTTAGAAAAGGCCTCACAGTCGCATGTACCGCTTTTTCAGTGGGGTCCGATTATCCAGGTACGTGAGGAGCGGGCCCACCAAAAGGAAGAGGCAAAGGCGTTCGGTAGGTGAACTCCCCATGGTGGGGCCCACCTCCAAGCCGGACGGCCAGTGGGACTGTGGGAGGAGGTGGGACTGTGGGCCCGGGTGGTGATGTGGGGTCCGGGGACCACATTTTTCGGGCGGCGCGGCACTTGGTGCCCAATGTCCACTTGCTTATCCATCTAATCAACCACCACTGTGGGACCCATCTATCTAAATCCAGGTATAATAAATCTGTAATTCTATCCCAACCGCGTTGAAAAAACCGACACGTGACGTGTCATTTTTCGTTGGTCTGTTTATTTTCCGAGTTACTAGGAGGAAGATTATTTTTTCAGTCAATCATGTATTGACACATGGCATTCAGATTTTTCTTGATTTTTGTTTTCTGACCATCAACACTTTTCCATAATAAATAGAAAAAAATTGAGTGTCACCCCACTTTTTTTACGCTTATTTAAGGTGCACCCCACAACATTACAATATTGTATAACACCCCCCACTTTTAACGAATTCTGTCTAAAACGAACGGTCAAATTTTTTTTGGACGAAAATACCATTGTCTACTTTTGTGTGTCCTCCCTTTCCGTCACACGTGGCTCCCCGTCCCCCGCCCCCCGCCGTGCTCGGCCCCCCTCCCCGACCTCACCGGACCCCTTCGGCCATCACCACCACCACCATCACCAACATCATCACCATCATCATCATCACCACCACCATCAACCATCATCACCCCCCCCCCCCCTCCCGCTCCGCCCCCACCCCTCCCCCCCCCCCCTCCCGCTCCGCCCCCCCCTCCCCCCCCCCCCTCCCGCTCCGTCCCCTAGCAGTAGCGCGCGGCGGCGGCGGCGGCGGCGGCGGCAGCATCGCGCGGCAGCGACGGCAGCAGCAGCAGCGCGCAGCAGTGGGGGCTAGGGGGCGGAGCGGGAGGGGGGGGGGGGGCGGAGCGGGAGGGGGGGAGGCTGGCTGCCGGCGGGGAGGAGGGCTGCCGGCGGTAGCAATGGGAGAGGGGGGTCGCAAGGGTTGGGTAGGGGCATAACGAGAGGGTATTTTTGTCCAAAATAAAGGGTCAAAGGAGTTGACCGTTAGTAATAGACGTTTTTCGTTAAAAGTGGGGGGTGTTATACAATATTGTAATGTTATGGGGTGCACCTTAAATAAGCGTTAAAAAAGTGGAGTGTCACTCAAATTTTTCCTAATAAATAATCTTATTAGTCGTATAGATTCTGAAAATAATTAAAATATTATTTAGTAAAAAGATCTCGTATAATAGTGTATATTAGGTTTGGATCTCAATAACTAGTGTTAGGATTTGGATCTCTAAATTACTGTTCATAGGACTGGGCATACGGGTCTAGGACCCGCGGTTCCAACTCGAATCGAACCGTAAAATACCCAAACAAGTCAGGTCTGAAATTTCAAAAATGAAACGGGACAGGACGAGACGGGTCATATGATATGAACGGTTCGAGGCGGGTCATACTTTGAAGAACACGGGGCCCCGGTCCGGCCCGTTTGTAAGGGTAATATAGTAAATTTAAATTTTTGTATAGTTTTGTATAGGAATAGACTCCCAGGTGTTTTTTTTTTTTTTTGAATAAAGTGATTTTTAATGTTTGATTACATGTGATTTTTTGTACAGTTTTTTTACTTTTGTATAGGGATAGTTTTGTAACTTTTGTATATAATTTTTTTGTATATGCAAAATTTTAGACCCGTATGGACCCGCGGGTTGTTGCGGATTGGATCCGTTTCCAACGGGTCGGGTCAGGTCTGGTTCCAAAAAAAAATTGATCCGTCCCGTCCCGTCCCGTTAAAGCACGGGTCAGATTCGGGTCTACAAATTTTGGGCTCGGTCCGACCCGTGCCCAGCCCTAACTGTTCACGCAGACAAGTAAATTGGAGACCCAAACTCTAAAATCGATCATTTTCGAAATTCAAATTCTAATTTTAACTATTATATGACACCCTATTACTAAATAACCCTTAAAAAATTGGATTCTAAATTTAAATTTTAATGTTTTTAATGATATTATGAAAATGAGTATAAAAATAACAACACACACATACTAGGTCTAGTTTAGTTCGCAGAATTAGGATCTTGGAAAAAGAAAGACATTCTTTTTTAATGTTTGGATGACAAAGTAAATGTGTAGAAGAGAATATTGATTTCCAAGTAGAAGAAAAATAGAAGAAAAAATGGTTCTACCACCAACCAAGTATTTACTTTTACTCTCTACGGATGGGTAAATTGCCTCTCCCCTTCGCTACCAGCCACCCCCCCCCCCCCCCCCCCCCCCCCCACCCCCCCCTCTTCCCCTTTTCACTACCCTCCCTCCTTCCTTCCGCCGGCCAGCCCCCCCTAGGGGTGTAAAATGGACAAAGTAGTCCGTTGTCCGTACGTGTCCGGCTCGATAAATGGTTCGACCGCGGACCGTCCGATTGATTAACGAACAGAACTTGGACATTTTTTTTGGTCCGTTTAAAAATCGGACCCGGACACGGTCATATCTATGTCCGGTCCGAATTTGTCCGCGAACCGTCCGATAGTGGAGACTCATTTTGGTTTTGCATAAATTATGTCATATTATTTTGGTTTTGCATTAATTTTTTGTTGTTCGGTCTCCATTTTTGTTAACCTTTTACTATTGTTTGTTGTATTCTATAACCTTCAATTGTATTTTCTTTCAACTTGATTTTTTGTACCAACTATCAAGGTATCTTGATAAAATAATAGCTTTTGGTAATATATTTCATTTGTCCGCGGACCGTCCGATTGAATTAACGAACAGTGGTTGTCCGTGTCCGTCCGGCCCGAACTCGAACAATGGACTGTCCGTGTCCGTCCGTCCGAACTCATTTTTATTTTCGGACCGAACACGGACAGTGGACTGTCCGTGTCCGTCCGGCCCGTTTACACCCCTAGCCCCCCCCCCCCCCCCCCCCCTCTCCTCCCTTCGGCCAGCACCCCCTCCGTCTCCTCCCCGCCCCCACCTCCTCCTCCCCACGTTCCCCTCCTCCCCGTCCCCCTCCTCCTCCTACCCGCCCCCCTCCTCCTCCTTGCCGCACCACCGGAGGGGGTTGGGGGGGCGGTCCTCCTTCACGGGAGGAAGTCGTCCTTCCCGCCCCCCTCCTCCTCCTCCTTCTCGCACCACCAGAGAGAGGAGAGAGGGGGGGGGGGGGGGAGGGGGAGGGGGAGTGGAGGTGGAGAGAGTGGGGGAGGGATAAAATGGTCATTACATATCCAACTTAATACCAATTAACAGAAAAGAGACATAATGAACATATTTCATACTTTAATGAATTTTAAGAACATGAGGTCTTTTTATGCAGAAGTCAAAAAATTTAACGAGAGATTTTTTTGCACTTTGCCCCTCTAAGGATTCATATTCTCTTTCAATTTTTTTGACATTTCAAAACATCGAAGAAAAAAAAAGATTGTAATTATAAATTTCAAACGAAATAAAACAACACAGAATAAGTTTCCTCTCCTTTCCTTTACTTCTATTAGTGACTTGATATTAGAAATTAGTCGAGCTTGAATATAGAAATTGATACAGTCGTCCTCCTTAGTGACTTGATCTTAGAAATTAGTCGAGTTTCTTAATGGATCGAGCTCGAAAGAATATAAGAAGGAAGCTTGACTAGGGATGTACTCGAATTGGCTACTCAAGTTCTATTTGATGGACCAAAATCTGATATGATGAGCTCGAGCTCCATAATTTCAAGCTCGAGTTATAACTCCACAATTTCGTGCCAAAGCCGAGCTTACATTGCCCCAAGCTCGAACCGGCTTGGTTCGATTACACCATTAGTTGTATTATTTTGCTCTACCAAATGCAAAACATATAATGGAACAAGTAAATATTGAGGTCAGGGTTGGTACTCTTTAAGCTTTTATCAAAAAGATTGGGGTTTAATTTAAAATTGGTCACTGTTAATCCGATAGTTTACTCCATGATGTAGTAAATCTCAAATGTGTAAGTGTGTGTATTTTAATATTTGAGTAACAATTTACTGACTTGCACATATGGATGTGTTACTTCCACTAGTTGGCATGGTGGTTTTTTTTTTCTTTTTTCGTCCGGTGAACAATATTCAAATTCCATAAGAAACAATAGTTTTTGTTACTATTTTCTAGAAAAAAAATTTCTTTGGAGTATGTCCCGAAGGGATCTAACGATCCGGACTCAGACGTGGACGAATGACGCAAAATGATACTTTGATGATGCAAATTTGTACTTCGCACGTACGTATCAGTGGATTCAGCGTTGTACACGTGACTGTCTTCTGTTTTGCTGCTGTCGTTACTGTTCTTAGTGGAACGGTTTATTTTCATAATTGTCTTATTTATAGGGAGTTACTTTTGTAACTACTCATTTAATGGAAAATTATTCTTTCAGATTTTCGGTCCACTTTAACAACGATTATGGATGCTAGGGGTGGTATGCCTACATAAAATCTTCAATTTTGCACTTAGGCCTCGTTTGGTTCACGGAAGGGAAACTGATTTCCTTGTACTTTCCATGGGAATGGAAAAGTAGAATTCTTGTCACATTTTTTTCGTTGTTTGGTAAAACAAGGAAACCATCTAGGAAAGACCATTTGAAAAAATCAATCCCATGGGTCATGAGTGGAACCATATTCCCTCTCATTTTCTCTCTTGTCAGGAAATTGATTTTCAAGTTTGTGGCTACCAAACAAAGAAAAGAACAACTTTTTTTTTCTGGTTCCTTAAATCTGTGAACCAAACGAGGCCTTAGTGCTATGTGATCACAAGAGAATATATAAAGAAAGAGAGAGCGTTATGTCCAGTCTTTGTTTGACGTCAAGGCAGTGACAACGAAACGTTCCAGAAGTTCTATGAAGCTTGATGGTTCCTGAAAATGAATCGACGAAAAAGGTCGAGTGCTGCTTTGAGCAACATTAATCTCCATTACCCTGACAATGAGTTCTTTCATCGAAGTTCAAGTTCATAAGCTTAGGTTTCACAGTAACTTTGTTGCGATAAGAAAACTATTTTTCTTAACAATTTTATTATTCATCTGTGCTTCCGCATCCTTTTAATGGGATATTTTGTAAAACCTCCTCTAAATAATGGGCTAATTTGCGAAATACCCCCTAAAGATCTCGAATTGGTAAAACCTCCTTTCCGTCAAGACGGTGTTTAATTTTGGATGACGTGGCTATCCGTGTGTGGCTTTTCCCAGTCAGACGAAAATACCCCTGCGTACGTGGCTTTTCCCCCTCTCTCTCTCCTCTCTCTCTCTCTAACGGTCATCTTCTTCCTCTCTTACTTTTCCTCTAACCTATTTATACCGATCATCTTCCTCATCTTTCACTTGATCCTCTTCCAGCGTACAACTTGTCTACCAAAGATCAGGTTCCTACAAGCATGGAGGTGTTTCTTCATCTCTAGAGAAGGAGGCAATTTCTGCCATTAAAGGAGGAAACACAAATTATTCTAATTACAGTAAGGAGGAAACACAAATTATTCTATTTACAGTAAGGAGAAAACACAAATTAAGCAGCAAGCGAAAAAGACAACCAAAGTCAGTCCAGCCAAGCTCAAAGCTGTTGGACATTTTTTATTTTGAAACTTAAACTCTCACACACATTCTTCTTCTTGTTGTTGTCGAACACGGCACTACTTTCCTCGTCCACCAGCGACACCGACTCCCTCTCCGCCTTCCGCGCCCTCGTCGACGCCCACGGCAACCTGGCCTCCAACTGGACTGGCCCCGACGCCTGCTCCTCGCGCTGGGTCGGCGTGGGCTGCTCCGGCGGGGCTCCATCGCGAGCGTGTCGAACGTGGCCGGGTGCTCGAAGGGGACGTGGCTCCAGGAGGAAGAAGGGGAAGGGGGATGGAGGAAGGGTAATTTGGAAATTTCATAAAATTTGGAAAACAGAGTTGTGGCCACGTATGCAACAATTGCCACGTCACCCAAAATTAAACACCGTCTTGACGGAAAGGAGGTTTTACCAATTCGAGATCTTTAGGGGGTATTTCGCAAATTAGCCCATTATTTAGGGAAGGTTTTACAAAATATCCCTTTACTTATTGTCATCACCATATCCGAGGTTGAAGATGGTTTGATTCTGGGTTAAATTTCATCTTCTCAACAACATCTTACTTTCAAAAGCCAACTAGAACAATTTGTAGTTGAATTTAAATCAAAAAAAAAAAAATTCATACACAACATTAAAGTTTAATAAAATTATGCATACAACATAAAGTTGGACGTTTTGGTTCTATTTTTTGGGGGGACACCGCCTCCTCGGAGGTGCCTGCTCTAACTTTAAGGTTAGAGCGTTTTCCTTGAAACAAAACAAAATTTTTTTTTTTGCACAAAACGTTCAACCAATGAACATTTTTCTTAATTTTTTATAAAAAAATATATGAGACTTGTGCTAATAAAGTAATATTTTATAAAAAAATATATGGGACTAGTGCTAATAAAGTAGTAAGACTTAACAGCTTGATCATATACTCATTTCGTTACACAAAAAATGTCGCATTTTTGTGTTAAATGAGTATAAAACGTGTTACCGTAGGATATTTTTGTGTGTTAAAAACATCATACCATAGGCCATTTTTTGATCGTATAAATTAGTTATTAATCACCCAAACTAAAAGCTCGAATGGATGTTGAGTTCTTATAATTCTTTCCAATTTTGTGTTCTTTGCATTAAAATTTAATAACGTGTTCAAAAATTAAAAATAATTGTAAAAATACGGTTTGGTTGGACGTTTTCTCAACAGAAATAAGCTTAATGCCGTCTTTGGTTGGATATTTTCTGCATAATTTTATTTTATAAAAAGATTTTAATCAAACTTTAATCAAACTTTAATCAAGCTTAAGTTTAATTTTTTTAACACAATTCGTTACAATTAAAATGTCCGAGCATTGGACGTTTTTTTTCCTACAACGCGCTATGATTACCGCAATTTCATTTATAATGGATGAAAATTTCCGTAAAAATCAATAGATTAACTTTCTTTCCCATGGTTTCTTTCACATAAACCCCTACAATATTTGCTTTAGGAAAACCCTCCACAATCTGAAAAACTAGGTTACATTCATTTCTCAAATAAAAAAATAAATAAAATTAAAAAAGAGAGAGTCTAATCCTCACGACTCCCATCGGAATCCTCACCGGACTCCTCTTGCTCCGCCGATTCGTTCCCCTCTTCCGTTTCCTTCGCCGCCGGCGGTCCCACAACCGATAGGGGCCGCGGCTGCGCCATGTATCCGGAGTAGAATCCCGTCCCAGCGGCGAACTGCACCCCGGACGGAAGCATCCACACCGCCCCCGGAGGAGTCGCCGCCGCCGCCGCCCCTCCGATCGTCCACACCGGCACCGCCCCGATCGGAGCCGACATCGTCGTCGCCTGGACCATCCCGGTCGTCGTCGTCGTCGTCGCCGGCGTCGGCGCCGGCTGCAGTTTCTTCCTCCTCTTCGAAGCGGCAGCGACGGCGGGGGTGGAGGAAGAGGAGGGGGCGGTGAGCTCCCCGGCGGTCGCGCAGGTCGAGGGGATCCTGATCTTGCCGTCGGCGCTGATGGTGGCGATGGCGGGGACGGTGCCGGTGCCGGTGGCGGCGATGATGGAGGACTCGGCGTGGTGGAGGAGCCACTCGATGGTCTCCCCGTCGGACTTGTGGCGGAGGTCGCTGGTGAGCTGGGAGATCCTCGCCGCGCACGCCGCCGGCATGTGGATCCGCCGCCCGCGTCCCTCCACCTTGGCGTGTCGGTCCTTCCGTTTCGCCGCCGGCGGCATGGTTGGTGCTTTTTTTGTGGGGGAGGAAAAGTTTTCGGTGGTTCGTTAGGGATTTGAGGAATGGACGGTTAGATGTGTCCTGTTATTTATCAGGCGGAGATGGTAAGGTGAGGCTTCTATTACTTTACATAATGTTTTTGCCACTTCTACCCAGTCAAAACACATCATATTTTGTTACTATACTTGGTTATCCATGTGCTCATGACTCTTTGATAATTTAAACTTTTAAAATTATTTCTTATTTATATTATCTAACAATATTATTTTTTTATTTTAAAATGTTTTATTAACTTATATATATATATATATATATATATATATATGTGTGTGTGTGTGTGTGTGTGTGTGTGTGTGTGTGTTATATTTGTTATCTATTTGTTATATATATCATGTTTTGTTACTATACTTGGTTATCCATGTGCTCATGATGATAGTTTCTGTCTTTAGTTATAATATATTTTTATTTTTTTATATTTTGACAAACATAATATTTTATTTGATTATATAAATAGTATTATTTTTCTCTCTAGTAAATTCACATTGCATGTAAAATACTTTTTTATGATTTAGTTAAAAGTAGTTCAAATATTTAAAAATATTTGAATTTGGATTTGTTAAACAATTTAATTTTTTAATATTTTTCACTTTAAATTAAATTCAGGCTTTAAATATTTTTAAATTTAATTGTTATATATATATATATATATATATATATATATATATATATATATATATATATATATATATATATATATATTTTTTTTTTTAATATATATATATATATATATATATATATATATATATATATTTGTGCGTAAAAAAGGAGAGAATGTATAAATAGTTCAAATATTTAGACAATATTTTTTGGCCGTAATTTTTAAAATAAATTGTGGATGATATATATAGGGGTTGGACGGCTCATTTTTGAGCCATTTCCAAGTCGCATATATAGTAGTAGAAGTAGATATACTGTCCTTTGTGTGTGTTTTAGACGTATATTAATTATTTTGGGTGTGTTTTTAAGACCAATGACATAACTTACTTTATATTAGTAAGATGTTCTATCTTATGCATTTTTTTTTTGCTTATGCTAACTGGTCAATCGCATATGAAACTATATTGCTTTCGGAATAAAATATCAAATACTTACTTTTGATATAAAAAACCTAAATATTTCAATAACCCCTAAATGAAAGTGGAATCAACATACCATAATGTGATACTATGTAGACTGATTTATGTATCACATACATCACAAGTCTATGTTAAGCAATTTCATCATCTATAGTCTCAAAGAGTCTCGGACCAATTCTTACTATTGTATCTGAAAAGGGGTGTTTGGATGAATGTCTAGACATGGATGTGTGAAAGTGGTTGAAGATGGAGATCAGTTTCACACATTATGTGTTTGACTTAACCCTATTATGGAAAAAAGAAGTGTCATGGTTACTTTTCACTTGTTTCATGCATATTGGGTGCAAAAATCGGCTAATACACTTCTGTCTTTTTGTTGACGTATGATTGATTTTTTTAATAAATTAGTTACGTAATACATTATTAAGTAGATTGCATGTTAATTCAATTATAATGTATTAATAAATTAATTAAAATATTATTTATGGTAACTTTTTAATTATAAATAATTTAAATAATAACAACCGATAATAATAAATTAGTTATTTAATACCTATTTGAGTAACATATTAAGTAATTACTTAATTAAAGACGATCTACTTAATAATGTATTACTTAATTAAAGACGATCTACTTAATAATGTATTAAATAATATTATCAACTATTTTATTATTTCATTGAAATCTACTTAATAAATTATATTTAATTATTATTAAGATAATTAACTAATAAAATAGTTGTTAATAGTTAAATTTAAAAAAGAAAAAAAATTAGTATTAAAAAAATAATAATTGAGTTAGATAATTAATTACTTTTTGTTATTAGTTAATTAACTTTTTCATCCTTCATATTTAACATCCAAACATTTGTGTGAATTTGCTCACTTCCTCGGTTCAAAATATCATGTCTCCAAAAATTGAAAGTTAGTTTCATAAGGCAAAAACTAACATTAAACTCAAATCTTATGTATTTCACTTTCAGAGAAACCACTTTCCCATTTCCTACCAGTTACAGCAATCCAAACATGTAGAAAATATTGTAGAACTAACATGAAATTTGTTTTAAATAGAAAAAAAAAATTAGAAGGGGAGGAAGAAGTTTTTTTTCCGATGACCGACGTAACGCACAGAACTTTGTGCACACTGCGTTGCATGTATTTTGGGCTCACTGCCCTCAATTTTTACACACTCGGCCACACACCTCTCCCATGGTTCGATCCCGAGACCGTCCGTCTAGCCAGAGAGGCTATACCTCTCCTCACCGACCACAAGAGCCAGCCGAGTAAAGTTTCGAGTAGTGCATTCTGTCATCTGTGATCAAAGAGGCACAATAGCCAGATAGGTTTCGAGTCCAACTGTAAGTTGGTATGGATCGAAAAAGATGGATCCAAAACAAGGCAGTAACTAAGAACCCTTAATGAGAACTCAATTTGTAAAAAATAAATTATTACAACATAAATAGCTTTATGTCTCAATCAAATGAATAACACACATGCTAAAATATTATCAGTCTAAATTCTCTATTGAAAAAAATGGAAAAGGGAGCATAAGCACCATGAATGAAGAACATCTCGACTGCCAATGATTTCAACAATCACTAATGCCCATTGAGATGTGATTGGTTTGTTGCAAGCCTCATCCAATGATGACAACAATCACTAGTATCCATTGAGTAGTGATTCGCCATTGCTTACAGTTTATCCGACTTTAGCGTAGTATCTCCGGTACATAGAATCAACATGTGTGAGGTAGAACGTTCCGGGAGACAGTAAGCTTGTATCTTTGCTTGTTTCATATTCTTTCGCTCCATACCGATGCTCCATCAGCTTCATTGTTTCGACAAACTTTCGAGGCACAAACTGTACCAAAGAAGAAAACCTTGATAACTTTTTAGAGATGTGAGACAATAAAAAAGAAGAAGAATGATACTTTTTAGGGTTATTAACTATACAACTGCCACTTCCCCTATAGATCACATCTTCAGTTTTATTTCTATATATTCCGCACATAATCAACCATCTCTATTAAGTTTATTCTGAACATACAATCTATAAAGCAATCTAACTACCGGTAAACTGATACCAAGGAGAGAGACGAAAGGTCAGGGCCTTAAATGGAATTGCACAGCTTAAAACTATATCAGGCAACCACCTCCTGCTTGTTCTTCCAGGAGATCAAGAGATCAACAAAGAAAATGCAACTCTGACCAAAACCACAGTTACAGCTAAACTATATGAAGTGCAGGCACAAGATGGTATTCTTAACATAACACTACACCAAGCTGTTTTCAAAATATATAGTTGGTAGGTTATCCCACATGCAACAATCATATGAAAAAGAGGCTCGTGCAAATGTTAGGTTGGGAGGATCTAGATGTACGCAGACTTATGCCCATTTTTTGGAGAGAAGGTTCCCCATCTCAAATTCGCATCCTCCAGAATAAAAGTGCGGAGCCTTATACATGTTGCCAAGCAATGCCCTCTATATGGAACATACATTCAATAAAAATATGACAACTTGCCCTTATTGCCCAATGCTGAATTATCATTGGTGAACATATTCTAGAAAAGTCTAGGATCCATCTTTCATAATCATTTTCTTAAGGATAGTCAAATTTGGATTTCCCGGTGGTGCATGAAGAAAACATAAAGACACATCTGATCAAAGTGATTGCCACCAATAACAGACAGCCGGGACTTGCAGAATATCAACACAGTTAGCATAGAATAAGCATAAAGCTCAAGCGTTAAGAAGATTGGACCTGAAATCCTAGCATTGCAATTATGTTTGCAACTAAACTCACTATCTGCAATTGTGCTTGGTCTGTCAGGATTCATTCATGATGTTCTTTGCAACAACATGTGGGGGATATTTGATCTCTGTCCGAAAGCCAAACAACTAGTACTTGGGGCATGACATCAACATTGGTTAGCATAATCTGAAAGGATTAATTGCAAGTTTTTTTTAAATATATTTATGCCATATTGATGGGCATATTCATCCTTAATTTGAGAAATTTCAAATTTGGAGTTACTTATCGATTGGACATAGTAGACTAAACCCTGCCAGTACAAGATTCTTGTTGCTTACTAGTCCACATAGCAGATAGTAATTGACCTCAGGGTTCTATACTTGTATGAACATTGGAGCCAGAACTAAAGATTTACCACCCACCCCCCCTCTTCCCGTGTTTGAATGTCTTAGTCGAAAAGTGGTTCTCTATGGCATCCAAATTTGGCTATTTCTGAAATTGTAGCTATCAGGCTAATTCCTAACTTGGCACCAGGGCCGGCCCTGGCCCAGGGCGGCCATGGCGACAGCCCAGGGCCCCATGAAATTTGGGGGCCCAAAAAAATTAATTTAAATGTATATATATATTAGTAATCTTATATTAAAAATAGAACTAATATATAATATGATCCTCCTTTATCATAAAACATTTGTGGTGTAGTGGTAGTTTGTTATACTTGTACACAAGAGGTCCTAGGTTCTAGCCTTGGCTATATCATTTTTTAGTTCATTTTTTATATTATATATGGGTCCCATTTTAAAAATTTGTCCAGGGCCCCCATTAACACAGGGCCGGCCCTGCTTGGCACAACCTACCTCTGGTTCAACTAGCTAGGTCAGTTGCATATAGAATGTTCCGGCATTTAATCTACTAGAATAGTCATTGAGTGAATATCATGCAAGCAGGTCTGCACAAGTCTGCTGAGACTAACTAGCAAGTATGAAAACCATCCATTGGTAATTTTGTTTCCAACGAGTTAGCTCATCAGAGGGCTATGTGCCTACTTGTCATACGTTGGCACAAGTATCTTCATAGAAGTAGTCTAGCTACACATACTCTCCCCCTTTTCACGGTAAGAGACCGGTAGACCACTAACTGCCATACTATTGAAACTCAGTGCTTTGGAATTGATGATCGTGAAGTTGAGCCTAACAAGCCAAAGTTTTCAAGATTGCCTAAAATTTGAATCCATGGTCACTATACTCAAAATCTTGATGCTAGTCCCAAAGCATTTCCATTCCACTGTGTAGATTACATGACATAGCCTACAAAGCTTTTTATATGGTTAGTTCCCAACCTAAAAGCATACAACCAACATCAATTTCTGGACAGATAATGTGGCTCTTATATTTGCATTGTCGGCCCCAAAACCAGATAAAGGAGTAGGGTTAAATTAGTTAGTCAACTGCCAGCTTTACTGGATAGAACTTTTTTACTTTTTGGTTCTCTATGAAATGAATCCTTCAATAAGAAACATTAGTCCATCCTTTAGTGATTTGCTACTGTTTGAGACGTGAGAGGCCTCACTAAAGCTGAATGGAATAATAAGGATACATGTAGTTATCCCCAAAATTTTGGCTTAAATGCTTTGTTGTTGTATACCAGCATTCTCGAACTTTTCCTTCATTGTACAATACTGCATAGGTTGAGTCAAAAATGAAATGGCAGGATTTACTCATTTGGTTGAAAAGAATGGCCAAATACTTGAACCATTGACAACATGAGCACAAGGGAACTAGCTTCACTTGATGCCCAAATCAGCCATTATTAGGATAAGCTAATCGAAATTCGGAAGTGATTTACTCTTGTTAAAGTTTGATTTCTCTTTATTTTCATATTGGAGTATTCTTGGAAATGGAATGTCCAAGAAGACAAATAAATGCACTGGTTACTAACGATAGGATATTAGTGAAATGGAGCTGCTATAGGCCTAGACACATTAGGATTGAGGCTGTAAAAAAGGATATGATTTTTTCTAATGTTAGAGCTGAATAGGAGAGAAGGGTTCAAACTAACCCCAAAATTCGGGCTAAAGGCTTTGTTGTCCTTTTTGTATTTTGAAGTTGGATATAATTTGGGGTTAGTTAGAGGTTATCAATCCTTGAAAAAGATCATAGAAAAGGTTATTTATTTTTTCCTTGGAATTTGTCTTCCATCCCATTTTCTATATATTCTCCTCAACCCCAGACCCCAGTATTATGCTTGGTATAATGGCAATCATAATACTTGCCAAGCTTTCCAATTTCTTTGGGAAATAAAATCGGCCGAAGGCCACCCAGTGGAGTGTGCAGGGTTTGAATCCATAAATCTTTCAATACTGGAGAAGTCGTTACCACAGATCTATAGTGGCATCCACTTAACAGAGACCTTACTGTCCTAACCTGAAGGTCTTTTCTTGCCCTAAAATGAATTTCTTCATTAGTGGCCTAATCTTGAAGGCTTTTCCTTGCCCTAAAATCAACTTCTCATCATGTATAAATCACAACAGTTACGTAAGAATTATTTCACTTCCACTTCTTTTGGCAAGTACCTCACATTATTTCTATGAAGGCCATCCACTTTTATCAGTATTTTCCTACATAAACAATTCGAAATTTAGCTCAAAAACAACATCAAGATGTGTCTCACCATTCTGACAGCTTATGAAATGGATTGCGAGATAAAATCATGAGATAATAATAATAATAGTGAGGGGGCGTAGCCGCGTAGTGGGATTTTAAAAGAATGAAATTTATATACCATATGTCTTGACTCCAGTTTCTCTGATACACTCATGACGGAAGCAACGTTTGATAGGCTGAAAGGATGCTCCCCATTCCTAAGTTTGAACGAAAACATTGTTGAAGATAAGCCGCTACCATATGAAAACATCACAATCCGTTGACCACCCTGTAGCAATTAAGCTTGGTGAATGAAAGTCCAAGACGCACGAATACTATCAAATAAAATGTGAGAAAATACCAGAGTGCTATTCTTGTTATGAAGAACTGATGCAAATGCTGCATAAAGGGATGCAGTGTACATATTTCCAACTTGTTTTGGTATTAAAGTAGATGGCTGAACTTTTTCATTGTATATTTTCTTTGCTACTTGCTGAGAAGCCTGAAATTTTCTTAAGAATTAACAAATAGGAAACCGAATTTAATGACACCAGGTGAATACAGAGAGAATAACCTTTTCAAGCTCACGACTTTGATAACTTTCATCCCCAGTTAACTTTGAAAATGGCTCTAGTATTTCCCTTGCATCCTTATCAACATAGCTGATAAAAGTAAACACTAAATAGATTAAAAACATGCAACAAAGACGAAAGAAGTTGCTAGCCCACTGGAAGCTTGGAGCAAGAATCCAAATATGAGTAAGTTGAGTAACAATTTTAATACAGATTAGCTCAAATAGAAGAAGCAAAAGAGTAAGAGCTCCTTTTCTAGGGGGTGGAGAAGCATTTATATAGGTGACCCCACTTACAAAAAATGTAATTGGCTTGTATTTTCCCAGGTTCGAGTTAGTTACCTCACAGTCCTCACTCAATAGAACCGGACATAATTGTTTTCTGTAAGTATCCCCAACTACCCATTTTAAGAATACCTTTATTTTAAACTTTTCCACCTTATAAGCTACCGATCAAATAAACCTATGTCGTTTGAACAACAAAAATGATAAGTATATTAAAATAGAGACATAATAGTCACAATTCACTTTTGAATTTTCAGTTGTTCACAGTTCACAAACAGGTTTGTAAATAGTCAAGCAGGGTAGGATGCTATCCACATAAAAGCAAATAGTATAAAATAAAATTAATTAGTATAAAAGAAAAAGATTAGTGGCTGAGAACTAAGAAGCCACTAAAAATAACTTTTCCCAAATACAAGACATAAAATAATCTCCTCAGTCCAAATAAAGGAAGTATGACAGAGACCTAGCATCAGGAAGTAAAAACCTGGAATTATGCAAGAAGTCATTGAAGTACAACCGAGCGAAACTTTTCTGTACAAGCTGTGACAAAACTCCAAGAAAAGTATAAGCATCTTTCAGGATCTTCAATTTTAGTAAACAGAAGTGATGCCACCATTCTACTTACCTTGTTGTACGGAGAATGGAAGACAAAATAGTCTGCATCTGAGATGGAAAATTGTTTTCCCTCAAACTTTTCGTACCTATGAACATGAACATATAGATGGTAATATTCACAAAAAAGAAAGGTGTCCACCACACTGTTGTGAAGCAACTTTAGCCAAAAGAACAAAGCTCCCAACAGCTCCAACTTACTTGCTGCAAAATCGTTTGTAACATGAATCAAGTGCCATAAGGTAGCATGTCTGTGACAGCTTCCCATCAACAACCTACACAGAGTAAGAGAGTATCTTCTTACATGCCAGCTATGAAGTGTTGTACTACATAGTTAAGTAATGATAACTTTTCAGTTCAGATTGTCCAATATGAAGAAAAAAACTGAGGTTGGGAAAGGTCATCTATTATCATCTTAAGATACATAAGATGCAGAATTAAACTTAAAATGAGCAATTCAATTCATTACAGAAGAATCCAGGAACCACTTGAAAATCTTCATTTTCCTAGCAGGAAATGATGATCTAAATATATGAAGTTTCTACTACAAGCTTTAAAAGGATAACTTTTTTGTGTTGTTCACGACTTTCACAACTACAGTTTATAATCTATGAACTTATCATAGGAAGCTTAGTTTCCCTTGGCAGCGGTTACTATAATGTAGAATAGATTATGTCTTGAAATAGTTAAAATCATTATCTGGAGCTCGAAAAGAAGTTTAGAATCTAATGGTTGTCACCGGGCTATGGTCAAGATTAATATAATTTGTAAAGACAACCCCAGTAAGGCATATCAATGTTAAGATACCCGCAGTTTATATATCGAAATACTCTATCAATCATAACAAAGTCATAAGGGGATCTGCCAAAATGATCCTCCATGCCTATAAACAACACTTCAAGTTATCTTCATAACTTTTCTCCTTCCAAGTAAGGTGGTGTTAAAAACTTAAATAAAGATTCAAAGCATGAAGCATTTAAGACTAATTAAATATGTCGACCAATACATGGAAAAGGAGATATTAAGTGGTTGGATGGTACATTCTTTACTAACCAAATATGACCTTAGAGAGTTAATGGTAATTTAAAACAATTGACATGGTTTAATATATATATTACGCAATTTAGTTGTATTCCATCAATTATACTACCAAAAATAATCCACGATAATACAATTAGATCAGCTCTTAGTAGACAGCTTGGGATTTGCGATCCCAGGTAAGATCTGTGATCTGTTCAGGATTTAAAACAACTGATACGGTTTATTGAGATGAGTTTGACTATGGAAGGAAAAAGACTTAATTGCAACTTGATACCCTCAACTATTTCGGTTTTTCAAGTTTATACCCTAAACTTTTTTACTCAATAACTTAATACCATCAACTATTTTACATTTTCAACTTCATACCTAAAATTTTAAAACCCGAAAATATATGTGTCCTTCCCTCCCCCAGCCCCCCCCCCCCCCCCCCTCCGGCCACCAACCCCCTCCCGCCCTACCCCCCCCCCCCCCCCCTCCTCCCGCGCTGCCGCGCCCCAGGAGGGGGAGGCGAGAGGGAGGGAGCACGGTGACAGGAGGGGGGGCGCTGTGCGGGAGGAGGGGGACTGTGCGGGAGGGGGGCGGGTGGCCGGAGGGGGGGGGGGGGGGGAGGGAGGGGGGGCGTTGGAGAGTGGGAGGGGGTTGGAGGTAGTTTTTAGTTTTGAGCAGGAGCATTATTGTCAAAAAAAATTCAAGGTATCAAGTTGAAAAAAAAAAGGTTTAGAGTATCAAGTTGAAAAACGAAAATAGTTGAGGGTATCAAGTTGCAATTAAGCCAAGGAAAAACTAAAAAATTTACCAGAACATATTCATAGAAATCGGTATCAGCAGAACAATTAGAGAATACTATAACAAAATTTACTCAACTGTAATAACTAGAGCAGTAACGTCAATACATGAGAGAATTGATTTTATAACAAAATTTACTGCTGCTATAATAAGTCAACCAGTAGAGTCATTACATGATTAATGGGAAGTCACTCTATCGGTTGGCATCTTATACTACAACGTTGATCAAGTACCTCTGCAAGCACTAAACTGCTAACTATCCTTTCCTGCCTGAAGATCATCTTGTTAAGTTAGCATCCAGGAAACTCATGTTGTGTAGTTACACATACAGTGACAAATTGCAACACGACATGGAAATTTTATGTAAATTGGATATATAATAGGATACAGGTCGTACAACAGTAAATAAATACACAAATAACACATAAACCCTAGTTTCTTTATGTTTCTTACACAGAGACAAGATTGAATAAGGGATTTGATAAAATCACAAATTAATCTATATCAGTAGAAGTACAAAGAGGGGATGTAGGAGAAGGGTAGGAGTTATTCACCAAATGTGAGGGGAAAATGAACTCCTTTAGTATAAAAAAAAGGAACTATGATATAGATACATTCCTATTTCATATCTTTTAGCATTATTTCACCTTGCTAACCTTATTGTGGTTTTATTTTCACTTACAACATTGATATTTCTCGGACATCATTGAGTCCTCAGACAGGCAGTAGTCTTTTAAAATCAGGATACCTAAGGAAGTGTGTCCAATATGTATCGGCTTAAATATTTGGAGACTTCTAGTAGAGGATGATCCTGTAGCTTATAGGAGAATGACACCTCCATTTAATTATCTTGCAACATAGCAGGAAAATCGAGAGTATAATTTATTATACACATCACACTTGCCAATCAATTTGATATGCAGAACATAACATAACTGGACATATTTCCAATTTTAAAGCAATAAACTCAAAGGGCATAATATTAGTTGATAGAATCCTAGATACTAGAAATATGTGACTATATAAGGCAGAAACTTGGCTACAATAAGTACGTAAAATACAATGTCAATTCTGGAATAAGCGAACAAAATTATGCAAAACATGAGGCTAATGCAAGAAGTAGGCATCATTGTTGCAGGAGGAGGCAAACCGGATATTCGCTTGCAAGATTGGGCTTGTAAAAGTCATAAACATGACTCATGTGTGTTCCCCTCAATTTACTTTCAAAAATTATGGGAGCATTTGGGCCAATCAGCATGGCAATAGCAGCTGCACCTCCAGTAGGCCTAGCTGGTCCTTCTGCATAAACCTGTCAAAAGAGAACAAGTCAGTAACCAAATTTCTCAGCATAATAAAATAAGTTACTGAGAAAAATACAAATATAGTAAAATATCTCAGAAAAGATGCACTCTAGTTTCTCGTAGGATTTCAAACACTTTGAGAAAATATTCCTACGACCCAAAGCAAACAAAACATAGTGAGCAAATTTTCACATGCCTGTTCCGAGAAATTATGAAAATGTGAAAACATTTCATGATAAAGAGCTCGAAGAAACAGTTTTCAGTTGACTTGAAGGCCCAAATCGAAAAAATGCAATAGAAAGGATGAAGTAATACCGCGCTATCTGTGCAGACAACAAGTCCATACCGTCCATCCCAAGAGCTACTCTCCACCCAATTTACACAGTTAAATAGAGCCGCTGTTCCACCATAGCATGCATTTGTGGAGTCGACTCCTTCAATATCGGTATTACCATGTTCCTGTAGTTTCCATGAGTGGAAATACCACAAAGATAAGGATAACTAGAATCAATTAGAATACTCCAAGCAAACATCAAACATGTTGATGGTAGAATCATTGACATACTTGAACTCAAAAGTAAGAAATTGTAAGAAAATGGCACGGCATAGAATGTTACATACGTGTTATCATGGATATGGAAAAGGTACCATAGAGAAGCAAAACAAACCTGGAAGATCTGCATCAACCAGGTCTTTATCGATTTGCTCTTGTCTATCACTGTCTCGCTACCAACTTCTAGACGACCAATTTGTTTCGGATCGATCTTATATTTCTCAAGCAGAGACGTAACCACAGTCAAACTGAAGAAAACTACTGATCATTAGCCAGACTTTAGTACAGCATTTTGATGATGTGAAAGTAAATTGTATGTTTTGTGTATGCTTGTGTGTGTCCATGTTCAATACGTCAATTTTAATTTTTTGACCTACTACTAGTTCTAGACTGCCAGCTGCTTTAACTAAAATTTTATCATTCTACCATCCTCCTAGTTGGTGCTCTATTGGTGCAGCTCAGATGTCCAAACCATTTCATGCAATTTTCCGGTTTCTTTAAAAACTCAATTTATGTCAATAAGTCCAGAAATGAAATGAGTGTATAAAAATGTAGTAGTAGTAGTAGTAGTAGTAGTAGTAGTTCCACTTCGTGGTATATGAATATTTTAGTTCAATTCTCCAGTAATCTAAAACCATGAATCGATGCCAATAAACTAGTTTTTTCAAAGTCTAGCAAGGCCCTCCATATTCCTCCTTGTCCACAACTGTTCTCTTATGATCTAAACAAATACAAGTTCCGGAAGAAAAACAAAATCATTGTGGCAATCTAAGAAGAACTATAATCTGTTCTTTTGTTTTTTCAAATCTCAACTAAACATAAGCATCAAAAATAATAATCACCCTCTTTATACTACTTACAAACTTGTATCATTTTCTCAAGAAAAAGAGTTATTATTCCATCCACCATCAACTTGTGCTTTATGTAAATGCAAATTCACACCTAATCCTCAATGATCCTTGCTGCTTGCATTGAGTGCAAAACTAAACATAATTTCAGGAGGAAACCAATATGCTATTCTTCAGACCTAGGAAGTGCAGACATTACAAAAATTGGTATTGTTCGGAGTCAGGACACGACCAACACATTCCACACAAAAAAAAAAACTAGGACATGCCAAAATATGTTCCGTTTGCTATTTTCGCCATTGTCTTGTGTCGTATTCGCGTCCATCCAACATAGTGCAAACCAATATGCATATATCCTAGGAGGCATGGACACTCCAAATCGCGTCGGACACGAATCCTTGACACGTGTTGGACACAACCAGGACATTCCAACTACACAAGTAAAAATAGGTGCCTTGTCTGTGTGGCGGTGTCCTTATGCCGTGTTCGTGTCCTTTCAACATAGCTATATCCAAGTACTCGAAATGACAAGACCAGGGGCTAATTACCTCATGGAGATGACATCCTCCACCTCAGTGCAGAAGGCCATGCAATCTTGCCCGAGCCCAATCGTGTACTTCCCCTTGCTCACTCCATCATGAGCCTCCATTGCTTCCTGATTTAGACATGGATAAACAATCCTTGCGTGCTCAGTGAAAGCCTCTAATAGCCCAAAACAAGCCATTATCCATTTAATCCCAAAGACGAAGCCTTTTATAGCTCAATATTAAGAAACATTAACAGAACCCAGCGACCCAACATATATACAGCACAAACTCCATAAAAACACATTCTTTCTAGTCATAGTTAAATAGAAATAGCAATTATCAACACAAACTACAGATTACATAACACTACAGGGAAAAAAGGAAAATCGACTTTTACTCTTTAACTAACAAACAAACTTGTGACCAAAAGTTCCTTCTTCGTTTTTTTTTTCTTTTTATTTCCTGAAACACAAAATCTAAAGAATTGATGCAAAATAAGCTAAAATTCATGTAAAATTGGGATAAAAGATGAGATCTATGGAAGGGCACCTGCTGAACGCAAGAGGGAGGAAAGTAGATGTCCATGGCGAGAATTCCGACGTCCTTCTTCTCCGATTCCATCGTTCTCAACGATTCCAAAACCCTAGATTGGATGAAAAAGAACAAAGGAAGAGGGAGAAAAAAAAAAATTCCTCCTCCAGCAAAGAAAAGAACCTCCTCCTTCTTCTTCTCCGAGAGTAGAGGAGAAAGAAGCGCAGATACACGCTCCTATACTTTTTGTATGCTATTTATTTCTGTTGCTTTGGGTTGGTTTCGTTTGGTTTGGTTTGGCGTGGGTTGGACCCAAGTGCAAAGCTATAGAAGGGTTCGGTTTATTCCGTTTCAACCGAGCCGAATTAGCCAAAACCGAATAATCCGAAATTCCAAAAATTCAAAGCCGAAACCGAACCGAATAATATATTCGGTTTGTTTGGTTGAAATTAATGGGTCAGACCCAAAGTTTGGATCATAGTTAAATTATAGGCTAAATTACAACTTGATACCCTCAACTATTCAAGTTTTTCAACTTGATACCCTCAACTTTAATAGGTACTAACTTAATACCCTATCTCAACTAATATTTTTAAGTTGATACCCAAAAAAGAATTTATTCCTAAAATACCCCCATCCCTACCCCTTGGCTGCTACTCCCCAACCCTCGGCGGCCATTACCAACCCCTACACACCCCTCCCCCCCCCCCCCCCCGGCCATCCCCCTCCCTCCCTTCAACCCGGCCCCGACACCCCCCTCCCCCATGGCTGCTACTTGCCCCCCCCCCCCCCCCCCCCCCCCGCGGCCACCCCCCCCCCCCCATCCCCTCCTCTCGGCACCGACGACCCCCCTACCCACCCCCGGCCCCGACGACCCCCTATGCGGCTCCGGCCCTGCTCCCGTCGTCCGATCGTGCGTGCTCGCCGCCCGCCGGCCACCCGCAGCGGAGAGGGGGGGGGGGGGAGAAGAGAAGGGGCAATTTGGTCCCAAAAAAATTCAGGGTATCAAGTTGGTACCTATAAAAGTTGAGGGTATTAAGTTGAAAAAATGTGATAGTTGAGGGTATCAAGTTACAATTTAGCCTAAATTATATTAAAAACTATAATTTTTATACATATATTTGTTGTATTTCAAAGTTATGCACAAAGTTGGACTAGCTGTTAAATTATCAAAGTTGGAAATCAAAGCACATACATTTTTTTTAGATGTCCAGGATACGCACGAGACTTTGTGCACGCTGTATTGCATGCATGTTGGGCCTACTATCCCAAACTCCCATCAAATAAATGGAAGAAATAATACACTCCCCTGGCTCGATCCACTGATCTTCTGCCATCCAGCCAGGGTCTTATACCTCTCCTCGGTAACCACAAGAGCCACTCGAGTTCGGTAGCATATACATAGAATTGTTGTTTTCAAATTATACACATATTTAAATTGATGGTATAATTTGTATTCGGTTTTCGTTTTTGGACCGAAATCAAATAAATTTTTTTTGTATTTTGAAAATCGAATCTCTTATTCGGTTCTTCTATTTGGCATGCATTTGCTAAAACACTGAGGCTGATACAGCTACTTGAAATGGTATCAAGTTTTTTTTTTTTAAGCAGAATCAGATTTCATTGATATTATTTTGGAGATCAATATTGAGTCATTGACTCTCATCCGTTATGACGATTGATGAATGTCGCTTCATGATAGGTCCATTAAAACGATAAAAGATGGTTTTTTTTCTAAGGGTACCACCAATTTTACTTGGGGGCAGTCCAAGAAGGTAGAACTTTTGCTGGGGGCTGCCCACAAGTTGCTTGGGGGCAGCCCAACCCCCCCAAACCCTCATTTCCTCCCCATTTCTCATTTTCATCTCTCTCTCTACCAAAAGAAAAGCTCTCCACCAAAAGAAAAGCTCTCACAAAATCTTACTCTCTTCTCCACCACTCCTCCATCAGTCCATTCCAAATTCTTCCACCACTCTCTCCTCCACCACTCCATTGCAAGAGATGACACGCAAGTCGAAGCAATCATCGGAGTCTAGATATGTTCCTCCCTAATTTTCTCTATATTTTTCTATTTTTTTTTCCAAATCAAAGAATCATTGTTAAATCTCCAAAAAAAATTGATAAATTAGGTTTAGAATTACTTTAGGGTTGATGAATGAATTTTTCGAACACGATAATTCGCACATATTACTTGAATCCCAAACCCTAGAACACTACACGACGTTCGGCTGCTACAGTCGAGCAGCATTAGGACTGCCAGGGATGTGGCAGTCCTACTGCAAAGTAGGACTGCCAGACTCAATGCAGTCCTACTTTGCAGTAGGACTGCCACATCCCTGGCAGTCATAATGCTGTTTAATGGTGTTAACAATTGTACGTTTAATTGTTGTCTATTTTCGTTAACATGATGTTTAATTGTTGTCTATTTTTATTCTCTGACATTAGAAATTCTTAACATGATGTTTAATTGTTGTCTATTTTCGTTTCTATTATTTAATAACTGTATGTTGTTGTATAGTCCTCCGGCCGCTAACAAAAGAATACGTCCCACCGCGTCAAAGCGGAAGGAACGCGAGGGACGTCCTCTCGAGGGCCTGATTAGAATTTTCGAACCGGCGCCCCAAGCTCGGTCTTGGACGCATCCACCGGCACCCCAAGCTCGGTCGAAGTTGTTTGGAAAGGCCCGGCAATATATGTAGTTGGATATTCAAAATCATTTGTATTTGGATATAATTTGGATGTGGTTATTGTTGTTTAAAAACTTGACTTGTGGATTTTAGGGTATTTTGTCATCTTCAGTTTGGATAATTTGTCGGATATTTTTTTGAAGAATATGTTGTTGTTTGGAAACTTGACTTGTTGGATATTTTGTCGGATATGTTGTTATTTTTTATGTAAGTTGGATCTGATTGTCGTAATTTGGATACGTAATAGTATATATGTTGTTATGTGGACATGTGTGTGTATAAACTCTCTTTGGATACCTAATTGAAACTCTCTGTGAAGAGAGTTTGTATTTCAAACTCTCCTTACAGAGAGTTAGTATCATGACTGCCACCCACCAGGTAGTCCTACACTAATGTAGGACTGCCTGAGTGGTGACAGTCCTATTTGAAACTCTCTGTGAGAAGAGTTTGACAGTGTTTCAAATAGGACTGCCACAACCCTGGCAGTCCTACACTAATGTAGGACTGCCAGGGGTGTGGCAGTCCTAATTGAAACTCTCTGTTATGAGAGTTTTAAATACAAACTCTTCTCACAGAGAGTTTCAATTAGGACTGCCACACCCCTGACAGTCCTACACTAAAATTATGAAAGCATGAAGAATCTAAATTTTATAGTGCTGGACTTGATAAGTCATGAAAACAGTTGAAATACGTTAACAAGTTTGGATATGAAACTCTCTTCACAGAGAGTTTTATACAGGACTGCCAACACCCTGGCAGTCCTTTATTAAGTAAGGAGGGACCTGGCAGTCCTAACTTAATGTAGGACTGCAGAAAGTCTGGCAGTCATACTTTATATTAGGACTGCCACAACCCTGACAGTCCTAATGTTGTAAGCCACGACTGTAGCAGCCGAACGGCCACAACGATTTGTCGTGTTCTATGGTTAGGGTTTCAAGAAATATGTGAGATCATGTTCGAAAAATTCATTCATGAACCCTAAAGTGATTCTAAACCTAATATTTATGTTTATGTTTTCTGATTTTGAGTATGAGTGTAAACTTTTTTTGGTAGCTGATCTTAGACAAACTTGGAAAAAAATTTGTGCCAAACATGATTGAGATAGGAGAATTTTTTTGGAGATAATTCTCGAAAAGAAAGGAAGAAAAATTTGGACTAGGGTTTAATTCTATGACCTAGAAATGTTGGGAGAGAAAAAAAAAGTAGAGGGAGAGAGGAAAAGAGTAGAGGGAGGGAGAGAAAAATTAGAAAAGTTGTCTTTTATACCTAATGTTGGACTGTCCCCAAGTAAAAAAACTGATGGCAAACTTGTAATATTTGGTCCGAGCTCTCTAGCCTAGTGGTATTAGAGCGGACATCCGGAGGGGCTGGCAAGGTTCGAGCCCCCCAATTGTGTGTGTGCGTGTGATTTCAAAAAACTTGTAATATTTGTAAATATTTTTGGACTGCCTCCAAATAAAATTGATAGTGCCCTTAGAAAAAACCTAAAAGATCGACTATTGTATCATAAATGGTAGCAGAGCGTTTGGTTGATCGAGTATTGTCCATGAAGGCCCCTTGACGTGAGATACGACTTCTATTTGATGGAGACATGATATTAACTTCTTGTTATGTTTTGTCCCCTTCCATCCTAACCAACAATAAGATATATATATATATATATATATATATATATATATATATATATATATATATATATATATATATATTAAAAAATAAAGAATATCAACTATAATATATATATATATATATATATATATATATATATATATAATATATTATAGTTGATATTCTTTATTTTTTAATATATATATATATATATATATATATATATATATATATATATATATATATATATATATTATAGTCCTAGATACAGAACCATAACTCTTACGAACTCAAGTTTTGGACACGAGTCCTACGTGTATAAGCACGGATCAGATTCTTGTCTTCTACGCAGATGTTAATTCATCATAAAAGTTGGATTAAATTTTGCATAATTTTAAATTTTTTGCACTTAAACCGATTTATTTTTGAGAACGTACCTTACTCGTCCAAAGTTGGGTTCATTTTGTGTTCTCGTATTTTGCATTTTTGTGTCTGAAAATCATCCCTGATTTTTTATTTTGCCTACAACGTCATATTTGTGTATTTATAGTATGTTCTGAAAATATAGTATGTCCTTAGAGGCCTATATTTGGGGAAAAAAAAAAGTATATTCAGTGGACGGGACTCTCCCGCATAGCAGTGATGAACGGTAAGTCCGTCCAATAATATAATAACACATTGTAATATGTTACTGTTTTTTGTAATCATATTTTAATGATATTTGACAATTATTTGATTAGTTTCTTTTGAATTTTGGTATTATCACGTATCATTATATCATTGGACAAATTTATCATCCACCGTTGCCACATAGTGAATCCGTCCCTGAATAATTTCTCCTATATTTGATAGTTGAGACCGTCAAATTAGGAAGTTAATTGAATAATTCAGTTAGCATTTTATTTTAATTTCTTCTATATTTGATAGTTGAGACCGTCAAATTAGGAAGTTAATCGGATAATTAAGTTAGCATTTTATTTCAGATTTATTTTCTTAATCAAGGTACTTTTCATGTTTAAAGTCATCAATCTAATTTAAAAGTGTTAAATTGATACTCTTCTTGTTTAGTTGTCAAAATTCATACTCCTCTTATATTTAAGTATAGATGCGTGAGAATATATGTACTTTAAGAATCTATAGAGAAATAGTATAAACAGGCAAAAAATCAGTTTGTACAAGAAGAAAGAAGAAGAACCAATCAAATTACTTTAGTTGAGAAAGGAAATTGTCCATTAGAACATAAAAAATAAAAAAAATTGACTTCAGTTTTGTACTAATGTTTGTGTGTTGGTAGGTGCCGAATAAATATACTCCGTTGAATATTTCGTTAACTTGTCCCCTCATTAACTTCTGCAATTAGAAATGAAAGATGGCTACAGTCCACCTGACTTCTGTCGCAGAGAAATTAAATGTTGAAAACAAATCTAAATCCAACGAGAGATTGTACCATTGACGTATGTCCAAAACATGTGGCGTTGCTCGTCAGTTCGGAGAAAAGACATCTAAAAAAAATGCCCAAAACATGCGACATCTCAACCGTTGCATAATATTTCATACAATGTTCGAATGAAAATATGTGTTACGTGTCTCACCGACAATCAATTACATATGTACAATACTAAACAATAAATACGTGGTAGCCATTCGTAAGTGTAAGTTGAAAATCTAGACTACACCAAACAACTTTCAACTATATAAATAATTTCATATGTGCTTGTCAAATACTTTTTTTGAAATTAATATTTGGAAAGTTTTGTAAAAATTATTACATGAATGCACTTTTAAAATAGAATAAGGGTGAGCGAATAAGTTTAATAGCATCTCAAATTCAAGATTATTTCAAATTAAAGGTTGTTCTATTTATCACATAGCAGAAGGACTTAGATGAGGTCCACCTGCAATATATGTGCACGGTATGTGACCCACCTCTAAATAATATGTGTTCAAAGTCTCATACGTATCGCCAAACATCTCAAATAATAATAATAGTAACAATATGTGTTCAAAAAATATTGTTGTTTCCATTTTCATTTACAAATCCTTCTTACTTTTGTAATGATATTAGAAAAGTCATTGACTTTTCGAACCTATACAAAACTCAACATATAATGGTTATAAGTCCCTGAAAGTACAATAATGATTATGTATAAATTACAATACAAACATATACATCAAAAGGAAGAAGAAAAAGTTCATTAAAAAATTTTTTTTTAAAATTTTATTTCATACTTTTTTAAAATTGTCACTGTCATTGTCCTTTTCTTTGTGTTGAGTTAGTGTAACTACATGTCAAAACCCTGTACTCAAATTTATAGAAATTGTATTGTTTTTTATTTTTTAGGTTTTGTTCTGTTGTATTCTTTGTTGATCATTTCAAATGTTTTGCAACTTGTTGGGATTTTACCAAAGAAGGATGCAAGTGCAGGAACATTGGAGTATGGAGTCATATGTGCATTTTTAATATTTCTCATATGGATATTCCAATATTTCTCCAAATGACCTATTCTCTGCCTTGCTTGTTCACGAATCGTCTTATTTATTCAGCAGTTGAACTTGCAATGTAATTATGACATGTGGTATCATTTTCGTATTTAGGTAGGCTTTTTCTACTTAGGTCCTTTAAAAAAAAAATCAAGAAATGAGATACATGTAATCCATGGCCGAGTCATTAAATTTAAGAACTTTCCTCTAGTAATTTTGTTTATTCAGTGAACTTTTCAAAATTATCCATATATGGTTCTATATTGCTGCAAAATATAAGATGGTGGTGTCAGTAAATGTTGAAATATAAGATAATGATGTTAGAAAATGATGTAGTAATATCGCAAACTTGCATCTTATTGGAAGAATTTTTATTAGGGGTGTGTAGAACCCAAAAAGAACAAAAGAAAAAAGAACAAACCGAAAAAAATGTATGTTGGGTCGGGTTAGACTGGTTTTTTCATCCTGCTCACGGTCCGGTTCATTTCTTCCTCAAAATAGCTTTCGTTGCATCTAATAACTTTTTTCCCTTGAAATGAACACCTATTTGAGACATTTAATACTCTTTGTCATGGGCTTAGTATTTTTGTTTATAACTCATTCCATGCGGCGTACGATTTTTTTTTTTTCCGAAGACACGTGCAAGCTTTTTCTAAACGCTTAACTAGATTGCTAAGACGAGAATGAGAAAATGTGAAGCAAAATCAGAGATATATTAGAATGTTGAAAACTTTAGTATACTAGAGACAGCTTCATCTATGGTGACGAGGAAATGACCATTCCACTTATTTATAGGCTCCCAATTGTCTTACAAAAAACTTTAGTCAATTCACAAAAAAATTCTAGAAAAAGAAAGTTATAGACTTATGATATTTACATGATGGAAAGATTTAGAATTTCTAGAAACTTGAGAAAATCTCGGAGAATTCTAGAGTCTTCTAGTTAAACCCTTATCCTTGCAACATTGTCAAGTTATGGACTTAAGATATTTAAGAGCTATGTATCTCCTGGATAAAATCCGCATCTAGAAACTTAGCAAGAAAAGACCAGAGCCTGTAAGCAGAAAGGGCTCCAGTCTAGGCAACTTAGTCATGGGCTAGGGTCCCAAAATTTTAGTAGGCCCCAAAACATTTGGTATTAAAAAATTTTTTGGGACCTAACTCGATTAAATTTAGTATCCAAAAGCTACTGAAAAATTTAGTATTCAAAAGACATTGAATTTTTTTGGTTTCCACTAAGTTGGAGTCTTTTTGTTAAAAAATAAAAAAATTTGGGATCCAATTCAATTACAAGATATAAGACATTGAAAAAGTTGGAATCCAAAATGCACCAAAATTTTTTGGCGTCCAGTTCAATTACAAGATATTAAGTTGGAGTCTTTCTGTTGGGACTTTTGCAAAATTTATGGAGCCTTTGTAAAATTTAGAAGACTTTTGTAAAAATTTGAGGACCTTTGTAAATTAGGGAGCATTTGTAAATTTTGGGGCCGCCTAAATTTTACAAAGGATCCAAATTTTTTTTACATAGAGCCATTTTCAGAATTGTTCCATTTTTTGCTAGAGCCGGTTTCTGTATGTATGCATCTCGATGCATCTCCTCCGAAATTTGATAGGAATTTAAGTCTGCAAATCTAGGTCCAAGCCTGCAAATCTAGGCTACAACTTTGTAACGATACTCATGTCGTGGTTTATAAACTTCTGAGTTCATGAGATGCCAACGCAGCATTGCTCCAGTGAGAGTGCAACAGACTAGACATCCAGTCTGGTCGAGAGGATTCGAGTCTCAGGACCGTTTTAGAGTAAGCACAACAGACCTGGTCGGGAGGATTCGAGTCTCAGGACCGTTTTAGAGTGTAGGTGGATGTGTGAGTAATGTAATAAAAAAAGAGAAGTCATGAGCTACACCAATATATTTGGTTTGAATAGTTCAAACTCAACTCTATCCAACGGCGACAACAAACAAATTTTCAACTAATGCCAAAGAATTGCTCGATTTATTGGAATGTTGTATAGAGATCAAACGCTGAACTTCAGAAATATACTTAGGTTTTTTTTAGGGGCACCATCACATTTACTAGGGGGCAGCCCTTACTTAGGGGGCAGCCCATTTGGTGGAGATTTTACTAGGGGGCAGCCCAAATTTTACTAGGGGGCAACCCAACCCCCCAAACTCACATTTTCTTCCCATTTCATCATTTCCTCTCTCTCTCCTCCAAAAGAAAAAGAAGAAGAGCTCTCTCTCCCTCTCCCTAAACCCTAGAAAATTCTCCTCCACCACTCTAATCCTAATTCCTCCACCAAATTTCTTTCAAGAACACTCCCACATTCGACGAGATGACACGCAAGTCGAAGAAATCGGATTCTAGGTACGTTCTTCCCTAATTTCTTCTATAATTTTCTACATTTTATTCGAAACCCTAGAATAGTTTTAATTGTCTAAAAACTTTTGATAATTTAGGTTTAGAATGTCTTTAGGGTTTATGAATGGCATTTTCGAACACGACAAACCCACAATTTCTCTTCAAATCCTAACCCTAGAAAACGACAAACTAGCGAGTCGTTTGTCTGTTGGCCGAGTACAGTAGGACTGCCAAGCATGTGGCAGTCCACATGTAAACAAGGACTGCCACAGTCCTGGCAGTCCTCTTTCAATAGAGGACTGCCAGGCCTGTGGCAGTCCTTGTTTACATGTGGACTGCCACATGCTTGGCAGTCCTACTGTACTCAGTTCTGGGGGTGGGGGTTAGGGGGTAACAGTTCTATTTTAGTTTGCATTAGTTATTAATTGTACGGTCGCACAATCCATTGTTCTATAGGGGTAACAGTCCTCCGGACGCACAATCCATTTTTCATGTTTGTATACTAAATTCAATTATACTTTCATTTACAGCATTTGATGGTCCGGGTTGTTCCATTTTCTATTTCTTTCTACATTAAACACAAAATTCAACTTTTATATGTAAAATTTAGGTTAAAACTTAAAATATTACACAAAAATAAATTCGACGACTTACAAATAAATGAGAGAAGTGATTGACACTGTATTCTACCAAAAATCTTCAACAATTTTAGGTTGGGGAACAATTTCACCTAGGTTAGGTTAATTATAAGTTTATATGAGGAGGAGAAAAAAAGAGTGGAGGAAGAGAAGTAGTAGAGGAAGAAAGAGAGAGATGAAATAAAATCAAATTGGCTTTTATAGTGTTTTTTGGGCTGCCCCCCTAGTAAAAAAAAACCAATGGCAAACTTGTAATTTTTTCAAAAAATTTTTGGGTTGTCCCCTAGTAAATGTGGTGGTGCCCCTAAAAAAAACCTATACTTACTATCGACAATCAAATAGTAGTTCTTAATTTCAAAAGAAAAAGAATATGAAGCTGCAAAATCTTTAGCACCTCAGGATTTGCCCATACATCAGCTTACACTGTTATAACTCGCTCATTTTATTTACTCTATAATACAAAAAATGTCCTTTCCACAAATGATCGAAAAATCAATAAGCAATGTGACCTAAATACCTATCAACTTCCTCAAGCACATTACTACCAGTTAGATGCCACATTCATAAATACCCCAAAAAAAAAATTGATAGCCCAAGAGAAAAATAGGTTTGATTGCACATTACTGGGAACAACAGTATGAACTCGGATATAACAGGCCTCGACCCGCTCTGCACACCGTCTTCAGTGGATGGTCGAACCTTTTCTTCGACATCGGCTTCTGGAGCTCGAGAAAATAGGTTTGATTGCACATGAAAAAAGAACCGCGAAAGCTGAGCTGGAAAGGCGATCAAGCCGCTTCTTTGCCTTTCTTCAGCTTCTGGAGCTCTTTTTCTGCATCTTGTAGCTGAGCACTCAACAAGGACACCCGCTGCTCGAGCTCCTCCACAGTCCCTCGTGTCAAAGAAGGCTTGTATGGTGTTAGGAAGAGACTAGAGAATTTCCTCAATGCTTCCACACCACATACCTACAAACACATGAACGAACCCGGTTAAGAACACTGGCATTTGAAGAATCATCGGTTAAGGCAGAAGTTTGTCACCTCTTCTTGAAGCAATGGCAACTTGGTTATGTTGAAGTCATCATATAGCATATAGAATTGATCTATATATTTCTGTTGCATCTTGATGCGCGCTTTCAGCAACTTGGATTCGACGGCTGCAAGATTAAGCATTTAATTCAGATTCTCGATGGAGACCCCTCAAAATAAGGCAAACCAGTTATGGAATCACTAATCTCTTAGTTCAGAAATGTAATATACCTTCGTCATCAAAAAGTACTTGATTAATGATGATATTGTGAGAATCAATCTCAAACCTCGCCAGTTCTTGCACCAACCTCTCCGTTTCATAGAGTGAGAGGAACTCGGGAATGCAAACACAGACAAAGGTTGTCATGTCCTGTCAAGAAAACAAAGTTCAAGGTCAATGGTGAATTGGATGTACCTAGTCGTGCATGAGCAGAGAAAGGCCTTTGGGGCACCAGCTAAGAAATAAGGAAGCATGCTTTAGTCCAATTTAAGGGCCAAAAGAATCAACCACACAACATAAACTGTAGTACCATGTTTTTCCAGTTAGCTAAAATCCACCAGCAAATGAGTGCACCTTCAGCTTAAGCTTGCAATCAGCTCCATCTAAATCAACATCTAACCTAAGAAATTGATACTACCATTCATGGATAGGCGAAAAAAGTTCCGGTCGATCCATGATAGAATGATAGAAGATACACTAATTGCATGAATAATGTATGTTCTCTCAGATTCTTATCTTAAAATTCCAAATAGCTTGCCAGGCTTCTTGCTAAATTAAAATCGACCTCCTTTTCATTCTTGTAGATTCACAAAACGTGAGTCAGCTCTGAAGAAGAAAACAGAACTCACCAAATAGCTTGCCAGGCTTCTTGCACAGCATCAAACTGGATGAAACATGATAGGAAAGGAATGAATTGGACTAGAAGGCTGATTAAAAAGGAGGCTGTCATCACCTTCTGGTATGTGCAAGAGATATAGGATCTACTGATGCCTAAGGCAGGAGAATGGCCAAAAGAAGAATGGACGTTCACATGCCTAAAGGAGGAATGGATTGGAGCACAGGAGAGATGCTAGAGGAAATAGATAATTATAACTTGAGGATTTACAATGAATGTTCATATGCCTAAAGAAGCCAAGCCTCATTTTGCAAAAGTTCCAAGATAATCCACTTCTTAAGAAACAACAGTTCATTGTCATCTAAATGCTTTTTTTCCCATCAGAATTTGAAAACAAAAAGAGTAAGGGCTCATGTAAGAATGACTAAATACTACAACACGATGCATCCAAATGCCAACACTCAAAATGGTTCTGCATCCCTTGCCTAGGAAAGATGCATGAATATTGCCCTCAAACCTACAATACAGGTTGTACAAGTAAGACATAGCAAAGATACAAGTTGTACAAGTAACCTACATTCTGGGCATGTACCCCTAGTTCTTCTAGACCAAAGAAGAGGCTCCAGGAATTTGTAAGACATAGCAAAGATACAAGTTGTACAAGTAACCTTCCTCTCCGAAGGAAGTCTGGGAAGCTCCAAACAGGTGACATCCCTGCATCGTGTCTGTGTTGCCATTTCTATAGTGTTGTATTAGCGCCTGTGCAAATAGATTAGCAAAGCATAATGGTATATCCTATATCATACAAGTCTCTTTGGGCTCTAGGGACCTCAGCAACAATTTTTAACATGGAAATTAACAAGCACACCATAATCCAATGACACAAGTAATAAAGCATCGTTCCTGAAGCCCTTCCACCTCAGTTGCATGCACCATCATGATAACCCAACTTGGCAATAGTTGAGTGCTGTGAAAGATTTTGGAACAGGTTTTGAAAAAAAGAAAAAGAAAAAAAAAGGGTATTAGTTTTCTTAGGTAAACTTTGGAAGTACTCATTCCGAAGATTCGCGACGATTACTGCAACTTTTGACTTTTTCTGGCTTCGTTTTAAAATTTTCAAAATTTTAATAAACATAAAAGTCATCATTAATCGACATAAACAAAATATAAAATTGTTATACTTTCTACATTTTCTTGAAACAACAATAATAGCACAGAAATGTTTATTACAACAACAACAACAACAATAACAAAGCCTTTATCCCAATTTCGGGGTTGGCAGTTTGAATCTTTTCTGTATGGAAAAAGCTTATTTGCTAGCAGGCGGGCTGGCCCGTCCGCCGCGTGGCCGCACCCCATTGGCCCCCCTATTTTCACGGGTCCCACGCCGGTTGACCTGCTAATGGGGCTGCGACACGTGGCGGGTGGACTGGCCCGCAGGCGGGCAACGTAACAGTTCTGTTTATGTATTCCTCTGTGTTAAGGGTTGTTCTCTATAATACTAACAAAACCCATGTCCTTCTTTAAAACTTCAATCCATGTTTGCTTAGGCCTACGTCTATCCTAACTACTATTTTATTACTCATAGCTGGAGAATCTATTGGCTAGCGTTGCACATGTCCAGACAATTTTATCTTATTTTGTTCTCAACTTGCAGCACCTCTAACTTTTTACAAATATGCTCATTAGTCATTCCTTATCATAACTTTTAATGTATTCCCACTTATCCATCTTAGTATTCTCAATCCAGCTACACTAATTTTCTAGACATGTTTCTTAATTGTCCAACATTCTAATTCATAAAGCATGGTTGATCTAACAACAATCCGGTCGAATTTTCTTTCAACTTCAATGGTATTCTACTATCACAAAGTTCTCCAGAAGCTCTCATCAACCACCATCCTGTTCCAATTACATGCATGACATACTTCTCAATCTCTCCATAATAATTGATCTTAAATACCGAAACCTATGATCATAAGTATCTTTTGCTCATCTACGTGTACTCCCTCTCATTTCTCTTTGACTTCCGGTTGAAGTTACATTTATATACTATGTTTTCGTTCTAATAATTTTAAAAGCATTATATTTCAAAGTTTTTCTCCACACTTCTATTTTAACATCTAATCTTTCTCTACTCTCATCAAGTAACACAATATCATAAGGCAAACATCATACACTATTGAACCTCCTAGATATGACTCATATGCCTGTAATTTTATTCATAATTAGCACAAAAAGATAAGGCTTAACGTTGAACATTAATGTAAGCCAATGGCTATGTTGTATTGGGCGCTAGGCGAGACGAGGCGACAGCCTACCCGCCTCGCCTAAGCGCCGCCTAGGCGTCCGCCCAGGTCACAGATGATTATGTACTGAAAAAAAATACAATATAGTAGACAGTGCAGTTATGTACTTATGTATAATTTATGTACTTATAAAAGTATAAGATATTAAGAAGCAACAATATAGTAGTATAAAAGATCAATTGATTTGCCAAGAATAGTTGATAACTAATATACACAATTAACATTAACATGAACAGATGATAAATTTGTATGTACTTATAACAATATAAGATATTAAGACGCCATCTCCGCCTTTCACTTCCCCTGGTCGACCCTAGGCGTCGGCCTAGGCGCCCATCGCCAGACACGGAGATAATTTCTCCTGGTCGAGGCGCCCTCCCTTCAACCTAGACGCCTAGGCCGCCTAGGCGCGCCTAGGCGTCGCCTGTAACAACATAGGCCAATGGTGATAGGAAATGGTTTATCTCCTTCATTGGTTTGTACGGTCAATATAACTCCATCATAAAATTTCTTAACAGACTCAATATAGCTACTACATACTTGTTTCTTCTCCAAAGTCCATCATATTATCTCCCTAGGAGCTCTATCATAAGCGAAACAATATCTATTATAACACAAAAATTGTACGTTATTAGCTAATTTGCAACTAAATACCTTGATTTTTTTTTTATCTCATTTGCAAGTTGCTACCCTAAACTATTTTAAAACTAGCAAGTTGTAACCATAAACTATTATACTTAGCAACTAAATATCCAAAATATTCCTGGATTTTTAACTTGCTACCCTATACAAATAAGGTATGGTATCATGAAGAAATATGAAAATATGAAGTGTATTATTGTCAATGGCATAAAAGTAACAAGTTGTAATTTGTAAATCCATGATACTTTATGGTATTTAGTGATAAATTATAATAGTCTTGGGTAGCAGATTGCTAGTTTTAATACTTCCCGGTATGAATTTGCAAATCAGAGAAAGTTCAAGGTATTTTGTTGCAAAATTAGCCTAAGTTATTTATGCCAAAAGTTTAAATTATACAATTTAACATTCTTATGACTGTAAATATGACAAAAGCTAGTTATCTTACATCGTGATTGCGATTTCAGATGCGCATGGTGGATGTGATTTCGGAATTAGAATCATTCACAACTACTAGCATTCTTAAGTTGATCATGTTTGCCTCAAATTACTTAGTGATTGTGATTTGGAAATTGCAGCCACACTACCTTTTTGAAATTCAGTTTGACAAACCCCCTAGATGAACAAATGTTGCTTGTGTAAACGCTAGTTAAAAACTTCAATGTGGTTATGGATCCCTCCCTATAGTATCCCGTATGGAGGTATAGTTTATCATATTATTGGCAATTAACATAAAAATTGTATCTTTGTATAGTTTGAATATGACCCATAACATCACTAAAAAAAATCAGTTCTTCAAGCCTATGTACGACTAGACAATACAATAAGGTTCCACAGACCAACACTTATGTGGCAGAGAACGTAGGTGAAATGGTGTGATACACTTCTAGTCTTACATTAAACAAGTAAATGAAGAATACCATCAAACACTTATGAATATTTCCAATAATAAGATCTTGAACTAGGCAGGTCCTTGTTATAGCCTATACAGCTCAAGAATGCCACTTAATGAAATCGTCTGATGTTTCCAAATAGCTAGTAAACATAGCACTAATGGAGAAACATAGGTTTGTGACCTTACTGGATCCTTGAATTGTCTGTTTACTTGTTCAATGACATCCTTCATACCCTCAAGTTTCCCGAGCATTGCGTCCTCACTGAACTCTTCACCAAGACCAAAAAGACGAGTAGCCTGTCATAAAAGATAAAATTACTTGCTGGCATGCAAAACCAGTTTGAGATCCAATTCAATCAAAATAACAGATTAAGTGGAAAATAGCAATTATCATGCATAGGAGATGTCCATATATTCTATTTCAAATGATACTATGGTGACACATGCAAATTTGTCCTAAGAAATGTTAGAGTTTAATAAATTGTGCCAGCAAAAGCAGAAAGCACAATCAAACATGTAGATTGGTTTAATGACTATCAGCACTATTGTGGGTAAAAGTGTATAATATAATGCATTGGACATGTTTCACAGTACTAATACAATGTCTTTCCTCTACCAAACACCTTAAGACAATCTCAATGAGGAAAGAACTGGACAGAGGAACAATATTTTGAGCTTTAAGTTTTTTACATATCTCTGCTCTTTGTGGTAAATTCTAGTACTGGACATGATAGATACGAATAGGCCTCTTGCACTAAGATTCTGTGTAATACCTTCAGGCCTCGCTGTAGTAACATAAGAGAACATGGTGCCATCTTCATGGTGGATTCCTGTAGATACAGTTCTATACGTTACAAGGAAAAATTCTAATGTCGCGATTATTCAAGATGCTCAAGGATGCATCACACAGATTTGGTATATAGTTGTAAGTGTATCAGGGGCGGACCACCTATGCACGACAGTAGGCAGCCGCCCCCTGGATTATTCTTTGCAAAGTACGGAAGAAAGTCTGATTTATTCTCATAAGTTACGGATGTGACCACCCTGAATTTCTTATCCTCTTTCTTAATTTAGATTTGTCCACTCTTCAATTATAAAGAAACATTCAAGAAAGTTAGTTACATTAAGATAATCATGGATTGCCATGTTTAACCTTGACTCTTTTACCAATTGAGTTTCTTAAACTACTCCGTCTCCTCTAAAAATATTCCCATTCGTAAGTACTACTTTCTCCTGTTATTCACATCTCATTTCTTATTTTCTCGCCCCCTCTGTACATCCATATCTCAAAAACAATTCTATAATTACTGGTTAACATCTGAATATTAGGCAATCATAATGGCAATGAGTAGTTCAGCATATATTTGGTAGTACATCACAGATTTGAGCATTTATAATATACTCAAGGGTACTCTTCTTCTTTTTAATCGATGCTTTGTTTTACTTTCCTTTTTCTTTAAAACTTATTTGGTTGTACCTTTCTTTATTTGGTTCCTTATAATGTTAGTAGAATTTGAAGTAGGTACTTTTCTTGCCCACCCTAGATAAATTTCCTAGATCTGCCTCTGCTCTATACTAAACTCATGAAAACTTCTAGCCCATGAAAGTTTCAATTGCTAACATGTCTCAATATGTTGATAGGGACCAAACATATATCTCAATAACAAAAAAGTTCCAAGCAAGGCCCTCTAAGGCTAAGCTTTCACAGATTGTTGATCCTAACCAGTTGAAGACAAAAAAGTGTCTAAAGGCAAACCAGGTGGCTGATGTACATGCCTGCAACAGGTGCTATATAACATAAAAATAATGAGAGTAAGATCACGTGCGCATGCTAAACACTTTGCATGAACATATTCTCAATGCACAATACCACTTTTAATCATACAGATGAATGTATTGCTCTGTTATCTAAAAAAGAAAGAAGGCTAACCAATGTAATACAGTTATTCAAAATTCCACTGATAGTAAAATTCCAGGTATTAACATCCCATCAATATTTAAACTATTATTGACAATCATCATAGCTACTTTGATATAATGACATACTATTTCCGAGAATAATATGCTTCATAAAGCGTAGTATTATGCATTATGAGTCTATAACAGCATTATCCATCACGCATATCTTACGGTGTACATTATACACAACACCCATGAAAGTCTATCGGACCCAACCATTTTGGATATAATTGAATCAAAAGTATATGACAGGAACGTCTTCGATGATGAGGATGATGCTAAGGCTGACTACTTAACTGGAAAAGCCACAAACAACAAGAATGGGTACTGTGAAACAGCAATGTTGCATGGATACAGACTCAGCTACACAATAAAGTCACATACGTGGTTACACAATATGGTCACGGTGACATGAAAGTTTTCAAAAAGTTGGATAAGGTGTAGGTCAATGTCTAATACAAGGGATAACGATATATCCACTTCAAAACATAACTTAGATCATGATGACGGTACTGTTTTATGTGCCCTTCCTGATCAATATTTAATCTAAACAAAGGTGATAACTTATAACACACCCCCCCCCCCCCCCCCCCCCCCCCCAAAAAAAAAAAAAAAAAAAAACCACCACCACAGACACTCACATCTGCCAACCTCAAAAAAGGGAGGGAGAAAAACTATCAGGACTCCCTCAAATTTGTAAATTCCGGGGGGCAGTTTTGTCCTTCATCGTTCTTACAAGAAAATAACTTCTGCAAGCATTCTTTCTCCTAATGAATTTGGGGCCTACATAAATTGCAACTTAGATATATAGCATGTGACACAGTTTCTTTCCACTCTGATAATATAAAATTTTCTTACAAGAATGATGTAAGTCAAAGCTGCCCAAACATTACCATGTTGAAATATAACTGATAGGTGATTTAAACAGAAAATAGGTGAGTTGCGAAAAAAACACAAAATAGTAACGGTTATTCACAAAAGAAAACCTAAATTGGTTTCCAATTTCTGAGTATAATGGTAATTTAAACACAGAATAGAAAAACCAAAGAGAACAAAAAAAAATGATCGACTTAAAAGCAGCAAAATCTAAAGCACGTATAACTCTGAAGGGAAAAAAAGGAACAAAGACTGTTGCGTAAAATGATATATCATATACAGGTCTATGCAGTACACTCATAGTCGTATAAGTACTATCGTCTGCACTACAATAGACCACCAAAATTAATGTTCTTCGATTCAGTATTTCCTGAAAGTGCACGTCTTTATATAGGATGGTTCGTGATCAAGATTTTTTGACAAATCCTTGTAGGACAAAACTAATACCTGGGAGATTATACCGCCAAATCTATTTCTCAAGCTCATAACTTGTGCTAGACCCTTCTCCAAAGTTGATGGGAATTGCAGTAACCTTAGTGTGTGGCCTGTTGGAGCTGTATCAAACACTATGACTGAATAATCCATTGTTTGGACTAACCTGCAGCAAAAAAGGAGTAAGCGTATTATTGTAGGGCAGAACAAACGAATCCACAAAATGTGTCATCATGTGCTAAGTACGCATTTGCTTGGAACAATCTATCTGCATGAAAAGCATGTTAAAAAATGGCTAGCATTTAGCTGGACAAATAAATTTGAAATTTATGGGAAAAAAAACCTGTATTTTTAAAAATATGCTAGTTTTAAAATTTATAACATGTAGGCCTCCTCCTCCCATAAACTAACTCCAGGGTGTCTATGGAGAGAGGACGAGGATTAAGTGGAAGCAAAAGTATCAGCTTTGGCCGTGGTACTGAGAGTCTACAGGTAGCACCCGCCTACTGCACCATTTTTTGCATCCCCTCCCTCCTTTTCTAGATTTCCCCGTCTTCCCTAAATTCAAGGGTTCGGTAAGGTTAAAATTGCTTTCCTTTTGTCTTGATAACTCCTCACTCCAGAGAGCTAGGTGTAGCTTCGTGGCAGCCAGACAACAAATTTGAACTCGAACTTTTGCCCTTGCTCCTGATCACCTCCAGCTGAACCTATCTGAGTTGTCCATTAAAACCAAGATAGAAGGGTGCACAGATGATTCAAATTCTAAAATATTTGTTCACAAACATAGAGAATTTAGGTAGCCTTTGAAGATGTCATGATATTCTCTCACATCATTGTTGTAGAATAAAAAGAATGTTGATATAGAGTAGGCTAACAATAATTAGGTTTCCATTCCAAACTAATAATATCCATCGTAACATACATGATCAGAACTTAACTCTTATATTCTCCCACGGACTACAAGAAGCTGATAGCTCAAACTCGGGCATACTTGTTCAATGAGATTCCAGCTAGCATGTGGGAGGGTTGAAGATGTACACAGCCTTTAACAGCCATAAATACTTCATCACAACATTTTGGGGACGGCTATCTGGATCCTTTTCTCTTCCATGAAGCTCTGGTAGGTCATGCCCTCTGTAATGCTGACACAAACCCCTCCTTTACAGCCTCAATCCATGTTTGTTTAGGCCTACACTAGTTTGGGAACTCCTTTAACTAATATCTTATTGTTCCTCCTAACGGGTGGATCTATTGGTGTGACAAACCACCTTAGATGATTTTCACTCATCTTACCCTCGATTGGCACCACTCCAACTTCCCACGAGAAGTAAATATATAATCTAAAATGGAAGGACCATGTGCCAAACTGAAACAATACGAAGTCGCTCAGTGATGTTGGAGGAGCAATAGGTATATAGGGTAGTGAAGGACAAGCAATTCACAACCCATGGCCTGCATGATTTAAATGAAGCAAAAGAGCAGTCATATTCTAAGAGTAGGTAATAATAACTTACCCCCAAAACTTCATTGAAATATTACAAAGTTAAAATGCCAAGAGGGTTGGCATAAATAAAAGTTAAAAACTGCCATGTTATATATATATGTGAAGATTCTTAAAGCTAAACCAATCTTCAATCCACTCTTATTATAGCAGCCTTGGACAAACAGCGTGATGAACATATGATGACCATGTCAGGTGTACTACTGAAAGCCAAACTATTCAATAGAAGAAGCATTTAAGCATTCACCGCGATTAATCCACACTTCTTGCTAAAAGTGGAGATGTTACTTTTCTCAATAAATCAACCTAAATCAAGCACTCTCATACCAAAAGAAGTACTGGTTACTCCTTAAAGAGGATGACCTAGTGCCATGAGACTCCAGAAAATGCATGGTTCAAGGCAATTTAAGGAGAGGCCGTTTTTAATGACTCAAACCAGTATCCTTCAGGATGAAAGCACCAAGACATACACCTAGTCAAGCAATGTCGGACTACACTATTTGTAGGGTTTCTTTCAGGATAGTACCAACAGGTAAGAAGAGGCCATCAGACCAACAGTTTTAACCACCATGGCACGGCATGGAAGGCCTCTAGGTAGCCACCTTTCACCATGCCTGGCCTGATCTCCCACCCTCCCGAAGAAGCCCTATTTTTCCATTCCCCCTTCTTTTTCCCATGTAACCTGGTCTTACAGGGGATCATTTACGTCCTATTCTCTTTCATACAAGTGCCTTCCACAGGGACCAAAGTCTTATTGGGCAGCAACCACTCAAATAAGGTGAACACCCCGAGTTTTGGCCTTAGCTTTCCTCTGGCTTAAAACCCATTTGAAGCATCCATATTTCTACAGACAAGGAGATGTTGAATCCAAAATAGTCATACAAGGGAAATACAAATAGAGATCGACAAAGGTGGTGAACAGCATTGCAATTACGGACGACATTTTATTATTAATCAGATAAGCAAAAAACTTGTAGCTTTAAGCATAATATAGTCACCTAATTGTTTCAAGAAAATAACAATAACGTGCACCATTAGAACTAAACCTTGTGTATGTTTCTCCCACATTAGTTAGGAAAAGCCCAAAATCATAAATAAGAAGTAATCTGTAAAGCACAGTTAAATGGAAATATAATGAGTCACTGACATAATTGAAGATCTCGTCAAGGTCAAAGAAGCTGTCCAAGTTCAGAAAGGGGGAAGCTGAATTACCAGCCTGAAAACCTGAATCTCTCAGGCTATCATGAAATTAAGTCAGCAAGAAAACAGGCCTTCTTTAGATAACAAAGTACAAGATTGAAGCCTTTACCCCGAATTTGGAGGCGGTTATTTAAATCTTTTATTTCCATTCAACTGTATTAAGGGCCAATGGCCATGTTTTCTGTAACATTAACAAAAAACATATCTTCCTCTAAAACCTAAATCCAAATTTGTTTAGGCATACCCCAAGTTATAATCGCTCCTTTAATTATTATATAACCACTCCTAATCGACGAATTTATTTTCTATGTTGCATAATTTTCTCAATTTATGCCACCTCCAGCCTCCTACGAATGCCCTCGTTCCACATCCATCAGTATTCTTATTTCAGCTATGTTCTTAGTCGTCTCACTACAGTCCATAAAGCACACGAGTGGTCTTATAGCTGTGTAATGGAATTATCTATTCATCCTAAGGATACCACACGATCACAAAGCACTCCTCCATTTCAACCATATTGTTTTAATTCTACGAACAACATCTTTCTCAATTTCAACATCATGGTAAACAGTTAACCCGAAATACCAAAAACTATCACTCCTATGCATTTCTTCTCTACTAATACAAACACCAACCTCATTTACTTTTAACTTTTGGTTGAAATGACATTTGATATAATATGTTTCATCATCCCACTGATTTTTAAATCCATGGACCCCCAAAGTTCCTCTCCACAATTCTATTTTAAAAGCTAACCCTTCGTTGCACTCATCATCTAGAAGAAAATCATTAGCAAACATCATAAGCCATGGAACCTCGCCAGGAGTCTAGTAATATCATCCAAAACTAGTGCAATGGTGATTAAAAGTGGTGTACAAGTTCTTCAGCTGCACGACAATCATAACTCCATTACGCACATTCTTTATAATCTGAATATATATATTAGCGACTAGGTTTCTTCGAAACCCACCACATTGTCTCCATATGTCCTCTATCATGATCTTCTACTAGACCAATAAAAAAAACCATATGTATATCTTTCTTCTCTCTTAACTTTTCCACCTATACGAGCTAATACAAGAACATCCAAATCCAGTAAAAAAAAATTGATTTTTTTTGTACATCTAACAAAAAGTTACTCACTTTAGCATTTCCGCGAAACTCATAGCCTCGTCGACACCAGGGATCGCGTTGGTCAGCTCGGAAATGAAGCCGTCGAGGCCGTCGTCGCACGTCAGGTCATCGTTCTCGACCTTCGGATCCACCTCCTACGAAAAAGAAAGAAGGCAACTTTCCAATCACACATCATCATCCGGAAAAAAAGGAAAAGAAAAGAAATTGATGATGGAGAAGAAAGAATAGACGGAGTGCGTGCCATTGCGAAGAGGTTGTTGAAGCCATTGACGAGAGTTGGGATCTTGGTGAACCTCTGCTGGAATGCGTCGCTGAGGTTGTGGGCGGGGTCGGTGGAGATGACGAGCACGGACTGGCGGACGGAGGCGAGGAGGACGGAGAGGATGGAGCTGCACGTCGTCTTCCCGACGCCGCCCTTGCCGCCGACGAACACCCACTTCAGCGTCTCCTGCTCCAGTATGTTCCTCACCGTCCCCTCCGGCATCTCCCCCTCCATCTCTCCTCTCCTTAAATCTCTCTCTCCTCCTTTCGCTTCCGTTTTATTAGAGTTGGATTATGTGGGTTACCACAGGTTGGTTTCCAGGAAGTGGGGATGGGAAGTGACAAGTAGGAAGTGGGGATGGGAAAGTGATTGTTTGTTGTTTACGAAAGGAAAATTTTGTTTTTTGTTTTTTTTTTTGGAAAAGAATAGTGAACAATGAAACTGGGGTGGTGATTTTTTTAGGCCTTTACTAAAGGCACAATGCAGACATCATAATTTGTGTTGTGCTACGAATATGAACAATATTGTGCATATCTAATTTTGACGGTTATGATTTGTTTACAACTGTCAATATTCTGACAGTCCTAAACATAACAAGGATTGTCAAAATTAGGACGGTCAGGTTTTGACAGTCCTTTAATGAATTATAACGGTCAGATTTTGATGTCCTAACTATTTACTTTGTGCCTTTTAGGGATTTTTTTACTTTCATCCCACTTATTAATATGACTTTGTACTTACATCCCACTTTTTATTTTTTTTAGACTTACATCCCACTTTTTGTCACTAAAAGTATTTTTCGTGACAAAACAAATACTTTTTGTGACAAAATGAATGTTTTTTGCGACGAAAAGTGGGATGTAAGTCTAAAAAAATTAAAAAGAGGAATGTAAGTACAAATTTATATTAGCAAGTGGGATGAAAGTCAAAAAATCCCTATATATTTTTATTTGATTGATGGTTGAAACACAATGGAAAGTGATTTATTTTAGTAAACAAACAATTTTACCTTCTGAGGGGACGTTGGTAACCTGAATTGACTTTAAATTTTCACTTGCAACTGAAATGAAGCTAAATCCACGTTTCACATTGTTTGGTTCAACTAAAAAGTGTGGGGGAAGAAATTAAACCAACATATGCAGTTCTTTTCGACTGTTATTTAATTTTTATTCTCATCCTTGTTGGTCCAATAATTATATCATGTTTTTAATATGGTTAATCTGTTAAGTTTAACATTTCATTATCACTAATCTTCATACTATCACTATACATTTCTACTTATACTTGTACCTTTGGTGATATGTGCTTATTGTGTTACATATTAGTAATATGAGTTTTTATTATATATATCTTAAATTTAATTGAGCTACCAAAATCAGAACTATGTTTTGATTATGGTTATTCAATTAAGTTTAACATTATGATATCACTAATATTTATGCTATCACTATAGCATTGATACTTAAACTTTGCATAGTCCTAATGTGCTTTTATCTTATCATACTTGCTACATATATATTGCTTTGTTCGTCTGACATGTATTTGCAGAAAAGCAATTAGCAAGATCAAATGTAGACATATACAATGAAGAAATCATGGTGGGCCAAAGACGATGGTATTCCACAAAGATTTCTCTGAACCGTCCAACGACATCTTTGGACAGTTGTCGTCAAGGAAGAAGCCAACATCTATCAAGGAAAGAAGCCAAGCCATGCCATCATCATTTCAAGACTCTGAAGAAGCCTGCACCTGCCTAAGTATATCTGGAGTCTGTAATGAGTCTTAGGAATAATTATAAACACAAAAAATGGATAGCAAAATCGAAAGCTAGGGTAAAAATTAGTCCAGGATCATTTTCGGATGAAATCAGCATACCGACGGTATACCGGTCTATACCGACGGTATACCGATTTTGTTCACAGAAAGTTTCTGTCTACAAAATCGGCATACCGATTCAGTAACGTTGAAATTCCAACGGTCGGATTTCGAGCATTTAATGATCCCAACGGCTATATTTCTAGCCGTTGCAATTCCAGACCGGCATACTGACGGTATACCGGTCCATACCGACGGCATACCGATCGCTGTCTGAAAAGTTGCCTTTGAGCTCTTTTCAATGCTTTGGTTATAAATAGCCTTGAACCCCTTCATTCAAGGTTGATGCTTTGAGCCTAAAAATTTATAAACCACTAAAGCCTATCCACAAACAACTCTACAAAGTTTTCATTTGCCATCTACAAATTGTGTTAGAGTTATTGAGTTGAAAAGTGAGATCTTCATCTTGTTGTATAAGGAGATCAAAACCTATTGTGAAAGGTTGAAGTTGGAGAGCCTTCAGATCCAAACTCTCGGTTGAAGTTGGAGAGTCTTCGTATCCAAACTCTCAGTTGAAGTTGGAGAGTCTTCGTATCCAAACTCTCGGTTGAAGTCGGAGAGGCCTTCGGACTAAAGCTCTCGTGTAAAAAGTTGGCGAGTTCTTCGGATCCAAACTCGTGTGTAACTATTTATTCAAATAGTGGATTAAATCTGGAGAGAGTTTCGGGACTGGATTGCCTCTAAGGAGGATACCAGGATACATCGGGTGTCGGTATTGTTTTACTTTTCCTTTTGTACTTATATTATTAAATTGTCCATTAGCTTGTGCTAAGTGCTTGTTTAGTTAGCTTGACCCTATTCACCCCCCCTCTAGGATTCCTACAATCCTATATGGGGAACTACTCCACTTGATGCAGACCGAGCATTTATGCACCTTACTGTAGAACCCTAGAGGGGGGTGAATAGGGTAATAAAAAATTACTTAACACAAGTAAGCTATTTTACTGAAGTAAATAAGAGAGAGAGAAAGAGAATCAAACACTCGATATATCCTGGTCTCCTCCCTAGAGGCAATCCAGTCCTGGAACTCTCTCCGGCTTAAATCCACTATTGAGTAAATAGTTACACACGAGTTTAGATCCGAAGAACTCACCAACTTCAACACGAGTTTGGATCCGAAGAACTCGCCAACTTCTTACACACGAGTTTTCTTACGAAGGCTCGTCAACTTCAAAAGGAAAGGAAAAGGAAACTGTTGATCTTCTATAACACTTGAAGATCGAAAAGTACAACTCTTGAATACTCTAGCACTTTTGGATTGGATGACAATTAAAAGCTTGGGTAGAGTAGTAATGGTGGAGCTCTTGGTTGTTGAGAAATTTATAGATTAAGTGGATAACCTTCAAATGGAAGAAAGGAATCCATTTATATAGAAAACCAAGAAAGAATAGCATTTAATGCTCCTGAACATAATACGGACGGCATGTCGTCGGTATGGACCGGCATACCGTCGGCATACCGTTCGGAACGGTAACGGTAATAAATCTATCCGTTAGGGAGCATTTAATGCTAGTATCTTGTCCATTCAAAAATCAAATCTGATGAAGCCGGTATACCGTCGGTATACATCGGTATGCCGTCAGTATACCGATGTTCGTCACAGAATATTTTGTGGTTCACAAAACGGTATACCGTCGGTATACTGTAGTATGCCGTCGGTATGCCGAATTTTGTCACAGAACATTTTGTGGCTCACAAAACGGTATACTATAGTATGCCGTCGGTATGCCAAGTTTCGTCACAGAACATTTTGTGGCTCTCAAAACGGTATACCGTCGGTATACTGTAGTATGCCGTCGGTATGCCGAATTTTGTCACAGAATATTATGTGGCTCTCAAAACGGTATCGGTATATTGTAGTACGCCGTCGGTATGCCGAGTTTCGTCACAGAACATTTTGTGAGCTCAAAAACGGTATACCGTCGGTACACAGCGGTATACCGTCGGTATGCCGTTTCTTTAGACATTAATTTTTGACTGAAAAATAGAAGAGCTTTATGTTTGTCATCCAACCTTAGGTGTTATACAAAAAGACCTAAACCTTGTACAGACTCGAAATCTTGAATCTTTTGAGAGCTGTCTTTGAGATGCGCTGGTCTTTTCTTCAGTCTTCTTTTAAGGACTTCCATAAGGCTTTGATGACTCGGCTTGAATTGACAGATCTTTTTATAGGAGAGCTTTGAGGGATTATCTGTTAACTGAAATATAGAGAAAACTAAACTACGAAGATGCTGTTAATGTTATCAAAATAAGTGTGCCAACAATCTTTCCCATTTTGATAATTGACAAAACAGAGAGATAGCATCTTCAGGGAGTGACTCCCCCGTAGGTATACTACTCCCCCTCAATATATTTTTTCCCTTTTGTCACTTAATCAAAGATGGGAAATCAGGTAATTAGCAAGAAAAATATGAGAGCGCAAGATTAAACGAAAGAATGCATATATTTGATTGTCAAATTAGGAAAGTACATGCTGGATAATTTATAGACAAACAGACAATTAAACTCTCCCTAACGAGAGTAAAGCAAGACATAAACCGGTCCCCGTAGGACCACACAAGACATTGAAACATAACCATTGGTCCCCGTAGGATCGCAAAAGACACACACTAGATACTGACACTCTTTATTCGACCATCCACAAAAGGAGACCGCAGCTACTGATCCGCAGGATCATCATCCTCACCACCCGGAGTCTCGTGAAAGGCACCGAAGGGATCCATACCATCGGGATACATGAACCCGTAAGCATTGGGGGTCAGAGAATCGAGAGCCTTTGTATTGAGGATCCTGAAGGTTTAGATCCAGATAAGGATTGCGGTCCTAAAGAGTCCGCTGGATGAAGTAGGCTTGGTCATGGAAGCGACTCTGAATGAGATTCCCAAGGCCGCATGTATTGGCCCTCATCTGCTCCTCCGCCTGAGCCATACACTGTAGCTCCCCTTCCCAAATTTTTTTTTTATTATTTATTTGATTTAAATGGTAATTTTTAGAATTTTATAAATAATTGTTTAGTTAATTATTTCGGTAGATGACTGTCGTGGTTAGGAATTGGAGTACTAGATGACCAAGAATTTGGGCACGGATGGTGCAATGGCATGCTTTGACTAGCGTATTAGGTGTGGTAAGGAAGGCCAAGCCATCGATGTGCCCTAACTAGGAAAACCAGGCCAGGTTATAGCATGACCATTATAAATAGTTTAATTATTTATTATTAGATTTAATGATTTTAGGAGATCCGATTGTACCAAGTTGGCCCAGACTGAACCCAAACCAAGCACAAGCCCATGTAGACATATAGTACGTCCAAAGAGGCCCATGTAGATAATTATGGGGGGTGATATAATTAGTGTATTTATTTTAGTAGATAAATAAGTGATTTTATATAAATGGGCTTTGTATATGAGATGTGTGTATTGATGTTTGGTTTCTGAGTATATGATGGCATGTCCTAGGAAATATCTTTTGGGATTATGAGAATTGCTAGGCTATATGTATACTGGTGAATATATAGGTACATATATTTAGGGTATACAAATACCTGGCATTACATGCATATTAAGATATCTTATTTATATAAACTTCATAAATATTTATTATATTTAATTAAAGTGTGTATATATATAAATATATATACCATATTTGATAGACTTGTTTTATATAAATATAATATATGCATATTATATGGTATATAGGTATTTATCACATATGTATAAATGTACATGTAAATAAATATAAATAGTCATATAAATAATATATCTATATAGAACAAAAGAAATAAATTATAAATACTTTTATTTTATATATGCAAAGATATGTATATGTATATCTATACTTGTATATATGCAAATATATGCATTGTATATATATGCAAATATGTATATTAGTATATATATATTTGTATGCATACATAAATGTATATAGGTGTATATGTAAAGCATTAAAACAAAAGAAAAAGAAATAGAAACAGCCCAGCCTACAGGCCCATACTTCCCCGCCCAGCCTACAGTGGAGAGGCCCAGCCTCAGCCCTGGGCTCAGCCCGAGCGGGCATGTAAGCCCCTATTTTTCAAATTTTAGTTAAATTAGTGTTAATTAATTATTAATGTCATTTATAGCCTTAAAATAATTATTAGGATTTTTAAAAAATTTTCTAGAATTTTTAAATAATTTTTAAATAAGTTTTTAAATACTAATATATCATTTTGTAATTTATTTAAATGTTTTAATATCATTTTGCAATTATTAGAATTGTTTTAATATCATTATGTAATTTGTTAAATTCTTAATATAAGCAGTTTGCAAATTATGATTTGTTTGTGCAAATTAGTATTTGTATTACTTAAGTTTTTGGACCTAACTGTAAATCCTAAACTACCAGGGACCTAAGTGTAAACCCTACCCCCCCCCCCGATCGGGCTCACCCACCCCCGACGACTGCCACGCCGACGGCGACCCGCGTTTTCCGGCCGACTCTGGCCAATCCACCGCCCCAAGCTGCCTATAAATAAACCCCCTCTCTCCCCTGACCAAAACCCTAACCCTAAATTCTCCCCACGACCACCACAACCCCCTTCTTCCCCGACGAGACGACAAACCCTAACCCTAACTCCGGCGTACCCTAGCGCCGCCTCACCGTCCATCGTCGTCAGCCGCCACCACCACCGATCGACTCGCCTTGTCAAGCCGACCACCAGCGCCGCCCCATCTTCCACTCTCACCCCCACCGGAACCCTAACTCCGTCTAGACCCGAGCGTCGCCCCTACGATGAATGTCACCCCCTACCACCACCACCAACGGGTTCGCCGCGACGAGATGACCCCAGCGCCACCCGAGCGCCGCCTCGCCGACGCCTCCTCCGCCGTCCACGACACCCGAAACCCCCCTTCGACGACCAGACACGTGAGTATTTGTGTCAACCGTATCGTGTGAGGCTGGTGTCCACATATGTTGTTCGCCGTGTCCTGGCGAGCACAAGTGTGGAGCTGGACACGTGAAACTCGTGTCGTGCGTGTCGAATCGACCCAGACACGTAAATACCTGTCCCTAACTGTCAGGACACAGGACTGTATTATTTTTTTTATCATTTAATCATTCAAACCTAAATAAAATAAACTAAGTCCTAACCCTAACACTGAGCTCGGGCTGACCCCCTGGCCAGCCCAACCGCACCCGAGACTCGACCCCCCGCTGGGCCGAGTTCGAGTCCCCCCCTCTGTGTGTGCTGCTATTTCTTTTTCCTTTTCCTTTTTCTTTTTCTTTTTCTTTTATATATAATTATATATATATGTATACATATATTTGTATATATATATATATATATATGTATTATTATACATACTATTTTATGTATATATATATATATGTTGTTTATATATATATATATATATATATATATATATATATATATATATATATATATATATATATATATATATATATATATATACACTTCATTTTAGAAATATATATATATATATATATATATATATATATATATATATATATATATATATATATATATATATATATATATATATATATATATACTTCATTTTAGAAATATATATATATATATATATATATATATATATATATATATATATATATATATATATATATATATATATATATATATATATATATATATATATGTATTTATGTACATATATGTATATATGTATATATTTTCTTGTGTGTATATTTTCATGGTTAGTAAATATTATATATATATTTTCATGTGTATATATATATTATTATGTATACACTTTATAATTAAATGTTTCTTATATATATATATATATGTATATATATATATATATATATATATATATATATATATATATATATATATATATATATATATATATATATATATATATATATATATATATATATATATATATATGTATATTTTTTTTATATATATTTGTATATATATATATCTATATATATATATATATATAATATATATATATATATATATATATTATATATATTTGTGTATATATATATATATATATATATATATATATATATATATATATATATATATATATATATATATATATATATATATATATATATATATATATATATATATATACTTTATAAATTAAGTATTTTTCTGATACATAGATATATGTACTTTTTACATATGCATGTATATTTTCACTATGCATAATTTTGCCTTATTAAAATAATAATATTTATTTTGCACTATTACCAAATTGTATTTTTAGTATATTTAAATTACTGCAACCATTTGGTGTCCAAGCCTAGCATGGATTTTTGGGCCCAAATATGTTTTCACACATTCAAGACCTGTACAAGTCATATTGGACTTGATTCATGGCCTTGGATCCTGTATTTGAACTTTGGTTCAAATTATAACAAAATACGCAGATAATTAATTATTTAATTTCAATTGTGTGCAATGCTGTTTTTGATTTTCTAAAAATACTTAGAGTACTGTTAAAATCCTAGAAAAATAGTATTTAGATACTATGTTAATTTAGCTAATTTAGTATAATTTTTGTAGTATTTAATTTACTGTTTTGCCACTAGTTTGGCATATGAAACGAAAACTCATTTTCTGTATACGTAGGAAAACTGATTTTTATAAAATATTTTTACTGGTAAATAAACTCCAGAAAAATTATAATAAATTTCTATGATTAACAAGGATCACTTTGATACTTTACTTTAAGTAAAACAAGGCTTTTTGTCTATCTCTAAAATTGTTAGAACACAATGATCATTTGATTTATTTATTGATTAATTACGACTTGTAGCTTTTTGTGTTATTTTGAGTTTTAGCCGTGTTGAACCCCACCCCTCACTAGTGTAAAGACCCTACAAAGTTAGTTAAAGTAGTGTGTCACCCCACATTGGTCTCCTATGCCAAAGTCATCATTTTGGCTAGGTGCCCAGTCACAAGTCGTGTTTCACCAATTAGTGTCCTAGTATTTTAGCTTAGTGTAAAAGCTAAGTTATTGTATTTACTTCTACAGTGACGAGTTACCGGACATCCATAGCACTGTTATCGCAGTTTGTTTCATTTTGCTTTGCTAGAGGCAAGTACTTTCTACGAACTTTACATATTGTCACATAAATGAACTGCAAAACCCACCATGTTAAATGCTGATCCTTGGGGTAGCAAGTTAAAACGTCACATGTTGTACTTCCAGTTACTACCATGCTTATAACAGTTTTTATGTATCTCTCACATAATAGAATATGGGTTATGGGGAAACTAGTAGCTGAGTACGTGATCATGCCCCCATTATCGTACCGAGCAAAGTTCATTCTATATGATACTGCGCCGTAGGCCATTATCCCACATTTCTGTACGGATGTACACCTATGCTTGTGCACTTATACGTATGTACATTTTATTTACATTGTGTCTCAGTACATTGTACATCTATTGACCGATCACGTACCTGCTACAGTTTTAAACATTACATATATATCTGTCTCTATGACATATGTGTCCTTGCCATAATAGACTATGTGATGCCATGTTTCCAGTTATTCCTCTCATGTTCATTTCCATGTTTCATATGCTAGTTTGTTAGATTCAGTACTTGCTCTCGTCCTGACAGGATAACGTTGTAGGTGTCCTTACTGAGGAGGAGTTACTCTGTGACACATATTATGGAGATACTGCCGAGGACCCGACTTTACCATACGAGGATGTTCCTGCGGGGAGACTCGTCTAGTTTGCTGAGCTGTTTGGGATATTTAGTGTAGTCATGTATTAGGCTACATATTCTGTAACTGGACATGTATCCAGTTTTATATTTCAGTTCACTTGTACTTGGACATTTTACTATATACAACGAATTTTGTGTTTAGAGCATTTATGATTCTTCTTCACTTATAGAACTGTTAACACATTTAGTCTTATCCTGTTGTCTTTAGAACAGCTTACTACGTTTTATCTCAACGTAGGCTGGGCATGACTCGGCCTGGCCCAACAATTTGGGTAGCTGGTCGTGACATGTTTTTAGTGGTGGCCCACGCAGGTCCTGACTAAACTGTTTGGTTACGTTATTGTACCAAGCATGCATGCAATTAGGAACTTAAGGTAATTAGACAACATTAGGAAAGACGCTTAGAACACCTAGAGGAATGCTATGATTGCAACATAGGAAATACATCACATGTTTGCTATTATAATTAGATTTCCTTGCATATGATTACTTACCTTAAATAAGTCCTTATAAGTCCTTTTATTTTGTAATTTAGATGGTGCTTACTCGTTCATCCTAGTATGTTACCCCCGAGAATGGGGCCCTCCTTATCCAGTCAGCTGACCAGTCGACTGATACACCTCCACCTACCACATTCCCCCACTCCACAGATCCACAGACCCAGATACCACAACCACCTTCCACATCACAGGCCCAGCAGGACCCGATACTTCCACCAGCCCCTATCACTATACCCACCCAGGCTTCCGTCACACTCGACGAGAACCAGCTGCTCACACTGATTCAGGGGTTCCTAACAACCCATCAGGAGCAGACTATCCTACTCCGCCAGAGAATGGAGCGTTCTGAGGGACGTCCCGTGGTCCCACCATATGTAGAGCCACGACAGAGAGCGGGGACGATCAAGGACTTCATGGGTCTGAATCCCAAGGAGTTCTCAGGGACTGAGGGCATAGTAGTAGCAGATAACTGGCTAGATTCGGTAGAGAGGAAGCTTCTGGGAGTTAGGATGCCGGATGACCTCCAGGTCGAGGCAGCAGGATTTCTGCTGATAGACTTAGCAGGAGTCTGGTTCCGGAATGAGCCATTGTTTGCGAGGGGGAGAGCCACTTGGGATCAGTTCAAGACCCAGTTCAAGAAGAAATTCTTTTCGATCACTGCTAGAGTAGCCATGGGGCTACGATTCCAGAACATCCAGCAGGGGAACCGTTCTGTTGATGACTATGCGGCAGAGTTTAGTCGCCTGAGCCGTTTTGCTCCTAGTTTGGTTGCAGATCCAGAGGAGATGACCCGTAGGTTTTGCCATGGTCTAGTTTCAGACATTGGCATTCTTATAGTGGCGAACAGTACGACTGACTACTACCAGAGCCTAGAGTTAGCCCGGAGCATTGAGGAGCGTCTTCTGTCTAGCAAGAGACCGGCTCCTGTACATCATGAGGAATCGTCCAAGCGTCAGGCTTTCCAGCGGAGAGCACCGACGCCACCCCAGCAGACTTATCGTCCCCCTACACCACATCATCAGACCCCGCCAGTTAGAGTCCCGGGACCCCGACAGCAGCAGCAGCAGAAGGGAGCTATATGTTCTTTCTGCGAAAGACCAGGTCATGACTTCGCCGTCTGCAGGAAGAGGTTGGGGCAGTGCTTACTTTGTGGGTCTGCCACCCATCAGCTTCAGAACTGCCCAGCAGCGAAGCCTAGAGGACCACTCCCGACTCAGCAGCAGAGGTTTGGGCAGCATCTGCAGCAGCAGAAGGGACCTCAGGAAAAGGTTTATAGCCTAGCCCTTGAGCCGGAGCCGGAGCAGGTTTCGGAGCCAGATTACTTAGCTGACGTCATTACAAGTCATGTTTATTTGCATACTTTTCTAGCTCTATGCTTGTTTGATTCTGGTGCATCTTATAGCTTCCTGTCATTAGAGTTTATGCATGAACATCACTTAGTATCTACACCTACTGCGGAGATTAGTAGAGTAATGACGGGAGGAGGACCAGTGCCTATTAGAGCTAGCTATAGATGCTCTATTATGATAGCCGGGAGAGAGTTCGAGGGGCGATTCTTTGTGATGCCACTCCCCGATTATGATATCATATTGGGGATGGACTGGCTTAGCTATGCCCATGCATCTATAGATTGCCATGAGGGTAGTATTTTGTTCAGTCCCCCAGGCACAGCACCATTCAGTGTCAGGAGGACAGGGCCGAAGATCAGCCTAGAGCCGAACTGTTGTGCTACAGTTGGGAACGCAGCACCACCACACCCTATCATTAGGGAGTTTATGGATGTATTCCCAGAGGATCTTCCAGGACTTCCGCCTGACAAAGATGTGGAGTTCACTATAGATTTAGTGCCAGGTTCATCACCAGTATCCCGGGCTTGCTATAGAGTGAATCCCAAGGAGGCCATAGAAATGAAAGAGCAGATTGATGACCTGTTGAAAAAGGGTTTCATTCGATCCAGTGCTTCTCCATGGGGAGCACCAGTGCTCTTTGTGCCTAAGAAGGATGGTACAGTCCGGTTGTGTATTGACTACCGGGCCTTGAATGCCATCACCATTAAGAGCAAATATCCTCTGTCCAGGATAGATGATTTGTTCGACCAGTTGAGTGGGGCGAAGGTATTTTCCAGGATAGACTTGAGATCCGGGTACCACCAGGTGAAGGTTAGGCCAGCAGACATCCAGAAGACGGCGTTCAATACGAAGTACGGGCAGTACGAGTTTTTGGTGATGCCATTTGGTCTCACAAATGCGCCAGCTGTCTTTATGAACTTGATGAATAAGATATTTCACCAGTATCTGGATAAGTTCGTCGTGGTGTTTATCGACGACATCCTGATATACTCGAAGACGCCAGAGGAGCATGCAGAGCACTTTGCGGATAGTTTTGGGGATTTTGAGGCAGGAGAGATTGTTTGCCAAATTGCCGAAGTGCGAGTTCTTTTTAGACCGAGTGGAGTTTCTCGGCCATGTAGTCACTGGAGATGGAATCTCGGTGGATCCCAGGAAGATTGCTGCAGTTGAGACATGGAAGGCTCCGACGTCAGTTTCAGAGATCAGGAGCTTTCTGGGTTTAGCAGGCTATTATAGAAAGTTCGTCCAGGACTTTGCTAGGATAGCTGAACCCAGGACGAAGCTGACACGGAAGGACGCAGAGTACATCTGGTCAGAGGACTGCTAGACAGCGTTTGAGGAGCTGAAGAGGAGGCTGACGACCGCTCCAGTTCTGACTTTACCTTCAGGTTCTGGAGGTTTCACCATTTACAGCGATGCTTCTGGGAAGGGGCTAGGATGTATCCTACAGCAGCATAGGAAAGTGATTGCTTATACATCTAGGCAGTTGCAGACTCATGAGAGGAATTATCCTACCCATGACCTAGAGTTAGCTGCGGTGATCTTTGTACTCAAGTTATGGAAACATTACTTATACGGCGAGCGTGTGGAAATCTTTACTGACCACAAAAGCTTGAAGTATGTGTTCACGCAGAAAGAGCTGAACATGAGGCAAAGACGATGGTTGGAGTTGATGAAGGACTTCGACATCGATTTACAGTATCACCCTGGGAAGGCAAATGTGGTGGCGGATGCGCTGAGCAGGCATCCGATGGCGTGGTACCTGATGATTGATCAGCATTTGCGGGAGGATCTGGAGAAGCTTGGTATCGAGCTAGTTCGGCCAGGATCAGTGATACAGATGATGGCGCTTGACATTCAGTCAGGTTTGATGGAGCAGATCTGGGAGACACAGTCTACAGATGAGAGCCTTCGCAGACTTCGACCCCAGGAGTTAGCTGGATTGCTGGATGACTTCACTATAGCAGAGGATGGATCCTTGAGGCATGGCAGCCGATTGTGCGTGCCGAAGGGAGAGCTAGTAGAGGCAGTCTTGCAGGAGGTGCACCGATCGAGATATTCTATTCACCCTGGTGCTAACAAGATGTACCGTGACTTGCGGGAACATCTTTGGTGGCACGGGATGAAGAGGGATGTATCGTATTTTGTCTCGAGATGCCTAGTTTGCCAACAGGTCAAGGCGGAGCGCCAGAGGTCAGCTGGTTTGTTGCAGCCGTTACCCATTCCCGAGTGAAAGTGGGAACATATTACGATGGACTTCGTCTCAGGGCTTCCTCGTTCCCAAGGAGGGAAGGATGCCATCTGGGTCATCGTAGACAGGCTGACGAAGTGTGCGCACTTCATACCCTTCAAGGTGGGGCTTTCCACCGAGAAGTTGGCGGAGCTATACATGCAGCAGATAGTTCGCCTACACGGAGTGCCGGTGAGCATCGTGTCAGACAGAGACAGCAGATTCACATCCCACTACTGGAGGAGCTTGCAGGAGAAGTTGGGCAGTAGGCTCAAGTTCAGTACGGCGTACCACCCACAGACAGATGGACAGTCCGAAAGGACGATACAGACACTGGAGGATATGCTGAGGAACTGTGTGCTGGACTTCGGAGGATCATGGGAGAGCCATCTGCACTTGGTAGAGTTTTCATACAACAACAGCTACCAGGCCAGTATTGGTATGTCTCCTTTCGAGGCACTTTATGGACGACGATGCCGCACACCGCTCTTTTGGGATGATGTTGGAGACAGAGTTATGCTTGGGCCAGAGATGATCACGGATGCAGCAGAGAAAGTCGGGATGATCAGAGACAGGCTCAGAGTAGCTCAGGATAGGCAGAAACACTGGGCTGATGCTAGTCGCAGGCCGATGGAGTTCGCAGACGGTGATATAGTGCTAGTGAAGATATCACCTACTAGAGGGACGATCCGGTTCGGACGAGGAGGGAAGCTGAGCCCCAGATACATCGGGCCATTCGAGATACTTGTAGGATCGGAGAGGTAGCTTACAGGGTTGCACTTCCACCCAACTTAGCAGGAGTTCAAGATGTCTTTCACGTATCTCAGCTGAGGAGATATGTTCCAGACCCCAGTCATGTGCTAGATCATTCAGAGTTGGAGGTCGGACCGAGCCTTACAGTTTTCGAGCAGCCAGTGGAGATATTAGACAGGAGAGAGAAGAGGTTGAGGAACAAGGTTATACCCCTAGTGCGAGTAGCTTGGAGCCGTCACTCCCCAGGTGAATCTACTTGGGAGAGGGAGTCGGACATGAGGGAGAGATACCCTTACTTGTTCGATCCAACCGCTGCGAGGGAACCACCCGTTCCCGCCTGATACCTTAGAGGTTAGTTTCGATCGCAGCCTTAGTCATTTTGTTGCATTGCTTGCTATGTTAGAATATTGTAGGGTCTTCAATCTTTGTGAATTTCGAGGACAAAATTTTTCAAAGAGGGAAGACTTGTAAGCCCCTGTTTTTCAAATTTTAGTTAAATTAGTGTTAATTAATTATTAATGTCATTTATAGCCTTAAAATAATTATTAGGATTTTTAGAAATTTTTCTAGAATTTTTAAATAATTTTTAAATACTAATATATCATTTTGCAATTTATTTAAATGTTTTAATATCATTTTGCAATTATTAGAATTGTTTTAATATCATTATGTAATTTGTTAAATTGTTAATATAAGCAGTTTGCAAATTATGATTTGTTTGTGCAAATTAGTATTTGCATTACTTAAGTTTTTGGACCTAACTGTAAATCCTAAACTACCAGGGACCTAAGTGTAAACCGTAACCCCCCCACGATCGGGCTCACCCACCCCCGACGAATGCCACGCCGACGGCGACCCGCATTTCCCGGCCGACTCTGGCCAATCCACCGCCCCAAACTGCCTATAAATAAACCCCCTCTCTCCCCTGACCAAAACCCTAACCCTAAATTCTCCCCACGACCACCACGACCCCCTTCTTCCCCGACGAGACGACAAACCCTAACCCTAACTCCAGCGTACCCTAGCGCCGCCTCACCGTACATCGTCGTCAGCCGCCACCACCACCGATCGACTCGCCTTGTCAAGCCGACCACCAGCGCCGCCCCATCTTCCACTCTCACCCCCACCGGAACCCTAACTCCGGCTAGACCCGAGCGCCGCCCCTACGACGAACGTCACCCCCTACCACCACCACCAACGGGTTCGCCGCGACGAGACGACCCCAGCGCCACCCGAGCGCCGCCTCGCCGACGCCTCCTCCGCCGTCCACGACACCCGAAACCCCCCTTCGACGACCAGACACGTGAGTATTTGTGTCAACCGTGTCGTATGAGGCTCGTGTCCACATATGTTGTTCATCGTGTCCTGGCGAGCACAAGTGTAGAGCTGGACACGTGAAACTCGTGTCGTGCGTGTCGAATCGACCCAGACACGTAAATACCTGTGTCCCTAACTGTCAGGACACAGGACTGTATTATTTTTTTTATCATTTAATCATTCAAAACCTAAATAAAATAAACTAAGTCCTAACCCTAACACTGAGCTCGGGCTGACCCCCTGGCCAGCCCAACCGCACCCGAGACTCGATCCCCCGCTGGGCCGAGTTCGAGTCCCCCCCCCCTGTGTGTGCTGCTATTTCTTTTTCCTTTTCCTTTTTCTTTTTCTTTTTCTTTTTATATATAATTATATATATATATATATGTATACATATATTTGTATATATATATATGTATTATTATACATACTATTTTATGTATATATATATGCTGTTTATATATATATATATTTTTCTTTTAATATATATATATATATATATATATATATATATATATATATATATATATATATATATATATATATATATTTTATATATATATATATATATATATATATATATATATATATATAATATATATATATATATATGTATGTGTATATATGTATTTATGTACATATATGTATATATGTATATATTTTCTTGTGAGTATATTTCATGGTTAGTAAATATTATATATATATTTTCATGTGTATATATATATTATTATGTATACACTTTATAATTAAATGTTTTCTTATATATATATATATATTGTATATATATATATATACATATTATATATATATATATATATATATATATATATATATATATATATATATTTATATATATATATATATATATATATATATATATATATATATATATATATATATATATAAAATATATATATATATATATATACACTTTATAAATTAAGTATTTTTTTGATACATAGATATATGTACTTTTTACATATGCATGTATATTTTCACTATACATAATTTTGCCTTATTAAAATAATAATATTTATTTTGCACTATTACCAAATTGTATTTTTAGTATATTTAAATTACTGCAACCATTTGGTGTCCAAGCCTAGCATGGGTTTTTGGGCCCAAATGTGTTTTCACACATTCAAGACCTGTACAAGTCATATTGGACTTGATTCATGGCCTTGGGTCCTGTATTTGAACTTTGGTTCAAATTATATACATGGACAAAATACGCAGATAATTAATTATTTAATTTCAATTGTGTGCAATGCTGTTTTTGATTTTCTAAAAATACTTAGAGTACTGTTAAAATTCTGGAAAAATAGTATTTAGATACTATATTAATTTAGCTAATTTAGTATAATTTTTGTAGTATTTAATTTACTGTTTTGCCACTATTTTGGCATATGAAACCAAAACTCATTTTCTGTATACGTAGGAAAACTGATTTTTATAAAATATTTGTACTGGTAAATAAACTCCAGAAAAATTATAATAAATTTTTATGATTAACAAGGATCACTTTGATACTTTACTTTAAGTAAAACTAGGCTTTTTGTCTATCTCTAAAATTGTTAGAACACAATGATCATTTGATTTATTTATTGATTAATTACGACTTGTAGCTTTTTGTGTTATTTTGAGTTTTAGCCGTATTGAACCCCACCCCTCACTAGTGTAAAGACCCTACAAAGTTAGTTAAAGTAGTGTGTCACCCCACATTGGTCTCCTATGTCAAAGTCATCATTTTGGCTAGGTGCCCAGTCACAAGTCGTGTTTCACCAATTAGTGTCCTAGTGTTTTAGCTTAGTGTAAAAGCTAAGTTATTGTATTTACTTCTACAGTGATGAGTTACCGGACATCCATAGCACTGTTATCGCAGCTTGTTTCATTTTGCTTTGCTAGAGGCAAGTACTTTCTACGAACTTTACATATTGTCACATAAATGAACTGCAAAATCTACCATGTTAAATGCTGATCCTTGGGGTAGCAAGTTAAAACGTCACATGTTGTACTTCCAGTTACTACCATGCTTAGAACAGTTTTTATGTATCTCTCACATGATAGAATATGGGTTATGGGGAAACTAGTAGCTGAGTACGTGATCATGCCCCCATTATCGTACCGAGCAAAGTTCATTCTATATGATACTGCGCCGTAGGCCATTATCCCGTATTTCTGTACGGATGTACACCTATGCTTGTGCACTTGTACGTATGTACATTTTATTTACATTGTGCCTCAGTACATTGTATATTGACCGATCACATACCTGCTACAGTTTTAAACATTACATATATATCTGTCTCTATGACATATGTGTCCTTGCCATGATAGACTATGTGATGACATGTTTCCAGTTATTCCTCTCATGTTCATTTCTATGTTTCATATGCTAGTTTGTTAGATTCAGTACTTGCTCCCGTCCTGACAGGATAACGTTGTAGGTGTCCTTACTGAGGAGGAGTTACTCTGCGACACATATTATGGAGATACTGCCGAGGACCCGGCTTTGCCATACGAGGATGTTCCTGCGGGAAGACTCGTCTAGTTTGCTTAGCTGTTTGGGATATTTAGTGTAGTCATGTATTAGGCTACATATTTTGTAACTGGACATGTATCCAGTTTTACATTTCAGTTCACTTGTACTTGGACATTTTACTATATACGACGACTTTTGTGTTTGGAGCATTTATGATTCTTCTTCACTTATAGAACTGTTAGCACATTTAGTCTTATCCTGTTGTCTTTAGAATAGCTTACTACGTTTTATCTCAATGTAGGCTGGGCATGACTCGGCCTGGCCCAACAATTTGGGTAGCGGGTCGTGACAGGGCATCCTCCACAAACCGCATCACCCGAGCGGAAGTAGCGCATATATATGTCGAGAGAAGAAGGAATTCACAAAACCCTAACCCTTCGCACGACCAGGTCGACCTCCCGTTGAGTTGGCGCACCTTCGCGCCGCCCTGCACCGTCGTGACAAGCGCCGGAGCGCCGCCAAGCCACTATGGGCGACCGAAAACAGAGCGATTCTCTGTTTTGTCGACAGCAGGTACCCGTTTTCCCGATTAAAATTTCGCTTGTTTTCGTAACCAAATTTTGACCTGTAAATTTCTACGTGTAGATGGGTTAATCCTCTACAAGGCCCTTCAATTAGATCGATCTGGTTTACTTTAGATTATATTTGAGAATTCTTGAAAAATCAGGAAAAATCACAAAACTTAGAATGCAAACACTGTTTCCAAACCCTTTTCCAAACCCTGTTTGGGAAGGCGAATTTATGTCGATCTATTGCGAGGTTTAGAAATCTATTAAAACAGATGCAATAACAACCTAACCGTGATAGAAACCCAATTATTATTTTTGTTTCTAGTTGTTTAGTCAGCGTTATAAATCAGATTGAAAATCAAAATAAAAACATGAAAAATAGTTTTTGAAAACTTGAAAAATCCTTCGATACGACGTGCGTCCCGCTAAACCGGGCGACGTGGTCGTGCACCGCAAGCATCGAATAGCACGTACGGATATTGCGGATGTGTCGGCTTTGATGTAATTCAAATTGGTCGCGTGTGCGCAATGAATTTGATACGTATCCGTCGAAATTTACCGTATCGGTCTCTGTGCAAATTTTCTAATTACTTTGTGCACATTCATCAGATCGAGGCAAAACTTGTGCCAGCAGGACCGTATCGTTTTTCTGGTCCTATATGCCAAGTTTGGTCCGATTCTGAGACAGTTGATCGGATCACCGTTTTGCAGGCTCCACGATCCGATTCAACGGATAATTTTGTGCACGGCCCACCGGAATCCAAAATTGGACATACCGTTGGGTTCGTATCATCAAAACGAATCCGTAGACATGTAGTTTGACAACTTTAGAGACCATTAACTTTGGCACGCTTTTTGGTGCAAAGCGGGTCCAACGACGGACATTATTTTTGCCCAAAATTACCGTTTTACCACTGTATCCAGAATTGGACTTAAGAACAGATAATTCTAGCTAATTTAACAATTCTGAGAATATTGGCAATATTTATTTCAGCTTTCGAAGACAGTTGTGATGATTTGGACTTTAGGGCTTAGCAGTTGACTATATTGTTGTTGGATCTGCATGCAACCTCCAGACAAGATACCTTGCCTCCCTCTACAGTTTATTTACATGCATATTTCTATTATTATATAGTTTTACTGGTTGATTATTGACATGTGATTTGTACATCGTGTATGATATTAAATATATAGCCTTGTTCCTAGTTAGCTTTATAGTTCATATTTGATCTATTCTCCTGTGTATCGTGATTGAGTCATGTCGTGTCATCACCTGTACTTAGACTGAGTCACATCGTGTCATAGGATGGATAAGTCATAACGGAACTGTTGTACCTTGAATTCTTGAAGCTAACCTGCGAGTCCACACTAGGGACGAGGGTTAGTAGTTATCTGTATCTTGATTTCGTGAAGCTAACCTGCGAGTCCACACTAGGGGCGAGGGTTAGTAGTTGATCAAACCTGCGAGTCCACATTAGGGGCGAGGGTGATCTCTTGAAGCTAACCTGCGAGTCCATATTAGGGACGAGGGTTAGTAGTTATCTGTTCCGTACCTGCAAGTCTACACTAGGGGCGAGGGTGATTCTTGATGCTAGCCTGCGAGTCCTCACTAGGGGCGAGGGTTAGTAGTTGTTTCAAACCTACGAGTCCACACTAAGGGCGAGGGTTTGAGTATCCATTGATCTCGTGACATGTTTTCTCTTGTTCTCCTCCAGCAGTTCGTTTATGCGTAGTGGTTCTTCTAGTCGTGTATAGTCGTATTTTCGTATTGATTGGACTTTTCCTATTTATTTCCTGTATTTTCTTTATTGTATGATAAACTGCTAGATAGGCATGTTTTTATGTATCTTGCTTTGTCCCCTAAGGGCCTGATGATCTCTTCAGGTTTAGTGATTGTATGGAGTTAGCTGGTTATTCTGGATGGCGGATGTGATGATACGCTTGCGGGATTCAGGTATCGTCATTACGTTTATTATCCGCTCGTGCTTTATGTTCCTTATCATGATATACTCTTCTGGTTAGTTACTTTTATAGACTCATATCATTTCTTAGATCTAATCGGACATATATGCTAGTGGGCTGCAGACCACGACCCATAGTGTTTATTCATATTTCGTATTCTTATTGTGGATTGAGATATAGATTGCATTGCCATGATTTGGCAGTATACCATAGCCTTGACAGCATTTACGTATTCGAGAGGGGCTGGAGTCCGTTCGATACGTAGCTGGCTTGCTCACGTGCTTGCGTCCGAAAAGCGGGTGCAGATCGTGACAAGTTTTTTTGTGGCCCATACAGGTCAGAGCATATCGTACCGGTTACGTAACTATACTGGCACGAGCCTGCGACTATGACTAAACCTTAGAATCTCAATCCACACTGCCTTGAAAATTCTTCTAAAAATTCTCTACGTCCTTGAAACTCCATAATTGCTCTCGATTATACTTCCTTGCTTTCCGCACCATTGATTCTCGTCCTTGAAACTCCATATGTCCTAGATATTTTTTGGTAGAATTATTAGCCACTAGTTAGAAGATGATAAGACTTTAGTGACCGTGTTTTGAGAAGTTGTGTGACCAAAGGTGGATAGAAGTCCTCAAGTATTCGGAGTGATGAAATGACTAAAGAAGGTTACAAAATATTTTGAGAGATTAAATTTGAGGAGATTAAGGTAATAGTAGACTTTGAATTTTAAGGGATAGTCATGAATTAGAATTTCGAGGACGAAATTATTTTTAAGGTGGGTAGATTTATAGCTCCCCTTCCCGAAATTTTTTAAAAATATTTTATTATTATTATTTATTTAATTTAAATGGTAATTTTTAGAATTTTATAAATAATTGTTTAGTTAATTATTACGGTAGATGACTCTAGTCATGGTTAGGAATTGGAGTACTAGATGACCAAGAATTTGGGCACGGATGGTGCAATGGCGTGCTTTGACTAGCGTATTAGCTGTGGTAAGGAAGGCCAAGCCATCGGTGTGCCCTAACTAGGAAAACCAGGCCAGGTTATAGCATGACCATTATAAATAGTTTAATTATTTATTATTAGATTTAATGATTTTAGGAGACCCGATTGTACCAAGTTGGCCCAGACTGAACCCAAACCATGCACAAGCCTATGTAGACATATAGTACGTCCAAAGAGGCCCATGTAGATAATTATGGAGGTAATATAATTAGTGTATTTATTTTAGTAGATAAATAAGTGATTTTATATAAATGGGTTTTGTATATGAGATGTGTGTATTGATGTTTGGTTTCTGAGTGTATGATGGCATGTCCTAGGAAATGTCTTTTGGGATGGTGAGAATTGCTAGGCTATATGTATACTGGTGAATATATAGGTACATATATTTAGGGTATACAAATACCTGGCATTACATGTATATTAAGATATCTTATTTATATAAACTTCATAAATATTTATTATATTTAATTAAAGTGTGTATATATATAAATATATATACATATGTATTAGTAGCTTATTTGATAGACTTGTTTTATATAAATATAATATATGCATATTATATGGTATATAGGTATTTATCACATATGTATAAATGTACATGTAAATAAATATAAATAGTCATATAAATAATATATCTATATAGAACAAAAGAAATAAATTATAAATACTTTTATTTTATATATGCAAAGATATGTATATGTATATCTATACTTGTATATATGCAAATATATGCATTGTATATATATGCAAATATGTATATTAGTATATCTATATTTGTATGCATATATAAATGTATATAGGTGTATATGTAAAGCATTAAAACAAAAGAAAAAGAAATAGAAACAGCCCAGCCTACAGGCCCATACTTCCCCGCCCAGCCCACAGTGGAGAGGCCCAGCCTCAGCCCTGGGCTCAGCCCGAGCGGGCATCCTCCACAAACCGCAACACTCGAGCAGAAGTAGCGCATATATATGTCGAAAGGAGAAGGAATTCACAAAACCCTAACCCTTCGCACGACCAGGTCGACCTCCCGTTGAGTTGGCGTACCTCTGCGCTGCCCTACACCGCCGTGATAAGCGCTGGAGCGCCGCCAAGCCGCTGTGGCCGACCGAAAACAGAGCGATTCTCTGTTTTGTCGACAGCAGGTACCCGTTTTCCCGATTAAAATTCCGCTTGTTTCCGCAACCAAATTTTGACCTGTAAATTTCTAAGTGTAGATGGGTTAATCATCTATAAGGCCCTTCAATTAGATCGATCTGGTTTACTCTAGATTATATTTGAGAATTCTTGAAAAATCAGGAAAAATCACAAAACTTAGAATGCAAACACTGTTTCCAAACCCTGTTTGGGAAGGCAAATTTATGTCGATCTATTGCGAGTTTTAGAAATCCATTAAAACAGATGCAATAACAACCTAACCGTGATGGAAACCCAATTATTATTTTTGTTTCTAGTTGTTTGTTCAGCGTTGTAAATCAGATTGAAAATCGAAATAAATACATGAAAAATAGTTTTCGAAAACTTGAAAATCCTTCGATACGACGTGCGTCCCGCCAAACCGGACGACGTGGTCGCACACCGTAAGGATCAAAAGATGCGTACGGATATTGTGGATGTGTGAGCTTTGACGGAATTCAAATTGGCCGCGTGTGCGCGACGAATTTGATGCGTATCCGTCGAAATTCACCGTATCGGCCTCTGTACAAATTTTCTAATTACTTTGTGCATGTTCATCAGATCGAGGCGAAACTTATATCAGCAGGACCGTATCGTTTTTTGGGTCCTGTATGCCAAGTTTTGTCCGATTCTGAGACAGTTGATCGGATCGCCGTTTTACGGGCCCTACGATCCGATTCAACGAGTAATTTTGTGCACGGTCCACCGGAATTCAAAATTGGACATACCGTTGGGTTCCATCAAAACGAATCCGTAAACATATAGTTTGATGACTTTAGAGACCATTGACTTTGACACGCTTTTCGGTGCAAAGTGGGTCTAACGGCGGATATCGTTTTGCCCGAAATTACCGTTTTGCCCCTGTATCCAGAATTGGACTTAAGGACAGGCAATCCTAGCTAATTTGACTATTCTGAGAATGTTGGCAATGTTTATTTCAACTTTCGGAGACAGTTTTGATGATTTGGACTTTAGGACTTTGCAGTTGACTATATTGTTGTTGGATCTGCGTACAACCTCCAAGAAAGATACCTTACCTCCCTCTACAGTTTATTTACATATGTATTTCTATTATTATATAGTTTTACTGGTTGATTATTGACATATGATTTGTACATCGTGCATGATAGTATATATATAGCCTTGTTCCTAGTTAGCTTTGTAGTTCATATTTGATCTGTTCTCCTGTGTATCGTGATTGAGTCGTGTCGTATCATCACCTGTACTTGGACTGAGTCACATCGTGTCATAGGATGGATAAGTCATAACGGAACTGCTGTACCTTGAATTCTTGAAGCTAACCTGCGAGTCCACACTAGGGGTGAGGGTTAGTAGTTATCTGTATCTTGATTTCGTGAAGGTAACCTGCGAGTCCACACTAGGGGCGAGGGTTAGTAGTTGATCAAACCTGCGAGTCCACATTAGGGGCGAGGGTGATCTCTTGAAGCTAACCTGTGAGTCCACATTAGGGGCGATGGTTAGTAGTTATCTGTTCCGCACCTGCGAGTCCACACTAGGGACGAGGGTTATTCTTGATGCTAGCCTGCGAGTCCACACTAAGGGCGAGGGTTAGTAGTTGTTTCAAACCTGCGAGTCCACACTAGGGGCGATGGTTTGAGTATCCATTGATCTCGTGACATGTTTTCTCTTGTTCTCCTCCAGCAGTTCGTTTATGCGTAGTGGTTCTTCCAGTCGCATATAGTCGTATTTTCGTGTTGATTGGACTTTTCTCGTTTATTTCCTGTATTTTCTTTATTGCATGATAAACTGCTAGATAGACATGTTTTTATGTATCTTGCTATGTCCCCTGAGGACCTGATGATCTCTTCAGGTTTAGTGATGCATGGAGTTAGCTGGTAGTTCTGGATGACGGATGTGATAATACGCTTGCGGGATTCAGGTATTGTCATTACGTTTATTATCCTCTCGTGCTTTATGTTCCTTATCATGATATACTCTTCTGGTTAGTTACTTTTATAGACTTATATCATTTCTTAGAGTCTAATCGGACATATATGCTAGTGGGATGCAGACCACGACTCATAGTGTTCATTCATGTTTCGTATTCTTATTGTGGATTGAGATATAGATTGTATTGCCATGATTTGGCAGTATACCATAGCCTTGACAGCGTTTATGTATTCGAGAGGGGCTGGAATCGGCTCGATACGTAGCTGGCTTCCTCACGTGCTCGCGTCCGAAAAGCAGGTGCGGGTCGTAACATACACATATCAAAATGCTGCTGGGTCAGCGGCATGAAACGACCAGATGGAGGAGGCACAGAAGGCGCTGCTGTCGAAGAAGTGGCCTGTGCTTCATGGGAGGATGAAGCACGAGACACGGAGGCACCAGGGACAGAGCGGAAGACGGCAAGAAGTGAGGGAACACCGTCCGATTGGCATAGAGAGAGGTCCACGCCTTTGGCCTCAAGAATTAGGATGATAAAGGCGCCATAGTTGAGTGATTGTTTCCCCGCATGAAGGACAGAGAAGAAGGCGTTGAGGAGAGTCTTGGGGAACGACCAAGTCTTCTTCGAGTACAAAAAGTACATACAAACTAGAGCATCATTGGTGATAGCATCGTAGTTGCCGGACTTGGGGTAAAGAGTGTGGCAGATGATCCGTTGGAGCTCGTAATAGAAGGGCTCCAATTGCTTCGAGAGGGCCAGAATGGCAGGAGGATTTGGTCCCTTGCAGATAATGTCGCAGAACTCATCGAAGGAGACTTCGACGGTAGGATAGAGACCGGCCAAGGTCGGAAGAGCATCTCCGAGATTTGGGATCTCGAGAATCTCCGTAATGTCGCGAGCCGTGAGGCAAAAATGACGATCATTGACCATGGTCTCGATGGCATTATTGGCCAGATCAGGAATGAGGTTGCAGTAGAAAAGGCGTACTACCGTCGGATAGACAGGCACTTGCCGACGCAGAAGAGAGGAGAGGCCGTCAGTCTTAAAAAGTGAGAGGTGGCCAGAGAAGACGTTCCAATTGATAGCCTTTCTTTTGTGGACGGCATGGTTGGCAAAGTGATGGAACCACGCATCGACAGCAAGGGCGGATGTGAAGATCTTGGGATCATAGACGCCATTGGGTAGGGGCACCGGAGGGAATGGGTTGAAAACGATGGTGGAGCGAGATCGTTTGAGATTGGCCATGGAGTTTGATGGTAAGAGAAAGAAGAGAGAGGAAAGGATTATGGAGAGGAGGAAGAAGAAGGAATTGGAGTTTTAAGGAGAAGAGGAGAGAGATGGTATTAATGAAGGGGAGTTTTGAAAGAAGAGATGAATATAATAAATGAAGGGGGTTTTAAAAAGAGAGAGGGATGTGAAAGGATGGGATAGGTAATTAATGAAGGATGTGAATGAAGGGATGGGTATTAAATGAGGGGATTTGAAAAGATTTAAAAGAAAAGAAAAGATTATGGTGGGGCCCGATAGCTGAGTTGACCGGCTGTCTCCGCCGTAAACAGCATGCCGTCGGCATGCCGGTGGATGCCGACGGTATACCGATTATGCGTACAAAAAATTATTTTGAACGCGAATCGGTATGCTGCCAAAATACCGCCGTATGTCGTCGGTGTGCCGTCTGAGTAGAGCTAGATGTCAAGATTAATGATGCCTAATTCTCGACAAAGAAAAATGAAACGATCCTCCGGGAGAGGTTTGGTGAAGATGTCAGCCAGTTGATAAGTAGTGTCAATAAAATCAAGGCTAATATCCCCCTTTTATTGATGGTCACGAAGAAAATGGTGTCTAATCTCAATGTGCTTCGTACGTGAGTGACAAATTGAATTTTTTGTGAGATTTATAGATCTAGTATTATCACATTTAATGGAAGTGCAAGTAGAAGAGATACCATAATCTACAAGTGTTTGTGACATCCAAAGAATTTGTGCACAACAGCAGCCGGCCGCTATATACTCGACCTCAGTAGTTAAAAGTGTAACAGAATTTTGTTTCTTACAAAACCAAGAATTTTCCAAGGAATTGACATGTGCCGCTAGTACTTTTTCGGTCAATTTTGCATTCGACAAAATCTGCATCCGAGAAGCCGAGAAGCTCAAAGGATGAAGATTTCGGATACCAAAGTCCCATATTAATGGTGCCTTTGAGATACCAAAAAATACGCTTTACAGCACATAGTGCTATTCCTTTGGATTTGCTTGGTATCGTGTACAAAGACAAACACTAAACATAATATCAGATCGGCTAGCAGTTAAATAGAGTAAGCTCTCGATCATACCTCGATACTTACGAATGTCGACCGAGATACCGTCTTCATCATTATCAAGTTTTGTCGTTGTTGCCATAGGAGTCCTTATTGATTTGGATGAGTCAAGTTCGAAGCGTTTGAGAAGATCTTTTGTATATTTGGCTTGATTGATGAAGGTTCCTTTGGGGCCTTGTTTGATTTGCAACCCCAAAAAGAAGGATAGTTCTCCCATCATGCTTATTTCAAATTCTTCCTGCATTACTTTAGCAAATGCTACACAAAGTGCATTGTTAGTGGAACCAAAAATAATATCATCGACATAAATTTGTACTAACAATAGTGTGCCATTAAGGGATTTGATAAAAAGTGTAGTGTCAACTTTGCCCTTAGAAAAGTTGTGAGAGATAAGAAAATAACTAAGACGCTCATACCAAGCACGAGGAGCTTGTTTGAGGCCATAAAAGAGCTTTGTGTAATTTGAAAACGAGATGAGGAAATTGAAAATCTTCAAAGCCAGGAGGTTGCTTAACATAAACTTTCTCTTTAATAATGCCATTTAGAAAAGCACTTTTAACATCCATTTGAAAAAGTTTGAAATCATTAAATCAAGCAAAAGCACATAACATGCGAATAGATTCAAGACAAGCAACCAGAGCATAGGTTTCATCGTAGTCAATGCCTTCCTCTTGGTTATAGCCTTGAGCAACCAATCGGACTTTGTTACGAGTGACTAACCCATCTTCATTAAGTTTATTACGAAACACCCATTTAGTTCCAAGGGGTGGTTGTGAGGTTTAGGGACAAGTTCCCAAACCTTGTTTCGCTCAAATTGATTTAGCTCTTCTTGCATTGCTATCATCCAAAATTTATCATGAAAAGCATCATTAATATTTTTAGGCTCTATTTGAGAAATAAAAGCCACGTTTGTACAAAAATCACGAGTGGAGGATCTAGTACTAACACAAAAAGAAGGATCACCAATGATAAGATCCTTAGGATGACTAGGGACAAATCTCCATTCCTTTGGGAGGTCCTCTTGAGGAGGCTCTAGTGATGGAGAATCTTTGGTTGGAGGAGTCACAATTTCATCGTTAGATGAAGAGGGACGAGGGTCTCCAATCGAAGAGTTCTCCAAACTAAAAGAGATGTCATCAATATCATCAGATGAGGAGGATATAGAAGAGTTAAGTTCATCAAAAGAGACATTAATTGACTCTTCGATAACAAGACTTCTTTTGTTAAAGACCTGAAAACCTTTACTATGTATTGAGTAGCCAAGGAAAGTACCTTCATAAGATTTTTTTTTTTAAATTTGCCTAGGTTGTCCTTGGTATTCAAAATAAAACATTAGTATCCAAAAACTTTAAAATACTCAATATAGAAAATTTTGTCAAACCAAAGCTCATATGGAGTCTTTTTAGAAATAGGTCTAATTAAGACCCTATTTATAACATGATATGCTGTGTTAACGGCTTCCGCCCAAAAGTATTAGGGGAGCTTATATTGGTTTAACATAACCCGGGCCATATCGCCAAGGGTTCTATTCTTTCTTTCCACAACACTATTTTGTTATGGAGTTCGAGGGCAAGCAAAATCGTGACCAAAACCATTCTTTTCGCAAAATCTTTTAAAATCGGCATTGTCAAATTCTCCTCTATGATTACTTCTAATTTTATTAATAGTAATGCCTTTCTCCTTTTGAACACGTTTACAAAAGGCAACAAATTCACGAAAAGTATCACTTTTATTTGTAAGAAAAATGATCCAAGTAAATCTTGAAAAATCATCAACCAAAACAAAAGTATAAAGTTTACCTCCAAGACTAGCTACTTTACTAGGACCAAATAAATCCATATGAATAAGTTGAAGTGGCCTAGTGGTACTCACAGAGTTGATGGATTTGAAGGATGACTTGGTCAACTTACTTTTCTCACATTCTTCACATACCATATCCTTTTTGAAGGAGATACTTGGAAGCCCTCTTACGAGCTTCTTGGTAGCAAGACGGGAGATGGTATCCATGTTAGCGTGTCCAAGCCTCATGTGCCAGAGCCAACTTTTATCGTTCTTTGCAACTAAGCACCTGTCATTGTTAGTACCTTCAACAAGATAGAGAACATAGATATTGTTTTCTCTAATGCCTTCATACACCGTAGATCCACTAGAGCTATTGGTAATGAAGCATTTGAGTTTAACAAATTTAATATCATAACCATTATCCGTAAGATGACTGATACTAAGAAGGTTATGTTTGAGATTTGTAACAAGACAAACATTCTTAATACAAGGATAAGGAGGGGAGCCGATATTACTATTTTCTATGATGTGGCCTTTTAGATTGTTACCAAAGGATACATGTCCTTCTTTCTTCATCGATAGCGTTGTAAAAAGTAAAGCATCACCGGTAATGTGCCGTGAGCAACCGCTATCGAGGTTCCACTTGCTTCTAGCATGAGAAGGATTCTTCATCTACAACATAAGTTGAAAATGAACATTTTGGTACCTAAGATTGTTTGGGTCCTTGATTGTTAGCCTTAGGAACCCATTTAAAAACTTTTATATCAACCTATTTCCTTGTTTGACAATAGTTAGAGGTATGTCTAAGTAGACCACAATAGTTGCACATCATGGAAGATTTAGAAGAGAATGTGTGAGTGTTATGCATATGTGGAGCTTTAGTACGAGGAGTTCTATCATGAGTGTTATGGTAATGATAATAGAAAGCATGATGTGAGATATTCTTCTTAACAAAGGGTCCTTTCCTTGTGTTAGGATATGACCTATGTGTTGTGTTCTTGTTCATGTAAGAATTATGACTAGTATTGTGATGAGTGTAGGCGTGTCTTGGAGCATGTGTGCGAGCCATATTCTTATCAACTACTTTCTTACCATGCACAAGAAGATAATTATACTTAGTAGAGTTATCATATTCTCTTCTATTAGCAGCTTGAACTTTATGCATAGTAAAGTCATAAGCCCTTCTGAGGGATTGAATCTCATCATCCTTTTTCACAATAATGACTTGAGATTCTTGTAACTTGAGTCGCAAAGACTATATCTCATCCGTGTCAGAGGCGGAAGATTCTCCTTTTACATCAGTAATGATGTTGGAAAGTCTTTCTACTTCTAGTTTGTATGCCTCAACCTCTTTTAGAGATTTCTTGTACTTATTTCTAACACCTTTGTGTTCCTCGTGTAATTCAAGAATGACATTTTCCAAATCATCATAAGAGAGAGTATTCAAAGAGAGGTCATCGAGTACCTCATCGGTTCCCATGAGGCAAACACTTGCATTGTGTTTGCATTCTTTGTCGTTGTCTGAATCGCTAGCATCACTTTCACACCAGATGCTAGTGTTGGCATATTTCCTGGAGGAAGCGCTTCCTTTGTTAGACTTCTCGTACTTACTAGAGTCTCTTCTTGTCATAGGGCAATCTCTTTTGATGTGTCCAGTTCTCCCGTATTGGTAGCAAGCAGGATCTTCATCGTTGTCCCGTCTAAAGCGGTTGGCTTTGTTGAACTTGAGGAACTTTCGAAAATGTTTTACGGTAAGAGCTATTTTTTTATCATCATCCGACTCGTTATCGTCGGAACTATCCTTTGAGTGGGATTTTGTAACCTTGAGAGCCAGAGACTTCTCCTTTTCTTTGGCCTTCTTCTTCTCCTTTTCTTGCATGGATGACTCCTCCTGATCTTTTATGTCAAGTTCATGAGTCATAAGCGTCCCCATAAGGATCTCAAGGTTCATGGTTGTCAAGTCGTTCCCCTCAATGATGGCGGTAGCTTTAAGAATCCATCCTTTAGTTAACCCTCTGAGAATTTTTCTGATCTTTTCATGAGCAGGGTATTCCTTACCAAGAGAAGAAAGAGGGTTAATGATATCACCGAAACAAGTAAACATGCAAGTAATAGACTCATCTTGTTTCATTTTAAATGATTCATATTCTTGTGTGAGTCTACTAATCTTTGATTTCTTGTGATGTTACCTCGTGAGTAACTTCTAGCAATTTCCAAATTTCATTTGAAGTCTTGCAAGTAAAAATTCTATTGAATTTACTGCTATCGAGAGCACAGTAAAGATCGTTCATAGCCTTAGCATCTCGACTAACAAGCTTCTTGACATTCTCAGTGAGTTTATCCCTAAGGGTGTCAGAAGCAACATCCTCAATAACTCCGGAAGGAGTAGGAAGACCATTTATCACACAATCCCATAAATCGAAATCTATAGACTTCAGATAAATGCTCAGCCTAATTTTCTAATAGTTATAGTTAGTTCCATCAAATATATGAGGTCTATTTATGGAGTGTCCCTCATTGTGGAATGTGTTGATACTAGGGTTAGTGGCCATGGATCACTCTTAGGGTGTAAATCTAAATCAAGAGAACAAAGCTCTGATACCAATTATAGAATCCTAGAGGGGGTAAATAGGGTAATAAAAAATTACTTAACACAAGTAAGCTAGTTTACTGAAGTAAATAAGAGAGAGAGAAAGAGAATCAAACACTCGATGTATCATGGTCTCCTCCCTAGAGGCAATCCAGTCCCGGAACTCTCTCCGACTTAAATCCACTATTGAGTAAATAGTTACACATGAGTTTCGATCCGAAGAACTCGCCAACTTCAACACGAGTTTGGATCCGAAGAACTCGCCAACTTCTTACACACGAGTTTTCTTACGAAGGCTCGTCAACTTCAAAAGGAAAGAAAAAGGAAACTGTTGATCTTCTATAACACTTGAAGATCAAAAAGTACAACTCTTGAATACTCTAGCACTTTTGGATTGGATGACAACTAAAACCTTGGGTAGAGTAGTAATAATGGAGCTCTTGGTTGTTAAAAAATTTAGGCTTAAGTGGATAACCTTCAAATGGAAGAAAGAAATCCATTTATATAGAAAACCAAAAAAGAATAGCATTTCCTGAACATAATACGGACGACATGCTGTCGGTATAGACCGACATACCGTCGGCATACCGTTCGAAACAGTAACGGTAATAAATATATCCGTTGGGGAGCATTTAATGCTAGTATCTTGTCCATTCAAAAATCAAATCTGATGAAGCCGGTATACCGTCGGTATACTGTAGTATGCCGTCGGTATACCGATGCTCGTCACAGAACATTTTGTGGTTCACAAAATGGTATACCGTCGATATACTGTAGTATGCCGTCGGTATGCCGAATTTTATCACAGAACATTCTGTGGCTCTCAAAACGGTATACCGCCGGTATACTGTAGTATGCCGTCGGTATGCCGATTTTTGTCACAGAATATTTTGTGAGCTCAGAAACGGTATACCGTCAGTACACAGCGGTATACCGTCGGTATGTCGTTTCTTTAGACATTAATTTTTGACTGAAAAATAGAAGAGCTTTATGTTTGTCATCCAACCTTAGGTGTTATACAGAAAGACCTAGACCTTGTACAGACTCAAAATCTTGAATCTTTTGAGAGCTGTCTTTGAGATGCGCTGGTCTTTTCTTCAGTCTTCTTTTAAGGACTTCCATAAGGCTTTGATGACTCGGCTTGAATGTACAGATCTTTTTGTAGGAGAGCTTTGAGGGATTCTCTGTTAGCTGAAATATAGAGAAAACTAAACTACGAAGATGCTGTTAATGTTATCAAAATAAGTGTGCCAATACTTACCCCCTTTCGACACAGTGGGCGCATGTTTGTTGCTTTCTTCGGTGGCGCCAGAAAGCTTGCGATGGTGGGCCATGTGCCCTTCGAGCACCTTGTACTATCCGAACATCTTGTCGCAAATCATACACTTGTACTCCAACGTCTGTTGATGTTATATCCTTCGGTGGAGGGAAGGGACAAGCGCTAGTGCGATGGCGGTGACGATGGCGGTGGTCGACAACGTCACTATTGGCGAGCATGATGAGACAGAGGATGAGGTACTCCTCCTCGATCGAACGATGGTCAAAGAAGTGGTGGTAGCTCTTCAACCGCTTTCGCTTGGGAAGGAGGACGTTGCTCTCCTCGTCGTCGTTGGCCGAATTTATGATACTAGAGACATGATTAATTTGGTTGGTTTGGTATAAAGCGTTTAAAAAATCAAGTTGGAAATGGAGAAAAGATGGATAATTGGATTATCTAATTATCATAATTTTAATAGCTAAAACTAATTATCACAATTTAATTTGTAAAACTAATTACAATAATTTTAATTATTATAATATGCTCTCCTACTTTTTATTTCTCGCTTTCTTATCCTAACCAAACAATTGTTCCATACATGAAGACAAGTAAGTGCATGAATAATGAATTACCATCCATTTTTCATCTTTGAAAGTGCAATTCCAAGTATTCCTCCATTTATGCTTACCAAATATACCCTTTTTTTTACCATTGATGGATTTCTATAGGGTTGTGGTTTGGTTTGATTGGTATGGATTTGGTAAATACTTTTGGTTTTTTTTTTTTTTGCTTTTTTGCTAAGCTAATTCCATTCTTATGTGCAGCGTTTAAAAAAAGGGGGAACATATTTTCAAAGGTGATTAAAAGCAACGATCTTGTTTTGGTTTTGTTTTTGTTTTTTGTCTTTGATATTCAGAGCATGAAGAGTTTTTTAACGGTACATGAAATGTTGTCAAAAATTGTCCCAAATTAAACCTAGATGAGAAACCCAATTTCGGGGTTGGTTTTATGAAAAACCCACCCGTAGGGTGGGTTTTATGAAATGCCTAGAATTATATATTTTCACGTTAAATATTCCAAGATTCCCTTTAGATGCTCTGTATTTACAAAATTGATATTTTGATAATACCATAAATACCCCTTCGCGCAATTTTGATCATATATATGAGTTTAAATTCACAAACTCAGATTTGGATTGTGATTTTCGTCTTCTTCTTCTTCACGAGAGATCTGAATTCCATTGCTCTCATATTCAGCATAGATCGCAAAGATTTTTTATAGTTCACTGTGATTTTTTTAGTTGAACTCCAATCATCGCTCATCATCATCGATCATTATCATCATCATCATCATCATCATCATCATCATTATCATCATCATCTTCGTGTAGAGATTTAAAGTTTTCCAACGATTAGGTCAATTGTAGAGAGAAGATCTTCTTCTTCTCTTTCTAAAGATCTTAAAACAAGGTGAGAGTTAAGATATGTAGAAATTCATTCATCATCTACTACAACAAAAAGGCCTATTAATAACGCTCGATAAGACGTATTGATGACGCCTGATACCTAAGCGTTATCAAAGTTCAAAATACCTTTTTTCTATGACGGTTTGGGCTAATTCTGGGCTTTTTATAACGTTTATAAAATAAAGCGTTATTGATAATTGAGAGTGGTGGCAAACTTGTAATATTTTTTAAGTTTAATTGTTGGCAAAAATTTTGCTATAGCCCGCGCTTCAACAAAAAACTCGCCTCTCCCCCAAAACCTTCTGGTCTTCTCCTTCTCCTCCTTTCTTCTCCCTCCTCTCCCCCAACTCCAAAACCCTAACTCTAGTTCAGCAAGTTAACACTCTCCTCTCCTCTTCTTCTTCTCCTTCCTTTCCCCCAACTCCAAAACCCTAATCCTAGATCCAAAATCTTCGAGGAGGGCCTCACGCTCCTCGTCGCCCTCCAGGACAAGCTCGAGGCCGTCGCGCACGCGATCGACAAGAACGCGAAGGAGGAGCGTTAGGGTTCTGATCATCCTCTTCTTCGCGCTCTCCCTCTCCTTCCTCTTCCCCATTCTCGTGCTTCTTCCCGACCCCTAGGCTCTCGTTCCCTCTCTCGAATTTTCTACAGGGCTTGCTTCTGCAAGTGCAGATTCTCGCGAGCCCTAGTCTACCTCCAGATCGTACTCGGTTTCTTCGTTGTCGTCGCCAGCGTCACCAGCCTCCACCGCCTATACTCCACCGGCCTCCAGTTGTTAGGGTTTCATGAAGGATGGAGCCTCGCATGGGGAATAAATTTCGGCTCGGCCGGAAGATCGGCAGCGGATCGTTCGGAGAGATCTACCTAGGTTTGACCTTTGAAAAAATCTCCTTTTTAGGTTTTAATTTGGTAAAAAAGAAAAATCTCTGTGGGTTCTAAATTTTCGAGATTGTGTGTTTTGGTACAGGGACTAATGTTCATACGAATGAAGAGGACGCCATAAAACTTGTGAGTGTACTCATCGATCGCATTCTCATACAATTAGGAATTGATTCTTTTTTTTTCTTTTTCTTTTCGTTCTTCTAAGGATCATCAATTGTTCTTTTATTAATTGCGTGTTGTTTATATGAGTTGAACAAGAAAACCTGTATAAAAATTATAACCCAACAACCCACTAGTACTTCAAGCTCGTAGAATTGTAATTGTAGCTTGTTCTTGCAAAAAATATACTCAAGTGTCAGTGGGACAATCTTTCTAAATGCAGGTTAATGCACTTAAGGTGCACCCTCCAAGTTTTCCTATGGTAGCAAAGAGTCTATACAATGATTAACAAATCCTTTGACTTGTGCTATATGTAATTAGAAGTTCTTGATTACGTAACCCATTTAGCAAATCCTTGATTTATTCCGTTCTTTGAGCTTGCTAACTATATTTTGCAAATCCTCGAATCGTCTTTCTTTGTTAATAGTGTGATATCTTGAATCATTGTATTCTTTAATTGAATTGATCTGTTTGATATAGTAGCATCCTCCTCTAAGCATTTTTTTACTTGACATAAGGGGATCTTAAGATTTGTCTATAAAGCCATAGAGAAATTTGTTAGGTGGTTGTTAAAAAAGGAGTTAAGTAAACATCAGACAAATAGTTCATGTTGGAGAATATGGGTAAGTAGGTTTCTGGTCATGATTGACCAAAATTATGGTAAGTTTGAATGGTTGGCTCAACACCAATTTGGTGTATTTTAGAATTGTAGCTTACCACTATTCTGGTGAATCATGATCAGAAACCTACTTACCATATTCTCCAATAGTTCAGTTATTTAGTAAAACTTGTATAAAGCAACTTCTTCATGCAATACACTTTTATGCCGGCATATTGATACTCTCTCCTCTCATATGCATTGTAAGCACACTCTATGAAGTAATAAATCTGCTAATGGAAGTATATTTTCAGTGAAAATAGTCTCTTTTTATTTTTTGTATGTAATGCAGAACTGGTACCAAGAAGCGTCCAAGTTAAAGGCAAAATTTGAGTCTCTACAGCGCTCTCAGAGGTCAGCTTTCTTAGTCTTACTCCAACATAATTCTATTCTAGTTATTTAGTACGCATTTTTAATCTTAATGTTAACTGGAAGATAGTGACAAGTAATTTACGCTAGGCATTTGCTTGGAGAAGACCTTGGACCACTGAGTGTGAAAGAATTACAACAATTGGAACGCCAACTTGAGTCTACTCTATCACAAGCTAGGCAGAGAAAGGTTTGAAAATGTCGACTAGAATCTACTGGGAAACCATCTTATATATAGAGTGATATTTAACTGATTCTGTTTATTTTGAGAAACTTACTTATAACTTAACAATCATGATATTTAATTGAATAACACAACATATGAAAAATACCAAAACGTCAGAAGAAAATGATGATCCTGTGGTTGCAACAGTTGAAAATAATACATCAGATTTGGACTATCATAAACTAATAGTATATGATCTTATCGAACAAAGTGTGGCAATATTTATCATCCAATAAAATGACTAGGCACAGAAGAAGCTTGTAATGAGTCATGTAACTGGTATAAGTTCGGTACCTGACATATTTATAAGCTGAAACTACTGTAATTTTACATTTCATATTTGTGTATGCACAGTCCATGTTACTTACTTTCCAACAGAAAGTTGGTATATATGATCTTGTCTGATCAAATTATTTAGCATGAAAAGCTATAACAAAATTTTGGGGATCGAGAGGAAAAAGAGGACTATTTTTTTGATCCGTTTGCTCCCAACGACGAACTGGATCTGTTCTGGAACGAAATCGACAACGATCGCGTGGTGACAAGCTCGATTTCATCTTCAATTTATTTAATTTTGTGGATTTTTTAAGGATATTATCCATTATGGGAAGTTATCCTCTCTCCTGTTTTAGTAGTGGACAGGAAAGGAGGAGACTTGTGAATGAATTGGCCATGTCAAAACTGTCTGAATGTGGTTCTAGATCTCATTTCTTGCATATGCTCAATTGTTATGATCGTTATGTAGTTGTTTGTAATTAGTCAAAGCAAGCTTCTTTAATAGTTAAGATATATTAGGGCACGAATGCGAGATGATACCTTATAGTGTGTGAACAATGATAATATAGCTACTTATTTTCTTTCTGTCCATATAGGCACTAGGCACACACCAAGGAGCCAGTATTAAATTGTTTTCTTCTTGCAATAGTTATGAATCATGTTGCATACATTAATTTTTGGTGCGGGACTGGGACCCATACACCCTCTTTTCCCATGAATTTTATAAATCACTGTGTGCGTATGCGCTCATGTGTGCCTGTGTATATGCATATTCCTTAAGAAATTTTATGAAACTTGTAGAATTAGATTTTAAAGGAAATTCTAAAACTCAGTGTTCCCTTCATCTTTTAAAGTCGGTGTCCCTCAAAAATAAGTCAGTGCTTTAGATTTTAAACAGTGCATCTTGACATGCAAGGTGATTTCCTGTAGTTTCTGTTTCTGATTCACTATTAGCAAAGTATTATTGGAAAAGAGAATGACAGGAAAATACTTAGACCACTTCAAAATGTTTGACAGAACTTTGCCCTTATAAGTATAGCCCTTGAGTGTAGATTTGAATGGTATGGAGATGGTTTTTGTGTAAATTCATTTGATTTCGACTCTGAGGGTAGAGAATGACAGGAAAATACTTTATCAAACTTTAGTTTCCTGTTATTCCGTTGAAGTCTTTTTTTTAATATCATCTATTGTCGTCCTGAAGAAGAGTTAAAACGCAAGCAGACAATGCTTATGTTTTGTTGATGACTATTTAATAGCCAAAGCAGTCAGCAACCTTTAAATGGTTGATCTTCATTTGTGTGCTTTCTTCTTTTCCTGTTCCATTCCTCATGTTATCTTATTCTGGTTCCACTTGGGTTTTTCATTTGATAATGGATTGGATTGTGAGTATTTCTGATCCGTGGGCTAATCTTTATCGGCTCTCAACTTGTTCTGTAAGATTGTGTCATTTGATGGTACAGCTTGTGGTTCCTAGAGCTGTTATAAATGATGTCAAGCTTGGATTATGTTTTTTTCCTTTGTCTGGAGCTGTGCTATGAATGGTGATTCCTACCGCTGCTATTATGATGTTCGGGTTTATTTTTCTATTTTTTCCCTTTCTCTTTTCTTCTCCTGGATCCTAATGAACAGGGGCATTCTATGCTTGTTTATATCAGACGAATGCATAATGATGTCCTCTACCCCGTGGGAGTGTAATATCGTTTATTTGGTGAGAAAGTTCCAGAGTTAGTTCTTCTACCCCTTTATTGCAAAGTATTATTGAATGGTGATGAAGACTAGTTGCTGGTAATGCATCCCAGTAAAATGATGAAAAGCTTTCAATTCTCGGTCTTTAATTCGTACTGATCTGATCTGCATATAAAAACATGTAACCTTAGGGAAGTCAGATTATGAGCATCATTATTGGATACTATACTCTAATTGTATTTGTATGTGCAATTGGTTGCAAATTTGCAATAAGAGAACATTTTCATTGAGCAACCATGGTGAAAATAAGTATTGTTTGTTTTCTTGACCTAAACTAGAGAGTATCCAAATAAAACCGTTCATTGTAATTATCAATCTATTGTATTTATTTTCTACATACAGTTCTTTGTAGTCTTGAATTTTCTTGGGTTTTTATGGTGCCAATGTAATGTATCAGGTATATATATGTGGCATCTGGGGAGTAGGGGATCTGATAGAAGCTCTTCCAGGTCATGCTGGAGCTGTGAACTGTGTCAGCTGGAATCCAGCTAATTTGTACATGCTTGCATCCATCCATCCATCAGCCAGCGACGACTACACAATTCGAATATGAGGACCGAGCTCTGCAAGGAACAGACTGAAGCGAAGGGAAACTTACAGCAATTAATGGAGTTATCCAACAATGCAATGGAAATGGCAAATGCTAGAGTGGACAAATTCATCTCGTGTTAGTTCTTTATTGACTTTAAATTCTCAACCACGTTTTTATCTTTTTCAGGGAACCGTGTTTTTATCTTTTTTCAGGGATTTGCTACACGTGATGTTGACAGTTTTGATGTGCTCAAGTTGAAGCCAAAGTAATTACTTGTTTTGAGGATCCATTTAAGTAGTATTGTAAATATATGTATTTGGATACCCTACTTTGAGATAATGTAATGAAGATGGTGATATAAAATTTTGATGTTTTCTTGTGAATATAGTTCAAAGTGGTTGTTTTAAAATTGAATTGAGAAGTTTTTGGAAAGTAATATATAATGTGCAGTATTAAGCGTTATAAATGTGATGAGTTCAGTAATATTGAGTGTTATAAATGTTCTCCATTGAGCTTATACAGATTATCTATTCATAACGCTTTCAAAATGTCCTGAATTGTGCACTATATATTAACTATTCATAACGCTTTTATAGAAACTATTCATGACGGTTTTTTTTATAACGCTTTTAAAAAATATTTATAACACCCGTTTTCATAACGGTTGCTTTAAAAAAAGCGTCATAGTTCGTCATTAATGACGCTTTTTAGCCGTTATTAAAAGGGTTTTTTGTTGTAGTGATCTTCGTATATCTCAAAATTTTTGCTGAATTTGAATTTGTTATGAAGATTTTTAATTGAGAAACTATTAGATAGATCTTTAATCTGGTTCTTTTGTGCGAATATGATGGCGAATGATATTCGTCGTGCTAATATGACGGGGGATGGTCATCATCCGTTCACTTGTCATAGAGAAAGAGCATTCTCCATTATAGTAGGACGGAGAATGAACATTCTCCGTGAGCTTTAGACGGAGAATGATCATTTTTTGTTAGTTTTAGATGGAGAATGATCATTCTCCGTGAGATTTAGACGGGAATAATCATTCTTCGTGGGTTTTAGACGGAGAATGATCATTTTTCGTGAGTTTTAGATGGAGAATGATCATTCTCCGTGATTCTTAGACGGAGATTAATGATCAAAAATATGTTGTTTTGGTTTGTGATCTCTTCTGTTTTTATGCTATCAAGGGGATGGATTCAAGTTGTTTAGTTAATCTTTATTTCAAGGGAGACATACTTTCATGCCGTGTCATATATGAAAGTACCGTGGAATTTTTAAAGCATCAACTGTGTGATTGATGGACTTATTTGGATCCACTTTCCTTTCGTTTTAAGTTTTTGCATTCAAATGGGACTGAACTGTACGTTGACAGTGATTTTTGGCTTCGGTCATTGGTTGGTGGTTTCTATGGTACCCATGACGTGAGCTTTGATCTATTTATGGAGCAAGTGTATCCTCCATGTTCTTCATCGACATATTTTCCTTGTTAAAGCATTCCTATGGGACATTCGTCTTCCTCTTCTAGTTCTTTGAGTAGATGTTCTCCTACTGTAAAGGATAAACGAGTAGTAGAATTTTATGAGGGCTCGATTGAGACAGTAAAGAAGAGGAAAATAGATATGTGGCCTGGATCAATTATCGACGTTGGTCCGATTTTTCTAAATGGTATTGAAGAAGTTAGGCATGCTGTTAGAAAGGTATGTTTTGAATCTTGTCATCCATTCCATATTTTAAAATCTGAGCCGGGGAGGTACACTGTTTGCTGCAAGAAATACAAGACTCATGCTTGTTTGTGGAGGTTCCATGCTATATCTATTTCGGAAGATAATCAAAATTTTGAGGTAGAGAGGTATGTGGGAGAACACAATTGTGGAGCTGGCTATATGGATAAAGGTAATCTAGTTGTTCTAGCAAAATTTGTGAAAAGTTTGGTTAGTGACATTATTCGGATGGATCCTAAAAAGTCGGCAAAATCAGTTGTCGATTAATTCAAGGTTGACTACAGTTTATCTCTTACCTACGGACATGCATACCACGACATTAGGCTGGTGCACCAAGAAATGTACGGAGATGATGTTAGAGCTTACAGCGACTTGTGTTGGTATGTCGACAAGGTAAAGGAAACCAATATTGGTTCCTTTATTGACTTTCAGAAAGATGATACGTCAATGAGGTTTCAGCGGCTTTTTCTTCCATATGGGGCTTACGTCGAAGGCTTTCAATATTGTCGTCCGATGCTATATTTGGATGCAACTTTCCTTACAGGGAGGTTTAGAGGATGTTTGATGTCTGCTACAGCGAAGAATGGTAACCAACAGTTCTACCATCTTGCCTACGGTATAGTCTCGGGCGAAGATGGCGACAATTGGGAATGGTTACTTAAAAATCTCAAGAATGTTGTTGGATTAGTAGGCATATCATAGTTCTTTCAGATTAAGGCACCGGTTTAGTTTCTGAAGTTCCTAAAGTGTTCCCTAATGCTTACCATAGCTATTGTTATTATCACATGAAGAATAACATACCGCTGGAGGAGAAAGAAAATGAAAGAGTGTATCCGCATGTACTTAAAGCTTGGAGGCAAGCAGTATATGCTCTAACAACATGTGTGTAAATCAGATAGATATATGTAGCTTTTATGTGCACCCGTTAATTTAACACGAAGAATGGCCATTCTCCGTATACATCACACGGAGAATGTCCATTCTTCGTGTAAATCTAACGGAGAATGTACATTCTCCGTGTTGCCAATCACGGCGAATATATATTCTCCGTTACTTTTGAACGGAGAATGACCATTCTCCATATTTTTAACACGGAGAATGGTCCCTTCTTTTTTATGTGCTTGTGCCTTGACTTCCTTCTTTATTAATTTCTTTTTTTTTGTATATAGGTTGGTATAAACAAGCAGTTAAGAAGATTTATTATCTGAATTGTGGTCATGTTGTGACTTGGATGGATAAACAAAAACCTGAACATTGGTCAAATGCATTCTTCCCGGGATGTAGATACGACGAGGTTGCTCCTAGTTGTCACGACCCGCACCCAGTATTTGGGCAAGAGTCGTGGGTACGTCTAGCCTACGCCGCAGGGTCGGCGGTAGTGCGTTGTCTAGTCATCTCCATATTTATAAAAACAACCATGCAGTTTATATACATTTGCACAATGTAAACCACATCACATTTAAGATCGAGACGAGATGAATTTTATAAAATAACCACAGATTGGGGAGAAGGATAATAAGTGATCTGACGAAACTCCAAAAAAAAATATCACACAACGTACTAAGTGACATAGTCTCCAAAAAAATGAAATGTGCTAAGAGAACATCCACAATCAACTCATGAACCTAAAAGTAGAAATAATATCTAAAAGTCTCAAACTGAAACAAATCTGTGAGAATACTAAATCAAGTCTACTAAAAGCCATCTGTAGCGGATAACTCCGCAAAAGCAGCCTCCAGTTTGTCCTGTGCGCCAAAATTAGAATCTGCAGTATGCTCATAATATGTGGTACATAAATCCTCTAACTCATCACCTAAAAATGTTGGTTTTCCAGTCAGGAATGGAACAAGCACACAAATCGAAAAGCTATCCGCAACGTAATAGAATCGATAATGCATAAAAATAGCATATGTGGAAGAAACTAGAAGGTAAGCTGATGATATGGTATATCTAGAATAAAAGTATGAATCGCAGAACATGGTATATCGACTAGAAAGAATGTAAAAGCATGGTGACATGGCAAATGGTGAAATGTAAAGAAATAATAAAAGACAAATATCTAAGTGTATTGAAATACCCTTTTCGACATGTGAACGGCTAAGGGATAAATACGGCACCTTGCACGTGTTGTGTGCAGCTGCTATCAGTCAAGATCAGACATTTTGGGATGGAATAGGTTGTTCACACGTCTACTAACATATTTTCCCTCCCGACCAGTTTACATGAACCCAAACAAGTCACGAGACACAAGGTAAGAGAAAACAAGAATATAATAAGTAGGGGTCCATGATACTATCTCGTGTGTCCATCGTGTCATCAAGCAGGGGAACATAGGTATAGTATGTACTGAACAAAACTATTAGAATTGAAAGCAAATCAGAGAGTGCACTTGCCTGTGGTCCTGAGCTGTATGTATGGATCAATTGCTGAGTCTGGGTCCAAGTAACCTGTTTTAGGAGTTTATAGTATCAGTGAAACAGTTGTAATCCATGATAAGCTACCTGCTAGTCCCTAGGTCTATTTCTAAGGTTGCTTACTTAAGTCACATTACCCACGATCCTATATAACAACTAAGATATATAAATATCTGATCTTTTACATATGATTATTAGCCATGTTCTAGATGTTCAGTTACTCCTACACACTGACCCAACACCACCTATTTAAGCCACACCACTCTACTTGATGCACCATACCTATATATAGTTGGACTGGACAATTCACTCTTGTTACCTAGGTTCCTTACTTACTTGTATATAGGCATAAGTGACAATACATGTTAACTCAACCACTTAGGCTATAGCTTTCGTAAAATCTGTCTATCCTGATACTCGTATACTCTTCAAGGTATACTCCTCCACATATATTTGGGTGCACCACACACACCAGCCTTTGCCACATAATTTGTTCACTAAATTAGTATACTACTTGACCTATGGAGTGGTGTTCAATTTCCCTTGGCTTGAACCCCCTACTGTATCTATTCAGTTTGGTACTCAATATACACATACCCCATGCTGCTGCTATATGCTGCCCCCTACTACCTCTGACTACTCGAACATCCGTGTAACCTGTCCACTCCTGTTTATATATACATGGACCATTGATATACTCATTTCAGTCTACTGGACAGAGTCCTTCACTTGTACCTACTCCCACGAGCTTGCATGATCCACATGTTAGTTCCTAATTGATATCGGATAGGTAACTAACCTATCAGTTACAACTGAGACACGAGGAGTCCTAACATATCAGTCTCAATTGAGGTAATATGTGAACCAACACATCGTCCGATATCCAGGTACACTGGGTCCATATTTATCCCAAAGTCTGCTAATGCCATTGACCATGCATATTCTAAATACTTTCTCCCTCAACTTCTTTGGTATCCAAGACCATACCCGGTTCTCTAATACAGACTATAGTCGAAGTGAGTAGAGAAATGCATACAAGGTGTGGTCTCAAGGTTGGGCGAGTCATAAGAACATGAATATACTCTGGTGGAATATTTCTATACTAGATTCATGGAGGATATGTTAGGAAATTGGGTATATGTGGGTTGCTATCAGTTATAGTCTTGCCACAAGAGTCTAGTAGGACCCTTAAGGAACCGCCTGTAGAGCCAAAAAATCAAGTTGCGCCATGTTTTTACTATCCAGCAATCAAGTTGTGCCCCAGAAATCAAGTTGGCCATTGTTTTGAAGCTTAAAAGATCAAACTGCGCCACTGATTAGGTTGCGCCTGACAACAGACTGCGCCCAAATCACATTGCGCCCAAGCCTACGTGGCGTCTGGCATTAAATAGCCATCATTGTCTGACAGCACTGACAGCTGACAGCACGATAAACGAAGAAAATCTTTTCAAATCTCTCAAAGCGTGCCACTCGAGACAATTTTGACAGCTGTCCTGCACACACTGAGTTGCGCCTAGGCGCAATCTGAACAACTTTTTTCTCATACATTCAAAAGCTGCCACGTGCCTATGTACTGAGTTGTGTCTAGGCGCAACCCAGTCTGGCGCAGTTTGACTTGTTGACTAAAGCTTGCACAACCTGATAAAGTTGAGACAACTTACATTCTAAAGCAGGATGATGTGGCGTACATGCTATTAATCTCTCAAAATGTGTCCACTACTCTGTACACGACCACTCGCATCTCAATCACATGATGCCACGCGTCTAAATACAGTTAGTATACGATTGTGTAACTGAATGGAAGTTGGCGCAACCCAAAGTGGCGCAGTTCAGCCTCGCGCGCACATCAGAATAACTGCTAAAACAGTTATTTTCAGAACTCTATAAATAGGGTTTCCAATCATTATCAAGGCATCACAGAGATCGAAAACTCTTGTAAAATTACTGCTACATTCTTCAGAGGCTCTAGTCTTCAAGTTCACATAGTCCAAGGGATAAAGTGATCATCATCTGATCAGATTCCTACATTTGTACTTTTCCAGAAATTATTGTACTCTTGTACTCTTTTTTTTAGTTTGTAATCAAACTTTTGTTTTTGCAAACAAAATGGCAACTCTGCTGGGGACGGCTTTCTCCTCCGATGAGAAGGTGACAACTCAATGTGATGCTGCATCGATCGGTAAGATACAAAAGACTCTGGTTGTTCAAGTCAACCAGACAGCCTATGAAGATATGATCAACAAGAAGAGCAACAAGCGTACTGTGGCTACCACCAAGAACAAAACTGTATGGACTCCTAAGTCTTCTACAGTTGTTGTGGCTCAGGCATAGCCTGCTTCTGTTGCCCGTACGCAGCCTGCTTCTATTGTCCGTGCGCAGTCCACTCTTCCTGCTGCCCGTACGCAGTCTACTCTTCTTGCTGCCCTGTCACGACCCGTACCCTTTTTTTTAAACGGATACGAGACGTGTCCAAGCCAGTCTACGCCGCAGTGTCGGCGGTAGAACGCTGTATAGCCACATTGCTAAAAATCATAAGTAATGCTCATTCACGAAATTAATTTAATTTACAATGATCACAAGTTTTATATTTTATAGAAAAATACAAACTTGTACAAATATGGAATGACTACAACTCATCAATCTAGCTAGTCTCTAGACTTTTCGTCTGTAAGTATACCCGTCACTCCCAATATAAGTGAATCCACGGCTAACCTGAAAAATATTAGTTTCCAGTCAGGAATGGAACGAGCACAATTCACTGAATACAATTTCAATAAATGAAAATGACTATACAACAGAGGTTAGACATCAGTTACGTGTTTTTGAAAATAAACAGAAAATACGGAAAACCAATAGCAAATAACTAGACACAACTAATTTCCCCAACTGTTAGAAGTACCTTTGATATGTGATCAGTCTGGAAGACTACACCGTACGGTCTACGAGGTCTACTTGCATGAAAAATAAGCACTGTCTACGAGGTCTACTTGCATGAAAAATAAGCACTGTCTACGAGGACTACTTGCAAAAAAATAAGCACTGTCTACGAGGCCTACTTGCAAAAAAATAAGCACTGTCTACGAGCTCTACTTGCAGAAAAATAAGCACTGTCTACGAGGTCTACTTCCAGAAAAATAAGCACTGTCTACGGTCGGATCACACATCCTTGGTACTTCTCATTCCCGACTCAACAATTTATAATAGAGTATAAAAATCACATAACCAATGGCCAATCAATGAAATATAGAAAAGATCAATATCGAAATACAGACAATAAACTGTACTTGCCAGTGGTCCTGTGCTGGTGAAACCGATAATCTGAACTACTCGGTGTGCCACAATAGTCAAAACTCGTACAACAGTCTTCGGATGCTGAAATAAACATCACCAATATTCTCAGAATAGTCAAATTAGCTAGAATCGCCTGTCCTTAAGTCCAATTCTGGACACAGGGGCAAAACGGTAATTTCGAGCAAAAACGATGTCCGTCGTTGGACCCGCTTTGCACCGAAAAGCGTGCCAGAGTCAACGGTCTCAAAAGTCGTTAAACTATATGTCTACAGATCCAGTTTTCTGATACAAACCCAACCGTATGTCCAGAGTTGAATTCTGGCAGGCCGTGCACAAAATCGCCCGTTGAATCGGACCGTGGGGCCCGTAAAATGGCGATTCGATCAACTGTCTCAGAATTGGACCAAACTTGGCATACAAGACCAGAAAAATGATACGGTCCTGCTGGCGTAAGTTTCATCTCGATCTGATGAACGTGCACAAACTAGAGGCCGATACGGTAAATTTTGACAGATACGGATCAAATTCGTCGCGCACACGCGACCAATTTGAATTTCGTCAAAGCCCACACAACCATCAAGCCGTTATGCACCTTTCGATGCCTTCGATTCGCGATTATGTCGCCCGAATTGGCGGGACGCACGTCGTGTCGGACAAATTTTCTAGTTTCTATAGTTTTGAAAAATAGATTTTTCTCGATCTTCAATGAGGTTTATCTTGATGCATAGTAGATGAAATCAAAATCCGTAAACAGCATTTTGATGCCCTATATGTTTTCTTTAAATAGGTTTATCTAGATTTTGAAAAATCAAACTAGATTGGAAGATGTATGCCTTCCAAATGGGAGGTCCCTGGGATCGAATTTCTGTCTCGTTCGAGACAGTTTTTCGTCTATTTTGGGTCAATTTTTAATGCAATTTTGGTTCGATTTAGTTCGAACTAAATAATAGGGTTCAAAGACCTATAGGTTATCTATTCGTTGAAACTTGTAGATCGGTAAATGGTTGAATGTGGTGGGAGAAAACTCATTGATTTCGCGGGTTTGCTGTCGCTACTGCTGTGGCTTTTTCGCACCTGTGCGTACGGGCCAGCGCTGCCGTGGCCGGCCTGCGGCTGCACGCGGTGGCGCCAGGGCTGAGGATACTTCGCCAGGGGCTGGGCGACAAGGTGGAGATGGCGGCGTGTGGGTTTGGTGTCGAGGAGTTAGGTTTTGTGACTCCTCCTCTGTTTATACTTACACGAACAGGGGTCGGTCGGCTGAGTTTGGGAATGGGATTGATGCTGCTTGGGGGCTCAGGCCTGGGGCCCACGTGGTTGGCTGGGCTGGGATTTGCTTCCTTGGTTTATTTTTTTGGGGTTTGCATTCCTTGCTTTTCCTTTTTATTAACAATTACTAGTAAATACATTCATATTTATATACACATATACGTATACATATATATACGTAACATATACCATGGCGTACAATCTAATAATCCCCGGAATGTACATACACACACACTATTATATATATTTATATATACATACAAATACACACATATATAATATTTATTTGACAATAAAATAATATAACCAATAAAATAATAATATTAAATAACAATCCCAATAAAATAATAATAATAATAATAACAAAATTTAATAAATCAATAAGGGTGTATATACCATGGCGTACAATCTAATAATCCCCGGAATGTACAAGAACCTATTTATTGAATATTAATTAATAATGATATTTATAACATTTAAATTATGAATATTTAGAAATAGTCATTAAATCATTAAAACTGAATATAACACACTCATACCAAATTTCATCAACACGAATGTCATTAGACATGCCGCATGACCTACATGGGCTTGGGCTCAGTTCGGGTCCAGTCCGGCTAAAATGGTATAACCGATTTTCTACAAGTCAATAAACCTTAATAATAAACAATTAAAATATTTATAGGAGTCAGGTCGCAATTTGGCCTGGTTTTCCTAGTTAGGACATCGCTATAGCTCGGCCTTCCCTATCAGGGCTGATATACTATTCAAAGCACGCCATTGCACTGTCCATGCCACGATTTCTAATCATCTTGTACTCCAGAACTCCATTATGGCTAAAGTTATCTACCGTAATAGTTAACTAAGTAATTTATTTATAAAAACTTTAAAAATCACCATCTAATTCAAATAAATAAATAAAAATATTATCAAAATTTCGGGAAGAGGGGTTACAAATCTACCCACCTTAAAAATAATTTCGTCCTCGAAATTCTACTTCATAATTATTCCTTAAATTCAAGAAGGAATCTACCATTACCTTAATCTCCTTAGCTTTTAATTCCTCAAAAATAGTTTATATCCTTCTCCTAGCCATTTAGTAACTAGAAAATTTCGAGGACTTCTACCCACCTTTGGACACACTACTCCCTTAAAGCTATGTCGCTAAAACTTTATAATCTTCCAACTATTTGCTAAAATTTCTATCGATAGATATCTACTGTATATGGCATCTATAATCCTCTCATATCTATCAATCAACCCAAAATCTAACAACAATAATTTACACAAGTAGCAAAAATACTGGTAAATTCTAATAAGCATGACCATACGTCGCTCTGCAATAGAAAGGACGGGAAGATAAGGATGAATAATTGAAGGCAATTATGAAGTTTCAAGAGCGATAGAGAGTATCCAAAGATGCAGATAGAAAGTTTATGAGCCATTGACCTATTTTGCTAGATTGGGCTACTCTAGTCCAGTCACTTGCTAAGTCGAGGAACCCTTCGTTTCCTAGAGGGCTTGCAATTCGGGCAATTCAGAAGTTTTGTTCTCGAAATTAATTTAAACAAGGTTCCAAACAGAACAAAATTTGAGAAATCAAGATTGTGTTCTCTCCCGTGGTTATTTAAACACACAAACAAGGGATATAAATGCAATACAAGATCGTATCACAACTTCTAGGTAGATGGAACAAGGGTTACGAATGACTTCTCATTCAAAAAGGGGAAGACTACATAATAGGTATGGGGACCTATTTCAAATGGTTCGGCTTTATAGTCCAAAATATAGTGGTATGCATGAATGGATATTACTGGGTCTTAATGGGTTCCCTAATCGGACATCAATCATTGGTTGGATGAACCCTGGATTCCAATCCATATTGACAGGAGAAGATGCCAATGATAACATTATTTCTACTAGGTTAGGGTAACCTAGAATAGGATTCCTCCCAAGTGGTTGAGCTAGTTGGGCAGTCGGATTGGTTAAATAGGTTCTGCAAGCCTTGAAGGTACGTCTTCCGTGACTTTTGTGTTTAAGTAGCACAAGAAGGCACAAATGCATGGCACACTAGTGTCATGTGCGTAGTGGGCTTCGAGTCGATCACAGCCATATATGGGGTCAAAAGATTCGAGTCGAAGTTGAGTCTTTAATGGTAGTCAGAAAGTATACAGGTATTATGGTAAGGATTATAGCTAGTCCTTTTTGTCCTAAAGTCGTACCATAAAAATTGAGTACAAGGGGACGGGTTTGAGTGAGACATGATATACCTAGATGAAGGTGGACTCGTCTAGATCTTGTATATAAAATTTGTTGGAAGGTAACAGCTGATTTCGTGCTCTGATTATTAATGACACGGCCGGGGACACAAAATGATCTAAATGAAAAGTGGGAGTCCATGGGGCACTAATTATCATCCTAGTGGAAATTATTCCAATCAATCGGTAATCCTTGCATACCGCAAAATTCTAGAAGGCTTATAGTCTACTTACCTTAGAAACTAGAACATGGTTTTAGGAATAATGAGTTAGAAGAATTCCAAGGTCCGGTGTTGTACCCCGACTCTGGTTGATAAAGAATAAGGCACGACGTAACGGGATACAGTATATAAGATCGTTCCTCAATAAATAAAAACGAGTGTGTACAATGACACATGGTCGATAAAATAGAATGATCTACTCGTCCACAGTATACAAGAGTTGCCGACGGGGTAACCAACTCTAAGGCATATCATACAAAAAGAATTCTGACAACTGAGTCGTGAATTTCTACTTGTGTCAAGCCTGTCAGACTATTGTCACAAGGGTTCTAGTGGTATGGGCTGTAGTGATCATGTATTGCTGTTGACAACTGGTAGATCATAATATGACAGGGTATTTAAGCTATGGTATTGGCTAGGCTAGTAACTGTGGTGTTCCAACACTAGTTAGGTCTAAATAATAAAATTTACATAACTAGGATAATATTTGCTGGAAACCAATCTCGGGATGGGTGTCTACCATAGTCATGGTAAACGATTGTCCATACCTTTGTCTATCCATCTAATGTCTAAACTGTAGGCTTGGTCGAAGAAAGGTTGAGTCAAGGCTTAAGGGTTGCTAGGTAAAGCAATATTCAAGAAAAAAATATTTAGAGACTCACAATGAATTGTTTCTTGAGAATAGATAGTCTCCTGGGTTGGTATTTCGACTAAGGGTAAAACCCTAATCATTCTCAAATTCAGATGACTAGAAGGTCTCAATAGTAGTTTGAGGGTCGAGGGGAGAACGAGTAACTCAATCACATGGCTGGCCGATGGTAGCTACACTTGTGTATATAACTATCATAGCCATGGGGATACTCTGTATCTCTTTACCATCACAAGCTTTCGTCTTTCCAAATCAGTGAAAGACAAAAACAATAAAGAGTTCAAGGGAGAGGTTACTGAATACAATTTCGTGATTCAAAGGCGAACATATAATTCAAGAGAAATTGTCAATACAGTCGCGGATGAGATCATAGATACCTCGATATCTCAATCCACGTGGGATAATCAAAGAGAGAGCGAAGCGAGTGCACTACGGTTGATCAGACCGTAATACATCGATTCTGATTAGACAATATGTTAGTGGGCGTCCCCAATAAACATATACCTTGAATCAAGCTCGATGAAAGAGTAAGCTTGCAAAAACTAGGCTGTAATAGCAGCGTTGGTCAAGATAGTCAAAATATAATTATACAAGATTGTTGAAAGGAGGCACAGGTAGTTCGAGTTTTGCGAGAAACAAAACCTTATCTAGTGTTCTTGCTTATACGGTCATCCTACTATCTTCTCATCCATACTGCCTTGGTTGACTAAAGGGTTGTGAACCTCTAAATTCTATATTCTAGATAAAATTATTAGTGCAGTCAATTACCTCGTCAATAACTCACAAGAACTACTGAATGCTAGGTCGGGAGACATACTACCCAACTTACAAAACTTCCACTACTATTGGCTTTGGATCTTATGGGACATATATGGCATTGTCCTATCCTCCACAATATCCAAGACTTGTAATCACGTCTGAAGTCATTTCACCGAGGATTATACCTCGCCCGTATACTCGGGCGGTGGTAACCCTTGGTTTCGTAACTCAAATATGGTACAAACTCGCCCCTTTCTTAACTCTATCCAATATTGACTCAAGGGTAACTACGATCAAAGAGGACCACTAGCCATAGTTCTAGCAATATTCTATAACCTATATTTTCTTAACCTAATTTCAACTCAAGGGATCGTGCCTCGCCAGTGCGCTGCTGGCTGCAGTGAATCCATAGTCTCCCTAATTCCAATAAAAGGCGACAGTGCGCTGCTGTCCTGCCATTATGAGTTAACTAACATTCCTTTAACTATATCTGTAAAAAATTCATGAGCTTCTAGAGATTCGAACAAGGTGACTATGGAAATAAGCGTAAATATTTGTCATATCAGTCGTAACCTTTAAAATAAAAGATTTAACAGGGAGGAAATAACTGAAGACAAAGGGATTACAAACATGCAAGTATCTATTCCATATGTATTCAAATCATGGAGGAAAAACTTGAATCGAAACTAACTCGAGGTTCGAATATGGGTAACATAATCAAAATTTTATAAAATGAAAAATTCTTAGGAAAAAATGGGAACTAAATAGGCAACTTGGACTAAGATGTGAGGATGATATCTAAAGAGGCAATGAGAAGGAATTGAATAATTCATCTAGGTTAGATCATTAATTCTAGGAAACTCTACCTCACTAAGTGAATAATCTATCCACATTGGATCATATCGCCATACCAAGAGGTAATAGTGTACCTATGGAGATCTGACAAACTATTAACATTAATAACTCCTCATCTAAATTGTATGGCCTAGACTATCCATCGGTCAATTTGTATAAGGGACTCATAGTCCTAGTCATCCTCTTAAATTAAATTAATTTCTAATTCGTGAATGAGTATTTCCTAGTCGCAGGCTCGCAATAGTACGTCTAACTTAAGTACTATCACGAGTTCGCATGATTTGAGAAAACTGACCTGCATGGGCCACCACAAAAACTTGTCCCGACCCGCACCCGTTTTTTTTAAAACGGATACGAGACGTGTCCAAGCCAGCCTACGCCGCAGTGTCGGCGGTAGAACGCTGTATAGCCACATTGCTCAAAAATCACAAGTAATGCTCATTCACGAAATTAACTTAATTTATAATGATCACAAGTTTTATATTTTACAGAAAAATATAAACTTGTACAAATATGGAATGACTACAACTCATCTATCTAGCTAGTCTCTAGACTTTTCGTCTGCAAGTATACCCGTCACTCCCAAGCTAAGTGAATCCACGGCTAACTTGAAAAATATTGGTTTCCAGTCAGGAATGGAACGAGCACAATTCACTGAATGCAATTTCAATAAATGAAAATGACTATACAACAGAGGTTAGACATCAGTTACATGTTTTTGAAAATAAACAAAAAATACGGAAAATCAATAGCAAATAACTAGACACAACTACTTTTCCTAACTGTTAGAAGTACCTTTGATATGTGATCAGTCTGGGACACTACACCGCACGGTCTACGAGGTCTACTTGCATAAAAAATAAGCACTGTCTACGAGGTCTACTTGCATGAAAAATAAGCACTGTCTACGAGGTCTACTTGCAGAAAAATAAGCACTGTCTACGAGGTCTACTTGCAAAAAAATAAGCACTGTCTACGAGGTCTACTTGCAGAAAAATAAGCACTGTCTACGGTTGGATCACACATCCTTGGTACTTTTCATTCCCGACTCAACAATTTATAATAGAGTATAAAAATTACATAACCAATGGCCAATCAATGAAATATAGTAAAGATCAATATCGAAATACAGACAATAAAATGTACTCGCCTGTGGTCATGTGCTGGTGAAACCGATAATCTGAACTACTCGGTGTGCCATAATAGTCAAAACTCGTACAACAGTCTCCGGATGCTGAAATAAACATCACCAATGTTCTCAGAATAGTCAAATTAGCTAGAATCGCCTATTCTTAAGTCCAATTCTGGATACAGAGGAAAAACGGTAATTTCGAACAAAAAACGATGTCCACCGTTGGATCCGCTTTGCACCGAAAAGCATGCCAGAGTCAACGATCTCTAAAGTCGTCAAACTACATGTCTACGGATCCAGTTTTTCGATATGAACCCAACCGTATGTCCAGAGTTAGATTCCGGCAGGCCGTACACAAAATTACTTGTTGAATCGGACCGTGGGGCCCGCAAAATGGCGATTCGATCAACTATCTCAGAATTGGACCAAACTTGGCATACAGGACCAAAAAAGCGATACGGTCCTGCTGGCACAAGTTTCGTCTCGATCTGGTGAACGTGCACAAACTAATTAAGAAATTTGCACAGAGGTCGATACGGTAAATTTTGACGGATACGGATCAAATTCGTCGCGCACACGCGACCAATTTGAATTCCGTCAAAGCCCACACGACCATGAAGCCGTTATGCACCTTTTGATGCCTTCGGTTCGCGACCATGTCACCCGGATTGGCGGGACGCACGTCGTGTCGGACAAATTTTCTAGTTTCTATAGTTTTGAAAAACAGATTTTTCTCGATCTTCAATAAGGTTTATCTTGATGCATAGTGGATGAAATCAAAATCCGTAAACAGCATTTTGATGCCCTATATGTTGTCTTCAAATAGGTTTATCTAGATTTCGAAGAATCGAACTAGATTGGAAGATGTACGCCTTCCAAATGGGGTCTCTGGGATCGAATTTCTGTCTCGTTCGAGACAGTTTTTCGTCTATTTTGGGTCGATTTTTAATGCGATTTTGGTCCGATTTAGTTCGAACTAAATAATAGGGTTCAAAGACCTATAGTTTATCTATTCGGTGAAACTTGTAGATCGGTAAATGGTTGAATGTGGTGGGAGAAAACTCACATTGATTTCGCGGGTTTGCTGTCGCTACTGCTGTAGCTTTTTTCGCACCTGTGCATGCGCTGCCGTGGCCGGCCTGCGGTCACGCGCGGTGGCGCCAGGCCTGAGGATACTTCGCCAGGGGCTGGGCGACAAGGTGGAGATGGCGGTGTGTGGGTTTGGTATCGAGGAGTTAGGTTTTGTGACTCCTCCTTTGTTTATACTTACACGAACAGGGGTCGGTCGGCTGAGTTTGGGAATGGGATTGATGCTGCTTGGGGGCTCAGGCCCGGGGCCCACGTGGTTGGCTGGGCTGGGATTTGCTTCCTTGGTTTATTTGTTTGGGGTTTGCATTCCTTGCTTTTCCTTTTTATTAACAATTACTAGTAAATTCATTCAAATTTATATACACATATACGTATACATATATATACGTAACATATACACATCTATAATATATATATTTATATATACATACACACACACTATTATATATATTTATATATACATACAAATACACACATATTTAATATTTATTTATATATACATACAAATACACACATATGTAATATTTATTTGATAATAAAATAATATAACCAATAAAATAATAATATTAAATAACAATCCCAATAAAATAATAATAATAATAATAATAACGAAATTCAATAAATCAATAAGGGTGTATATACCATGGCGTACAATCTAATAATCCCCGAAATGTACAAGAACCTATTTATTGAATATTAATTAATAATGATATTTATAATATTTAAATTACGAATATTTAGAAATATCATTAAATCATTAAAACTGAATATAACACACTCATATCAAATTCCATCAACACGAATGTCATTAGACGTGCCGCATGACCTACATGGGCTTGGGCTCAGTTCGGGTCCAGTCCGGCTAAAATGGTATAACCGATTTTGTACAAGTCAATAAACCTTAATAATAAACAATTAAAATATTTATAGGAGTCAGGTCGCAACTTGGCCTGGTTTTCCTACTTATGACATCACTATAGCTCGGCCTTCCCTATCAGGGCTGATACACTATTCAAAGCACGCCATTGCACTGTCCGTGCCACGATTTCTAGTCACCTTATACTCCAGAACTCCATTATGGCTAAAGTTATCTACCGTAATAGTTAACTAAGTAATTTATTTATAAAAACTTTAAAAATTACCATCTAATTCAAATAAATAAATAAAAATATTATCAAAATTTTGGGAAGAGGGGTTACATGCCCAGGCACAGTCCTCTCTTCCTACTGCCAAGGCGCAGTCCAATCATACTGTTGCCAAGGCGCAACCTGTTACTAGGGCACAACCAGTAGCCCATATGGCTATGGCACAACCTAAGCACTCAACTGTCCAGGCGTAGTCTGTTCACCATGCTGCTCTGGCGCAACCCAAGGGAACTAGTCTTTTGGCTATTCCCTCATCAAATTCTCTAGTTCTGAACTTGGAGAAACAATGTTCTGCCAAAACTAGACAGAACAAAGGGAAGGGTCCTTTGACACTTCCTCAACTGGCGTAACCTGTGCCTAAGGTGATTCCACAACAAAACAGAGGGAAATATTTTTTAACTAACCCTTCACAAAATAAAGAAAAACACCCTTTGGACTTTTCTCAATCTTCTCTAGTCTATGACTCAGAGGAAGATATATAAGATTCCATTCCCTTAAACAGAGGTTTTCAAATCTCTGCCAGGGGAAAGAATACTGATCAGAAAGACATCTTGCCTACCCCTATGGGGACTGCTCAAGATCTTCCAACCTTGCAGATCTCAAGATCCAAGCAAAAAAACTTGACAGTATCTCAAACAGAGGCACCAGGTACAAAATTCTCTGATTTACGCGCTTATCTCAACAGGCGTCAATCAGTATCAACTTCGGTGAAACGCAAAAATCCTATGCCGAAGGCCAATTTGCACTAGAAACAAAAATTTGAAAAGAAGGACCCAATCGCTTATGCCAATGAGTTAAGTACTTCTTTGTACACTCATGGAACTAAACATCTTAAGAACAGGAGGCATATTCCTAACATCATTAAGGAATATGTTCCTCCGACTTCTTCTCGTCCTGTAGTGGTGACTGATCTTCGGAAACGTCTTACACAAAGATGAGAGATTACGAAAATGTCTCCATCACCTCTAAATCACTCATCAGAACGCTACTGCCTTCATGAAGTGGTCATCAAATGTTGTTGCCAATTAGCTAAACGATTTGTCTTCGATCGACTGAATTATACTTCAACTCCTGAACCCATGATGGGAGATGATGATGAGTTGTTATATGCTTCTGTCAATATGGCTTCTCAAGACACTGGGGGTAGAAAATCTTCAAAGCATGGCACGTCTCGCAATCTGAGCTAGCAATACTTGAGACAATTCCGTGAATCCAGTGAAGGGGTCTTTCAACATACCAGATCGAAAGATCAGAATTTTGATCAAGATATCTTCAATCAAAAAGATCTTCCCATCACTCATCTGGAAGAAGGTTCTTTATCTGATTTAGACACAGATAGTGAAAGCTCTGAATAAACTATCTCGTCAATTGTGGCAAGAGAGGTGACATCATACACCATTACAGAAGAACAAGATGCCTCTAGTTCAGCCAGTCAAGAGCAGCACATTGCTACACTAGAAGACAAATTGAAGACCATGGCTGAAATGGTCTCAAGTATGCACACTATAATTGTGGCTCAATATGCAGTGCCACCGGTTATAAATCCTCTTGCAAATCCTGAGCTCATAGCATCTTCTGTACCGGTTAATATTGGTCTGGGGGTACCTCCTCCTCAGGTTACTTCTGTACCAATCCAAATTGCTCCCAGTCAGTCTGGTACTGGGGATGGTAATTACCATGTTGTTCCTCCTCCTAACAATTCTAATCAACCCACCAATTTCTAAACATTAGGAGATGCTAATGAGGCTGTAAAACTCTTACGCACTCAATTTGAGGCCTTTAAGCAGAAGGACGGTCTACAAAGGCTAGGGATAAAACAACCTTATCCTGTAGAATGGAAGGAAGTTCAATTTCCTCATAAATACAAGCTTCCTACCATTATGATGTTTGATGGAAGCACCTCTCCAAGTCAGTACAATAATCACTTTGAAGTGATGACTAACCAATTGCAGCTAAATGATACTTTCCTTACCAGGGTGTTCGTCGGTTGTTTAGCTGGGGCAGCATACGACTGGTATCGTAGCTTGCCTGATGGCTGCATAACTTTTTTTGCTGGTTTCAAGCAAATATTCTTGGAACGATTCTATGAAGGGGTGAATAACATGACTATGTCCGCCCTTATTAAAATTAAGCAAAGACACAATGAATCTACAAAAAGTTTTATTGAAGGATTCTGCCGAGAGGCACTTAAAATGCCTCTAGGAACTCCATCTGCTGTAACGATAGACACTTGTAAATCAAACTTGTTGCCTATCATCAGCATGTGGACGGGATCTACACAATTCCAAGATTGGCCTTCTTTTATTGTGAATGCCAAAGCGGCGGAGGTTAGTGCGGAGAAGTTCAAACAATTAGGAGTTCAAATGAATCATCCTAACCAAGATGAGCATTCCACACTCGGTGATAATAACCGCAAGAACAATCGCAAGGGCAAAGAAACATTGGCTATCAATCTCAAAGGCAAGGAGTCGTTGGCTGTTAATGTTGCTCAGGCAGCACCCACTCCATCAACACCACCACTGAAAACACCTCATCCAAAAGAAGAGTATTCTTTTGATGAAGATGATATTATGAGCATCTTCGATTGCTTAATTAAAAGCAATAAGCTTCAACTTCCAGAGGCAAAACGGCCAAAGGAAGTGGGTAAAACTAATCACCCTAAATATTATATTTATCACAGATTTATAGGGCATCTGACTCGAGCATGTTATGTGCTCAAAGGAAAAATTCAAGAAATGGTCAACTCTGGTGCAATTACTCTCCAACAGGATGAGAAGACAGTGACAGCAAATGTTGTTTCTGTACAATTTGGTGACTTTCTACCACAACTAGTACAAGATGGTGTTGTCCCTATCCCGAGGGCTAGTCTCGAGATTATGAATCTTCCACCTCCCCAAAATGAGGGTCTTGTTCCATTGTCTACTGACAAAGGGGAAATCATGTGGATTCATCCTGATCTGGTGGCAGATTTTGAAGCGCCTTTGTCACGCCCCAGAACCAGAATACCAAAGAGCGGAGGAATGACTCAGTCAGCTACGTATTACGGGTAGATGAATACCGTATAATACGATCAATGCTGTCTAAAAGACGAGGGGATGCATACTACATGAAAGTCTCACTACGGTCACTCAACATCTATTGTCTCAATCATTCAAACAAGAAGCATTAATAGAGAATATGTAAGATAAAGCAGTAAGGCATCCCAAACGCTTAATCAAAATATTCTTAAGATTTGGCTTTACAAAACATAGCCATATGATATGACAAGGTATACACAATCGTTATCAGCTGCAGTCTGACTTAGTTACAATTATGTAAAAGTAAGTGCAAGAGAATCCAACTAACATGTCGATGCCAAGCGATAAAATATAAAGTAAATAGTAAAAACAAGCAGGGGAGCAAGGAACCCACTCGTGTCCTCATGCGATCATCCCTCTAGTATTGACCATCTTAGAGGTGGAAGTAAGCTGAGTCCTCAGGAGCTGGCTCTAAATCTGGCCATACAAAACCAGAGAGGTTAGACCTCTAATAGCAAGTACCATAAGGAAGCACGACATGAAGAATTAAAACCAGTGATAAGGGTTAAGAATATAGTACATAGGTCTCTGCTTGCTACAGGGATTCACACAACATCACGACACTTCAAGCCAACTTCCCAACCAAACAAGGACAGAAGTTGACCCGTCATGTCATGACATTCTGATCATCTCAGTAGTTAACAGAGTAGGTACAGTACACAAACAAATTATTTTAAATGGAAATACAACTACTACGGCTTGCTAACTGTAAGTTCCAAGTTGTCCTGGAAGCATGCAATAAGGGATTCCTCAGTTCTTATAATGTACAAGCAAGGCTAGTCTACCCAATAATCAATTGTGCCAATCATGAATTAGACGTGTCCCAGCAGGATGCCTGTAATGACCTGTTCCGCCCTAGCGGAATGCCGATTCAAACGGCAAGTGCAACGACTCAAACGAGCCGTCGATCCGAAGAGTTGGCATCGACCTGATGAAGAATCGATGCAAGGCTTACATTGGCCCGTCAAGAGGAATCCAGACTTAGACTTTCAAAGGCGCGCTCGGAGTATCGCTCGGCCGATGCGAACATCGCTAAGGTGGGTGGCTCCGATGAACCCGTCTTTGTTTAGCCTAGACACATAACAATACGGACACTATTGCTAGAATCGCTAGGCGATAACACCGCGCATGCTAATAAATGACTCAACGCACCTAGCTAAGGAAATAATCCCATCTTGTAAGCTTGTATAGAATATGGAAAAGAACATAAAAAATATGAGAACTCTCGCACCGCGCTCCACGCTCGTGCTAAGGCACAAGCTTATGTTCAAGTCCCTTATGCGTTCAACAATGAAACAATGAATGGTTTACAACAATGAAACAGGAAGACTATCGACATAGTCGTTCTGAGTAGAATATAGCAACATTGAAAGGCTACGGGACCGATGGGTCGCCAAGGCGACTCCCGTACAGGGAGTTGCAAAATATATAAATGAATGAATGAATGAATAAGTGAATGAATGAATCGACGAATGAATGAATGAATATGTGAATGAAATGAATCAATGAACAAATGGACAAGTGAAAGAAAGAAATGAATGAATGAATGAAAGATAAGAAAAGAAAAGAATGGTTAGCGACAGGTATGACGGGAACGTGCAACGGGGCTCGCTACCCGCGCTGCACGGACGTCGTCGTCAACTTGGTCGATAACGCATTATGGCTCGGAGATAGCCTATGGCTCAAAGATAGCCGTTAAGTTAAAATGATATGACAATACGAAATGGTCATGGACGGACTCGTGCACGAGTGAAAGGATTCCAAGACAACGAACGACAATTTCGTGGTCGGCCTAGGCAGAATCATGGCCTACGGGCGGACAGGTGTACGGGCTTGGGCACATAACCAAACGTAGGGCCGGTACTTCAATAGTCTATCAAGGTGTACTAGCCATCATGCTTGATAGATGAGAATACCAAAAAAAATATCCAGATGGCTGACATGCCAGCGATCGGTACATATAGATTAAGTGGGCTTTGCTGGTGGCAATCCACGTGCAAGTCCTTGCATTGAAACAAAGTAGTCTAAGTTAACTGAATGAAACACCTTCTAAATAGGCTTGAATATAACACACCAAATGATCGAGAGTACTTCGTGCAAATGAGTTAGAAAACACGCCTACGACGTGCTAGGACCTGAGGCAGGGACACGCACTTGACATTGAAAGTTTATATGAATTGTTGACTAACTTGGTTTACTTTGGACAGGGAAGGCCGGACGGTAAGTATGGGTAAGTCGTACATATATTTCCATGCAACACATCGAAATCGGTAACACGAGGTAGGTCATGAAATATGCCATGAAACTGATCCTAAGGCAAGATTAGAAAGAAAATGAATGATAGACGGTGCACAAAAGTAAATAGAACGTGTTTGGTAATGATAGCATTGTGGATGAGCTAGCCTTCCCACTAGTGCATAACAATATACTGATAGCCCCACAGTCTGCTTGCAGGATACATGAGATGCCAGCGGGTGCGAAGCTTCCATCGAACGTGTTAAGGCGCGAAGCCAACTCTGGGGCCTTGGAACGTTACAAGAAGCTGAAGCACCCTATACATGACATAATGTATCGGAACATCGCCACGAATCATCCCATATTGTAATGCACTTGGCACGCCTTTTATGTTTCAGAGAGAGAGAGAGCTTGAGCGACTTGTAATCTCGGCCTAGTACCGCTTGTAAACTTCTTGAATGTCAATAAAGAGTCTGAATTCGTTTCAATTTGTGTTCATTTACTTTTCGCTGCAAATGGTAACACTCTGTGCGACTCTGTGGCCTAGCTCAAATCGGCCGTTTCTGGACATAGCCTTGCACGGGTGCAACCTAGGTCCGTGCGGCATCACGCCTTAGCGAGGATGATCGCTCCTGTAGGAGCGGGACATAACAGATTGGTATCAGAGTACGGCTTTACGTCCTTGGACTTTATTTCGATTCTCTCAGTTTTGAAAGCTCCTTGAAATAAAAGAAGTATACGCTCTCTCTCGTTGTGCCTTGGGATGTTCCATACAATAAGTCTAATATTTTCAAAAGCTCGTACAAGTACTCGGTTGAACGGAATCGATAGATGAAGGCCTTTGTGCCAAACTGCGATGGATTTGAGTTGGAAAAAACCAAAATGCTTAAAAGTTAGGAAACGCAAGGCGTGCTTGAATAACCTTACGCTGACAATAGCGAACGAGTACGCGAGATCGAAGTATAGTTTGAACGGAAAGATTATGCACGCAGCCTTTTGGCTAAGTTGTGCCGAGTGTCGCGCACCTAGACCTTTTGGTGCAAACGAGTTTACGAGCGAGACCGACTATCGCTCGGACAAAAATAAGTAAGACTTAGAACGTATGTTGATAGAGACGCTACTTGACCAACGCTAAAGCGAACACGAGAAGTGGTCTTAGACTTTGAGGAACGGGCGTACGCGCAATTAAACATATCGATTGGGAATCAAATGACCTTTTGAGGATTTATAGAGTGACTTGACCCTGAGTGGTGTATGTGATAGCTTCAAGGAAGAATAAGAATGAGTGTCGATGACTAGTCGAGTGGCTCGAACCCTGAGTGCTGTATGGACGTTATAGAAATTGTTCGAGCGAGACTAAAAGATTTACGGATAGAACGAGTATGTCGACAAGCGATGATATCGTGCAAAGCCTTAGAACGAGTAACGCTTAGTTGGCTTTGACTTCGATAGTCTCAAACGAGATATCATTCGGACGAATTAAGAATACGTAGTACGAATTACGAAACGAATGGAGGTCTTGGTCGAGGAAACATAGAAGATCGTGCATGCGATTTTGAATTTAGTCAAAGGGATTGAAACTTGAGTTAAGGTGAAATACCCATGGACGAGATCGAAGATAGCACGATCGGAAGGTAGCGTGCATAGGAAACGTTGATTTGGAGATACGAGAATGACTAAGGATTTGGAATGGATGTTGCTCAAAGACTTGATCTAGCATGAGATAATACGAATTGAGGAATTAAGTTGCACGACTCGAAATTTGTTATAAAAGGAAGATCATCAGGTTATGTACATCATCGATGGTATTGAGGCGTATCAAAGATCGATGTATGATAACTCAGGGGTACTCTGATTCGATGAATAATGATCGTGTTAGAAGTTATTATTTCAAAGGATGCTATGTTGGAGACTTTGATAGGAATGAACGTTGGTATGAAGAAGGAAAGTGACTTGATTGTTCGGTGATAACCACAATGACAACGAATTTATCTTGTGCGAGCGCAACTCCAGCCTCGCACATGCGTCACGTCGGATTTGGGATGATCATTCTGCGTGAGTATTGGCATGGTGATTCATGTCCAGCAGGAATGATCGAACTCGAAATACCTTGACATGGCAATTTTGATTGCTTCGACTTGTGGTTTGAAGCAAAGGCGAATTGGAGGATTGATTGGACGTATGATGGACGCATAAGTAAAGTTGAGGATTGAGTAGGCCCAATCCGCGTATCGAAAATGAGTAAGTCTAGACGCAACGCAAGAGTTACGTCCCGATGAGGACGATTATTCTACGAGAATATTGACATGGTGATTCATGTCCGCCGTGAATAATCAGACTTGCGTGAGATTGGGGCGCAACATATTGCAAGGATAGATGACCTCGTGATCGACTACGTGAATTAGATAGGATGGATAGGTGAATTATATCAAAACACACTTGAAGAGAGAGACTACGATAATTGCTAGTACGGACGCACGATATTGACATGTCAAGGATTTGATTGAGGACAACCTATCGTAGAATGACTTTCCTAAACGAGCTCGGACTTGGAACGAAGAATGTGTTGATGCGAATAGGGTGAACGCTGCTTGATGTTTAAAAATTTGAGTGAAGCGAACTTGGGTAGAAACTCCCGTACGAACACACAAGATGGTTTGACCATAGGATTTGAGACGAGCGTCGTGCAACGACCTTGCACGATGGGCCACTGACTCGACTCATAACTATGACCTGGTGAGCTGACCTAGCGGATAGGCGGACGACCCTATGCCGAGTGATTGAACCTGTGCGATTGACATTACAGTATCGTCTGGACGGACGATAGACTTTGGGCAACAAGACTTAGAGTATGACGGAGAACTGGGAGTGTGCATGAACGACAACGAGATTGGCCCCAAATGAAGTGAATGATAGGAATGGAGGATGCACAAGTAAAGTTGGGATAACGAATTGAATCATTGATAGAAAGACGTACTCGATGATATTGCAATACTTAGTCTTGAATCGGACGAAAATTACTTAGACTTGGTCGACTCCGCCAAGAAGAAATTATGCTGATTTCATGGACAAGAACCCTTGAGAAGCGAATCGGGTCATCTCGATGACCGAGATAAACGATAGTGAGATGCACATGAGTTCGGTTTTAAATCGAAGTTAGTGAAATGATCGACAAATCGAGACTATCACGAGTAGCTTATCCGACTTCGCTAATCGCTAAGCTTGGTTGAAATATACGTATTCGAGGGACGTCTTGAATATGTGTATGATCCAAACTTAGCGATATGATGAACTCGAATGCAGCTGCAAGTGGGTATTGAGATGCGCATGAACGAATGAGTGAGTTTGCCTCAGCTTACGAATCTCGAGTTTGATAAATTATAACGCACCTCGTACAACCATTTCAGTCCCATGACACGTCGAAATAGCAACCAAGTCGAAGAAACACGATAATTGAATAAGTACCATCGACTCTAGAATGAGTAAAAAGTCATTCAATAAAATCGACCAAACGCATGCAATATAAAACTTGGAAGGATAACCGAGCATAGTTCGATGCCATCGAACGATAGAGCCGTTCGATAGAATTGTCTAAGAAACACGACGACACGAGTTAAGTAATGGTAGGATAACTTGCACTCAGGAAGTCTCGAGGACGAGACTTGTTTTGAGTGGTATATTATGTAATGACCCGCTCCGTCCTAGCGAAACGTCGATTCAAACGGCAAGTGCAACGTCTCAAACGAGTCGTCGATCCGAAGAGTTGGCATCGACCTGATGAAGAATCGATGCAAGGCTTACATTGGCCCGTCAAGAGGAATCCAGACTTAGACTTTCAAAGGCGCGCTTGGAGTATCGCTCGGCCGATGCGAACATCGCTAAGGTGGGTGGCTCCGATGAACCCGTCTTTGCTTAGCCTAGACACATAACAATACGGACACTATTGCTAGAATTGCTAGGCGATAACACCGCGCATGCTAATAAATGACTCAACGCACCTAGCTAAGGGAATAATCCCATCTTGTAAGCTTATATAGAATATGGAAAAGAACATGGAAAATGTGAGAACTCTCACACCGCGCTCCACGCTCGTGCTAAGGCACAAGCTTACGTTCAAGTCCCTTATGCGTTCAATAATGAAACAATGAATGGTTTACAACAATAAAACGGGAAGACTATCGACATAGTCGTTCCGAGTAGAGTATAGCAACATTGAAAGGCTACGGGACCGATGGGTCGCCAAGGCGACTCCTGCACAGAAAGTTGCAAAATGTATAAATTTATGAATGAATAAGTGAATGAATGAATCGACGAATGAATGAATGAATATATGAATGAAATAAATCAATGAACAAACGGACAAGTGAAAGAAAGAAAAGAAAGATAAGGAAAAAAAAGAATGGTTAGCGACAGGTATGACGGGGACGTGCAACGGGGCTCGCTACCCGTGCTGCACGGACGCCGTCGCCAACTTGGTCGATAATGCATTATGGCTCGGAGACGGCCTATGGCTCAAAGATAGCCGTTAAGTTAAAATGATATGACAATGCGAATGCGGCAGATAGTCAGGATTCATGGGATTTCGGTCAGCATTTTCTCAGATCGGAATAGTCGCTTTACTTCCTATTTCTAGAGGAGTCTGCAGACTAGCTTGGGCACTCAGCTCAAGTTTAGTACTGCATACCACCCCCAGACGGACGGACAGTCAGAGAGGACTATTCAGACGCTCGAGGATATGTTACGGACGTACGTCTTAGATTTCGGAGGTTCCTGGGAGGATCACCTGCATTTGGTAGAGTTTGCTTATAACAACAGTTTTCAGGCCAGCATTGAAATGTCATCTTTTGAGGCTCTATACAGACGTAGGTGTCGTGTACCCTTATCTTGGGATGATGTTGGCGAGCGAGCTTTACTGGGGCCATAGATGGTTGTTGACGCAGCCGAGAAGGTGAAGCTCATCAGGGATAGACTTCGCGTGGCGCAGGACAGACATCGGCACTGGGCCGATAGCCACCAGAGGCCCTTGGAGTTTGAGGTACAGATTAGAGATAGGATTAGAAGTAGGTTGTTGTTTGTTTTGTTTGTTTGATCATGTTTGATTATTTAGTAACATGAGACCTTATTTGTGTTTAGGTCGGAGACATAGTTTTTCTGCGGATATCTCCGACTCGTGGTACCATACATTTTGGTGGAGGTGGGAAGCTTAGCCCACGCTTCATCGGACCTTTTGTGATCAGTGGAAGAGTCGGTGACGTGGCATACAGGCTAGACTTGCCACCTGTACTAGTGGGCGTCCATAACGTATTCCACGTATCACAGTTAAGACGGTACGTGGCTGACCCTAGCCATGTACTCGATCACTCGGAGATTGAGGTGGGACCTACTCTCAGTTATCCAGAGCAGCCAGTGGAGATTCTGGATCGCCAAGAGAAGGTACTAAGAAACCAGGTGATACCCTTGGTTCGTGTCGTATGGAGGCATCATTCTCCAGGAGAGTCTACCTGGGAGCGGGAGGATGAGATGCGCGAGCGATACCCTTATCTTTTTGGACCGTGAGGTATGATTGTCTATCCTTCTCATCTGTTAGTTTCGCCTTTCAATTTCGAGGACGAAATTTTTTTAAGGAGGGTAGATTTGTCACTACCACATTTCTAGTTTGAGAGTATTTTTGTCATTTTGAATTTATTTGAATATAATATATATTTATTGGAATGGTGTGATTTTAATATTATTTAATTAATTGCCATGTGCTGTGATTAGCCTAACCTATATTGGACCTAACCTAGATTAGTCATAGCTAGTCTTAGTTAGCCATGGTTAGTATTAGTTAGTTATGATTAGTTTTGGTTAAATCATGATTAGTTAGAGCTAACTAGGTTGCAACTTAAGGCTAGTGTGAAACCTAGATTTTAGACCCTTGATTAGACTAGATAAAAGGAGAGCCATTGATCTATTCCTAAAACCCTAACCCTAGACTTTTGGTCGGCCTAGGGATCCACACCCACCCCCTATTTAATGTCTCCCAAAAAATAATTGTCTCTTTTGTTCTTTCCCTTATTTTTTCAAGAGCATGGTTTGTTCTTCTTTCAAACTTTTCTATTTTGATCAATACTCATCTATTTTCATTCAAACTTCTTGCATTGAAATCTAATTTCTGTTCTCCTACTGTTGGTGGAGGTTAACTTCAGTTTTGGTATCCATTGGAGCTTTGAGCTAGCTAGAGGGAATCTCCATTGTTAAGCTTTCTTGAGGAAGAGCACCACATAGGTAACTTCCTATTATACCATTAGATTTTTGATTTCTTAGCATGGTTGCATAGCCCTAGGTGTCCTCTAACTGTAGGAATAGGTTTCGTGTGGTTTCGTGTCCTTTACGTATCCGTATCGGACACGTATCAGTCTAGGTTCATTAGTGTTCGACGAAATGCCACAGTAGGCATTTCGACCCTGTTTTAGAATAGGAAATTAGGTTTTTATGTGGCTTATTGATTTCCCATTGGCTGAGATGGATTCGAGTCCAGTTCGTGTCGAGTTGGACCCGTGGACAAGCCCCGCGCGCGCGACAGCACTGTCCTGCTACTCGCGAGTTCGTATGGCTTGTTCAGGACACGTGGACACGTGTCCTTGGACACAGAGCTTGGGGCAATGTCTGACACGACACCCCCAAGGCCTCGTGTCCATTGAGTTTGTGTCGAGTGAGAAAATTGACTCGCACTGGACACGGGTGCACTGTTGTCTGAACACAGTTCGTGTGTATTGGATTCGTGTAGGTTTTAGACACATTCGTGTCCTATTTTTGGACACGATACTGTGGGAATAACAAGTACACATATTATTTATTAATTACCAACCATGAACCTAGCCTATTTATTGTTATTTCTATGTTGAAATGGGGAAATTTCCATTTTACTGATACTGTCAAGTATTAGTGAATATCTCACTGTTTTCCCCGTTTTTATTTGTGTTTAAATATTGTTCTCATGTAGTAAATTATGTTAGGTTGTTGTTACATTTAGATATCATGATAGGGTTCAGTTCTTGGTGATTTAGTTGGCTAGTGGTGTTCGAAATTACATGTGGGTTGGGTTTCAATAACTGAAATCTGTCATGAGAATTCCTGAGAATTTGAATGAGTAGTTATGTTATGACTAATTTGTTTTGTTGAGAACCTGAGATTGCACAGGACAACTGAGATCCATTCAGTATTCCTAATGTTCCTATTATGTCATAATTTCAGTCTTCATATTGTATTCTCGATTTGGCATATTGGTTAGCATTTCAATAACTAGTACACATTGGTTTCCTACCATTTCCTGTCACATTTCCCTGAGTTCTACATTGTAATTCACTGTTGACACCTATAATTGAACCTGGGTTGCATTCAAAACTGGAATGGGTTCATTGCTAACCATTACACTAGTTTACTGTTTTGTTAAAATCTGGATTTGAGAATTGGTATCAGTTTACTCACATAACAGTCATATTTTATTCCTGAGAATTAAACCATCTTCCTTCACCCTTACACTGATACACACAGGACCTGGGTTCATACTGAACCTGGGAATGTTTCCCCTATTTCACACTGTTAAGACCTGAATCATTACTCACTTTCACATATGCTTACATGTACACAAGACACAGTTGCATACACTGTCTTTACTTAACCTGAGATTATATTACATATCCTGAGATTAATAGAACTGAGATATTATTTTGCAAACCTGCAGGGATTGAATGTACACTGAACCTGTGATATGTACACATTAACACACACACACAAGAATCTGAGTTCCTGAGATTTAACCTACCTATTCTTGTCACAAGTAATCAAATATACACACTGTCTTCCACTCTTGCACAGGCACACACACACACTACATGAGCTAATTAACCCCCTTAGCATCATGTTGACACTATGAATCCTATACACATGTATACCCAAATCCTAACTGACAGTGCACACATGTTCCTAACTGTATACACACCTGTTAGCACACTATTTTCAGTCCTCATTACACCCACACACATTTTGACAGCTATATACACACACAAGCCTATGACACTATCATATATAACCAATGTGATTTGTAAATCAATATAGGTATAGCCTATATAAATAGTGTGTATAAATGTATGAAATTGAATGTGCATGGCCTATGGCCTATAACCTAGGTACATAGCCTATGGTATTCTTGTGTGGTATTGTGTATATGGAATATACACATGTGTAGAGTCATATAGACTTGTGTATGGTGTATACTTGCTAGGGTAGACTGGTTAGGCCTAATAAGACTTCATTGAGTCTAGGTTGACCTAGTTGACCTAACTTTGACTATTAGTTGACTGAAGTTGACCAGGGTTGACTTTGGTCTAGGATTGACCTAATATCTTGTAGACTGTATCATAGTAGCTTACTTTATTAGCTGGACATGTTGTGACTTGTACTGTTCTGATTAGGAGCCATACACTACTCCTCATGCAGTATTTCATTCAGACGTTCAGGATATCATGCGAGTACATTCTCTGACCGTTTTATACTTGCTAAGAGTATTTTCTTGCTCTAGATTATTTTACTTGATGCTGACACGATGGAAACACGGATTAGTACTATATTGATCTTTTCATACGATGTTATCCCCCTCGAGAGCATCAGATATATCATGTCATGTGCGTTTCACTTTCATCATGTATTCTTGTGCTTTCATCATTCATGTGCACTCTCGTGATTCATGTACTCTCATGTTTACGGAGCCCCCATATTTACTTCCATGTGCACCCATTTATGGGCCCCCATGTGAAATCATGTACAATAACATAACTTGAACGGATCTTTGTGTATTGATTGGGGTACGGGAGAGTATAAATAGTCATGTGGACAATTTCCAAAGTAGTGTAGCCATGTACGACCTCTCATGTTTATTATCAAGCCGTTCACATGTCTAGCTTATACTCTAAATCACTAGTTCACTGTAGCTCTTTACTTATAGTAGATATTTCATTACAGTCTTCTCTTTTACTCATGTATATTCTTCAGCGTTTCATGTATCTTACTCTATTGTCTGTATTTTATTCCTGTCATGATATGAACTACGTGAGATGTACTGTGCTCGCTCCAGTCCTAACTGGACATGTTGAAATATTACAGATGATCTTAAGGAGCTGTGTCCCACCTATTACTGAGCAGGCTTAGACGACACACTTGAGCTGGACTCTCAGGAGGACCCAGCACTTGCTGATGATACTACCCCTGTAGACTAGGCTAGTTAGCTAGGCTAGTTCTATTTATCTTCATGTTATGTCAGATACACTTGTATATATTAGAGTTGTACTCTGGATTTGTGGAGATGTTTATTTTAGACTTTCAGCTATCTCTCTCTTGTATTTATCATATATGGATTCTGTATTTCATCTATTTTATCTTACCGTACTTTCTTCCTTAGTTGTGATTGAGTTGTACTTTATTATGTCACCTCCATTCGGAGTGTATAAACTGTACAGGTACCTTATAACTGTTAAATGTATGTGACCTAGGACAGCGTTCTACCGTCGACACTGCGGCGTAGGCTGGACGTACCCACGTCTCGTGCCCTTACTCTGGGGTGTGGGTCGTGACAGCCTACTACATGGAACTCTCAGTTTTCGAAAACAAGCCAGTTTAGTAGATCAAGCCATGAAGATGAAAAAAAGCTAAAACCTAGATCTACGAAAATCCATGCATAAAAATGAAAATCTCCAAGTTCTAATGTAGTTTAGAAACATGCCAGAAAGCCATTAGAACCATCAGAAATGGGTTCTCAAGTGAAAGCAAGTTGCACTTGCCTACTGTGGGTGTCGGTGGAGAAGAAAATGAGGAAGAAGAAGAAGAGGAGTAAATGAGAAATGAATGAGGAGAGAGAAGGGTTGTTGGGTTAATAAATGGTGGATGGTGGTAGGTAGTGGTTTGCTTATCAACCCCAAACCGAGCCAAACCAAGCCGAACCCAACCGAACCCGGTACATGCCAGAACCATGAAATGCTGACTAATCCATGCCAATGCAAAACTCAAGGCTAGCCAATCAGGACAAGTCAAAATACGGATCCGAGATACGTACACGTATACAAATACGTATAACGAAATTCGAGGGTGACAGGAGAGGCGGTGATAGGTGGTGAGAGCACAAAGAAAAGAGGAGGCGGTGAGTGAGAACTGAAAATGAGTTGAGAGAGAGAGAGAGAAAGAGTATTCTTATAGTTAGGTTTAGTTGTGAGTGCATTTATGTAACTTACTAATTGGAAGGGGGGATATGTTGGTAAATGTCAACCTTAATCGCTTTTCGGTTTTCAACCGAAACCGAAACCCGCAACCTAACCCGAAACCGAATAACAAATAATAGGATTTTCGTAACCGAAATCGACCCGAATATTTTTAGACCCGAACTGAAACCCTTATTCGGTTCGGTTCGGTTCGGTTCGATTTTCGGTTCAAAACCGATTAGTGCTCACCCCTAAGTTGTTCGCTATCAAGAATCCAAATGTTCATTTGACAATGGGTTTAGACATTTTCGTGAAGCCGGATACTCAATTACAAGTGGACGAGTCGATACCGGAAACCCAAGTGTTCATTCAAGGGATCAGTTTGTTTACAAGAAAATGGATGCTCACTTTCAAGGGGTTGGACTAAATCTTGGCAAAATATCAAAACCATTTATGGAAAATCTTACAAACATTTACTTGAGAATTAGTCATTATTGGGACCGAGGCTAGGGCTGTAAAACGATTAAAATCGTTTGCATTCGACTCGGCCCAATTTCGGTTTAAGCTTAGACTAATCGATACCGAGTTCGACCATAGGTTGTTCGTTCGCAAACATGCTCGAGCTCGGCTCGGTTCTCATATTATGACTTTTTATAGTATAAGTTATGCCTTTTTTAATAGATAGATACACTTTCTCTAAGAAATTTTACACATTTTTTTGCTCTTTATATGATGGTAAATTTATGATGTAAAGAGCATAAGTAATTCAATAAAAAAAGTCTTTAAAAACTGAGAGAAACAGTGTGATATAGTCTATACAACATGTCCAATAGGACTTTGGATCGAGCTCGATTCGTTCGAGTCTCTAATCAAACCGAGTTCAAATACGATTTTAGAGCTCGACCTTAAGCTCGACTCGAATCAAACTCGTTCAATAGCTTGAACACTCTTTGTTCGAGCTCGTTCGTTCAATTTTCAGCCCTAACTGAGGCTACAACTTTTATTATTTGACCTTCTATTATTTGATAATGTCATCCTATTATTTGAATCATTATGGAGGATCGTTGCTTCTGAGATTTGAGGAAGACAATATATTTCATAGAATTTTATTATATTATTGCTTATGACAAGTTTCATCTATAATTTTTTTTTATATATTTGAGAATTCATGTGTTGTATTTTATTCTTTATTTTTCTGAACCATCAGTTCTACTTGGTATTTGTTTCTAATTTAAAAAATTAAAATAAAACAAGTTAAGCAACTTTGATTGCTACTTCTTAAAAAAAATTACGAAACAATCTATGTAAGTTGTATCAAACAGAACCTGGTCAAGTGTTTATTCTCTCTCTCTTCTCTAGGCAAGGCTATTATTTGGATTGGAGATCCAAACCCAAGTAATATGGACATGTATGGTTCGGCAGCAATAGCAGATCAGTTTGTCGCGAACTCAGTCCAGTGCAAAATGTTAAAAGAGTTAATTAAGAACATGAATAATGTGATCATTTATTTTTCTACATATTTTGGTCTAAGCAAAGTTTTGCAAATGTGATAATTTACTTTTGTGAAGAATTATCTGAAAGTGTTGGCTAATATTCTTACTTGACTACTTCATCATTTTAGATCATGTTTTTGATGACTTACAGTTATTCAACAATTCAAGAACAATGCACAGATTGATGCTCTAGTTTGTAGCCCTCTATTAGGGTTAAAGGAAGGTTGCTTTCCCTTATTATAAGGATAACCAAATCTTATTATGGGTATACAAGTCATCTCTCTCCAGCTTCATGCTTTTTTAGCTCTTCGTGTCATGCTTTCTAAGTTTAGAAATTCTTTAATTTTCTAGATAGTTATATATATAACAATGTATGTATAGTAAAGACTTAAATATATTAATATATTAATGTGAATATCCAATACATAGAAAACATGATACTAATATAGTATATATAAATTAGGATGAGAAAATAGATTATCAAATCAGATTTTGGAGGGGATTGAATACATATTTTAGGAATTAATATGTAAGCCGAATTAATATATCCAATTGAGAAAGGAACTAATATACTCAATTGAAAAATCTGCTGTTAGGCTAAGATTAAAATAACAATTTTCATGTTCTGTTCTTCCCCAATTGAACATTATATGCATGTTGTGTTTGCTTGAAATTGATATGATTTCTTTTGGGTGGAAATATGAAATTTAGAATGCAAGTAATAGACGTATGATCAATCATCCATGTTTTCAAAAGTAATGATCTCTAAAACATAACATTAGGGTAGGTAATCTTTTTTTTTTGTGAGGTATGTGTTTCTTTGAATCCAAACTCACCAGTTCTTATCTTCTAGCCATCCCATGGTCAAGTGCAAACAAAAATTATACATTTGTACATAGCTATGGGCTCTATGTATATGTATTATAGAATAGACTGAAATTTCAATGACATCCGGTGCCCATCAATAAGTTTGATACTTGTTAACTAGTTAAGAGGTATTTTATGTCACGTCCTAATTTTTGTTCTATCGATAAGTCGTCACTAGGCGTGATATCGTATAATTCTAAATTTTACTTATACAATGCAAAGAACGTACACATGTAATTAACCCATTGAAACATATAAGATTGAAGCTGTTGTAACTCATATGTCTCTACACATTCATATTCTTATAACCTACATGACCTTTGGCCCTTCGTTTCTTCATAACCCCCAACCTCTCTCCCTATATAAAGAGAGGTTGGAATAGCTTGTAAATGTACACTTGTGTGGTTGATAATATACGAGAAAGCTTCGTCTCCGTGTGTTTGAGCTTTTGCCTTACGACACGTTATCAGCACTTTGCTCGTGCAACGCCGGAGACCCGACGTACCGCTCGCCTCGACGTCCGCCGACCGTTGTCCCGTGCGCACCCCGTCGCTCATCGCCGATCCCGCGTATCCGCAATCGTTTTCTCACTTTCTTCCACCGTACGGTAAGAAAGGTAAAAATTATCATAATGCAGATTAGTAGCTACAAGTGCTTCGTTAGAATACTTCACAATTGTTAGATGTCTTGGTACTGACTGTCTTATTTCAGGCTTGAATCCTGTAAGGACAGAATTTTTGTTGTGAATTTCGAATGGTTTTTCTAGTGCTATTTTGATAACACTCTACTCCTGATTACCATTTGATACCTGGCCATTAATTAAGTGGATGTGAATCATATTGAACCTACGTTTTTGATGTTCTATTATTATTCCTCATTTTAAAGCTGGATTATGATGATTTTATATTTGAATGCAACTCGCTATTCTAACTTTAAAATAACCTTTCTTGATCACACTGTAAATGGCTTGGAAAAATAGATATTCTGACAAAATTAGGTAAAGAAGCTGTTTCTTTCTTTTTCTTTAACCTTTTGACATAGAATATATTTCTTTTATGGTTTTCTTGCTCATGTCCCTGTAGCATTATTCTAGTTGACCTACTAATGATTCTTGTGTAAACTAGATATTTGACTGCACTCAAATTTAGTTAAACGCATTACAGTAATCCGTATATGGAAGTTTAAAAAAAAAACAGGAATTAACATGCATTGTAGCAACAATGCAAGTTGAGATTTTATCAAACTGTATGTATCTTATAAAAATATTCAAAAATAAATTTTGCTTATGATTTTTAACTTTGCTATAATCTAGCCTTTAGCATACTAGTTTTTTTTTTTGAAAAAAAAAACATATTTGTTAGTTAATTTCTGAGGAAATAAATTTTTGATAGCAAATTTTTATGTTGAAAAAGAAAATTTAAATGCTAACATTTTTTTGGTAATGATGGATTTGGAGAGCCCCGGCGAGCACCTCAGTGCCATCTGCGCCCTGCCGAGCACCTCAGTAGCATTTTTTTCTTTATGTTACTCAGTGAATTATTGTAACAGATGGGTAGTAAAAATTGTATTTTTTCTCGCTATTTTTTTGGCGTCGCTTCATTAGACGTCGGAAAAATAGTTGACATTTTTTTGGTGCCGCTTGCTTAGGCACCAATTCTTTTATGTGTTGTTGCCTACTTATGTTGTACGTTTTTTTAGCGTAATGGCGTGGAAATTGAAAAGTTGTCTTGGCTACATAAACAAATTCTGGCACCGCCAAATTTGGGCCTCCAAAAATAATCTTTTTGGCTAATAATTTTTCAAAGGCAACGCTCATTTTGAGCACGCACTAAATTTTCACCTATTTTGCACAGTTCGCAAATAGTGTGAATTTCTTGAAAAATCTTATTTATTCTTACATTTGAAAAAAAAAATTACGAAGTCTCTCCGAATAGGCTCACCTATTTGGGTATGATGTCAGAAAGAACTTGGGGCTTGGTTCTTAAGAGGTCCTCGGTGACCCTCCTCCCTCATTTTCCCGCATGGTCATATTCACGTAGAGCTACTGAAAGGGGTTGACCGAATATTTTTTTTGCTCAAATTATATTTATAATTATGCATTTTTATAAGAAACTAATTGAACTCTCTATATCGGCCCGTCGATCGATATGAGAAAAAGTTTTAAAACAAAAATTGTTTTTTCAAAACCTTTGGTTTTATTTACGATTGTTTGTTGTTGCTTATACAAACCAAATCCATATAAACCTGTCGTTTTATATGTTGACTGATCAAGATTTTTTCTCCTGTTGTAGAAAAATGTCGATCAAGATTGATTTTCCCATCCTTGAAGCCTCTGGCAAGAACTACTTGGACTTGACGCAAGACATCCAGAACCATCTAGATGCGCAGGACCTCTTGGACGTCATCTATAATGAGGAAGAGCGTGAAGTGGAAGTCACTCGCTCAATGAACGCCAAAGCGATGATTCTATTCCGCAGGCATTTATCTGACGCCATGAAGGCGGAGTTCATTGAAATCTCCTCGCCGAAGACGCTATGGAACTCTCTGAAAGAGCGCTTCGACCACCAGAAGACCATATGGCTACCTGAAGCACGCCATGACTGGTTGAACCTGCGCTTCCAAGACTTCAAAAGTGTAACTGATTACAACAATGAAGTCTGCAGAATTCGATCACTTCTCCAATACTGCGGTGAGATATTAACCGACAGTGATCTTTTGGAGAAAACATACACCATATTTTCTTCCACTGACAACTTGCTCCAGAAGCAATACCGTCAGTCTAAGTTCACCAAGTTTCCCGAGCTCATCACCCAGCTTTTACTAGACGAGAAGAACAGTTTCATTTTAATGAGAAACAATAATTCTCGTCCTGCTAGAACAAAGGCAATTCCAATGCCTGATGCAAACGCTCTCCGTGGACCAAATCTACGGTGGAAACGAGACAAGGGCCAGTCGTCCCAGCCAAGGAACATAGACAAGTTTAAGTCTCGCCACCCAAAGCGAGGTTCTAATAAGAACCAAGGACCTTTGACTACTAGGCAGTCTCATGGTAAGAACCAACGGGCCAGTTGTCCCAAAGCGAGAGTGGAAGGCCAAGCGCCTACTCTCTGCTACAAATGTGGTGCTTATGGTCATATGCAACGGACTTGCAGGGCGACCCCCCAAGAAGTTGATAACTATCACAAGGGACGCCGGGCCGAAGCAAATCTGGTCAACGAGTGCAAAAATCTAAATCTTGAGACTCCCGATTTTGTAGCAGAAATGGAAGAATGAATCTCCATTATCTATCTATATTTGATTTAAGTCATGAAACTTTTGGTGGTTTGTATTTTCTGTTTTCTCGATAAATTAAAGTTCTATTTCGAGCACTTTCCTCAAACGTGTGACAAACTTTAATTTTCTTTACTTATAGGCATGGACCACGGGGCAGTGGATTGTCTGGTTGATAGTGGAATGACTCACACTATCTTGAGAGATAAATCATACTTTATCTCCTATACGCCTAAAGTAACCTCAGTGACAACCATTTCGGGACCCTCAACCCTTGTTCAAGGTTTTGGCAAAGCCCATTTTTTGTTGTCCAATGGTACTCCCGTTGAAGTATCAGAGGCCTTATATTCTCCAAGGTCCAGTCGTACCTTACTGAGTTTTAAGGATATTCGAGAAAACGGATTTCATGTTGAAACTGCTCGAGAACATGGCTTCGAGTATCTTTTCATTACCTCCACTCAGTACGGCCAAAAGCGTATCATGGAGAAGTTAAAAAGTCTTTCAAGTGGTTTGTATCTCACTACGATACAACACATCAAGAGTAATCTCATCATTCGTTGAGCGCCAGTTGATGAGAGGACTTTTATGCTATGGCATGACCGGCTGGGTCATCCGGGTCAAAATACGATGCTTCGCACTATGAATGCATCACATGGGCATCCTCTTGGAGGAAAAAATTTTGTTATAAATTCGAAAAGCCTATGCCAAGCCTGCTCGATTGGGAAGACGAATCTCAAGCCACTCCATGTGAAACCTACGAGATTGGTTTCCCAATTCCTTGAGAGAATTTATGAAGATATTTGTGGACCAATCCAACCAACATGCGGACCATTTAAATACTTCATGATTTTGGTTGATGCATCGACTAGATGGTCACGCGTAGTGTTGTTGTCCACCCGAAATGCAGCGTTTCCTAAACTCCTCGCTCATATCATTAAGTTAAGGGCTCATCATCCGGATTATCCGATAAAGTCTATTAGACTTGATAATGCCGCGGAGTTTACATCGAAGACTTTCGATGATTATTGCATGACTTTGGGAATAAATCTTGAACACCCTGTTGCGTATGTTCATACCCAAAATGGCCTAGCGGAAGCTTTTATAAAGCGACTGCAAGTGATAGCGCGGACCTTGGTTATGTGCACCAAACTCCCACTATCTGCATGGGGCTATGCAATTTTGCACGCTACAAATTTGGTCCGTCTGAGGCCCATGGCCACCCAACCACTTTCTGCGTACCAGCTGGTTACTGGATGTGAGCCTGACATCTCACATTTACGCGTGTTTGGGTGCCTAGTCAATGTTCCAATTGAGCCGATAAGGCGTTCAAAATTTGGACCTCAGAAGCGACGGGGAATATATGTCGATTATAACTCCCCGTCCATCATTCGCTATTTAGAGCCCTTGACAGGCGATCTCTTTACCGCGAGACACGCGGATTGTGACTTTGATGAGACAATCTTCCCGTCGTTAGGGGGAGAAATGCACGCTAACGTTGATGAGAAACGACGTGAATTAGCGTGGCATGTGCCTGCTGTTGTTCATCATGATCCCCCCTCTGTACATAGTGATAAGAAAGTACAGAGGATTCTAGGTCTACAAGATATTGCAAATCAAATGCCAGACACATTTAGCGACCTAGCAAAAGTCACGAGATCAATTATACCTGCTGCAAATGTGCCTGCAAGGATAGACGTCCCTGAGAGACGCCATGTTCCTGTGAAACATGTTGCTCCGGTCGAACCCGCCGAATAAAGGATGCTGCCATCGGCCGTCCAGTCCGCCGCTATTCCCAAGAAGAAGGGAAGACCGGTTGGTTCCAAAGATGTTCTACCCCAGAAGTGGAGAAATTTTGTTAAAAGCGTTTTGCCACATGAGATCATTAAGGATCACGGCGATGTATTAGAAGAGCACGTTCCAGATGAAACACCTATTCCTAATCATGTCGATAACCTCGAAATATCCGTCCAGTATGCTAGCTTAGATGATATTTTGAAGCAAAACGAAACTGTCATCGATGATGTGTTCATATACTCAGTGGCCACTGACATTATGAACAATGATGACATGGAACCTCGTAGTGTTGTCGAGTGTCAACGACGAACGGACTGGTCACAATGGAAACAAGCAATCCAGGCTGAACTAGACTCCTTAGCAAAAAGAAACGTGTTTGGACCTGTTTCTCCAACACCACCCAATGTTAAACCAGTTGGTCACAAATGGGTTTTCCTAAGGAAGCGTAATGAGAGAAATAAGATTGTGCGATACAAGGCTCGCCTTGTGGCGCAAGGCTTCTCACAACGCCCTGGAATTGATTACGAGGAGACGTATTCTCCCGTAATGGACGTCATAACGTTCCGCTACTTAATCAGTTTAGTAGTTTCCAAAAAACTGAATATGCAGCTCATGGATGTGGTCACAGCTTATCTCTACGGGGAGCTGGACACAGAGATATACATGAGAGTCCCTGAAGGACTAAAGATGCATGAATCAAGTAGTTTCCGACCACGGAACGCGTTCTCGATTAGACTGAGGCGTTCGCTATATGGATTGAAACAATCCGGGCGAATGTGGTATAACCGCCTAAGCGAATACTTGATCGGTTTGGGATACGTTAATAACGAACTTTGCCCATGCGTGTTCATAAAGAAATCTACTTCAGGATACGCAATCATCGCGGTCTATGTAGATGACATGAATCTCATAGGAACCGAAAAAGACTTGTCAGAAACTGCTGATATCCTGAAGAGGGAATTCGAGATAAAGGATCTTGGGAAGACACGGTTTTGCCTCGGCCTGCAGATCGAGCACCGTAAAGATGGAATTCTTGTCCATCAAGCGAACTACACCCAAAAGGTGTTGAGACGCTTTAGTCATTTTGACGTTAAGCCACCCGCTACTCCCATGATCGTCCGCTCTCTAGACATTACTAAGGACCCATTCCGTCCAAAGGAGGACGACGAAGAGATATTGAGTCCTGAGTGCTCTTATCTGGGTGCAATAGGTGCTTTATTGTACTTGGCCCAATGTACTAGACCGGATATCTCATTTGCTGTGAATTGTCTAGCTCGACACAGCACCGCGCCAATACGCCGCCATTGGAATGGCATAAAAGACATTTTTTGCTACCTTAAGGGTACTACGGACTTGGGCTTGTTCTATCCCTACGCGATTTTGAGTGAGTCCAACGCTCTTGGCACTCGAAACAATGCGACCCTTGTTGGCTACGCTGATACGGGATACTTATCTGATCCGCACAAGGGGCATTTCCAATCTGGTTATGTCTTTACCATTGGGAACACGGCAATTTCTTGGAGGTCTCGTAAACAGACCTTAGTGGCTACTTCAACGAACCACTCTGAGCTACTCGCGTTCTATGAGGCGACTAGAGAGTGTGTATGGCTTCGAGCTGTTATTGGCCATATTTGAAGTACATGTGATCTTTCATATGACCCAGATGAACCTGTTGTCGTCTATGAGGATAATACTGCTGTTATTGATCAAGCAAAACATGGTTACATCAAAGGGGATGCTACCAAGCACATATCGCCCAAGTTGTTCTTTACACATGAACAACAAGCGCTTCAGAAGATTGAAGTGCAACACATTAGATCGGAGAATAATCGTGCAGACTTGTTCACCAAGTCACTGCCAAAACACTCGTTCCAGAAACATGTCAGAGCGATTGGACTTAGGAAGCTTTCAAAGCTAGCCTAAGTGAAACATGTTTCCTGCACCCTGTTGTGTGCATGTGAGGGGGAGCGCCCCAACGAGCGCCTCCAAAATGTCATGTTGTGCGTATATCCCGCACCCTGTCGAGTGCGAGTGAAAAGGGAAGCATCCTGATGTATGCTTGTGTACTCTTTTTCCCTTCGACCAAAGTTTTTCCCACTGGGTTTTCTTTGGCAAGGTTTTTAGCGAGACACAGTTCAAATCTCTTATTCACTAAGGATTATTAAAATCAGGGGGAGTATCCAGTTGTATACTTCTAAACCATCGTGTACTCTTTTGTCCTTCGATCAGCGATTTTTTTTCCACTGGGTTTTCCCTGACAAGGTTTTGACGAGGCACCTTTGCAATGGTTAGTTTACCCCCATCACACTGACCTGTGTGTACTCTTTTGTCCTTCGACCAAAGTTTTTTTTCCCACTGGGTTTTCTTTGGCAAGGTTTTGACGAGGCACAAGTAGATGGTCAAACTTGAAGATGCAAGCTACAGATAGACGAAGAAACTCAGAGATGTTTACAAGCAGAATTTCTGGAGAGCCAAGGGGGAGCGTTGTAACTCATATGTCTCTACACATTCATATTCTTATAACCTACATGACCTTTGGCCCTTCGTTTCTTCATAACCCCCAACCTCTCTCCCTATATAAAGAGAGGTTGGAATAGCTTGTAAATGTACACTTGTGTGGTTGATAATATACAAGAAAGCTTCGTCTCCGTGTGTTTGAGCTTTTGCCTTACGACAGAAGCAACAATATAAACACAAAGTTAAGAGACTATTTTTTTAAAAACAGAAAGTTGAAGACACAATACAGAAAGAAATATCTATCTTTATTCACTAACTTGCAGTGGAGTACATCATTTCTCATAAAACAACTAAAAATGTCATCTCGGCCTATAATTTACGAAACTGACATATTGACATTAAATAATATAGTGTTTCATACATCGTGTCCTTTTATTACTTGCAAAATAAAACACCTTAAAACTGAAAGAAAACTTCAAAATGCTTCAAAAGAGAGCTTCAATATTTTGCGAGATTACTTACGCCTTTGAACGTCCGAGTTGTTCCCAACACCTGTGGAAGAGAGGGTCACTACACTGAAAATATGCACTGGTGAGTAGTATCAACTCGACTCACCCAAACCAATAGGTCATGTGTGTCATGCCCCGATCCCGCAGGATCGTTCATCCTCGCTTTACGGGACCGTTCGTCCTCGCTAGGGCATGATGTCATGCAAGCCTAAATTGTGCTTGCACAAGACCAGTACCTGCACAATAAAACTAGATAAGACAAAACATAACGCAAGCGGAACATTTAAATGCAGAAAATCAAATATTCGACGCAGAGATTTGAAATAGCAACACTTCTTTTTATTGATAATTTGATAGGAATACAAATACATTGCTTTGCAACTCAAAATGCTATAGCTTGGCTTACATATTTTTCTTTGAACTCTTTTGAAAATAACCACAATGTCCATACATCATATTCCTTTATTGCATAAAGATAAAGAAACCTTCAAAAGAAAACTTGTTGAACTGAAAGTAGAAAGCTTTGAGGCGATCAAACAATGTTCCGCTGGATTGGACAAGCTTCCAGCGCCTCTCAAAATCCCCATGTCCCCCTTCTATCTGAAATGATGCCCACAACGTTGGTCAGTATGCAATAAGTATACTATCCGTCTCTTTGTTCAGTATTAGATTTTGCAATAAAAATATGTTCATATGCATGCACCTAACTACATGGTGGTCCACGGATCATTTTCCATGATTAGCCGCTGAGATTCATGGTTCAGCTCGTCGCTAGTAGACACAACACCCCCTTATTCGCGAGGTCTAGCATTCACCTTAGGGTGCTATTACAATCCCTCCTAGGCCGATCAATTCCTGGTGTCCCAGGAACCGTCGAGATACTATTACCTTGTGTACAAGTTGTCCAAGACCAATGCATGAACTATTCTTTCTATCAGATAAAAATCTTAGCAATGCGATAGGTAACGTACATTCATTTTATGCCTCATTCATTCGGTCATTCATTAACATTCAGTTCTCTTTCAATTCAACATGTATAAGTTCTTCTATACATGTCTAACAGATAAGCATTCTCGTAAGGAAACATGTAACCATTCATATTGAAACAGATAAAGCAGCAGTCATAAGATTGAGCATATGATTCATTTTTTATTCTTATCTTTTGTTGTTTACGGTATCACTGATCAGATGGACGCAACAAAAGAGTGTACTAGAGATCATTTTTATTAGGACTTAAAGATAAATGGTATCCCGGTCAAGGCAATTCACCAAGATTGAATCTTATTTGAGAGAAGTAGGGACTTCACGCACCGATCATGCACTGCCTATTTATCCTACATTGGCACCAACATTTGATTAGCATACTTCGATCTCTTTCCTACATTGGCACCAATATTTGATTAGCATATATCTTTGTCTCAAGATTCAGAATGAATACGAAATACGATGAAATCGAACAATGAAAACCAATCATCGAATACCAACACGAAAATACATTCATCAAAATCAAGCAGCAAAATAAAACATCTAATGAAAACTCTTAGATTTATTTCAATAGAAGCCGATCCTTCAGTTAGAAAGGTTCATTGCATTTCATCCGTGGTCAATCGATACCGACAAAAAGGTTTCCCCAACATTCAGTCAAGACTGAGTTAACAAGCCGTGGGTATTACTGTAGTGCCCCGTCTCGCTCAGTCAATCGAAGGAATCGGAATGCTAACGGCATTCAGACTTAGCCTTGCAACGGCTGCTCGAAGACATCGCCCGGTCGAGGCGACCGCTCGCTCAGGTGGGATAGTTTCGATGAACTTGTCTCATCTTAGCTTTCACATAATAAATCGTATGTTTTCAACTTGCACAAATAGGTTTGATAATAAAAGAGACGAATTCACATAAATAAGGGCATAATTTTGACGGGTCGAATTGAGTTAGAATATGGAAAGATCCAACGACCGGCTTAGAGTTGGTGCACGGCGTGCTTTGAAAATGACACTCGATCCTTCGTCCTGTGGCTTGGGAGAAGGAAAGTTGGTTTGAGTTGGCGAAGTTATGAACGTAGCCTAAGTTTTAGGCGTCGCCCGCATGAATGCTTCAGAAAGCATGCACGGTTCCATCGTCCAAGGCTTGGCATAGCCTTGGCTTGCCCCATGGATTAAGTTGCATTGCACGGCTTATGACATAAGTCTAGGCACCCAAATGACTTGGTCGTTCAGAAGTCGAATGCATGCGTGGTACGTTTCCGCAATACGAGGCTTGACGTAGCCCTTGCTCGTCGAGTCGTTGTGCGTTTAAAGTCAGGCAAGTTATGTTAGACTATTGGAGTAGTACCAAGCACGGTCCTACGAGTTCTACGGTTGGATATAACCACATGGTCTTACGGTCTCAAGGCCCGTCATATAAAGTATGACTTGGGCGATAGCGTTGCATAGAGTTCAAGTCGGTTTAAGGCACGATGCACGGACTTAGTGTTTAGGCATGAACTACGGTTGATTTAATGAGTTTTGGAGAAAGGACTATCAAATAGACATTCATGAGTTGAATGAAATGATATGGTAACATGGAAAGAATGCTCGTGACTGTGGGTCGTCGAGGGGTCTCAAGGATAGAAGTCCTGAACGTGGTTTTGAAAGAGAGGGTAACACTGAAGGAAGAATAACTGTGTGAGACGTCAGTTTGAGTCGGGTCTTGCATAGTCATTGGACAACTTGTCGACAATGTAGAGTTTTCCCGTAACGGCAACCCAGGGCTATGGGACCATTTCGGCCAAGAAAGAAAACACGATGATAGCTGTGCTAAATCGATAACACCGGGTTAGTCGGGGACTTCCAGGGGGCTAGCTACCTTGCGCTGGAAGGGTCCCGGCCAATTGCAAGCTATGAGTCCAGGTATAGCTTGTTATGCTAGTGACCTCATATAGATGAGTCGACATGGGCGACGATCCGCGTATATGCCTTTGGACTGAGTCGAGTATTAGGTGAAGTGAATCAAGAGTCGGAAAGAATGTGTACACGATAAAGACAATGTTTTGGGGCCTAAGATTTGGTTACAACGTAGACGACGTACTTCGGCACGAGATGTGGCGTCGAGTCTTATGTTGTCGGTATATAAGTTGCATAGTTTGGATGTGAGTTGTCTTGAGTTTAAGTCAGAAAATACCGCAAGGCAAAGTCGGTCGAGTAACACTTAACCCACAAGTCTTGATTGGGTCGGATGATGATTTAGTAGCAAAGGGCCACGAGGCGACGATATGATTGAGTCTCATTGAGTTACGAGGCACGGCCTCAGCAAGGGTTTGTAGCACGGTCGTACGAAAATGGAGTCTATCGTGTAGTTGCACCTCTGATTTGGGCCGTAAGATAAATACGACTTGATAGGTCAACGTTGTTGGCACGAGAAGGATCTAGAGGTGAACTATGAGTTAAAGTTGTTGTTGCAAGCACGGGATGGTCTAGAGACACGAAATAGGCCAAGACGTCTGTCCTAAAACCGATTCTAAAGAAAGAGTAGAAAGACAATCATAAAGGGACTATGTTACACACAAAGTAAATTAACATGTTAGTTTTGTATGGGTGGGCGAGGAGCTCATTCCACCAGTACAGTTGAGTACTGACACCCACATAGTTTTTATGTGCAGGCACAGGTAGAAGATCGTGGCGCGGAGCTTGCTTGGATGCGTCGAGGCATAGAGTTCCTTGGCGATTCGAACAATACGATCGCATGTATTCAAGACTTATATAGGACATAATGTATGGACGTCGCCTTCCGAAGCATCTGCTGGTTCAAGACATGTATTGAGAGATGAGAGAGAGCTGAGTGACTTGTAATGTGAGATGAGTGAGCATGAGTGAGCTTGAGAGACTTGTAATCTTGGCCTTGTGCCCCATTGTAATCTTTGTTTCAATATCAATAAAGAGCTTCTTTGAATAATTTGCGTTTGTTCTAAATTTCTGCTGCATATTCAATGTCTCTGCATGGGACTTCTGTGCGACGACCCCGTCGCAGCCGCTAAAATCGGCCGTTATGGAACCCGCCTTGCATAAGCACAATCTAGGCTCGTGCGGCATCACGTCTTAGCGAGGACGATCGCTTCTACGGGAGCGGGGCATGACATAATGGTATCAGAGCACGGCTTTACGTCTTTGGACTATCGATTGAATTCTTTAACTCCGCTGTTTCCGAAAACTCTAAATTATTGCTTCCGTAAAGTTGATATCGTTGGTGCGCGCTCTCTCAAATGTCCCACGGATGTCCATACAATAAGTCTATCTATTTTGCAAAATGTAGGAGAGCAGTTTTCGATAAAACAAAAAGAAAAAATAGTTTGCGTAAGCACGGTTGGCTAAGTCGGGCTGGGCATATACACCAAGGATTGTGTCGACCTTAGCAAAAGTCGAGTGCAGAATTCGTAATATTTCGAGCAAGAATGAGTTAGACTTGATTGAGTAAATGAGATGAATATCGATAGGGGTGCTATCGAGCGACGATAACGTCGATGCGATATAGATGAGCGTGCTTGGAAATTGAAGAATAGTTCGAACGAAAAATTTGAAGAAGTCGATTTTGATTCGAATGATAGTTGAGGATTAGTTGAATGACTTCATCCCTGAGTGGTGTATGCGATAGCCTCAGGGATGTCGATCGATCGATTGAGGATTCGGGGTGTCGATGAGTCTATCAGCAAGTATCGCGTTATACAAAGCCTTAGATTGAGTGTCGTTGAACAAGTTATAGTCTTGAGATTGGACGAGTTAAATTGAACAACCTAGAAATTGACGTGCACGGGATTGAGGACGGTACGAATATGAAACGCGAAGATGATTGTGTAGGCGAAACTGAATCGAAGAAAAGTTAAGGTGTGCGAATGGATGACTTGATTGAGGAAATCGATAAGGATCGTATAGAAAAAGTTAGCACGATGGGAAGATAGCGTGCATAAAAAGTAGAATTTTGAAGTTACGTAATGACTCTAAGGATTGGATTGAATGTTGCTCGATGTTTTGAGTTAGCAAAGGATTGATGTGAATTGAAAAAATACGTTGGTCGATGACTCAAGATAGATGGATGAACAATACACGAATTTGGGTTTGAGGAATTTGATATTGGGAATGATTTGAGGGATGATGATCGAACTTAAATTTGAATGTTGAGGAGATTATCCAGTCGGACGATAGCATCATTCGCACGACTCAAAATTTGGTTGCAAAGAAAGATCGTCAGGTTACGCATATCGTCGATGGTAATGAGGCATATCAAAGATCGATATGCGATAACTCGGGGGTACTCTGACTCAGCGAATGTCAATCGTGCAAGTGTTATTGTTCAGTTGGATGCCATACTTAGGATTTTGATTGAGATGAATGTTGGATGAAAATGATTGTGTCTTGAGGGTTACGCAGATAACCACAGCGTTGACATTCTTGTCTTGCTCGAGTGCAACTCTAGCCTCGCACATGTATTGCGTCGGATTTGGGGCGATCGTTCCGCGTGAGCGCTGACATGGTGATTCATGTCGCAGGAATGATCGAACTCAGAAAATCAGGATGCGGCAACTTTGATTGTCTCGACTTGTCGGTTTGATACGAAGAAAAATTTGAGGATATTTGGACTTGCGATTGATGATTAAGTAAACTTGAGGATTGAGTAGGTCCAATCCGCACATCGAGAATGAATTAGTCTAGATGCAAAACAAGAGTTACGTCCCGATGAGGATAAGTATCCCGTGGGAGCGCGCATGGTGATTCATGTCCACCGTGAATAATCTGACTCGTGTGAGATCGGAACGTAACATATTGTTAAGCTAGACGACCTTATGATCGATTACGTGAATTGGAATAGATGACTTAGGAAATGTAGAATGTAAAATTTTGGTTAGCGACTAAATTGTGTCATAGCGTGCTTGAATTGAGAAGGATTGATAGGCGAACTATATCGAACATGTTTGAAGGGATAAACTATACAAGATGACTTATTGAATGAGCAATTTTAATACGTCGTAAAATTGGTTGAACGTGAGTTGTCGTAGGATGGCTTTGCTGAATGACTCGGACCCCGTGCGACGAATGTTGGGATGTGTGTAGGAAATCTACGCTCGAAGTTTAGAAATTGGAGTTATGCGAGCTTGGGTAGAAAACCCCGTACTATCAACTTGGTTTGACCTTAGGATGGGGTCAGTGTTGATATTGTTGTTTGGGAACTATGATTCCAATACTGAGGGAAAGACATAGCCTAGCGGTTAGGCAGACGTCCGAGTACGAAGTGGTAGAATTTGTAGAGGAACCACTCGCGAGTATCGGTTGACATGCATGTATACCAGGGACGCCCGAATATGTGCTCGATCTGACTCGAGTGGTGATGGTGGATTCTCTATCACGAGGCTTGGCTGAAATACATGTATTTTGGGGACGCCTAGAATATGTGCACGATCCAACTAAGTGATACGTTGAATCAAGTGAGACTTGATTAACGGGAAAGTGTCGAAGATTTTTGAGATCGGGAGTTTTGAAGAAAAGATTTTGGGTAGCACGAGCGTGGCTCGGATTTGAGAAACGCATAGGAGTAAGTGTGTGTGAGAGTCCTTGAATATAGAACAAAGTTATAAGTCGATAAGTGTACTCAGTAAGTTTCGAGGATAAAACTTTTTTTGAGTGGTGTATGATGTAGTGCCCCGTCCCATTCAGTCAATCGAAGGAATCGGAATGCTAACGGCGTTCGGACTTAGCCTTGTAACGGCTGCTCGAAGATATCGCTCGGTCGAGGCGATTGCTCGCTCAGGTGGGATAGTTTCGGTGAACTTGCCTCATCTTATCCTTCACATAATAAATCACATATTTTCAACTTGCACAAGTAGGCTTGATAATAAAAGAGACGAACTCACATAGATAAGGGAATAATTCCGACGGATCGAATTGAGTTAGAATATGGAAAGGTCCAACGACCGGCTTAGAGTTGGTGCACGGCGTACTTTGAAAATGACACTCGATCCTTCATCTCGTGGCTTGGAAAAAGAAAAGTTGGTTTGAGTTGGCAAAGTTATGAACATAGCCTAAGTCTTAGGCGTCGCCCGCATGAATGCTTCAGAAAGCATGCATGGTCCCATCGTCCAAGGCTTGGCATAGCCTTGGCTTGCCCCATGGATTAAGTTGCATTATACGGCTTATGACATAAGTCTAGGCACCCAAATGACTTGGTCGTTCAGAAGTCGAACGTATGCGCGACACGTTTCCGCAATGCGAGGCTTGACGTAGCCCTTGCTCGTCATAGCCCTTGCTCGTCGAGTCGTTGTGCATTTAAAGTTAGGCAAGTTATGTTAGGCTATCGGAGTAGTACCAAGCACGGTCCTACGAGTTCTACGGTTGGGTATAACCACATAGTCTTACGGTCTCAAGGCCCGTCATATAAAGTATGACTTGGGCGATAGCGTGCTTTGAAAATGACACTCGATCCTTCATCCCGTGGCTTGGGAAAAGAAAAGTTGGTTTGAGTTGGCGAAGTTATGAAAGTAGCCTAAGTCTTAGGCGTCGCCCGCATAAATACTTCAGAAAGCATGCACGGTCCCATCGTCTAAGGCTTGGCATAGCCTTGGCTTGCCACATGGATTAAGTTGCATTGTACGGCTTATGACATAAGTCTAGGCACCCAAATGACTTGGTCGTTCAGAAGTCGAACGTATGCACGGTACGTTTCCGCAATGCGAGGCTTGACGTAGCCCTTGCTCGTCGAGTCATTGTGCATTTAAAGCCAGGCAAGTTATGTTAGGCTATCGGAGTAGTACCGAGCACGGTCCTACGAGTTCTACGGTTGGGTATAACCACATGGTCTTACGGTCTCAAGGTCCGTCATATAAAGTATGACTTGGGTGATAGTGTTGCATAGAGTTCAAGTCGGTTTAAGGCACGATGCACGGACTTAGTGTTTAGGCATGAACTACGGTTGATTTAATGAGTTTTGGAGAAAGGACTATCAAATAGGCATTCATGAGTTGAATAAAATAATATGGTAACATGGAAAGAATGCTCACGACCGTGGGTCGTCGAGGGGTCTCAATGATAGAAGTCCTGAACGTGGTTTTGAAAGAGAGGGTAACACTGAAGGAAAAATGACTGTGTGAGACGTCAGTTTGAGTCGGATCTTGCATGGTCATTGGACAACTTGTCGACAAGGTAGAGTTTTCCCGTAATGACAACCCAGGGCCATGGGATCATTTCGGCCAAGAAAGGAAATACGGTGATAGTTGTGCTGAATCGATAGCACCGAGTTAGTCGGAGACTTCCAGGGGGCTAGCTACCTTGCGCTGGAAGGGTCTCGGCCAACCGCAAGCTATGAGTCCAGGTATAGCTTGTTATGCTAGTGACCTCATATAGATGAGTCAGCATGGACGGCGATCCGCGTATATGCCTTTGGACTGAGTCGAGTATTAGGTGAAGTGAATCAAGAGTCGGGAAGAATGCGTACACGATAAAGACAATGTTTTGGGGCCTAAGATTTGGCTGCAGTGTAGGCGACGTGCTTCGGCACGAGACGTGGCGTCGAGTCTTATGTTATCGACATATAAGTTACATAGTTTGGATGTGAGTTTTCTTGAGTTTAAGTCAGAAAATACCGCAAGGTAAAGTCGGTCGAGTGACACTTAACCCACAAGTCTTGACTGGGTCGGATGATGATTTAGTAGCAAAGGGCCGCGAGACGGCGATATGATTGAGTCTCATTGAGTTGCGAGGCACGGCCTCGACAAGGGTTTGTAGCACGGTCACACGAAAATAGAGTCTATCGTGTAGTTGCGTCTCTGATTTGGTCCGTAAGGTAAACACGACTTGATAGGTTAACGTTGTTGGCACGAGAATGGTCTAGAGGTGAAGTATGAGTTAAAGTTGTTGTTGCAAGCACGGGATGGTCTAGAGACACGAAATAGGCCAAGGCGTCTGTCCTAAAATCGATTCTAAGGAAAGAGTAGAAAGACAATCATAAAGGGACTATGTTCTACACAAAATAAATTAACGTGTTGGTTTTTTATGGGTGGGCGAGGAGCTCATTCCACCAGTACAGTTGAGTACTGACTCCCACATAGTTTTCATGTGCAAGCACAGGTAGAAGCTCGTGGCGCGGAGCTCGCTTGGATGCGTCGAGGCATGGAGTTCCTTGGCGATTCGAAGCGTACGACCGCATGTATTCAAGACTTATACAGGACATAATGTATGGACATCACCTTCCGAAGCATTCGCTGGTTCAAGACATGTATTGAGAGATGAGAGAGAGCTGAGTGACTTGTAATGTGAGATGAGTGAGCTTGAGTGAGCTTGAGAGACTTGTAATCTTGGTCTTGCGCCCCATTGTAATCTTTGTTTCAATATCAATAAAGAGCTTCTTTGAATAACTTGTGTTTATTCTAAATTTTTGCTGCATATTCAATGTCTCTATATGGGACTTCTGTGCGACGACCCCGTCGCAGCCGTTGAAATCGACTGTTATGGAATCCGCCTTGCATGAGCGCAATCTAGGCTCGTGCGGCTTCACGCCTTAGCGAGGACGATCGCTCCTACGGGAGCAGGGCGTGACAATTACATAGTGGACCGCGAGGAGCGGGACACTACAATGTGAAGCATAAAAGTTAGTGATATTGCTACTTTAGGATAGAGTCTCTTAATAACTCAAATCATGAAATGTAAAGTATAAACACGAACATATCACTTATACAATAAAATCTTACCCACTGTCCATCCCTGCAAAATAAGAATTAGAATTTATCGATCCTGCAAAATAATCATTAACAATGCAATATATTTACATGAAGGTCATTAGTAACTTTTTGACACCAAAAGGACTATACATAATATTACGGCGCGTCCTTTCAGTGCGGGTAGCTAACCACACTGAAGGTCCCCCAATACCTCTTGCTCAAAACACGTTCCACATAATTTCTTTCTAGGTCGATACGGTCCCATTGCCAAGGGTACCGTTCGAAGAAAGCCAAATATTATACACATGTTGTCAATGACCATACAAATGCATATACAACTTCGCTATAAAATATATTATGAATAGTAATGAAAATTGAATAAATTATACAGTATATGTTCATACTTTACATTTTTCGAACTACCGCTCTTAACGCATCATTCCATTTCAAGGTTCTCACAACTAGAGACCATCGGCCCCAAAGCAATATTACTAGCGATTTAATGATCCCAAACCATTTTTATAACGATTTTCCATAAAATCTTAGAATACAACAATGAAATTATAAATTAGAAAGTCTTACTATTTCATCCTCGTGTATTAGTGCACAAACAATTTATAGTTCCGACATTTCAACTGTAACAAAAATATTACGCAAGTGACCTCTTTTATTAAGGCATCATCGATCGTAAAGACATTCAAAAGAAACAAAGAGAGTTCTTTTGTTAAGGCGTGAAGAAGAAGAAAAGAATGATCGACGCCACTCAATGATCAGGGAATTATCGAGAAAAGGATAAACTATTTTGCAATGATCAAACTTCCCTTTTACAACGATCAAACTTCCCTTATGCATCCTCCTACAATTGTCCAACATCCGTTCAATACACTTAGATCTTTTTTCTCTTTCTATCAGAATTCAATTATAAATGCATAAACCGATGAAAGTGAGCAATAATCATTACGAAAACACATTCATCAAACCAAGCAGCAAAAAAGTCCAACAAAAATAACAATAAAATGATGGAAAAAGACTCTTATATAGAGTTCATTCTCCAAGATATGATTCACTGTATTTTGTACTTATTCCAATATATATATATATATATATATATATATATATATATATATATATATATATATATATATATATATATATATATATATATATATATATATATATATATTCCAATATATATATATATATATATATATATATATATATATATATATATATATATATATATATATATATATATATATATATATATATATATATATATATATATTCCAATATATATATATATATATATATATATATATATATATATATATATATATATATATATATATATATTGGAATAAATATATATATATATATATATATATATATATATATATATATATATATATATATATATATATATATATATATATATATATATTTATTCCAATATATATATATATATATATATATATATATATATATATATATATATATATATATATATATATATATATATATATATATATATATATATATATATATATATATTTATTCCAATATATATATATATATATATATATGTATATATATATATATATATATATATATATATATATATATATATATATATATATATATATATATATATATATCCATGAATAGGATATGGTCTAAATGCATTTGTACCGATCGATTATATGCCGAAAGATTTTTCACAATACAGTTCCGACTGAGTTATACTAGCCACAAGCCAACACGATACCACCGCCAGGAGCGGGGCACTAATGACAGAGCATGTCACCTCTAAGAATTCGGACAATTCAAAAAATATTCCATTATAATGACACCGAATTAAACAATGCACAAATATCAAATAAATTATAACAAGAACAAAATATAACATGTTGCGAAAAGAAATCGGCCTAAGTAAATGGGGCAATGATAGAATAACTTTATTAAATCGAGAGAAACCTTACAAGAGTTGGTACAATAATATCAAATAAATTACAACAAGAACAAAATATACAATATAACATGTTTCGAAAAGAAATCGGCCTACGTAAATGGGGCAATGATAGAATAACTTTATTAAATCGAGAGAAACCTTACAATAGTTGGTACAATAATATTGTATCGTACAAACTCTTCCTTACGATATCTCCAACTCTCTCAACCTTCCTCTCAAATCATTTAAGGCTTCCTAGCACAATCACAAGCAAAGCCTCCTTCAACCTTTTAGCCTTTATTTAGGGTTAGGAATCCCCTTAAATAGATTCTCCTAAATTTTCAAGTCAGGAATTATCCCGTCGAAAACAATCATTAAATCTGACACGACGGCTTATACCGACAATAGGTTTAGTGCAGCTTTTTTTAGTCACTTTAGGTTATGGAAAAAAAAAGGAAAATGCTAAGTCTACAATCAAATGTTTACAACAATTTTACGTCCTCTCTCTCCCACCCCTTACACATGGGTCCCACCGGGTCCCACCTCCTCTCTCACCCCCCTTGCTACATGGGCTCCACCCGACCCCACCACTTCTTCCCTCCTTCAATCGAAGCCAGACACGTGGCGGTTGTAAGAAAATTGTAAGCATTTGGTTGTAGGCATAACAAAGCTAAAAAAAAAAACTCCTTTGTACCTGTTACTAGTCTATAGCCAAGTTAAAGCCTCTTAATCCAAACTGCAACCGGTTTTGTTCAGAGCAATCTAAAATATCCAGAGATAAATCAAAATTGGTGTCATGTCAACATCAAGAACTATTGGTGATTGGAAACCTTTTAACTTTGCTATCACAAACTGGTAATTAAGCCCTTTTTTTCTCAGGAAGCTAACTGTGTGCATAACCTGTAAATCAAATATATCTAAACCATCAGTTAACCCTTTTATCAAAATGTAAAATTGTTGTCAGCATAACTTTCTATGAAGCAAATTATGTGTACTTTCATGCATTACCATTTTTGATTGGCACATAATTCAGGTACATTAACCACATACAGAGACATTCAAGGCGCGAAAAAGACTACAAAATCAGTAGCCTTTTCTTGATCCACAAAAGGATTTGTACTCGGTACTATCCACAGAATTGTTCTTCTTACATTTGATGCAATTTGGAAGGAAAAGTTTTTTTCTTTCTGAGCACCAAAACTAAGCATTCCACTCTGATTTTGTACTGGTTCCCAATCTCTCATTTTGGATTTTAATCCCCATATACCTGAAAAATTCAATACTGTATCTTAAGATCAAGTGGTTCTGTGAACTTGGTATTCAAATTTAGGAAATATACCTTCCCAGCATCATAACTGTAGCTTGAGGATTAGTCCCCGGAGAGAAATTGAAAGTAGACCCGTCGATGACCCTAAGTGCATCCACGCCGAGGACTCTATACTCGGGATCCAAGACGCGGCCGACCTGACACCCGCCGTGGTAGTGCCATATGGTCATCACGGTGTCCTTGCAGTACTGCTCCAGGGACACCGAGTCGTTGTCGTGCCTGGGGCGCAGGTTCACTGGGAAGTTCACCGTCATGTTGAGGAGCATCTGCAGCGATATGTACGGGTACCTGAACCTGGAGAACGCGTCGGAAGATATCACCCGCTCGATGATCCTGATCCCCTCGACGCACCTCTGGAGGTCCTCGGGCTCCTTGAAGTAGTTGAAGGCGACGGTGGGGTTGTCGTACGGGTCCCTGTTCTTCAGTTTGAGATGGCCGGAGGAGAGAGGCCCCATTACTTTCTCCAGGATGAACCCACCTCTGAAAGCAGCGGAAGAATCCTCAAGATTGTTCATGAACTGGGTTCCTTCTGAAACATCAGTCTGCAACATGCCCAATCTTCTTGTCAAAAATCTGCTTTGTAGGTTATATAAGCTTGCTCGTTCTCGTTTCAGTTCGAGCTTTTGAAAACATTGGTTAACTAACATGGTATCAGAGCAACACTCTAGACTCATTCGAGTGATTGAAACCTTGATAGTACAGGACTCTAGTGTTACTTACCTGAATTGCTAATTGAACAATATCCAGATAAAGGTTTTAATATATAAGTTTGCTCGTTTTCATTTTAGCTCGAGTTTCTTAAAACATTGGTTAACTAACATGGTATCAGAGCAACACTCTAGACTCATTCGAGTGAATGAAACCTTGATAGTACAGAACACTAGTGTTACTTAGCTGAATTGCTAATTGAACAATATCCAGATAAAGTTTTTAATATATAAGTTTGCTCGTTTTCTTCTTTTCAGTTCGAGTTTTTGAAAACATTGGTTCACTAACATAGTATCAGAGCAACACTCTTGGACTCATTAGCATGATTGAAACCTTGATAGTACAGAACACTAGTGTTACTTAGCTGAATTGCTAATTGAACAATATCCAGATAAAGTTTTTAATATATAAGTTTGCTCGTTTTCTTCTTTTCAGTTCGAGTTTTTGAAAACATTGGTTCACTAACATGGTATCAGAGCAACACTCTTAGACTCATTCGCGTGAATGATTACCTACCTGAATTGCTAATTACACAATATCCAGATAAAGGTTTTAATATATAAGCTTCCTTGTTTTCCTTTCGGCTTGAGTTTTTGAAAATATTGGTTAACTAACATGGTGTCAGCGCAAAGCTCTAAACTCATTTGCGTGAATGAAACCTTGGTAGTACAGAACAACTTAGTGTTACTTACCTGAGAATAAGAAGTGCTCCGGTTCCTGCTCTGCGATCTACTTGCAGGGCCATAAGAAGCGAAGTTCGCGCCGCTGGCAGCCTCGATGTAGGTACCGGACCGGGTGATGCCGACGACCTCTATAAGCGAGACCTCCACGGGCAGCGGCGAGGGCACGTAGATGGCGTTCATGGGGTTGTCGGTCATGCCTTGCCCGACCAAGGGCTGGTCGACCACCACCCTGATGCCCAGCGAGCGCAAGTGGTCGGCCGGACCGATGCCGCTCAGCATCAGCAGCTGCGGGCTGCCCAGGGCCCCTGCGGACAGTATGATCTCGTTCGACGATCCTTTCTTGAGGTAGGCTCTGTGGGCTTTGCCTGCAGCATCTCTGAACACCACTCCGTGAGCAGCTGGTCTTGCTCTTCCTAAATTCAGAATCGACTCGGTCAAGAACTTGAGATCAATTGTAATTAGTTCACATCTTCTTGTTGGTGTAAACGAAGTGGTCAACTAATATGGTATCGAATTTGTTAGTTTAAACAACATTTTACATGGATTAGACACAAACATAGTAAGGACACATCGACATGGACACGACATTAATTATGGTTGTCCTAGTGTAGCAAGCATGCACTCTAAAAATCTAGGCCATGTTGTGTCGACAGTAGATCACCCCAAAAATAAGTGTCGGATCCGTGTAATTGTGTCCACAGTGTGTCGCATCGTGTTGACAGTAGTTCAAAACATTTTGTTTGGTGTAAACCAAGTGGTCAACTAATATGGTATCAGATTCGTTGATTCGCTGGTTTAAACAACATTTTACATGGATTAGACACAACACAGTAAGGACACATCGATATGGACACGGCACCTATTATGTTTGTCCTAGTCTAGGAAGCAGGCCGTGTTGTGCTGACAGTAGGTCACCCCCAAAATAAGTGTCGGGTCCGTGTTATCGTGTCCTCAGTGTGTCGCATCGTGTTGACAGTAGTTCACATCTTTCTGTTTGGTGTAACCCAAGTGGTCAACTAATATGGTACCAAATTCGCTGGTTTAAACATCATATTACATGGATTAGACACAACACGGTAAAGACACATCGACATGGACGCGGCACCTATTATGTTGTCCTAGTCTGGGAAGCATGCACTCCAAAAATCTAGGCCTTTTGTGTTGGACACCTAACGGACAACCCGGATACTCCATAATACGGTAGTAGGTCACACCAAAATAAGTGTCATGTCAGTGTTATCAGTACCTTATCGTGTTGTATACGTGTCCATGCAAAGTAGGTCTTACTATATGTTACACATTTCAGGTGGCGTCCAACACTTGTCCGATATTTTTGGAGTGTCCGTGCTTCATAGAAGAAAATTTTGCGAGAGAGAGAGAGGTTCTTCACCTTTGTATTTGAACAAAAGCCTCGACGCGGTGGCATGCAAGAGCACCGTGAGGCCGGTGTGATTGGCGTAGGCGAGCAGATCCGCCGCCGTGTGCCTACGTCCGTCCCGGTCGAAAGTGCTCCCCCCGACCTTGGTCCCGTAGACGTGGTCGTACGTGAACCCGTTGAAGGGCGTCACCCCCGCCTCCAGCAGCCCGTCCCTCACCGCCGACTGCCACTGCAGCACCGGCGGCTCGAAGGCCACCACCCTCTCCACCCACCGGTACGACTGGTTGACCAGCCCCCCGTCCCACCCGGCGCGGCCCACGTACGCGGGGCTCGCGTGGGTGTAGAACCCCGCGTTGAGGCAGCTGCCGCCCCCGAGGACCCGGGCGCGCGCGTTGATGACCCCGTCCTCGGAGACGAAGCGCTGCGAGGGCGAGGCGGGGGACAGGTCGGAGAGCGTGTCCGCGAAGGAGGAAAGGTTCGTTATGTTCTTGTTCCCGTAAGGGGAGCCCCCCCTCTCTACCAGGAGCACGCTGAAGTGCCGCGACAGCGTGGCCGCCAGCGGGCAGCCCGCCGTCCCGCCGCCCACGATGATGTAGTCATAGTACGACACCGGTGCTGCTTCTGACGCTTGCTTCACGAATGTGTAGTTTGGAGCTGAGAAAACAATTCACAGTAAGTCGAAATATAGACATGTATGTATACGTAAAGCAAATATTTGCTTCAATGTCGAGAAAACAATTCATATTTGCAATTTGCTTTAACTTGGTAGAGGAAAGAAATATATATACAGGTGAGGCCAAAATATGTGCCCAAGAACTTTCAAAAATGATATTTGGGACGCACGGGTGGGCGTGTACAGCCGGTGCACGTGTGCAGTCGAGAAGGACGGAGCTGCCGCCGCCATCCGCCCTCCTCCTCTGCCAACGCCGGCCTCCCCCCTCCCCTAATCCCCTCTACTCCTCCGTCCTCCCCCCCCCCCCCCCCCCCCCCCCCCCCACCCACCACTCAGCTCTCCTCTGCCGTGCGTATAAACAGCACAGTACACGTGCGCGTGCCAAATAGCAGGATTGATGAACATCTGCCTAAAATCCTCCCTACCGCTCAGCTCTCCTCCACCGTGCGCATAAACAGCACGGTGCACGTGCTAAATAGCATGATTGATGAAATTCTGCCTAAAATATTTGGCACTCCCTTGCCAAGTACAATGCACCATTACAAGAAAAACATATATGCATATATACGCGGATTCAAGGTTGGCCTAGGATGGGCTCCAGCCCACCAAATTTTTTTTTTTTTACATTTTTGGAGCCCGGCCCAAAAAACAAAATTACATTATTTTTCATATGAAAAAAAATTTTAATTTTTTTTATATGGATTTATCTACTTCTAGTCCATCCAAATTTTTGATAGCCTACCCTTGCTATAATTTCTGGATCCGCCTCTGTATATACTACACAGTCATTTGATTCCTGAAGCCGGGAAATCATCACTTCATCTTCATCATCGTGTAAAGAACTATTCCATATATATTTCTTAGAATAACTATCTACATGTTGAAACAAGCAAGAGTACCTTGATCAGAGTAGCAGAAGTTCAGAAGTGAAAGAATACTAGCAACACCAGCTAGTGTAACTAATCTACAAACCAAGATGCCCATGAAAAAAAAAAATTGAAAAAAAAAAAAAAAAATCTTCTTAGGCCTGAACTCAAATAATATCAGAAAGAGAAATAATTTTCACAAAGTAGGTTCGCTGTCCGAACCCCATATTATATAGCGTGAGAAGAGTAACGTTAGGTGGCTGCTCAGCTCAAGTATGTGCTCCGGATTTACTGAGCTACGAAGAATAAAATATTTAGTATCCAACTAACAATGTCTATTGTACAAGACCAAGCGTTCATATAAAGATGGAACTATGTGGTTACCAACCAACTCTGCATGCTCCGAGTATGAGTATGGGAGGGTTCTACAGAGGGAAACAAGGAAGCTGTAGCGTAATTAATTAGCCCTACGTGACTCCCTTGACTCATTTATGGGGATGGGTAAATGGTGGTAGGTGGTTGATTCAGTGCACTCCACCTAAAATCACTGAAATGGCATGGGGAGTCATTTATCGGGGTTCCAGAAACAAAACATATCTGACAATTTCAGCAGTGAACTATATTAATTAGCAGGGGATTTATTTCATAGTTATGATTGTGAGGGGAGTGGGAAAGTTTCTGTCGAACCAACTGTCCTTTCTCAGTGATGTAAAGTAAACACCTCCTAGGCTGTTGGATGTACATGTTTCCGAGCAATCACCGAATAAAACTCGTATTATACGCAAAAAATTTCATATCTTTTCGGAAACGAATAACACTTACTTTTGAAAGATTTGAATTAGCATGCAAATTTTCAGTACGTGAAATTTTAAATCTGGAAATTGTTGAGAAACCCAATTTCGGGGTGGATTTTTATGAGATGTCCATCCGCTGGATGAGTTTTATGAAATACCTAGAATTATGTATTTTCATATTAAATATTCCAAGATTCCCTTTTAGATGTCACCCGCTCGAAACTGCTATTTTTATAATACCGAAACTACCCCTCCGCGCGAATTGGTCATCTATATGTATTTGAATTCAAAAAACTCAGATCTGGATTGCGATTTTCGTCTTCTTCTTCTTCACGGGAAATCTGAATTCCATTGCTCTCATCTTCAGCAGAGATCGCAAAGATCGTTCGTAGTTCGGTGTGCTTTTCTTCAGTCGAACTCAGATCATCGCTCGTCATCATCATCACCATCATCATCATCTTCATCGTGGAGACATTTGATGTTTTTCGACGATTAGGTCAATTATGGAGAGAAGATCTTTCTTCTACTTTTCCATAAGAATTATCATCGTTTTGAAAGAAGAATGAAACTCTTTATTCCTGACAAAAAATTTCTAAAAAAAAAAAATATTCTCCGTGTTAAAACCACGGAGAATGACCATTCTCCACCACGGAGAATGACCATTCCCCGTGCTAAAATGACGGAGATTGACTATTCTCCGTTTTAAAAACAACGGAGAATGGCATTCTCCGTGTTAAAAACCACGGAGAATGACAATTTTCTATGGGTTTTAACACGGAGAATGCCATTCTCCGTGGTAAAGTGACGGAGAATGGCCATTCTCCGTCATTTTAGTACGGAGAATAGCTATTCTCCGTGGTTTTAACACGGAGAATGGCCATTCTCCGTCTTTTTCAATACGGAAAATGACCATTCTCCTCCATGTTAACACGAGATTGGTCATTCTCCGTGTTAATATCACGGAGAATGACCATTCTCCGTGTCGAAAAAGACGGAGAATGACCATTCTCCGTTGTAAAAAATGACGGAGAATGTCCATTCTCCGTGTAAAGATCACGGAGAATGATTATTATCCGTGTTAATATCACGGAGAATGACCATTCTCCGTAATGACGGAGAATGGCCATTCTCCGTCATTTTAGTACGGAGAATAGCTATTCTCCGTGGTTTTAACACGAAGAATGGTCATTCTTCGTCTTTTTCAATACGGAGAATGACGATTCTCCTCCATGTTAACACGAGATTGGTCATTCTCCGTGTTAATATCACGGAGAATGATCATTCTCCGTGTCGAAAAAGACGAAGAATGACCATTCTCCGTTGTAAAAAAATGGCAGAGAATGTCCATTCTTCGTGTAAAGATCACGGAGGATGATTATTATCCGTGTTAATATCACAGAGAATGACCATTCTCCGTGATTTTACCACGGAGAATGGCAATTCTCCGTGGTTTTGACACGGATAATGACCATTCTCCGTCATTTAGTATAAAGAATGGCTATTCTCCGTCATTTAGTACGGAGAATGACTATCCTCCTGCGTTTTAACACTAGAAATGGCCATTCTCCGTGATTTTACCACGGAGAATGGCGAGTTGAAAGTTTGGAAAGCCATAACTTTTGACTGGGAGATCGAAACGAGGCCCGGTTTGTCGCAAAACGAGCGTATTTCCGAGGAGCCTGAAAGTAATCGAATCTTCGTTAGACGGACTTTCGAAATTTCAGAATCGCAAAAAAATGATGTTTTGACCTCCGTTTTGACATGTAAAGATTTTGGAGAAGAAAACCTAGATTCGAAAGTGAGCAGCGTATCGAAGAAGAGGAAGAATAGAAAGTGAGCAGCGTAACGAAGAAGATGAAGAATCAAAATCTTTTTTTTTTTGAAGAGTATGTTTCGCGGGTACTTTGAATAAATTAGAAGGATAAAATGGTCATTTGGAACCCGCTTTGGATAAGTTTCTCTAATTCTGGACACGCGATGAAAGTTTTTTAGCGGTGGATTTTTCATGAAACTTTTTTAGTTTTTGGACATTTCATAAATTTTTTCCATTTTAAATTGTTCCGTCCGAATTATTGACAAATTTGACCCAAAAAAACGTGGTGGCAGCATGTTTAATTAATCAAATTTGACCACATATGCAAATTTGACCGAATCTTCTAACGTATTCTATTTTACTTGCAATGTGCCAATTTATACTCGTACTCTGGCCCGGATTTTTTTCGGTTTGCGGAATTGCTAACAAGGTTTCTGAGTAGTTTTTGTTCTTTTGCCAAATTCACATTGTTCGACCGTCGTGAATTTGAAGGTGTTAGAGATAGATACTAAATACAACTTCAGTTCCATATTGGTTAGGAGGAATCCCCGTTCACCCTCGTATCTACACCCCTGGCCGGAGGCTAGTCCATTCATTCTATTCACTACCATTGTTTCTAATAATTCAATTCCCAATTTAAAATCAATTTCCCAATAATTCAATTCCCAATTTAAAACCCTAATTCCACAATCCCTAACACTAACTCCACCCATAATGTCAATACCTCAAGATTGTCAGTATGTCGTGTAGCGGGAGCCTCGTAGCATCAACATGCCTCATAATCAAGGACGGAACCAGGACTAGGTATAGGTTGACTTATATAAAAAATAAAGGGAAGATTTATGAAATGCACAAAAACTAAAAAAATTTTATGTAAAACCCATCGCTAAAAGAACTTTCATCGCGTGCCCAGAATTAGAGAAACTTATCCAAAGCGGGTTCCAAATGACCCTTTTGCCCTTTCTTTTAATTTATTGGAAACACCCACAAAACTGCTCTTAAAAAAAACGTTTCAATATTCCATCTTCTTCCATACGCTGCTCACTTTCGCATCTAGGTTTTCTCCTCAAAAATCTTTAAAAACTCGTCGAAAAATTTCGGAAAGACCGGGACGAACGGCAAAAGTGCTAAAACGGAGGTCCAAACATTATTTTTTTGCGATTCTAAAATTTCGGAAGGCTGTCTAACAGTGAAGCTGTTACTTTCAGTCTCCTCGACGATACGCTCATTTTGCGACAAACGGGACCTCGTTTCGACCTCCCAGTCAAAAGTTATGGCCCTCCAAAGTTTCAGCTGACCATAAAATGCAGGAGAATGGCCATTCTCCGTTTAGAACACGAAAAATGTTAATTTTCGCATGAGGGTGGTCATTCTCCGTATTAGTAACACGGAGAATGGCATTCTCCGTCTTAATTTACACGGAGAATGACCATTCTCCGTGTTAGTAACACGGAGAATGACATTCTCCGTCTTAATTTACACGGAAAATGGTCATTCCAGTGTTAAAACGCAGGAGAATGACCATTCTCCGTGTTAGAAACACGGAGAATGCCATTCTCCGTGTTAAATAAAACGGAGAATGTCATTCTCCGTGTTAAATAAAACAGAGAATGGCATTCTCCGTCCTAATTAAGACGGAGAATGGCCATTCTCCGTGCTAAATTAAACGGAGAATGACCATAAACGGAGAATGACCATTCTCCGTCTTAATTTACACGGAGAATGCCATTCTCCGTGTAATTTATCACGGAGAATGGTCATACCAGTGTTAAAACGCAGGAGAATGACCATTCTCCGTGTTAGAAACACGGAGAATGCCATTCTCCGTGTTAAATAAAACGGAGAATGGCATTCTCCGTCTTAATTAAGACGGAGAATGGTCATTCCAGTGTTAAAACGCAGGAGAATGGTCATTCTCCGTGTTAGAAACACGGAGAACGGCATTCTCCGTTTTAAATAAAACGGAGAATGGCATTCTCCGTGTTAGTTTACACGAAGAATGGTCATTTACAGTGTTAAAACGTTAATTTAGTTTTTTCATGAATAAAGAGTTTCGTTCTTCTTTCAAAACGATGATAATTCTTATGGAAAAGAAGAAGAAAGATCTTCTCTCCACAATTGACCTAATCGTCGAAAAACTTCAAATGTCTCCACGATGAAGATGATGATGATGGTGATGATGATGACGAGCGATGATCTGAGTTCGACTGAAGAAAAACACACCGAACTACGAACGATTTTTGCGATCTCTGCTGAATATGAGAGCAATGGAATTCAGATTTCCCGTGAAAAAGAAGAAGACGAAAATCGCAATCCAGATCTGAGTTTTTTGAATTCAAATACATATAGATGACCAATTCGCACGGAGGGATAGTTTCGGTATTATAAAAATAGCATTTCCCAGCGGGTGGCATCTAAAAGGGAATCTTGGAATATTTAACGTGAAAATACTTAATTCTGGGTATTTCATAAAACTTATGCAGCGGGTGGGCATTTCATAAAAGTCCACCCCGAAATTGGGTTTCTCAGCAATTTCCAGAAAAATAAATAATAAAAATATATAAAGGAAAAAAAAGGGGAGAAATGGGATGGGTTCAATCACACCCCAGAAACTGATAATTGTTTCTAAATTTTCTATACTTTAGATGATTCAATCTACTGAGCCATGGTCACATTAATTACACGAAGAACAATGCGTGTATATAGTTTTTTTGAAAGGGAAAAAAGTGTATATATTAAATTACAGATTTAAGAAAGAACATCTGGAAGAGTTTCACAATGAGATCAATAACCAGGGCTAAAGGCCATGTACTATAAAAAAAAACTTTACTTAACCACTCTAAAAAATGGCACTTTCTGAAATTCTAGGAGTTCAGTTTCTAAAAAAAAATAGGGAGGTCTAAATCTAAAAATAGACATTTTACATTAGTAATATATACGGAGATTACAAATTTTGAGACCTTCCGGTTTTTGGGGCCACGTACGATCGCACAGCTTGCAGGAGCTCAGAAACGGCCGTGTCAGTAACAATACCCAAAAGAAACATAGGCCGATCAACATGATTAATTAAGAAGTCTCATAATCAGCAAGAGTTTCACAATGTAGAAAATAGTTTTAACATTCTTCTGGCTACTTCTGGGAGGGAGGTTGTAGTCCAATTAAACACAACAAATAAATTAAAAGAGCGCACATACATACATACAACAGTGTTCTACCAGTGCGACTTGGCTACAAGAGAACTAACTACTGTACACTCTGCCGCTTGTTCTGGGAGGTTGGGGTCAATGCCTCGATATTGTTCCAACTTCCACGGAATCATGGCCACTTCCAACTATAACTGCAGGGAAAACCCACGTAAATACCTTGAATCTACTCCCGACTCGCGAGCAACTGCAACCCGACCAGTTCTAGCCACCTACAACAGAGAGAGGAAGAAGTCACTTTGTCAAAGTAATGGCTTGCATGTTCTTTGGCGAAAATTATAAATCTGCGAAGTTGGATGAAAACTACATAAAGCAGCAACCAGCAAATGGGCCACTTAGGGATTCCCTCGGAGAAAATAAAATCAGGAACAAGAGAAATCAACCAGGAAAAAAAATCTTAACGGGGGGGGGGGGGGGCATTTGATACGCTGAATACTATATAGCCGGAAATTCTATATTCCTGGAAATCAAATTTTGCTGGAATTAAATTCACTGGAAAAATATATTCTCATGTTTGGTGAATATATAAATATTCCCGGGAAAAAAAAGGATAAAAAAAATGAAAATAGGAACAGGGTTGTAGTTTGCCTGCAATTCAAGTTACTTGTGCAAAAAAATAATAGAGATGGTTAACTTTCTCACAACCTTTTATATGATATGGTGAAAACTAACATCTACAATGATACTGGGAATAATAGAGTTGCCTTGGCAAGAACTAAGCAACTAGTTTGGACTATGTTTCGAGTATAACTCCAGTAATTCCCTTTTGGCAGCATAAAAGAAGCCCATTAACAGATCAATGATTTTAGGTTCAATATGCAAAGTTTCTTTGCGACAAAAATTTTGCTGCTCCTATAACGTAAATCAAAATATCAAATAATCCCTAAAAGTTACTCCACCTCCATTCAGGGACGGAGCCAGAAATGACTCGGTGGTATGTGTGTGCGTCTGTGTGGGATGGTGGTTGGTGTGGCTATCGACAACAATCAGATTCTTTATCTTCAATAATTGAAGAAAATGGGAAGTATGGAATTAATTTAAAGGAAATGGAAAGTTTTCATCAAAAAAGTGTGAAAACGCAACTCCATGATTTGTACGCAAGACCTATTCTATAAGCAAAGCAAAGAAAGACGTAACCACTGGATTGTTCAAGTTTTAATACTATTAAGTACATTTTTTGTTTCTCTTTTTGACCTGTTCAAAGCAAAGCAAAGAAAGCCTTAAACACTGGGTTGTTCAAGCTTTAATACCATTAAGTATATGTGTTCTCTTTTTGTCTCATTTATGTATAAGTTTTTGATAAAACTTATTAAGGGAAACAAATATTAGCTTGCTCACCCAGCCACCCCCTAGCTTCGCTCCTACCTCCATCTAACCCTTCTGAACGAAAACAACCCCCATCAACATTTAGCTCGAATTTTGGTTCAGGAGAGAGTAGGAATTGGGAAATCAAGCTTGCAGTTGAACTCATGGACTTTCGAAATACCAATCTCGAAGTTCAAGACTAAACAATGGAAACGAACATGAAATTTTAATGTCTTTAACATAGTTTGCATCAAGTGAACAAAGATCCAAAACAAATGCACTTAAAAATATTCACAGTTCAGTAAGCATGAGTAGTTTAGGTTGAGAACCAAACCTCACAGATGCCATAGGGCTCCAATAACCTCTGCAATGCCACCATCTTGTCAAAATCTCCAGTAAGCTACAACAACAAAAATAACACTGTTATAAAAGCACACTTGCTTTTAAAGTACTATAGTTTACTATAACTAACAATATATAAATTTCAACTTATACCTGAAGCGTGATTGTATGATCAGACACATCAACGGCTTTTGCTCGGAAAATGTCAGCAATGTCTAGAATGTCCCTCCGAGCAGCAGTATTCACAGCAACCTTTATTAGCATAAGCTCTCTTTCAGCAAACGGCATGTGGGTCAAATCTTGAACCTGTTCTCATGAAAGACGGCAACATGAAACCTACTTTTTACTGTTAATCTTTAGGATATGAACGCGCAATGAAGTATCATTTACAATTCACCTCATATACATCAATAAGCTTGTATAGCTGTTGGACTAACTTGCTAATTGATTCATCGGTACCGGGAACAACAGTAGTTATACGAGAGATTCCTTCCTTCTCAGCTGGCCCGACAGCAAGACTCTGCAAAGAATGAACTTAGAATTTAGAGTGATTAAATACTGAAGAATAATAGGGAATAACGAAAAACGTACAACAGAAGAAACCTGGATATTGTAGCCCCTTCGAGAAAATACGCCCGTCACAATGTTGAGAACTCCAGGACAATCAGTTACAAGGATGGATAATGTGTGCGAACAAAGGCCACTTGACTATAGCAACAGACAGACAGTTACAAGGATGGATAATGTGTGCAAATAAATAAGGGTTGCTCGAGGATACCAGCATAAAGTATGCATTACATAAGTCATAAATTAGATTGACCAAGGAAACTTTATATCTTCCCCTTCCATAATTGTTCATAGTGTAAGATTTTTGAAAGCTCTCGGTGGTTGCATGACCAGTTTAAACTACCTCAGCTACATAAGATGGGTCTCCTTATCTGAAGAACAGGTTTCAATCATATATGACAAGCCTCTCTAACCAGATTCCTCATCAAATTAGCCTGTACGGTGAGTTGCTCCATATTGACATCCTGAAGTTTCTGGAGACTGTGGGATTTCTCATCAAAACTTTTTACTGACCCCATTTTATGGTGAAGTCTTAGATGGTGATGACAGATGATAAAGTAAGATGTTGCAAAATGTACTTCAGTTTATCAGAACCAGCTTATCAGAACCCAAGGTTCACATTTAGAAACGGTAACAACCATAACAAGTCTTTCCATGCTACATAATTATAACGTCAAAACTTAATTAACAATAACAGTTGAATATTACAGAGCATCATGTGCATTATTCTGCACATAGAGTTAAAAACCATCAGCAGGCAGACGGAAAGGACATGAAAAGTGGAGAAGAAAAGAACAAGCTTTATATATATACTAAACAGATTAATGCTAAAGTGCTTTACAGGTAACCCTTTATACTGAATTTGCAATAATGTGACCTCATAATTGGTACGGAAGTTCTTAAAATAAAAATAAACACCAATGTTAGCCCAATTTGGATCTCTGTCAGAAAAATGATTAAAGTCTACACTAAAAACAATAATGTACAGCCACAAGTACTTACATCATCATCACGTAGAACACCCCAATGTGCATCAAGAATTTGATTCATTGAGAAACCAACATAAGGCTCCACGGGATATACATCTCCCTACACACAAATAACATTACGAAAAAGGCATGTATAACAATGTCAGATGATTAGCAAGAGCACCAAATAAGCAAAATATACTAAAGGTATTGATTAATTACATTAAACTAAAGAATATGGTGAAATGTTCTGACATAAGGCACCCTTTGTTGTTTAATGCTAGAGTAACTTAGAAGCATATATTGGACAAAAGATAATAAGACATCAAAATCAGTATCATGCAAGGGCGGACGCATGTAGGGGCAAGTGGGGTCAACTGATCCCACTCAAAAAAAGTCCTATGTGTAGCAATAGGACTGCTTACGTTGGTGGATGCCTATACTAGTGTAGCACAGTAGCACATGGACTGCTTACGTTGGTGGATGCCTATACTAGTGTAGCAACAGTGTAGCACAGCTGCACAACAGCCCATTCCCTATACTAGTAGGTGGATGTCTATCAAAGCGGGACAATAGTGTAGCATACTAGCATAGCAGCTCATTTCTTATACTAGTAGGTAGATGCCTATCAAAAAGAACTTCTTTAAGAGACAACAGTGTAGCACAGTTGCAAATTTTCTCTTCATATACCCTTATGAGCATTCGCTGCCCATGTCCAGAACTTCTCTGAGCTGATACCTATCAAACAAAGAGAATTCACCTATCCTTTAAAGCAAATTCACCTATCAAAAAGAACTAGAGAAGAGTCCAGCAGAAAGCAAACTTCTCTGATATACTTTCATTTTAGTATCCCACAAATCCTTTATAGCTAATATATGAGGATAGATAATGTTCTTGTCGTAATAGTATTTTTATGATTGTATTGACAAATAATTATAGACTAAACTTAGAATGTTGGTGGCAATGTGAGGGTAGATAATGTTCTTGCTGTAAATCAAGTAGAAAATACTATGGTGAGTAAGCTTGTACTGGAATGTGTTTCAGTTCATGTCATATTACTCTTCTCTGAAATTGATTTTTTTTTGTTAACACAATACTTCGAAAGTTTAGTGGAAGAAAAAAACAGAGCAGAGGAAGCATACATGTTTCTAGTTTATGACATCGTTGAAAGTCTACGACTAGTTATTGGCTTGATTTCACTAGAAGCATACATGTTTCTAATTTATGACACGGGATGGATAATGTTCACTGTTTCAGTTCAGTAGTATTTTCTAGTTTATGACATTGTTGAAAATCTATGGATAGTTTCACGTCTTAGCTGTAGTTACGATCGACCTAATATGTGATTTTATTTTGGGGCTTTCTTTACATTTGAGGTTGACCCCCCTCTTATAAATTCATGCGTCCACCCCTGGTTTCAGGTCCATATTGTGCATGTCATATCTGTGCCCGTGCGACATAGTCTATATTGCTGTTTTAATCCTACATGCATAAGCAACATATGTCAAATCAGATTCCTCTTTGTAATCCCACTCTCCATATTTGACCTGTTATCCTTTGTGTTAGTTTTGCTTATATTGGTCTACTTGCACTAATGGCCTTGAACTGACGGAAGATATTTCAGAGAAAGGAAGGGATACAACCACATGTTTATAATATAAGTATCATTTTATATAAAAGGTTGCGAGTGTAAGAAGCATTTTATATACAAAATTCAACAGAGTGTTATATTAGAAAGTGTACAGAATACAGTTCTATCTTATTCATGAAGGGATATTTACCCTATCATCATAAGTGAAGTGAGAGCGACTGACAATGAACTTTCTAGCATAGGTGATCTAACCTATTATCATAAGAACTAGTGATGCCAACATTTTGCTTCAGGTGAGGGCAAGGAATATTCCATAGGAAAATAATTAAACTTCAAAAACTTACCATTTCTAAAATATAAATCCGAAAATAAACAATAAAGAATATAAATCCAAAATAGACAAGAAATGAGGAAAACTAAATAAGTTACGAAAATATTCATCTTTTTACTTAAAATCAAACCAAAATAATGTAGGAGGATTTATTGTATTTTATTTTGTTTAGATATTTTTAAAGTTAATTTTAGATGATAAAAAAATTCTTTTTGACTTTTTTATATGAAAAATTCTTTAACTAGGTAATTAGAAAAGTTCAAGTTTTGTATCTAGTTGATATATAAGTTTGTTATTATCCTTTATAAACTTTTCTTTCAGACTAATCATCCCAATGCAATATTGTACTTTTTCAATCTTGTTTAGAATGTCGTACTTACAAGTATTAAAAAAAAACTTGATGTATAGTGATGTACAAAAATTTGTAACTGAAAACAAATCGAGTTGTTGTTTCACTTCTTGCAATGTCAAAGCTAATTGCAATGACCTAAAGTTGGGGGCACATATGGGTTTCCACGAAGAATAGAACAAGTGTCTTTTCTATCCTAGCTTTGATACCTTAAAGTAACAACTGGGCTTTGTTGTGCAGTGATTTAATCCTAATTGATCCATGGGAATATGCATATGGTGGGCGCAGTCTCAACTCAAGCTATACATATAATAGAATAACCACAGTTCCTATTGTTGGACATGGCATATAACTTTGTTCAATGTTTTCCTATTGACATTTGTCGGTGTGTGGGACATGTGGGTATTATGAACAAAGGGAGAGCCATCCAGTGGCCTCTCTCAAAGAGAGGGAGAAGGGGTATGTAGGACACATCGGCTAATGGTTATTTTAACCAAGAGTTCACAAATTAATAAGCATCTCAAAGTTGTGGGTGGGTTGGGGTTTTGGGTGGGTGGCTGTGGATGTGGGTGTGGGTGTGGGTGTGGGTGTGGGTGTGGGTGTGGGTGTGGGGGGTGTTGTTAATAATTTGGTTATGGGAAAGAAGGAATTATGAGCTCAAGATAGGAAGTATTTGTGCTACTATAATAAATTTAAGATGAATATAGTTAAATATACTTTAAAGGAAATGAAACTAGAAAAGTTGTAAGGATCTGATGGCTTTACTATTGAGATTTGGAAATGCTTGAGAGGCAGAGGATTGATGTAACTAATTTCTTAAACCAAATGCTACGGACTATAGTGCCTGGCGAATATAGTAGAATCATGGCTTAGTACCTATTTATGAAAATATGGGACAACAAATCAAGTTTACGAACCATATTGTGAAACTTTTGGAGAATACTTGAGCAAAGACTAAGAAAAGAAACAAAAAGTTTGAAGAATCAATTTGATTTTATGCCAAGGAGGTATATCATGAAAGCTATTTGCTAACTAAGAATATAAATGAAAACTACCAAGACAGGAAAACAGTAACCAAATCTCGTGGGAAACAAGTAATCTATGTTCTATGACTATGGGTATGGATAAGGATAAGGATAAGATACAGATACGGTATACCGACATTTTTAGATAGGTACAATAAAATCACTATGTTGCACGAATAGGGGTACGGAGACGATACAGATACGAAAACCAGTTTCATGTGTCCGTGCAACATAACAAGCAACCAAAACACATACATATTGTTCGATAAGCTAATGTATATTGGCTTATTGAGTACAGTTGAAACCCATTTATGCATCCAGCTCTACTCTATTTGAAAGAGGGAGAACCCAAGTCATGGATGATTATTTTCTCAAATATTTTTTTTCCACATGGTATTAGAGCTAGGGTTTCACAAGACCTGGACTCTGATCGGAAGACCAAAGAAACATCAAACCCTACTGAGAATCTAAATCGATTTAGAAGCAAGTCTGAACCAAAATAAACATGGGAAACAAAAATTAAGGGAAAATACATGAAAAGAAAGAATAATAAACCCAAAAAAGTTGGGCAATCTTATCTTGGAACTCCAAAGAATCAGTTGGTTTGATATCACGTCAAGAAAGGAGGCCTAATATAGCAGGCTGCAGAAGATACAGAAGAGAATAAAAGAGGACACTGACGCTCATTTTTTAAAATTTTTTGTTACACTCTGTGTTTCACAATTTGTAAGTCATACTCGTATATACATAGCAAGAGATCTGACCAGCAACTTATCGTGGAACTAATCAAGCGACTTGAATCAAATGGTTGTTGATGGCTGAAAAAATAAACAGCTTCTACAGCCAGATGATAGAACAGCTGACAGGGCTGTCCAGCTCATACACTCACCAGCTAGTTTAGCTTCTAGTTCTCCTGCTGCAAATCAAACTGATGGCAAGGTGGCTACCTCAACTAGGAAGAAGCCTAGACCTCTATATTGGAATACATGAATGTTGATTTACTTATCATAACTAAAACCATTTAATTTAACCCTCTTAATAAATTTATACTGACTGATTATTATATATGCGGATAAAGTCAGCAATGGTAACTCCATTTTAGCTTTTTTGAACCTTTATAAGCACTATATATAAATACTCAGAAACAGATTGAATTTACTTAATCAAGCAACCTTACCACTTCCCTTTATTTTCATAAAGTATAAATAGAAATATATTAACTCTCACTTTTGATCCTGGAGTCAGCAATCATTGATCTAAATTAATTCCTAATCAGAATTGCTTGCAATTCAACAGGACATACAATTTCTTATAGGTTTGAAGCTCTTTTGGTCCATGCTATTATGTGTCCCTACTTGCTTATATAACAAAATGTCAAAAACAACAACAAAGTCTTTATTCCAAAATTATTGGGATCGGCTTCCTACTTGCTTATAATGGAGAAAAAGAATTCTAGATTTCCAGAATACATCAACTAAAGTATCACTTTGTGTGTTATTTCGTCACCCCTTTCCATTTCATTTCATCTGAATCTCATCAAAGAGATTCCAATAGGAATGCATCTACCATGTATGTTACTTTCTTGTGTTTAAAATAAAAAGAAGAAGATAATGATGATCATCATCATACTCATCACAGTGTTGAAGGTTGTTGTGACGGGGATGTCAGAAAAGACAAAAAGATCATGCCTAGATGTGAAGATAGTATATCAAACTAGACGACGGGTACATACTCCAGATGACAGTTCTGAGTCACCGTCAATAGCTTTCTCTGTAGACATAAGTAGTGAACTTGCAGACACCGTGCCTTTAAGGTCCGGATAAGATGCTGCAGAAAATCTCCAAAAAGGAGCAGTTGCTCCCATTTTCTCACGCCTCAAAGCAATCTATATGAAATAGCACAATTTTAGACAAAAACAAAATATTGACATTATGTTCCATTCTTTCACAGATAAAATATTAATAACCTTGCCAGTTCTAGCGATCTCTCTGATTCCAAATTTGCTCAGGTTCCTTTGAACTGCAACCATTTTCCCAGGGTCTCCAGTTACCTGCATTGTGGACAAATAAAACAATTTTGAGGCTGTAGGATAAGAAAACAGTCAATTATGGGGAACAACATAAAGGCCACAATGAAATAACAATAAGGTTCAACGATTGTCACCTCAATAGTTAGTGAATCTTCTGAAACATCCACTACTTTTGCTCTAAAAATATCAACGAGACCCATGACCTGCAAACTAAATGTGTATGAGCTTTATGTTATCAAAATTCATTCTCTGAAAAGACTACAATAGACGCAGAAGAATGCTGTGAGAAACTGATGCAAGAAAGACTCTCACACAAAGAGAGATGCCTTCATAAGAAAGATGTTAAACTCTTGAGATAATGATCCAACCTCCAAATCTTGTTGATCATTGTCATAGCAAAATACCCACGGAATTATTAAATGAGGCAACATGATCATGTATTTTACACCCTTACGACCACCTAAAAGCAAAAAATGAAATGGTCACTTATGACGTGGACCGACATTATAAAGCCGGATTTTTTCGTTTAGGGTAAAGAAAATAGGGTTAATTGCAAAAAAAGGAAAGTTTTTGGCTGAATTGTAAAAGAAGGGATGACCCTCCAAAAGCATTGGCGGCCCCATTGGGGCCTCCAAGAGACTTGGCGGCCTGGGGGGGGGGGGGGGGGGGGGGGGGGGCGGCCAACGGCTACTTTCTTTCTTTCTTTCTTTCTTTTCTTTCTTTCTTTCTGTCTGATTCAACGGCTACTTGAGGGGGAGCCTAACGGCTAGTTTTTTTTTTTTTCCTCTTTTCTTTCTTTCTCAACGGCTACTTCTTCTTCTTCTCTTATAAAAACCACATGAGAGCACTCAATCCTCACAGCTCACTCCATATTACTCACTCTCACTCTTCTTCCTGTTACACACTAGCATATATTGATCAAGTTCTCCATTCATCAAGTTCTCCAGCAGAAACTTCTGATCAATCTCTAGCAGTTGCCTCCTTCGATCATGGATCGTAGCGTAAGAATAATATGTTCGCACGGAGGTAACTTAAATGGGTTAGATTACGAAGGCGGAGAAAGTCAAATATTTTCAGCTCATGAGAGTATTACTTTTGAAAATTTACGTAATCTTATTATTCAACGTTGTTCTATTCATTACGAATTTATTTTGAAGTCTGTTTCTAATGGTAGATGTTTTTTAATAGACAGTGATGAAGCATGCAATTATATTTTTGAAATTAATTCACAATCACGCTATGTAAATATTTTTGTTATTCAAATAGCCACAAATTTTGATAACAGAAATAGTCAATATTTTGCGGGTGGTAGTTCTTCCCAACAATTTGTTCCATCTTTTCAACAAAACCAATCATCAGATGAATCCGACGCTGATAATGATGATGAAGACGACGGAAACAGTGATGATTTAGTTGAAAATATGGAATATGACTTAGATGATAATATAGATAATGCTTCCACCCGTGAATTATTTATCGGTCAAGAATTTCATGAAAATATGGAATATGACTTAGATGATAATATTCCATGTATACATGTATGTTTTGTGTGTAGATATAATAATTATAATATTGAAGGACTTTATGATACAAGATTTTCAACTGCGAACTTACGAAGTGTATATGAAGCAAGAATGGAACCAATTCCAGTACCCTACCAGATTCAAGCACCTTTGGTAAGAGGAGAAATTGGAGTACCAACGGTGCGACGTAAAGCCGGGAGACCAAAGAAGAACCGTATAAAATCTCGAGAAGAATCGACCAGAGATCTTCGTTGCAGCACATGTTTAGCAATGGGACACAACCGAAGAAGCTGTACCAGCCAGCCAAGAGAGCCAAGAGAGTGATGCAAAGACAAGAGTTGAAGACTTTATTTTACTGCTACTACTATAGACAAGAGTTCAAACTCAAAGACAAGAGTTCAAGACTTCATTTTACTGCTACTTGTTTGCATATAAGAGTTCATTTTACTACTACTACTACTACTTAAAGATTCTACGATAAGCTTGCCTTGCAACACTACTTAGGCTTATACTCCTCCTTCTGCTTGCAGTATCTTCTCTTCTCACCTCCTCCTCCTCCTCCTCCTCCTCCTCCTCCTCCTCCTGGTTATCCTCAGTCTCCGCTGCTGCTTGAGTCTGAGTAGGAACCGGTGCTGATGGAGTGTAGTATTGACTGCTCTCTCCAGGGTAATACTGAGTAGATCCCTCCCCAGGGTAGTATTGACTACTCTCCCCAGGGTAGTACTGACCAGCTTCCTCCCCAGGGTAGTACTGAGCAGCTTCCTCTCCAGGGTAGTACTGAGCAGCTTGCTCTCCAGGAAGTTCCTCATCTTCCTCTTGCTGACCAGCAGCGTCCCTCCAACGGCGTGAGTGTCTCCGTCGTACAACGCCTCTTGGATAATCCGGCGGAAGATACGACTGTATCGGAGGCATCTCGGGGTCCCTTCCAAGGCCTAGGCGATCAATACGTGCTACTAGTTCCTGCATAAGCCCTCGACTATGCCGCAAGCATTCCAACGTCTCTGGTTGTTGGAAAGATTGTTGGTATTGTACACTCTGAAATATGAGAGCAGTTGATAATAAATGATTGTATCAAATTATTGGTAATTTAATATCTAAATTAGGGTTTAATCATACCAAATCATGTATCCCATCAACAAAAGCACGCAAACTAGAATCGTCAATGGCTCTACATTTGAACCTGGGTTCCTCATAAACATAGTTTCTGTTTACCATTCGAGGAGATCCCCACCATTTCCTATAAATGTAGTCACCCATATCTGCAAACGTAGAAGAATATTAACAAAATTGGACGAAATTGAGTAAGTCATAATAGGACGAAAAATTCACTTACAATCATTCGGGGATTGGATTAATGGAGATATGTCCCTCACGCTATAATGCTCAAATCGGCGATTCCATTTAACAATTGTAGTAATTATTCTACTCCTTGCATTGGATGGAGCATAACTTATTGTAGGCTGATCATCTGGAATAATCTGTCTCCTCCCAAATTGTCGGAGGACACGATCAGCCGGATGATACATTGTATACCGATCGTATATAATGTACGATCTATGCATACTGAGCCAATATGACAATCCTTTTATTTCTGGATCATTTGGTGTAATTGTATATGGTGCCCAAATCACCTGTTTAACAACAATGTGTGAATAAGTACAATAATTTAAAGTCATTCATCAAATAATTAAATCATTACCTCACTATACTGCAATGTATCGAATTGTTCACGATAAATTGAGACAGCCTTGTATTGACAATGTTGTTGATCTACAACATCCGTCGACCAACGCATAGAAACAGGAAAGACTCCAATATCACTAGTTACACTGGTAACCGGTCTACCAATGTAGAAGTGCTCGTACGACCAGACCTACAGCAAATTTAGCAAAAAATTCAGTACAAAGTAAATACAATGAAATACAAATACTCATACAAATACTCTTGCGAGTCTTCTTACCTGCACTAGTGACATACATCCACAAATACTCTTGCGAGTTTTCATAGTAGCAAATTCAGTCAGCATTGCGTAAAGATATGCTAAAGTAGCAGCTCCCCATGCATGACTAGTCGGTTTGGTCAAATCAGCTAAAAATGGTAGAAGTCGCACATTAACAGTATTCCCATTTGAGTCGGGAAAGAGAATAGCACCACATAAAGCGAGCAAGTATGCTCTAGTACACTGAATAATCTGAAAATAAGAAAGCAAATCTTTTAATAAATACTAAATAAATTCTTACGTATTTTACCAATTAAAATACGTACCCGTATATTATCTACGACAACCTCCTCGTCATCCATGGTGTGATTTAAGTCCATGAAATTTCCACGGAGCCATGAAAATGTGACAAAACTACTACCTTTCAAATCATCCGGAGGCATAACTCCGAGATATGTAGTAATCAAATTAGATGAAGTAGATTGTTGGTCAAAATATATTGGATCTCCTATAATAGGCAATCCCAATATGTTTGCGACATCACATAACGTGATCGTCATCTCCCCTATTGGAAGTTGAAAAGTGTTACGTTCGGGCCACCAACGTTCAGCAAGACTTAAAATAAGATCACGATCGTGAGTGAGAAATTTAATTTGGTCTAGATATTGAAACCCGAAAGATTGGACTAGGGCCTTTTGGACGTCATTTAAAACCCATGTGTCATATAGTCTTTCTTTCCGCCAATTTCCATGCTCTCGGAGACGTAATAAAGGATCATGATCAAAAAACTGTCAAAAAAATTAAAAATTAACATTTAAAATGTATTAGATAACTACTAACTAAAATTGACAATATAGTAAAAAAATGACAAGAAATAAAAAAATTACATGTCCAGTAAATATTTTATCGGATACATGATTTGTACGTTGATTCACAATCAACTCCGTAGTCGGTCCACCGGGAATACGACCATCATTTACGTTAGCCATCTGTTGTGGTTGTGGAGAAAGGAGAGATGAGAGTTTTAGAAGATGAGAAGAAAGTTGAGTTTGTGAAGAATAAGAGGAGAGAGTTGGGATTATATAGAGGAGGGAGCCCATTGTTTTGAAAAACAATGGGATTCAAAACAATGGTTCCCAGATTACGAAGTCAGTTTTTTTCCCTCCCTACACACACAACAATAAAACAAACTTTTCCTCCCCCCCAAACCACTTTCCCTCCTCCCCAAACCTTTCCCTCCCCCCCAAAGAAAGAAAGAAAGAAACAAAGAAAGAAAGAAAGAAAAGAAAAAAAAAATTAAAAAAGTAGTGGCTGAAAGCCCCCCCCCCGCCCGCCCGCCAACTGAGGTGGGCCCCCCCCCCCAGGCCGCCAATTCTCTTGGAGGCCCCAATGGGGCCGCCAAGTCTTTTGGAGGGTCATCCCTTCTTTTGCAATTCAGCCAAAAACTTTCCTTTTTTTGCAATTAACCCTATTTTCTTTACCCTAAACGAAAAAATCCGTTATAAAGCATGAGTCAAAAGATTCATGACGGAGTAGTTAACTTGTCTTCTTCTTTTTCTTCTCAAATGAGCATTATAAATCAAATTAAGTTTCATGCACACAATAATTTTGGTGTGAACTTAAAAATAGAATAGGATATGAAAGCTAAAGCAACCATGCTTTTTCTCCACAAGAAAAGGCCAAACTATTTCCAGAAGAGGTTCAGTTCTAAATTGGCCATGTTGTAATACATATTTAGTTCCTAGAGAATATCTTAGAATTGATAAGAGGTTATATCGATGCTTTATTGGAAATGAGGCAGGTAGTTATCTTTTGGGTTTAATTAAAAGAGAAGAAGGGGATATATATGCTATACTAAATGCAAATGATTGGCCTCGAGAGGAAGTAAATTATTTATCTGAAGTTAGTAGTAGACAATCCTAAGTTTCTTATGGACATTGCATCTGCAGACTGCAGATGCAAGGATAGAGGATACACAGGAGCAAGATAAAGGGGCTCAGCGTATCTAAGGAGCTCGCAACCAAAGAGTTTGATGTAGGTTAAGAGAATGAACAGAAACTTGGAAGGGTGGAAACTCAGCTAGTACCTTTGCTAGAACCTTTGATTGTACAGGCAATGTGTGACATGCATATGTATTTAAGTATTTACTTCCCAGCAATTAGTTTTTATATAAATATTGCTCATAAGATGATTATAACATGTTTGATTCTGTTTTTGGTGGAGGTCTTCGAGATAATAAAGGCTCCTTCAAATGGATATGTAAAATAAACTTCTCACCTTGCAAAAGGTAGGCATGGCTATAAAAGGAGCAGATTGGAGGAGAGTAAAAGTATATAGCATATAGGAGATTTGGAACAAACAACTTCATGAATTTAGATATGATGGGATTCATGCACGCTCAAGGTGTATTCAAGAAGAAAGAACTATATAACTAATGATTGTCTAGACAAGTACCTCTTGACGCCTGTCCGGATCCATAGCAAGTTTTATAAGCATCAGCTCACGCTCCACCTGTGGCACCTTCGATAGATCTTCGACCTGATGAGTAAATCAAAACGAAATTATGAATGAAGGAAAGAGTTGTACACAAATAGCTTCATCGTGCTACTTGTTGGGAAGTTGCCCTGTACAGTTTAAAGGGTTTCCACACTATCAATACTACACTTGTGTAAATGCATCACACTAATATTTGAGATGACTAATGCACATCTAAAAATATAGCTTTGCCATGCTACTAGTTGGAAAGTTTAAAAAACTTTTTTATTCATGTACAGTTAAAAGGGTATCTACAGTACTATGTTTCACTTTTATAAATATGGATTTGAAATGGTTGATGTAAATTTACTATCATGGATAAGTTTGTCAGAGTGAAAAGGGTTCATCATCCTGAAACTAAACAAATGATAATAGCAGTGAACATGATGGTAAGCCAAGTGGCTATTATTATTGAGGTAATGAGAGAACAATTAAGATACTACACTAGGATACATCGCGACATGGGCACAGTGATACTCGAGGATAGAGCAGGGTGCAATGAGATAGCACTAGGATGAGAGTTGTTTAACCAGAATCAGATCTTTAAACAGGATCATATTTCATAAAAGGAAAAGCAAACCCAAATGGTTTGTAACCCCAAAATTTAGTCCCGCAACGGATCGGATATGGGATGAGAGTTTAACCAGTTTATAGTTGAGTCCTTGGGTCTAACGTGTGTATCCGGATAAACCACTTTGGCAAGCTGGGCAAGCTTTGATGCACATGTGGCCATATACAGGTCATTTCCTGGCAGGCTAATGGTTGGGTGTGACAAATGGTATCAGAGATACCGAGTGGATTGTGTTTCACTGGGGTGAGGTAGGGCCATTTGCACCACTGATCTAAAAATTGGTCTAGGCGGCGCCTAGGAGCATGGTGCCCGCCCGATGCCCGCCTAGGCGCCCACCTAGCCCTCCTGACCCCCGACTATACATGTTTTTGGGTTTTATGGACTTTTTTCTGCAATTTTCAGTATATTTTTTTGGATTTTTTTTATTTTTTCCACCTAGGCAGGCTAGGTGCCTGGTGACCGCCCGACTAGGTCCTAGCGTCTTTTACAACCTTGATTTGCACGGGTTGCGACGAAGACATGTCATTGAGTGGGGAGATTGTGAAACCTCAAGATTTAGTCCCACATTGGATATGGTACGAGAGTTTGAATATTTTACATTTGCATGCTCAGGTCTCGTGTATACATGCATGTTAATCATTTTAGCAAGTTAAACCAAGTGATGATGCACATGTGGCATGTACACAGGTCATTTCCACGTGAAGCTCAGTTGGACCATGAAAACAGCTCGAACCTGTAGCAAATATGCAAAATACCCAAACTCCTAACGAAGAGTAACATTCTAAATGTACATTTTTTAGCATAGTCTGCATAAACAGATTGTCACCTGGGGTGAGGTACGTATATAAGATTTTACGGTTGATAACTTATCTCTCATCCACCAATTCCCTTCTCTGCTAACTCTGCTAGTGTTTGGGGTTTCTTCTCTATCCTTCTCTAAGTCATCATATGTCCATCATATTCTACATCCTCCATTCCGTTCTTTGCTGCTCTCTACTCATTGCTCCAAATCTCCAAGATCCATAGTCAACAACAATCTTGCCAGGGAAATTAATTACATAGATATATTCACTCTCTGGCACGGTGTTACTGCTGGTGTCAACGAATGAGTAGAGAGTGATATTTATGACAATATTGACCAGCTAATCTTAGTAGCATATTTTGTTTTCTGATACTGCATGCTGGAGGAATAAACTGTAAAACTGAGAGCAAGAAAGATTTGGAAATGTCTATATTGCGGCAGAATTTGAGTTCTTGCATATTTTCCATCGTTACTAGTTTCTGTAATTTATTTAATATAGTTCTATATAAGGTTTCATAAGTGCAACATGTCGGTATGCTTATTTCCTTGAATAAATGTAAGTTACATGTGTATAAGAGTTTACAAATCCACGTTAAGCAATGGGCTGGTAACTTCACAGAGAATCAATGGACCGAAATGTCACAGACAACCAAAAAGAGCAATTAGCCACCAGATCTAAGAGGTGGCGTAAATGGCACAGAGAATCAAGAACTTTCAACTAGCTTATTCTGTCAATTAGTTTTTTAAGGAGAAAGGTCTACTTAGGTTTTCATGGTAAGATACTGATTGGTGTCTGACTGCCCAGCCCTGAATTGAAGACTACAGTAACCCAGGCATGTTAACAGGTCAGGCTCACATATGTGAGAGGCTAACCCGATATCAAATCAGTTCAGGTCCAAATTGACCAGCATCAAGGTCATATCAGGTTAGAGTTGAAACATAACCGAGACTTACATCCCCATTTCCATCATTTTGAGTATGCGTATACTTGTGTGGGCTTTTGTACATCAGTTCCTGAATGCATATATGCACACATATGTATGGACATATACATATATAAATATATAATGAAAGTAACTACAAAAAATAACTATTACTGAGTGCCAACATGGGTGCAACACAACTAGGGCAGGGCTAGAAATATAGAATTACCACATAATGTTCAAATATCTGACACTAAAAATTGAAGCATAAAGTTATAAAAAAATCTTAATAATTATCATATCTTTCATACATAAATTTGACTTTCATGTGAGCAATAAGTCTGGTGTTTGATCCTTCCCATAAAACAACCTGTTGTATCTCATATAAACAATACTGTGTTTTTTTATATAAAAGTAAAACATTACTAACCTAGTTTGTTCTATGTGAATCAGAGGTGCCGAAACTGTATCACAGAAGTGTCTCAAATGAAATTATTGTATAGTCATGAGCCAATTTGACTATTGTCCATGTGTTTAGGGAGCATCCAAGAAGTTTTCTGACCGTCGACCGACATAAGCATTATTACATGGCAAAATTGTATGTGGCTCTGAGCTACATATAGACATGCCCTGTGGCTATGTATTAATATAATAACTACCCGAAACTCAAGTTATCCAGCAAACGCATTAAATGCTTTAATAAATGGATACATAGGGAAATTGCAAGAAGGGCCGGAGTGTTCCCCCAAATATAGGGAACTTCCCTAACATTTTATTTTCCATCCGTATATGGGGCAACAGTAAATTTTCAACAACAGCAGCAGCAGGCATGAAATGATGATGGTAGCCTCCATGGAAGTTGAGCACAAAACTCAATTAGAGTTTTTCTTCAGTATAGGAACATTCAACTCTCTGTAGTCATGGGAATGGGAGTGGGAGTGGGAGTGGTTGTGAAATTAAAAAAGTCGTAATTACTGCTGCTACTAGCGGTGGTGAGTGATTGGATGAAGAGTTGAGGCTGTTATTGTTGTTTATGTTGCCTTGTTGGTGATGGGGACAGTAGATATAAATTATAAAGATGGCATTTGTAGTGATAGCTATGATAACGGAGGAGTTTCCAATGGTGAGGAATATGTTGGTGGTGGGTATGGAGGATAGTGGGAGAAGGAATTTGTGGAGAGGAAGATGGTGGTGGTGGTCGGTACAAGGCAACTCCATTCTGGCCATTGGACTGAAGAGGTCAACTGCATTCAAAGATACGAGAAGTCTTTAACAAAAGAGTCGTCTATTCATGATGACTAATTACGGAATAAGAAAAGTATATCATGGTTAAATTTTCTCAATAATGGGGCTGCATTCCACTCTTCAGCAAAATGGTCTGGAAGATTAAAATCTCTCACAAAGTTGGAGGATTTGTGTGGCTTGCATGCAAGAAGGCAGTCCTTACTCGGGACAATCTCCTCAAACGTCATTGGACAGGGCCGGATACATGTCCAACATGTCAAGAACATAAAGAGTCAGTGGACCACCTGCTTCTTCACTTTAAGAAGGTCAAACCTATATGGCAATTCTTTATTCACAATATGGGGATACAGGGATACCTGGAATGTACAAATCAATTTGGGAATATTGGAGGCTGAAAAGAGTTCCGACTAATATTAGAAGAGAATGGGTTAGTATTGCTGCAGCCATATGATGACATGTCTGGCTTGAGAAGAAAGCAATGATCTTTAATGATAACAGAGTTTCCAGAAATACACTTCAGATGCGACATTGGATTTCTGCTAATGTCCCCTTCTGGACAGCTATGGCGGGACGAGAGAAGGAACAAATATGCGCTGAGTTCTACAGGAGGGGACAGAGACGGATCAACATGATGTAGTGTTACATAAGCCACGACAACAATTGTTAGTTGTAATTGTTTGGGCACTTTGTCGGGATGTTGTCATTTTAATTGTTGTCATGGGATGGGGGATTAGGAGATGGTGACTGCATTGTATCACAAATGTGGTGACTTTCTTGTATTTTGGGGACCTTATATTTTCTTTTCCCTTTTTTGCTTTGTTTAGGAAAAAAAGTAAATCATGGTTGTTCAGGTGATGTATCCGATGAATTGTAATTGAATTGGAAGCCAACTACTTATGAATGTAACAATTAGCATTAACATTAATGCTTCTGATCATCTGTGGCAGACAAATTTTTGAACTTCACCTTAGAATCCCAGTAGAGAATTAGTAAATATGTCCAGACTTACCTTTATAACATTAACAAGCTTATGAAGCTGCTCCACTACTTGTTGTAGTACTTTCTCAGTCCCTGAGACAACTATTGTAAACAATGCTTTGTCTTTGTTTAAACCAACTGCGAGCGACTCAATGTTGTATCCTCTTCTGGCAAAGACTCCAGCAATTCTATTGATCATTCCACTTTCATCCCCAACAAACACTGAAATTGTATGGCGTTTCACCCTACGCTTGTAAAATGTTATGTTATGAGAACGTAAAGTATTCAAATCAACTGCAATATAGTTAGGGTAATAACAAACCAGTGGAAAAATAAGTATTAATAAGTCAGTGTAGAAAGAGCTGAAGGGAATTGCTTGGGACTGAAATTTTTGGTCTTGTCACCCTGTAAAAGTCCTATATTATGAAAAGAAAAAAAAAAATGTGGAGCCTAATAAATATAGAAAAGGTAAGAATGAACCAGTCAAACAATATGATAACCAATCAAACATTGTTTATAGCAAGAGAATGTCAGATTTATCCTAGAAGAATAAGTAATCTTCTAAAGTATTCAGTTTTGTCAGGTGTCCTAACAATTGTATATTTCACTTTGTGCATTAAGAAAGTTAGGGTCTTGGGACAAAAGATAAGCATGAATTGCTGGCATTTTTTTCGCATACAGAAATTCAAATGAAACTTACAAAGGTTTTGCAGCTTATGGGTGAGTGCATAACACTTTCATGTCCATAACCCATGTAATCACTCATCAAAAGTATAAAAAACATTTTAGAAGGAAGGCACACTATATATATATATATATATATATATATATATATATATATATATATATATCAAAGTTTACTTTAATGTAAGTGTATTTTTCCCGCTCTTTTAAGAATATCTCCCCTACACCCCCCTCCCCCCCCCCCCCCCCCCCCCCTCTCGAGACATTACAACTCTAAAACTTCAGTCTCCTACGGCCTTATATATCCTCTACCAGTCACATGGAATGTTGTAAAAGCTGATGTGCTTGGTGATGCTAACTTATTTTGCACCTCAAGCTCCTTGATTACAAAAACAAAGTTCTGGCAAGCAGGTCTCTACAGAATTTTGTAAGATTGCAGAATAAATTCTTGATAACAGATGAGGCCATTCCTAAGTGAAGTGATTTCTCCAGAACAAAATACTTTTGTTCAAGACATGAACATATGTACAAGTGGCCAATGTCAAGCTACTTCACTACATGTTCCGCAAAAGGGGGAAGTAAAATTCTTTGCTTTTAGAATTCATATGTTGCCGCACCAAAGGTGAATTTTTCCCTGTGTTCATTTTGCATGTTGTAGACCTATGTTGCACGGACACGGATACGAGACAACGCGTAAACACAGACACAAGACATGACACACGACACAACGCATCGAACGAAACCTATTTTGGCGTGTCCTAGCATATTTTGAAGTGTCCGGGTTGCGTCCACTACGTGTCCAACATGACACAGCCCACATTTTTTGAGTATCCGTGTTTCCTAGCTGTATCTCTCATCACCACGGCATCCATCTCCATTTAATATCAATGGGTGATCGGTAACTTACTAGTAGAGCCCTTGCACAAGTGTTCATTTTTATGATACCTCTTATTCCGAGGTTCTCTCCCTTTTACAAAGCAGAGATGAGGCTGAAGTTGGTTTATTCAATGAATAAACTTCGATCTTTTTGAGCTGGGAATTATTCAATATCTGCTCGTCCTCTAAGATAACAAAAAAATAATGCAGATAATTCCCTACATTCCACTTTATTCAGTTTGAATCTCGGAATAAATTTCGTTATATATCACCTTACGTGTTATTTAGATATAGGTCCCTTACATTTGCCTCTCTCGTAATGGTGTCACAATTCTTATTGCTTGCTCATAACCCGTAAAGATCATACAGAACTCTTCCTATAAAGACTTTTTACAGTGACCTACATCAAATATATGTTGGTTGTGTTCGAAATTGTACACAAATAACATTGTTCTAAAATTCATTATGCAGATTCAGTCCGACGAAGGGCCGCCTAGTGCCTAGGCCGCCTAGACGCCGAAACTTTTTTTTTAATTTGAAAATTGAAATCCATAATACAAATTTGAAATTTGAAATTCAAAATTTGAAATCGAAACATGTTCTAAATCCATAATATAATACATAATTTTTTAATTTTTGAAATTTGAAATCTATATTACAAATTTGAAATTTCAATGTTCTAAATCTAAATCAATCATAAAATCCAAATAACATATCCACAATATAACTAAGAATCAAAAAATCAAAAAAAAAATTAAAAAAAACTCAAAATCCAAACAACCGAACAGGCCCGAGCAGGAGCACAAACCTGCCAAAAAGGAGATTTTCGGTTTGGCCGGTGGCCGCCTAGGCCGACTTTTAGAACACTAACAAATAATAATATTGTATGGGGCAAGTCAAAAGACACAATTTAAGGAACCTGTATCTTTTAAAAGGAAAAAATCATAAAAATTAAACCAAATTCCAGCAACGAGTCCAATTTAATTTGGATATTGTTATTTCTTAGATGTAATTTATAATAAACCTTTTCTATGGGGCTGTTTGGTTGGTTGTAATTGGTGTTGCGGCATTTACAGCAATTTCAATGTTTGTTTTGTTGTAACTTGTAAATGGTGCATTTGCTGCAACAGAAGCTGCATTAGATACCCCATTTGCTGCAGCTTTTGTTGCAGCCAAAATGACTGCAACACCATTTTACAGCATCAAAAGCTGCAACCAATTTCTATTTACAGGCAAAACAGATTTCCAAATGTGGGGGAGAAAACACTCTTGACCAAAATATTAGTTTTTGTTCTGCTAACTAGTCCAAACTTTAGCAGAAGTCCCCCTCCCCAACACCTCCGAGAATTTAATCCTCAACAAATTATTTCTGAAAACTGAGATAACTAAAAAAAATAGTACTTATTAAAAAGTTGAAAATAGTAACCCATACTAATATATTAATGCAGAATCGATCTCTACATTCCCAATATATCGCTCAGCTAGAATCAGTTTCAGTAGTTACAGGTCCCTTATTCGCATTATTTCGCCACAGGCACCCAAATGTTAGATTTTTGTGGAGCATTTTGGGGATGTGTACAGAAATATAACATTTCAGGGGGTCCTCCAAAAAAAATCCAAAGACCACACCTTTTGCCCGAAGAAAGTGAAGACTTTGCTCTACATATATGCATAAAGAACCCTTCTTTTCTTCTAAAGTGGCGAGCTTTCTCTACTTACGACTTAGTCGACCTCGGAGGAAGCCGACTGCTCTCTTCGCCGATTGAAACAGCGGCATTGACGCTCCGTCCGTCGCCGCTGATGGCCCGGACGTCCGGACCCCCGATCCGGCTCGAACCCGACAGGGAGAACGAGTCTCTGGTGAGGCCCGCTGTCCTCGAGAGGAACCCTAGCTCTTGGTGAGTTCGGGAGAAGGGCATTTTCGTCATTTTTATTGAGAAGGGGGTTTGGGGAACGGGAAATGCGGCCATGGCTGGAGCTTCGGAATGGAATGGGCACAAAGAAACAGTTGGGAAGATAGAGACCTGGAGAGTGTACTAGGGTTTATGAGGCTTTATTTTGGGCCGGGTTAACGGGTTTAACCCTGACCCGAACATCACAAACCTCTGTTTCTTAGCATGGGTCGAATTATGTCAAATTATTATTAGCAAAAATTTTGAGTTACCCCCACTAATTCTATCGCAATTCAAAATATATCCCACGGAATTATCATAATACATAAAATTGTTTACTTTTAACAAAATCAATAACTAACAATCAACTCCTTTGACCCATTTAATTAGAATACATCTTGAATTATGACCAAAATACCCTCAAATAAGTGGGACACACTTTGAATTATTAATTATGGTAAAATAATGCGGCTTGGAAATGGCTAAGAAATGAGCCGTCTAAGCTCTATGTATATCATCCACCATTTATATTACTAAAAAATTACGGATAAAAAAAACTTTAATTTCGAAATTTAATTTAAGCGAAAATTTTTAAAAAAATGTTTAACAAATTTAAATTCAAATATATTTAAACATTTAAACTATTTTTAACTGTATAATAAAAGAAAATTACATGCAACACACATGAATTTACTAGTATATATATAATACGGATTGAAACGGTTCAAAAATGAGCCATCTAAGTCATATGTATATGCTCCATTAATTAATAATAATAAAATAAGATAGTACATATGTATTTTCTTAAAAAAAAAAATCTAAAACCCTTCTAACTACCTTTCAACACATAACAAACTAAAAAATATATTCAATATTCAAATTATATATGAACAAAATTATATATAAACTAAGTACATGGTATTATCTAACTAAATACATATCCAAAATTCTAAAAAAATGTATCACCAATTATAATTAAATATATTAAATCATATTTAAAATAATTTAGTAAAAAAATTATCTAATTTTTTAATAATATTATAAAAAGTTGTACGTTATATATATATATATATATATATATATATATATATATATATATATATATATATATATATATATATATATATATATATATATATATATATATATATTGTTTTTTTTTTTTGAAAAAGGGTAATTGTATTATTAGTAACAGAAAAATTACATCTTACAACTATTGGCCAGCGGCCTGCCTTATCCTCGTTTTCATTATTGAAACATCATATTCTATATTAAGAATCATGCCTCTATAGGACGTCTTCAACCTCTCGAAGATACGTGTGTTACGTTATAATATATATATATATATATATATATATATATATATATATATATATATATATATATATATATATATATATATATATATATATATATATATATATATATTGAAGGGAATGGGTAATTTTATTGATAAGTAGATGTGTACAAGTCTACAGAATCTCGAGACCTAGTCTCTCACAAACCAATCAGCATACTATCTAGACAAACTTTCTACATCCTGCTGAATGTTAGCAGTAATACTAGCAATAGAGTAATATTCTGCATCAAAAATCCTCCGGTTCCTCTCACGCCATACATGCCAAACTGCTGACAAAAGCCGTAGTCGGGCTTTGTTGTATAACTCCTGTCCCTGGTTCTTAACCTGAATAATTCCCGCTACTACATCATGTAACCCCCTTCCTTGCTCGTGGCTAAGACCAATCTCTTCACACAAACTCTTCCAAATGCAGTAAGAGAAGTCACATTGGAAGAATATATGTTCGCATGTCTCGGTAACCTGGCAACATAAGACGCACTCCGTACTTCCTACTTGGACTCCGAAGCAGACGAGTCTATCCCGCGTAAGTAGCCTGTTTTTGATAGCTTTGAACAGACATAGCTTCATCTTCATAGCAGCGCCTTTGAACCACACTACCTCCGCCCAGGATACCAATTCTGCATGCTTGCGCAGCTGATCATACGTCAATCTAGCGTTGAACTTAACCTCATTGGTATTCTCCCATATACCCAATGGTCTGCTCTAGCAGCCGCATCTCTTGGGACCTGTTCAATTTCCGTGCAGAACCACCGCCCAACTGAGCAACCCATGTAATCCCATGCACCATCCCTCATTAGCACATCAACCATTTCCTGTCCGCCTATCAGTTCGAACGATGGCCAGCCAAGTCGATCCACCAGGTTGGCATGCCCGAACCAGGGGTCAAGCCACAGGCTTGTGGTTGACCCATCGTGGATAACCCGACGTAATTTCTCCTTCAACCACGGTCTCACCCGTAATATATGTTTAAAGGTTACCAAGAAATTATTATCAATTCTTTGAACCCAAAAATTATTACCTAGCGACTTCTAATCCACTTCGCCCACATGGAGTTTCCTTCCAAGAATTATCAGTCATGTTTCTTTTTTTCCCCCTCACTCGAAAACTCGAGGGAAACATGACTGTGCCCTAAGTAAAAAAGTTAGCAACGTCAACAGTCGACGTCGCTAACCGTCGCAACCATTTTAATATAGGCGACATATTTTAATAATATGTCGCTGAACGTCGGTATTCCGCGACGTAATGTATCTAGTATCGCTGAACGTCGCTATTCAGCGACGTTTTGCGATGTCAATAGAAAGGAGTCGCTATATTATATATTTAGCGACGGTATTTTATTTCGTCGCTAAACAACGTCGCTAATATAGCATATTTTAGTAGTGAGCCCCGAAAGTGGGATATTAGTAGAATTCCTATTTCCCTTTCACCAGATGAAAAGGACAAAATAGCAAAAATAAAAGAGCTAGTTAAGGATCAGATAATCCTTTATTTCCCACTTGATAATGAAAAACTTGTTTTGCAAACCGATGCCTCTGATCTTTTTTGGGCAGGAGTACTCATTGCAAAACAAAAAAAAATAGTAGCCTATACGTCGGGCAAATTTACAAAAACTCAAATTAAATATGCTACCTATGATAAAGAGTTATTGGTGGTTAAATTAGCCATTAAAAGCCTAAAGATATATCTTCTATATAGAAATTTCATTATTGAAACTGACAATAAATCAGTGGCTCAGTTTCTAAAGAAAAAGACTATTAATAATCCTGAGGAAAACCTCAGAAGAATTAGAATAACAATATATTTAGAAATATTCAATTATGATGTGATTTATATTCCTGGCTATACTAATTTTCTTGCTGATACATTAACCAGGATATGAAATATGGACGAAGAAGACTTCCTTGAGATGCGTCGGGTGTTCGAGCAGATGAGCACCGATGACGACTTTACCAAGGTCTCTGGCAAAAAATCCAGAGCCGAGACTTCGGTGGCGGGAGCCTCATCTTCGGGAGCGCAAAAGGCGAAAAGCCCAGCTTCAGGGACTGCAACCGGTCCGCAGGCGAACAGCCATAGGGTAAAAACCCCCAGGCCTCACAGGTCCCGACGAACAGCCAGTCGCTTGAGACAAACAACTCTCAAGCTGCTAAGACAGCTGCCACACAGGCACATCAAGCAAAGGGCACGGCCTGGGAGGGACCAAAGAAGCCTCCTCAGAAAACTTTTGCCACCGCTATGTTGAAAAATTGGTTCAATCAAGATCTTGAGAGAGTCGACAAGGGCTCTTGGGATCTGTTCAATGGTTGCTACAGAGCCATCCAAGCTAATGATACTAAGGGAGCGTGTTTCTGGCTCTCTCAACTCGAGAAACAATACATAATCTCGAGGAACAGTGCTATACAGCTAAACACAAAGTTGACTGATGTCCAAAAATGGTCCACTCAGTTAATCTCATATAGCTCGACATCAAGGTCTCCCGCACTTATATCTAGGGAGAAAGATCTATTTCAGGGCAATTGCGCTGAACATAGAGAACTAATAAAAAATTTAAAGCAAATGAATAGTCATGACCTGGTGAATCTCAGAATGTCTGATGTTCTGACATTTTTCACCACGTTAGAACTAAAGGATGAAAAACTCCTGAATATTAAGTCTGAAGTCATGGTACAAAAGATGATTACCATGTACCAACAAGGACTTATCGAGGAACCACGCCTCTTAGCTTATTTCAAACGCCTGGATGACTCAAGCGTTGCTAAATATTTTGAAGGCGAAGAAATTATATATAGTAAATATGGAAATTTACATTTAGTTGTATGTTTCCAGGAAATAGTAAAGTTGGAAACTCAAATACGAAAAGGGCTTGTTCATGAAGTTTTTGTTAGCACTTCTGATGCAGAGCTCTACGAGAAGACCATCCCGAAGATTTGTTGGGAGGCGGCCCTCTCGCACTTTAGCCGTTTCCAGAAGCAGTTCAGATTCACTATCTGGAGCGTCTGGGAAGAAAGGAGGTACATCAAATGCTATCCCTCCTATCAGATCTGTGAGCTTCGACGGCACGAAGGAGACCCAGGGTTGAAGTTCTCTCAGTTCAAGAGAGACACCTTCAATGAAGAGAAGGAGCGACACGGCGCTACCTGTGAGTTTTTTAGAAAATTTGTAAAGCTTCCTGAAGAGCTCGCCCTACTCTCCATAGCGGATAATATTATTTTGGCAGATTATCTCAGCATTCCGCTAAAGGATGATATAAAGCTTAGCCTGATCCATGAGTTCGTCGGATGCATGAACCTTGGACCCATTGGGCAGCAGGCCCGGGATAAAGTCTCTTCTGAAGAAGAAGAGATGGACTGAAGCATGAAGCATGGTGGACCTATGCTGAAAAAGGTTACATACAAAGAGGTCCTTAAGCGCTACCAGAAGCGGGTTGGGTGGCGTTTACAAAAACAAAAAAAAGAAGCCTAAAGCACCCGTGCTACACGAATCACCCCCACCAGTGGCGGAATCGCCATGGGTTTTCCAGGAGAAAGAGGTACCGGACACACCAGAAGTGGTACCAGAAACATCAGAAGAAACGACCGAGCCGTACACACAGTCCAAAACTGATGGGTCTAACACCATTGAGACCTAAGAGGAGCCAGAAGAAGACGAGGCCGACATGCAAATCAGGCAGTGGGATCCGGATGATAGCAGCTCTTCACCCACAGAATTCGACAGCTGGGGGGATTGGTGGAAAATCATCTACCGGCGGACCCCACCATAATGCTAAAACATATGCCTTCTTATCCACAATGGCAATGTGTTATGCTGGTGATGTGACGTAAAGTTGATTATTCTCATCTTAATTGATGAGTTGTGTAAAATTGATTCCGGTAAGCTATAACCGGTTCTACCTGTAGCTTAGTTTCGACCACTATAAATAAGGGTGTTTGTTGTTGTAAAGGGGTAACGAAAACTGGAGTGTTCTCTTGTATTGTGAGTTTTGAGTTCTTGTTATGAGTTTCTCTTTCTTTTGGTTTTGGTGCTGCTGCTCATCTGGTATCAAAGCCAAGTTTTCAATAAAATTTCTGGTGTGCTAGTAAGTTTACTTTAGTACTTTATTTCTGTCTTTTAATTTTATGTTAGCTTAAATACTTGTTCTTGTAGCTTCCCTTCCCGGAGAATTTTTCAAAATATTTTTTTGAATTATTTATTTGATTTAAATTGTGATTTTTAGGATTTTAGAAATGATTATTTAGTTAATTATTACGGTAGATGACTCTAGCCATAGTTGAGTTTTGAAGTACTAGACGACTAGGATTTATGGCACGGGAGATGTAGCAGTGTGCCTTGACTAGTGTACTAGCCATGCCCGGAGAAACCGAGCCATAGTGATGTCCTAACTAAGAAAGCCAGGCCAAGTTGCGACTTAACCCTTACCGAAGGTTTATATATTTATTATTTATATTATTGAGTTTTAGGGAATCAATTATACCAAATTAGCCGGACTGGAACCGAACTGAGCCAAGCCTATGTAGTCTTGCAGTACGACCAACGATGTCCATGTAGACATATTCTAAGTAGATGCAATGCCTATTATTGGTTTATTGCATTTCGTCATTATTATTATTAATATTTTATTAAGGATTATATTGTAATATTTAATGGTTATATTGAGATTTATAATTTATACGTATACGTATACATACATATATATATATATATATATATATATATATATATATATATATATATATATATATATATATATATATATATATATATACACATATATTATATATGAGTTTGTGTGTATGAATATATAAATATATATATATATGTGTGTGTAAATATAAATATATAGTATATTTATCCGTATATGTGTATATATATATATATATATATATATATATATATATATATATATATATATATATAAGAAAACCATGAGAAGAGCGGCGCTAGGGTTTCCTCCTGAAGGAAGCCAACCAGAGGCTAGAAGTTCATCGGAGATAGCCTCGTTCGACGCCGAGGACCCGACCATACGGGATGAGGGAGGGGGATGGACCACTGTGGAACGGAGGAGACGGCCAGGAACGAACGCTTGGAGGGAAAGAGCGGCTGGAGGTCCGTCTCATCAGCCGACTAGGGTGACTACGATGAGAACCAACTGGGGAAGAAAGACACAGACGGGTGCCAACGGCCCCGATTGGGGAAGAAAGACACAGACGGGTGCCAACGGCCCTGTCCATCCTCCGACGGCGGGATGGAGAAGACGAGGGCAAGATGGAGTGCAAGGAGACACGGCCTATGAAGTTGCAGGCAATCAAACAAATACAAACAGAGGAGACTAGTAGTGTTAAAAAGGTGGTATCCTGAGTCGTGCTTCGAAAAGGATCGGCTAACGACGGTGCCAATTTGGATAAGATTGCCATGGCTATCCCCACAGCTATGGAGCATTCCCTCAATAATGAAGATGGCGAGCACGGTCGGCAATCCACTACGAACTGATCTACCTACAGCAAGGAGGAAAAGACTCTCGTATGCATGAGTCTTCGTCGAAATAGAGGTTGCAAGTGAATTACCACGGCAAATAGAGCTGCTGCTACCAAACAGAGAGAGAATATGGCAAACAATAGAGTACGAGTGGGTGCCTCCTTCCTGTGGAAAATGTGGCTGTTTTGGACATGTAAAAACTCATTGTCAAGACAGAGAGGAGAGAGTAGAAGTCGAAGCAGAAATAAACATTCGGCAGGAAGGAGTAGAGAACCAGGTCAATACAAATACTCAAGAACAGATGGGAGGGCAACATAACGAGATTGTAGCAATGGAGGGAATTCAAAGACATGAGCAGGAAGGCAAAAGAAGTAATGATGGCCAGCTACCTATGTTGTTAGGCAAACGGCAAACCCCAAAACAAGGAGCAGATGATGAAGAACAGCAACTCCAGGACGATAGGGCGGAAGGGGACTATAGCATGTCCTCTAGAGAGCACACAGATCAGATGTTAGAAGACCCCCAACTGGCTAACATAAACTCGGCGAGCAGGGTGGCCGAGCTAGTTCGGGGATACGGCGAGACTGGAGATAATCAGGATAGCGGAGATAATGCCGAGGGGAGTACGAAGGATGGACAACCTGCATCTAAAGCTCGCACAAAAGTAAATCCTAAATGGAGTAATATGATGGAGGGAAAGAACAACCCAGCAACAGGTAATAGTCACATGCGAGATGCGAACGGAGAACAGACTCTCTCAATTTGTTCGCGAGAGAGCCTTCGACAATCAATGGACAGAGGGAGTCAGTATCAATGATGTTCCTATCTTGGAACGTTAGGGGGGCCAATTCGATAGGCCGGTGGAGGGAGATTCAACATGTAATTCGTCGAAACAAATGCTCTATTGTAGCAGTCATCGAGAGCAAGATTAAAACAGAGGAGATTATTAAGAACCGAACCCCCCATAATTGGGAGTCGATTCATAATATTCAATGTGGTGGAGGCGCGAGGATTTGGATAATGTGGAGAATGGCAGGGTCAGAATATATTCATGTCGGACCAGTTAATTCTCATGAAGTACAAGAACAAAGGTGGCCTGGAGGTAGCTATGGGGGCAGTATATGGTCACAATGACCGGAGACAGCGAGGAAAACTATGGGAGTACATCGTCAGGGTGGCAGCGGTAGTGGCTAACAGAATCCCATTAGTGTTGAGTGGAGACTTTAATGCTATTCTAGAAGGCAGCGAGAAGCAAGGAGGCCGCCCGGTTCCTGCAAATATCCTGGCCAACTTTCAAAATTGTCTCTTGAGTTCTGGTATGACCTGTCTAGAAAGGACAGGACATATATGGTCCTGGAACAATAGCTCGGTTAGAAATCGGGTGGTATGTCAATTGGATAGAGCGATCGGGAATAATAAATGGCTAGAAGTGTTCCCAAAGGTTCGAGCAGAGGGGATATCGAGAGGTACTAGCGATCATTCTCCAATTCTAATCCGATTGGGCACCCAACCAATAGTAGGTAGACGTCCTTTCAGATATTGCAATTCCTGGGTGCTGGATGAAGGATACAAAGACGTGGTTGACGGCAGCTTGCAGCAACAATTTAGCGGCAACCCTCAGTTCCGCTTATCTCGAATGCTCAAGCAGATCAAACACGACCTTCGACGGTGGAACATGAACAGACCAGTCCAACGTCTTATTGACAAGGAGAGGATTTTGCAGCAAACCTAGGAACGCCTACAGTCAGCGCCTCTAGATGCAGACCTGGCATCAGAAGAAGTGAAGCTTCAGGACGAAATCCGTCAACTTCATTTTCAGGAGGAGATTCGACTGAAGCAACAAGCCAAATGCTCTTGGCTTACGGACGGGGATCGGTGTACTAAGTTTTTTTATGCCACCATCAGAGCTCGACAACATCGAAATAATATTACGAGTCTTATTGACGTTGCAGGTAACTCTATTACTCATCAATCTCGTATGCAAGAGGAGGCTATTTTGTACTACAGGAATCTATACAATCAGACAGGATATATGGAGGCGTTCCCGGACCTCATATGCAAGCGAATTGTGACTACGGCGGGTAACGCGGAGCTTCGCAGAAGAGTAACCATGGAAGAAATAGAGCAGGTGGTTAAAAATGCTGATTCTAATAAATCACCGGGTCTAGATGGATTCAACGCTGAGTTTTATAAACAACACTGGCCTCAATTGAAGGACTTACTCTTTCATGTAGTGGATGATTTTTTCGAGACAGGGCGTCTATTGCGCCAACTGAATCATACCTTCCTCTCCCTTATTCCAAAGAAGGAGGAAGCTACGGAATTGGGCGACTTCAGACCTATAGCCTGTTGTAATTTTATATATAAAATCATTACTCACATTATGTGTAACAGGATGCAGGAGATTATGCAGGAACTTATATCACATAATCAGGCGGCGTTTATCAAAGGTCGCGCAATAGCGGAAAATTGCCTACTGGCACACGAGATGGTTCGTGACTTTAACAAATCAGGGGGGAAGAAAGGGTGCATAAAGTTGGATCTGCGGAAAGCATATGACATGGTGAACAGGAGTTTTGTGTGCCAAATGCTGGAATGTATGGGCTTCGACAGATGGTGGATTAATCGCATAAAAGAATGTATATCTACGCCTTCCTTTTCAGTAATCATCAACGGCCAGCCTAACGGGTTTTTTGACAGCAATAGAGGATTACGACAGGGAGATCCTCTTTCCCCCTACTTATTCACGGTTGTGATGGAGTATTTCACCTGTTTGATGGATGTGGCATTACACAGGAAAAGTATTACCCCGTTGTATCGACGCATTCAGCCCAGTATCTCTCATTTAATTTACGCAGATGATCTTCTGGTCTTTGTCGAGCCATCAGAGAAAAGTATAACATCCTTACTACAGATATTAGTGGAGTTCGAGAGGCTATCAGGTCTGGTGCTTAATAAAGAAAAATCTCAGGTATTTTTTAGCAGGGATTGTCCGAATAAGGAGCAATGGACGGCAATGCTCGGGATTGATCAAGGACAACTCCCAGTCCGCTACCTGGGTATACCGCTATCTATCAATTATGCTGGAAACACGGAGTGTATGGGATTAATCAAATATGTGCAAGGGCGTCTCGAAGGATGGCAAGCTCAATTACTGTCTTTTGGGGGACGGATAGAACTGATCCGATCGGTTATTTGGGCGATCACTTCTTATTGGCTCCAAGCGATAATTATTCCAATTGGAATTATGAAGGAGATAGAAAAGTTGTGCGCTAATTTTGTGTGGAGAGGAGGGCTGCACACGATCGCATGGGACGAGTTATGCCAGAAGAAAGAGGAGGAAGGCATTGGTTTGCCATCTCTTGCGACCCTCCGGGAGACTGCTATATTGAAACTGGGATGGCGGCTCATCACAGGGGAGTCGCTTTGGGCAGATTGGATGAGAGCTAGATATGTCGGAAAGAAGAATTTTTGGACTTTGAGTGGGGATAACAATTCATCGGTCACTTTTAAAAAAATTCTTACTCAACGCCAAACCTTGAAGAATTGTGTCAGCCGAGAACTCAAGGATGGGCGGTCAACCAGTACTTGGTTGGATCCTTGGCTAAATAAGAGAAGTTTGGTTGACCGCTTAGGTTGGCCAACTTATGAAATGATTGGAAACGAGCTACCGGTTTCAATACATATTGATGACAAACAATGGAGCATCAAAGACAGGCACTTAGACACCTTGCTGGGTGATGAGATACGAAATTATCCAATTGCTGGCGGGCATGGAGGGGATCGATGGACGTGGGATGGGTCGACAACCGGGAAGTACGTTCAACGAAGCGCATACGAGAGTTTGAGACTAGTTTTTCCAGTCGTTCCATGGGCGGATGTCGTATGGGTAAAGGGAGCTGCGGAGAAAATGAAGTTGTGCTTATATAAGGCGGTTCGGGATAGACTATTAACTAAGGAGAGGCTCATCCGCTTCGGAGTCCAGATTGCTGATGGTCGCTGCGTTCTCTGTGGGATAGAAGATGAAACGCGGGATCATATCTTTTTCCAGTGCTCGTATTCAGGTCGAGTATGGCAACATTTCAGGGGACAGGTGATTCAGCCGAGTGGAGGGCAAGATACATTACTAACAATAGTAGAAGAGATCAGGGGGTTACGAAGCAAAGGTGCCCAAATTTTCAAACAAATCAGGCTTCGATTATTATCGGTGGTTTGGCATGTCTGGAAGGAACGCAACAACAGGATATTTGAGGGGAAAAGTGCCACCATATCGGCTCTTCTGCATAATATATCAAGCGACCTTCATATAATGGAGTAGTTAGATTCAAGGAGATGATTGTATATATCGTATACTGAGATTGTAAGCTGTTTTTTTTTATAAATAAAGTACCTTTCGCTTCAAAATATATATATATATATATATATATAAATAATATATACGTGTATATATATGTAAATATATTTTAGGTGTACACGTGTATGTATATATATATATATATATATATATATATATATATATATATATATATATATATATATATATATATATATATATATATATATATATATATATATATATATATTATATATATATACACAAATATACACATATATTTATATATGTGTGTGTATACATGTATACACATAGATATGTATAGGTATTACTAAAAGAAAAAAAGAAAGGAAAAAGAAATAGAATGAATAAGCAAAGCAGCCAATAGCCCATAGGCCAGCCGACCCCTAATTTCATTTCTGGATAGGCCATGAATAGCTAACCAACAGACAAGCCCAGCCCCATAAACATCCTGAGTCCTCAGTAAGCAAATTAGCCTTAACCAAACGCTCCCAACGCCCCCAGGCCCGATAGTAAGGGCCCAAACCAAATCGAGAGCAGATATATTATACGTAAGTATATAAATACACAACAAACCAAATTTCTTATCAAGCCCACAGTGGCAAAACAGGGCCAGCCTTTCCCTCCCCAGCCCGCACAGGCCTGAGCCTAGTCGAGCAAAACAGGAGAACCCGACCCCTTGTAAATACACTCAGCCGTATAAATACGTAGAGAGCCGCGATCGAGAGAAGTTCGTGTAGTGCCCTGTCCCGCTCAGTCAATCGGAGGAATCGAAATGCCGACGGCGTTCGGACTTAGCCTTGCAACGGCTGCTCGAAGACATCGCTCGGTCAAGGCGACCGCTCGCTCAGGTGGGGTAGTTTCGGTGAACTTGCCTCATCTTAGCCTTTACATAATAAATTGCATGTTTTCAACTTGCATAAGTAGGCTTGATAATAAAAGAGACGAATCTACATAGCTAAAGGGAATAATCCCGACAGGTCGAATTGAGTTAGAATATAAAAAGGTCTAACGGTTGGCTTAGAGTCGGTGCACGACGTGCTTTGAAAATGACACTCGGTCCTTCGTCCCGTGGCTTGGGAGAAGGAATGTTGGTCTTCGATACAAAAGCTAAGAGTTAGCCTAAGTCATAGGCGTCGCCCGCATAAACGCTTGATAAAGCGTGCACGGTTCCACTGCGCAAGGCTTGGCATAGCCTTTGCTCGTCCCTTGGGTTAAGTTGCAGGCTTGAGTAAGTTAGGCAACGTTATGCCGGTCAACCTAAGTCATTCCAAGTGTTGTTCCGCTCATTTTGCGGTTGTCAAGTTAAATAGTCCCACGATCTCAAGGCCCGTCAACTTGGACAGGAGTGTTGCGTAGAACACGGTTAGCTTAAGGCACAATGCACGGACTTAGTGTTTTAAGGCACGGGCCACGGTTGAAATCATTGAGTTTGGAAAGTGTTCAATAGTTGTTCTTGAGTTGACTGAAATGATAGGGCAAGAAAGAAAGAATGCTCGCGACTACGGGTCGTCGAGGCAAGAAAGAAGAATGCTCGCGACTACGGGTCGTCGAGGCAAGGTCTCAGATGTGAGAAGTATTGAAATTAGCCCTGAAAGAGATGGTAACACTAGAAGTAGCTTTGACTGTGTGAGACGTCAGTTCGAGTCGAGTCTTGCATGGTCATTGGACAACTTGTACAAGGTAAAATAAATCTGTTTCTTCAACGGCGACCCCGGCGGCCCAGGGGAACCGTTGTGATGGAGATATTCGTAGCTGTGCTGGATGACCGCACGGGTTAGGCGGGGACTTGCAGCGGAGCTAGCTACTCGTGCTGGCAAGGAGTGTCCGTCTAATCAAAAGCTCAAAAGGAGTCCATTATAGGGCTGGGCCCTAGTGACTAGTTCATATAGATGGGTCGGCATGGGCGACAATCCGCGTGTATGCCTTTGGATTGAGTCGAGTATTGAGTGTAGTATATCAAGGTAGTCGGGTTGAATGTGTGAGTATAGTGTTGGCCCAATGATGGAATCATGTTTTTGAATATGGTTAATATGTTAAGTTTAGCATTTCATTATCACTAATCTTCATACTATCGCTATAGCATTTCTACTTATACTTATATATTTGGTGATATGTGCCCATTGGTTTACATCTTAGTGATATGAGCTTATCTATCTTAAAATTTAATTGGATTGCCAAAATCAAAACTATGTTTTTGATTGTGGTCATTCAATTAAGTTTAATCATTATGATATCACTAACATTTATGCCATCACCTTAGCACTTATACTTAAACTTTGCATAGTCCTAATGTGCTTTAACTTATCATACTTGCTACTATGTATATTGCTTTGTTCGTCTAACATGTACATGCAGAAAAGCAATAAACAAGATCAATGTGGACATATGCAATGAAGAAATCATGGTGGGACAAAGACGACGGATCCCACAAGATTTCTCTGAACCACCCGACGACATCTCTGGAGCCACGCACCGGGGGTTCCGCTGCCCGGTCAGCGGACGGGGGTCGAGGGGGCAGCATCCCTCGTCGGGGGTTCTGGGGCGAAGCCCCCGAAAGGTATTCAGTTTTCACAAACTGGATATCTTTGGACAGCTGCCGCCAAGGGAAAAAGCCAGCACCTATCAAAGGAAGAAGCCAAGCCGTGCTATCATCATTTCAAGACTCTGAAGAAGCCTGCACCTGCCTAAGTATATCTGGAGTCTGTAATGAGTCTTAGGAATAATTGTAAACACAAGAAATGGATGGCAAAATCGAAAGCTAGGGCAGAAATAAGCCCAGGATCATTTTTGGTGGATAAGCGGCATACCGACGGTATACCGGCGTATACCGACGGTATACCGGTTTTTGCTCACAGAAAGTTTCTGTTTACAAAACCGGCATACCGACGGCATACCGGATCATACCGACGGTATACCGCTTCCGAAACGTTAAAATTCCAACGGTCGGATTTCCAGCAATTAATGATCCCAACGGCTCTATTTCTAGCCGTTGCAATTCCAGACCGGTATACCGCCGGTATGCCGGATCATACCGGCGGTATGCCGGTTCGTGACTGAAAAGTTGCCTTTGGCTTCTTTTCAAGCTTTGGTTATAAATAGCCTTGAACCCCTTCATTCAAGGTTGATGCTTTGAGCCTAAAAATTTCTAAACCACCAAAGCTTATCCACATACAACTCTACAAAGCCTTCATTTGCCATCTTCAAATTGTGTTAGAGTTATTGAGTTGAAAAGTGAGATCTTCATCCTATTGTAAGGAGATCAAAACCTATTGTGAAAGGTTGAAGTTGGAGAGTCTTCGTATCCAAACTCTCGGTTGAAGTTGGGGAGTCTTCGTATCCAAACTCTCGGTTGAAGTCGGAGAGCCCTTCGGATTAAAGCTCTTGTGTAAGAAGTTGGCGAGTTCTTCGGATCCAAACTCGTGTGTAACTATTTGCTCAAATAGTGGATTAAAGCCGGAGAGAGTTCCGGGACTGGACTGCCTCTTAGGAGGATACCAGGATACATCGGGTGTCGGTATTGTGTTTGCTTCTTCTCTTGTACTTATATTTTTAAATTGCTAATTAGCTTGTGCTAAGTGCTTGATTAGTTAGCTTGACCCTATTCACCCCCCCTCTAGGGTTCCTACAATTGGTATCAGAGCGAGGACTCTATTGTTAGGCTTAACATCCTTAGAGTAGATCTTTGTTATTTTTCTATGGCATCGTATTCCTCCTACTCCTCCTCCGATAAAGAGGGTTTTACTTCTAGTAGTATAGACAATTATGTTTCTTCTAAATGCAAGAAATGCTCTAAGTGGAAAGCCATGGCTAAACAATCCTTAGAGATTCTTGACAACCTTCATTCTACAAATGAAGAATTTTCTGAAAAGGTTGTTTATTTAGAAGAAGCTAATGAGTTATTGAGAAATGAAAACAATATTTTATTATCTAGACTTGATTCTCAAAACTCATCATGTGTTTCTTTAAAGAGTTTGAATGAGGCTTTAATTTTGAAAATCAAATCTCTTTCCTCATCAATAGAAGATCTTAAGAGGCAAACTCATGAGCTAAATCATTTGCATGATTCTTCTATTGACTCTTTAAAGAAACAAAATGATAATTTTATTTCTAGAATTGTTTTATTTGAAAAAGAGAATAATGCTTTAAATGTTAAATTTGATTCTCTTACTTGTATGCATGATGATTTGATATTAGAACATGATATTCTTAAGACCAAATCCATGCATGCTCACTCTAGAGACATTCATCATTCTAGTATGTCACATGTTCATAACCATGCTCATTCTGATACATGTGCACACACTAGCATTAGATGCTTCTATTGCTCTCGTATTGGACACATGAGCTTTACATGCCCTATTCGTAGGACCTTTACTACCAATGCTAGAGTAAGTGCTATATGGGTCCCTAAAGCTAATAAATGTGGATCCAAGTTTATTTGGATACCAAAGTCTTCGCCTAATGTTGTAGGTGGAGCTTCTTATATCGGGACATAGCACCGAGGAACGTGTTGGTGGTTGCAAAGCTCAAAGGTCATCTTCCAAGCAATTGCACCAATACAAGTGTGGCCACTAGAGCCACTTTGGTAACATGCTAAACGATTCTCTTTTAATGGTTTATATTAGTAGAATCTAGCATGTTTCTCTTGATGTTTTGCTACTAGCTCACATTGATATCCTTAGTTGCTTATTGTATAAATCAATGTGAGATTTAATACTAGCATGCTTAGTTAATTTTCTTATTAATTCTTTTATCTAGCATGACTAGTTACTCGGCTTAAATGATTAGTTCACACTATATAGTTTATCACTCATTTTCTATTAAGTGTGACACTTTTGATTTATGCATGCTTGTTACTCTTAATCTTTATTTATAAAGCATGCATATCACTCTAGTCCATAGGAGCTTGATTTTGATTTGAGTTAATATGGTTTTTAACTCTCCGTCTTTAAAGTTTTTGAAATAGTTACTTCTTGCCGGTTTGTTTTTAATATGTGATATTTATCTTAATCGGTTTCTGTGAATACATATATGTTTAGCACAAGCTTCTTATCACTTGACAAGTATATACTTATACTTTCTCTTTAAACTTGTGCTCACATAATATATTCATTATTGATTCTCATGTTTTATTTTGATTAAACTTCTTATGAATCAATTATGCCTTTGCTTAATAAAGCTTATTTATATGTGCTTTGAATTTGTGATAGTTTTTCAACTTTCATTAAGGATACATGACTATATTCATTAAAATTTCCATTTATATGTAGATCATGTATTTCTTATGTTGATATTTTTTTGTGTATAAATATCTTTGTGTGGGCATATGAGTTAAGCTAAAGTTCTATATTGACTTGAAGAGTATTTAAATATACTTGTTACCTTCAAACTTGTGCTTAACTCATACTCTAGCTATTGATTCTTTTGATCAAATTTGTGGATCTCTTTTTGAATCAATTAGCTTCTTCCTTAAAGTCTTCTTTTGATGATATCTTCTTGACTTTTTGGTTGGCATTATGGATACATGTTCTTAATTGATTTTTGATCTTTTCATGTATACCTATTCGTGATATATATAGTTTCATATATATAAATGATTCCTAACTTTTGATATTTATTTGTTTTATACCTTTAAGTTAGGATGTTGAGAGAGAATATTTGTTTATGCCTTGCACTTGACTATTTATGGAAGTTTTTTTTTTTAGAATCACATAGTTTTGTGCTTTATCTTGTTTTTATATTTACCTCCGTTTTTAGTGCACATTTTCAAATCTATATCTTCCTTATAACTTACTATGGTGCACTATGAAAGCTTTTTGAAATGTACTTCTTGATATCTTTAGCATTTAGCTTTCTTGATCTTAATGATCCTTCTTTGCTCATTCCTTGGGTTTATACTTCTTTTTGAATTATTGTTGTCCAATGGTTTTAGTAGCACATGAGAATACATGTATTTGTTACATCATATTTCTCATGACTTTAGCTACTATGGTTTGAGCTTTTGTGTTGAGATTTTCTATTTCTAGAGAATACACTTATTTCATAATGGTTATAATATTTTGTATTCTCTAGATCGATCTATCATTTTATTATCTTGAATTAATCTCATTACTTGGCAAAGAGATTTATTTTATTATGGTTTCTTGAATATCTCTTTGGCCACATTTTGATAAGAGTCTAGTAAATTTTTGTTTGACTATCATCTTATGCTCTTATCCTTGCTTAGTAAAGAGTCTCTAAATCATTTTGTTCATTCAAAATGTATTTTCCTCTTTGTCAACTCTTTGCTTAAGCAAGTATTCTTTTTTGTGTTAGTGACTTAAGAATTAATGAGCACATTTATCTTGTTAATGGCTTCTCTCATTAATCTTATTTGGATTATATAGTTTGCTTATTTGTGATATATTATTAAGCTATATAATTTTGGCTCACTTTCACACATCTAGCTATATTCCTATACTTCAATCTATATATGATATGCTAGTTTACAAAAACAAGATTTGTGATATGCTTAATCTCTAAAACTAGTTTTACAAATTCTTTATTAAATCTTGTTTTCTCTTAGAGGTTTGAGATTCCTTGTTTTTTACTCTCTTTTATAACTAGTCATTAGCAAGTCTCTCCTAATTTTCTCTCACTTTTTGAGTCATGATTTTATCGTATTATCATTTACATCTCTTCTTGTTTATGTTTGCAATCATTTAAATGAGAATGACTCTTTTCCATATTTTTTATTGTTTTATGAGATTCTTTATAAATATGGATTTTGAATTTTCTCTTGATGAGATTTATCATTGAGTAGTCCTAAACTATCTAATTTTGTAAATGTCAAGTTAATTTATTACTCTACTTTGACTACTCATGGTTTATCACATATGACCTTTGCTATTTGAACTTTATTGGTCTTTCATTTAGAAGTAGCAAAGTTTGAATATTATCCGGTTGATGGGTACATATGCGATAAAACATATCTAGTCCATGCAAAGCAATAAATTGGTTGATTATTTCTTAATTAGATAATCATGGACATGATGTTTGAGTTTTATTTTTATTTTATTTTTGAGCTATATTATGTCTATCATCATGATTGTTCTTAATTGACTTTATTCTTTTTCATGATGACTTTTTCTCAAAGGATTACATACATTGATCTATCATATTTAAATATGAGATTCTTCTATATAGACTAATGTATGCCATCTTTTGATTATATGTGCTTTATTGTAATATTCTTTTGTTTTTTCATCTTTAGTGAGTATTATTTGGATATCTCTCTTGACTAAAGATGACATTATTCGTCTTTTGACGATATTGTAGCCTTATATGCATCGAGCAAGGGGGAGAAATCCATAGTTGATTTACCCTTAGATCTTGTTGTTATCTATTTTATGCTATAAGTGCTTTGGAACTAGATACGTATATTTTGAGGGGGAGCAAATTAATTGGTCCTATTTATTTATACCCTTTAATATGTCGTATACCTAGTTCATCATTGACCATATTTCTTCAATTTTATTTCCTATTATTGTGGTCATGATATTTTTATTTGTGAAGGATTTATGAGAGTGTATGCAAGTGTCCTTATTATTTATCTCTCTCTTGTATATGGTTTAAATAAGTCATCTTGTTAATATTAACTTTCATATCTTATCTTGATGACTATTGTGCTTTCGTTACTTTGGCTTTTCTTCCATGCTTAATTGATTTGGCTTTCCTTGTTGAGGACTTATCCAAAATTCATGATTTTTATCAAGTTTGGTAGTACTTTGAGGGGGAGCATTCAAGTCGACTGAATTTCTCTTTTTTCAAGTATTTTTCTCCTTTACCTTCATGTTTATCTAAAGGGTATTCATATAGCATGATAAGGTAATTGAGTTCAAATGCATGAACTTGGATAAGCATATAGATTTTGCAAATAATGAGATTACCTTATATCAATTGCAATATTTTTCATTGATCATTCTTTTATTTTGTTCCACTATTTACTTGTGGACAATTATGATTATTAATGGTTTCTTTGATCAATGTTTCTAGTTTACATCTTTTCAATTGGTATCAAGTTTATTTTAATTTCATATCTCAATTGGTATCTATTAGTTGCAATTATCTATTCCTCATGGCCTTTGTTTGAAATCCTTTATTTCATAGTTCTCTTCCAAAACTGGAGCAATATTTCATATCCTATTGTGTTTTGGATTTATTCCGTGGATTTCAAGTTGGTAAACTACTTATTTCTTGTTTTTTAAATACTTTTAGTTTTACCAACCATATTGTGTTTTGACAAGCAATTTTTTTTATTTAGTACTCTACATTTGGTATGTAGCTTTATAAACTTGTCATTACACCCTTCTCCCATTGTTTTTTATTAGTATATTTTGATCATGATTGTCTATGACTTCCCCATGCTCTGATTTCTATGCTTAAGATTGATTTCATTTTATCTCTTTGTACGGGGGAGCCTATTTTTGATCATGTCAAAGGGGGAGAAGTAAGTTTAAGTATGCTTTTATAAGTAATCTAAGTAGTATGCTTTTAGTGATATTGCTTATATCTTTTGTATATTAGTGATACATGCATCTATTATGTCCATACTAAACTTAACCGATTTGCCATAATCAAAAAAGGGGAGATTGTTGGCCCAATGATGGAATCATGTTTTTGAATATGGTTAATATGTTAAGTTTAGCATTTCATTATCACTAATCTTCATACTATCGCTATAGCATTTCTACTTATACTTATATATTTGGTGATATGTGCCCATTGGTTTACATCTTAGTGATATGAGCTTATCTATCTTAAAATTTAATTGGATTGCCAAAATCAAAACTATGTTTTTGATTGTGGTCATTCAATTAAGTTTAATCATTATGATATCACTAACATTTATGCCATCACCTTAGCACTTATACTTAAACTTTGCATAGTCCTAATGTGCTTTAACTTATCATACTTGCTACTATGTATATTGCTTTGTTCGTCTAACATGTACATGCAGAAAAGCAATAAACAAGATCAATGTGGACATATGCAATGAAGAAATCATGGTGGGACAAAGACGACGGATCCCACAAGATTTCTCTGAACCACCCGACGACATCTCTGGAGCCACGCACCGGGGGTTCCGCTGCCCGGTCAGCGGACGGGGGTCGAGGGGGCAGCGCCCCTCGTCGGGGGTTCTGGGGCGAAGCCCCCGAAAGGTATTCAGTTTTCACAAACTGGATATCTTTGGACAGCTGCCGCCAAGGGAAAAAGCCAGCACCTATCAAAGGAAGAAGCCAAGCCGTGCCATCATCATTTCAAGACTCTGAAGAAGCCTGCACCTGCCTAAGTATATCTGGAGTCTGTAATGAGTCTTAGGAATAATTGTAAACACAAGAAATGGATGGCAAAATCGAAAGCTAGGGCAGAAATAAGCCCAGGATCATTTTTGGTGGATAAGCGGCATACCGACGGTATACCGGCGTATACCGACGGTATACCGGTTTTTGCTCACAGAAAGTTTCTGTTTACAAAACCGGCATACCGACGGCATACCGGATCATACCGACGGTATACCGCTTCCGAAACGTTAAAATTCCAACGGTCGGATTTCCAGCAATTAATGATCCCAACGGCTCTATTTCTAGCCGTTGCAATTCCAGACCGGTATACCGCCGGTATGCCGGATCATACCGGCGGTATGCCGGTTCGTGACTGAAAAGTTGCCTTTGGCTTCTTTTCAAGCTTTGGTTATAAATAGCCTTGAACCCCTTCATTCAAGGTTGATGCTTTGAGCCTAAAAATTTCTAAACCACCAAAGCTTATCCACATACAACTCTACAAAGCCTTCATTTGCCATCTTCAAATTGTGTTAGAGTTATTGAGTTGAAAAGTGAGATCTTCATCCTATTGTAAGGAGATCAAAACCTATTGTGAAAGGTTGAAGTTGGAGAGTCTTCGTATCCAAACTCTCGGTTGAAGTTGGGGAGTCTTCGTATCCAAACTCTCGGTTGAAGTCGGAGAGCCCTTCGGATTAAAGCTCTTGTGTAAGAAGTTGGCGAGTTCTTCGGATCCAAACTCGTGTGTAACTATTTGCTCAAATAGTGGATTAAAGCCGGAGAGAGTTCCGGGACTGGACTGCCTCTTAGGAGGATACCAGGATACATCGGGTGTCAGTATTGTGTTTGCTTCTTCTCTTGCACTTATATTTTTAAATTGCTAATTAGCTTGTGCTAAGTGCTTGATTAGTTAGCTTGACCCTATTCACCCCCCTCTAGGGTTCCTACATATAGTTGGAACACAAGATGTTGGGCCTAAGATTTGGCTGCAACGTAGACACCGTGCTTCGGCACGAGATGTGGCATCGAGTCTTATGTTGTCGGCATATAAGTTGCATGGTTATGGTTGAGTTGGTTGAGTTTAAGTCAGGAAACCGCCGCAAGGCAAAGTTGTTTGAGTGACACTAAGATTTATAAGTCTTGATTGGGTCAGTTGGTGATCAAAGTAGCAAGGGCCGCGAGGCGGCGATATGGTTGAGTCGCATATAGTTGCGAGGCACGGCACAAAGGAATTGAAGCACGGTCACACGATAATGGAGCCTCATTGCGTAGTTACGTCTCTGATTATGGCCGTAAGGCAAACACGACTCGATAGGTTAACGTCGAATGTTGCAAGCACGAGATGGTCTAAAGACACAAAATAGCCAAGGCGTCGGTCCTAAAATAATCCTAAGGCAAGACTAGAAAGACAATTGATAAGAAGGAATTAAGTTGCACAAAAGTAAATCAAACGTGTCGGGTTTGCATGGGTGGGCGAGGAGCTCATTCCACCAGTACAGTTGAGTACTGACACCCATATAGTTTACATGTGCAGGCACAGGTAGAAGCTCATGGCGCGGAGCTCGCTTGGATGCGTCGAGGCACGGAGTTCCTTGGCGATTCGAAGCGTGCGACCGCATGGAGTAAGGACATAATGTATGGACATCACCTTCCGAAGCTTCCGCTGGCTCAAGACTTGTATTGAGAGATGAGAGAGAGCTGAGTGACTTGTAATGTGAGATGAGTGAGCTTGAGTGAGCTTGAGAGACTTGTAATATTGGCCTTGCGCCCTAATGTAATCTTTGCTTCAATATCAATAAAGAGCTTCTTTTGAATAACTTGTGTTTGGTTCTACTTTCCGCTGCTATCATTCAATGTCTCTGCTTGGGACTTCTGTGCGACGACCTCATCGCAGCCGCTGAAATCGGCCGTTATGGAACCCGCCTTGTACGAGCGCAATCTAGGCTCGTGCGGCATCACGCCTTAGCGAGGACGATCGCTCCTACGGGAGCGGGTGTCACCCCCATTTTTTAGGAACAAGGGTATTTTTGTCATTTTGTACTTTTGAATATTTTTGAAATTTATTTTATTAATTATGATATTGTTTTGGGGTTATTTGAGTCGGGTTCGAATTTCAGCTCATTCCGACTTGTATCGGGGACCCGGGGTAGCTTAGACTCTGATCGGGACCCAACTGGAACCGACCAACTTATCATGACCAAACCCAGATATTTATATTTGACTAATCCCATTTGATTTTAGTGGGATTAGGGATTAGAATTAGATTTAGAACTTGAAATTAGGAGTTTTCAAGTTACCATTTTGACCCCAACTCAAACCACTCTTTTCTTTGACTTGGAGGGCATTTTGGTAAATTGCCAAATGCCCCCAACCCTCTAAAATGTGGCCGGCCATGTATGGAGCACCCCCTCTCCTTTGCTTCACTCCAAAGCAACCTCTCTATCTCTATTTCATTTCTATCTACAACTTTCTCTCTCTTGTTCTTCTCCAAATTTCTAGAGAGCAACTCTGTTGATTTCATCTCCAAATCCACCATTTCTTCCACCAAATATTCTTCTTTTCTCTTCTACTCCATGAAAGGAAGGAGATAGCCAAGTTTGGGAGGATTCGGAGCTTGTTCGTGTCCTTTTGAAATCTCTACGTGTCGGTGTCGAGTCGGAAAGCTTTTTCATTTGAATCTCTCTCCCGGAAGGTATAATCTCTCCTCTAATCCACCCCTACATGCATATAGGAATATTTTGAACCCGTAGGAATGACCCCCATGGTTGTATCTCCATTTGTGTCCATTTCGTGTCCATTTGGAGGTCATAGGAGTGTCCTTTGTGTTGTACTTTGTGTCCATGTGGGAAACCCCCAATTTTGGACACACCATGTGGTTAATATTGTGTGATTGATTATTCTTATTTTAATTTCAAATTTAGATGTTGTTCTTGTGTGTCCCTATATATATATATATTATTTTGTGTCCCTATGTGTATTTTCATGAGTGTGTGTGCTTGTGCGAGGATGTGTGTGTGTTTGAGTGTGTAAATATATATATATATATATATATATATATATATATATATATATAGACACGTGTGTGTGTATGTATTTATATATATAGATGTGTGTGTATGTGTCTACATATATAGAGTATATATATATGTGTATGTATATATATATATATATATATAGATAATTAGATAGTTGTATATATATATAGATATATATAGAGAGAGGGAAGGAAGTAGTGAAAGAAGTAGAAGAAGATGAAGAGAATAAGCCACAACAGCAGCAATAGCACTAGCAGGAGCAGCAGTAGCATGAGAATAAGGAGGAGAATGAGGAAGAGAATGGGAAGGAGAATGAGGAGGAGAATGAGAAGGAGAATGAGAAGGAGAATGGGAATGAGAATGAGGAGGAGAATAGAAAGGAGAATGAGGAGGAGAATGGGAAGGAGAGGAGAATGGGAAGGAGAATGAGGAGGAGAATGGGAAGAAGAATGGAAAGGAGAATGAGGAGGAGAATGAGGAGGAGAATGAGGAGGAGAATGGGAAGGAGAATGGGGAGGAGAATGAGGAGGAGAATGAGAAGCAGAAGAATAGGAGTTTGAGAATGAATCGAATATGGGTTGTAAGGGTTGGTAATGATTAGAAATAGTCGTCTAGACGTAGTATTGACCTTGGTTGACCACGGTTGACTTTTTAGACTAAAAGTTAACTATGGGTCAACACTTTACCCAATTTAGTCCCAAATTCTATTAGACTTGAACGGTTGACCAAAAGTCAACTGTTGGTCAACATTTGACCAGTTTGACCTAGGTTGACCTAGAGTTGACCTAGAGTTGACCAGAGTTGACCAGTTGACCAAAAGTCAACTGTAGGCTAACTCTTGACCCCGTTTGACTTTCTTCAACTTATTTTGACCTGCGATGACTGGTATGACCTAGAGTTAACTTAGTCTGACTTAGATTGACTTGATATAACTTGATTTGACCTAGATTGACTTGACAAGACTTAGTGTGACTCAGTGAGACCTAGTTTGACTTGGACTGACTTTATGTGACCTTGTTTGACCTTGGTTGTCCTAGTGTGACCTAGTTTAGCTTGGTGTGACTTAGTTTGACCTAGTTTTGAATTAGACTTGCATATCATGATTAGATTAGCTTTTCTTTCATTATTAAACCATGTTTTGACTTGTAGTATCTCATCTTTAGGTCTGTGATTACTCTGAGCGTCTGTTCACCTTATCAGCTCAGGACCACAGGCGAGTACATTCTCTGATAATATTTTTGTTTTATGATATCGTTTATGTTTCTTGTATTTAGTGTAGATACCCTTGTTCTCTTGACACATTGTTCACACGGATTGGTATTTCTCTGGATCCCGTCATGAGATGTTATTCCTCGCTTTTCTTGGTATATCTTGTGCAAGTCTTCCTTGTTCCTTGTGCATTGTATACATACGATTCCTGCGAAGGCTAGCTACCCTCTCGGAGAATCGCGTGTCATGATGTGTCATGGTTGGATCCATTATACTAGTCGGGGACGGGGAGTATTAGTGTAGATGTGTGGTCATTATCCACCTTGTTATTCTTGTAGACCTTGTGAGTGTTAATCATACACTCCACGTATGATTAACCAGGCCAGTAGACCTTGTGCAAGACCCAAGCCGGCCACATGTTGAAACTAGTACTCACACACTTAGATAGATGATTCTTGATTCTTGTACATGCCATGATCAGTTTTACTTGCCTTATTATAGCTCTAGATTACAGCTTACCTTGCCATGATACTCACATGTACATTTCATGATTTCTTGTATATTCTCTCTATTTACTGCTACATTTTCAATATCGTCTAATTAGAACTGTTATTTGATATTTATACTCGTTCCATCCTGACAGGATATGTTGAAAATTTTTACAGATGATTCAGAGGCTGATTGTCCGACCTATTATGGGGACGGGTTAGATGGAGTAGACTTGGACCGTGTCTTGTTAGTAGAGCCACTAGACTTTGCTCACCCTGAGTAGTGTAGTTTAGTTAGGTTTGTCTGGCCTGCGAGCCAGCTAGTACTTTTCAGACTGTAGTATTATATTATATTCTGTGATGTTATGTTTAGTTTTGGACTTGTGTGGATCTCAAACTTATTTTCTGCTTCATCTATCATATTTTCTTTCCATGCTATCTACCTTAGTTTTACATTTGTGATTGAGACTGTATTGCTATGTCACCTCCATTCGGAGTGTATATACTGTACATGTACCTTTATCTGTTTAGTTATAGTATTTCTAGATGACCTAGACAGCGTTCTACCGTCGATGCTGCGGCGTAGGCTGGACGTACCCACTTCTCGTGCCCCTAATTAGGGTGCGGGTCGTGACAGCGGGGCGTGACATAATGGTATCAGAGCACGGCTTTACGTCCTTGGACTATCGATTGAATTCTTTAACTCTGTTGCTTCCGCAAGTTGATATCGTTGGTACGCTCTCTCTCAATTGTCCCACGGGATGTCCATACAATAAGTCTAACTATTTTGCAAAACATAGGAGAACAGTTTTTGATAAGAAACAAAAGATGGTTTGTGTAAGCACGGTTGGCTAAGTCGGGCTGGGCATATACACCAAAGTCGCGTCGACCTTAGGAAAGTCGAGTGCAGGAATTGAATAGTGTCGAGCAAGAATGAGTTGAACTCGATTGAGTAAAGTGAGTCGAATATCGATAGGGGTGCTATCGAGCGACGATAACGTCGATGCGATATAGATGAGCGTGCTTGGAATTTGAGGAATGGTTCGAACAGAAAATTTGAAGAAGTCGATTTTGATTCGAATGATAAGTTGAGGATTTGTTGAATGACTTCATCCCTGAGTGGTGTATGTGATAGCCTCAGGGATGTCGATTGATTGATGAAGGAATGATGCAAATTGAGGAAGTGCGTTGGTCGATGACTTAAGATAGACGGACGAATATACATGATTTCGGATTTGAACGAATTAATGTTGTGAACGATTCGAAGGATAATGATCGAACTTGATTTTGAATGTCGAGGAGATTATCCAGTCGGATGATAGCATCGTTCGCACGACTCAGAACTTGTTGCAAAGGAAGATCGTCAGGTTACGCATATCATCGATGGTATTGAGGCGTATCAAAGATCGATATGCGATAACTCGGGGGTACTTTGACTCGGCGAATGACGATCGTGCAAGTGTTATTGTTCGGTTGGATGCGATACTTAGGATTTTGATCGAGATGAATGTTGGATGAAAATGATCGTGTCTTGATGGTTACGCGGATAACCACACCGTCGACATTTTTGTCTTGCGCGAGCGCAACTCCAGCCTCGCACATGCGTTGCGTCAGATTTGTGGCGATCGTTCCGCGTGAGCGCTGACATGGTGATTCATGTCGCGGAAATGGTCGAAACTCGAAAAATCAGGATGCAACAACTTTGATTGTCTTGACTTGTTGGCTTGATGCGAAGGTGAACTCGAGGATTTGTAGGACTTGCGATTGATGATTGAATAGACTTGAGGATTGAGTAGGTCCAATCTGCACATCGAGAATGAATTAGTCTAGACGCAAAACAAGTGTTACGTCGCGATGAGGATAATTATCCCACGGGAGCGTGCATGGTGATTTATGCCCACCGTGGATAATCTGACTCGCGTGAGATCGGGGCGAAACGTATTGTTAAGTCAGACGACCTTGTGATCGATTTCGTGAATTGGAATAGATGACTTAGAGAGTATGAAATGTGACTTATGGTTTAGCGATGAATCGTGTCGTAGCATGCTTGATTTGAAGGATTGATAGGCGGATTATGTCGAACGTGTTCGAAGAAATAGACGATACGAAATGGCTTTGCTGAATGACTCGGACCCCGTGCGACGAAATATTGGGATGTGCATAGGGAATCGGTGCTCGATGTTTAGAAATCGGAGTAATGCGAGCTTGGATAGAAAACCCCGTACTATCAACTTGGTTTGACCTTATGATGGGGTCAGTGTGGATATCGTTGTTTGGGAACTATGATTCCAATACTGATGAAAAGACATAGCATAGCAGTTAGGCAGACGTTCCGGTGCGGAGCAATTGGAATTGTGGAGGCACCACTCATGAGGCTCGGTTGACATGCATGTATATCAAGGACGCTTGAATGCGTGCACGATCCGACTCGAGTGGTGGTGGCGGGATTTGCTATCACGAGGCTTGGTTGAAATGCATGTATTTTGGGGACGCCTAAGATATGTGTACGATCCATACTAAGTGATACGTTGAATTCAAGTAAGACTTGAGGAACGATGAAGTGTCGAGGATTTGAGATCGTAAGTTTTGAAGAAAAGATTTGTGGGTAGCACGAGCGTGGCTCAGATTAAGGAAACGCATATGAGAAATGTGTGCGAGAAACGTAGGATATTGAGTCGAGTGATAAGTCAAGAAGTGTACTCAGTTAGTTTCGAGGACGAAAATTTTTCTAAGTGGTGTATGATGTAGTGCCCCGTCCCGCTCAGTCAATCGGAGGAATCGAAATGTCGACGGCGTTCGGACTTAGCCTTGCAACGGCTGCTCGAAGACATCGCTCGGTCAAGGCGACCGCTCGCTCAGGTGGGGTAGTTTCGGTGAACTTGCCTCATCTTAGCCTTCACATAATAAATCGCATATTTTCAACTTGCACAAGTAGGCTTGATAATAAAAGAGACGAATCCACATAGCTAAAGGGAATAATTTCGACAGGTCGAATTGAGTTAGAATATAGAAAGGTCCAATGGTTGGCTTAGAGTCGGTGCACGACGTGCTTTGAAAATGACACTCGGTCCTTCGTCCCGTGGCTTAGGAGAAGGAATGTTGGTCTTCGATGCAAAAGCTAAGAGTTAGCATAAGTCATAGGCGTCGCCCGCATAAACGCTTGATAAAGCGTGCACGGTTCCACTGCGCAAGGCTTGGCATAGCCTTTGCTCGTCCCTCGGGTTAAGTTGTAGGCTTGAGTAAGTTAGGCAAAGTTATGCCGGTCAACCTAAGTCATTCCAAGTGTTGTCCCGCTCATTCTGCGGTTGTCAAGTTAAATAGTCCCATGATCTCAAGGCCCGTCGACTTGGGCAAGAGTGTTGCGTAGAACACGGTTGGCTTAAGGCACAATGCACGGACTTAGTATTTTAAGGCATGGGCCACGGTTGAAATGATTGAGTTTGGAAAGTGTTCAATAGTTGTTCTTGAGTTGAGTGAAATAATAGGGCAAGAAAGAAAGAATGCTCGCGACTACGGGTCGTCGAGGCAAGAAAGAAGAATGATCGCGACTACGGGTCGTCGAGGCAAGGTCTCAGATGTAAGAAGTATTGAAATTAGCCCTGAAAGAGATGGTAATACTAGAAGTAGCTTTGACTGTGTGAGACGTCAGTTCGAGTTGAGTCTTGCATAGTCATTGGACAACTTGTACAAGGTAAAATAAATCTGTTTCTCCAACGGCGACCCCGGCGGCCCAGGAGAACCATTGTGATGGAGACATTCGTAGCTGTGCTGGATGACCGTACGGGTTAGGCGGGGACTTGCAGCGGAGCTAGCTACTCGCGCTGGCAAGGAGCGTCCGTCAAATCAAAAGCTCAAAATGAGTCCATTATAGGGCTGGGCCCTAGTGACTAGTTCATATAGATGGGTCGGCATGGGCGGCGATCCGCGTGTATGCCTTTGGATTGAGTCGAGTATTGAGTGTAGTATATCAAGTTAGTCGGGTTGAATGTGTGAGTATAGTTGGAACACAAGATGTTGGGCCTAAGATATGGCTGCAACGTAGACACCGTGCTTCGGCACGAGATGTGGCATCGAGTCTTATGTTGTCGGCATATAAGTTGCATGGTTATGGTTGAGTTGGTTGAGTTTAAGTCAGGAAACCGCCGCAAGGCAAAGTTGTTTGAGTGACACTAAGATTTATAAGTCTTGATTGGGTCAGTTGGTGATCAAAGTAGCAAGGGCCGCGAGGCGGCGATATGGTTGAGTCGCACATAGTTGCGAGGCATGGCACAAAGGAATTGAAGCACGGTCACACGATAATGGAGCCTCATTGCGTAGTTGCGTCTCTGATTATGGCCGTAAGGCAAACACGACTCGATAGGTTAACGTCGAATGTTGCAAGCACGGGATGGTCTAAAGACACAAAATAGCCAAGGCGTCGGTCCTAAAATAATCCTAAGGCAAGACTAGAAAGACAATTGATAAAAAAGAATTAAGTTGCACAAAAGTAAATCAAACGTGTCGGGTTTGCATGGGTGGGCGAGGAGCTCATTCCACCAGTACAGTTGAGTACTGACACCCACATAGTTTACATGTACAGGCACAGGTAGAAGCTCGTGGCGTGGAGCTCGCTTGGATGCGTCGAGGCACGGAGTTCCTTGGCGATTCAAAGCGCGCGGCCGCATGGAGTAAAGACTTATACAGGACATAATGTATGGACATCGCCTTCCGAAGCTTCCGCCGGCTCAAGACTTGTATTGAGAAATGAGAGAGAGCTGAGTGACTTGTAATGTGAGATGAGTGAGCTTGAGTGAGCTTGAGAGACTTGTAATATTGGTCTTGCGTCCTAATGTAATCTTTGCTTCAATATCAATAAAGAGCTTCTTTTGAATAACTTGTATTTGGTTCTACTTTCCGCTGCTATCATTCAATGTCTCTGCTTGGGACTTCTGTGCGACGACCTCGTCAAAGCCACTGAAATCGGCCGTTATGGAACCCGCCTTGCACGAGCGTAATCTAGGCTCGTGCGGCATCACACCTTAGCGAGGACGATCGCTCCTACGGGAGCGGGGCGTGACAGTTCGCGTACAAACCCTAACCACCATAGCGTAATCCCAGTCCTGGCGAGCCACCCCCAGCCCTTAGGCGCCGGCGCACACCGTCGGACCGTCGCACGCGGCCGCGCGAGTTGCCGGAGCGCGCGTAACAGAACAGTCGCGAGAACGGGCAACCCCACTTCGACAGCCAAATTCTTCACGCTCGCTGGTTCGTTTTACGAACCGATTCTTCAGGTATGATCCCGACATAACCCACTACGTTTCCCTTCAAGTACTTAGATTTGTTTTGCGTCGTGCACATCAAAAAATGAGCCCGAAGATCGGCAAAAATCTGCCAAAACAGAACGTTATTCAGTCCTAGATCACCGATTTGGAAGCCTATTTTCGGTCGAACGGTCGACAGATTTGAGAAACTACTTGAACCAAGTTTAGACAACCTATACGAGATTAGAACGCTTTTTGTAGAACTATTTTTCGTTTATTATATAGGAAGATAATGGATTCTAAAAATCAAGAAAAAAATAGGAAAAACAGTTTTCGAAAACTAGAAATTGTTCGATACGACGTGCGTCCCGCCAAACCGGGCAACGTGGTCACGAATCGAAAGCATCGAAAGGTGCGTAACGGCTTTGTGGTCGTGTGGGCTTTGACGGAATTCAAATTGGTCGCGTGTGCGCGACGAATTTGATACGTATCCGTCGAAATTCACCGTATCGGCCTCTGTGCAAGTTTTCTAATTACTTTGTGCACGCTCGTCAGATCGAGACGAAACTTGTGCCAACAGGACCGTATCATTTTTCTGGTCCTGTATGCCAAGTTTGGTCCGATTCTGAGACAGTTGATAAAATCACCGTTTTGCGGGCCTCACGGTCCGACTCAACGGGTGATTTTGTGTACGGCCCGCCGGAATCCAACTTTGGACATACGGTTGGATTCGTATCAGAAAACCGAATTCGTAGACATATAGTTTGACGACTTTAGAGACCATTGACTCTGGCACGCTTTTCGGTGCAAAGCGGGTCCAACGGCGGACACCATTTTTGCCCGAAATTATCGTTTTACCCCTGTGTCCAGAATTGGACTTAAGGACAGACAATCCTAGCTAATTTGACTATTCTGAGAACATTGGTAATGTTTATTTCAGCTTTCGGAGACAGTTGCGAGATTTAGACTTATTTGGCTTATTGGTTGACGGTTTGTTGTTGGTTCTTCGCGCTTCCACCAGGCAAGTATACCTTGTCTCCCTCTACAGTTTATTTACATGCATATTTCTATTATTATATAGTTCTACTAGTTGGTTATTTACATGTGATTTGTATATCGTACATGCTAGTATGGATATAGTACTTGTACATGGTTAGACTTATAGTTCCTATTGGATTGGTTCTGTCGTGTATCGTGATTGGGTCGTGTCGTGCCTTCACCTGTGTCTTGACTGAGTCGTGTCTGCAAGTAAGTGTGAGTGAACTGCTATTCTTTTGCCTTTTCCACAACCTGCGAGTCCACACACGGGACGAGGGTTGTCCGTTTGTACCTGCGAGTCCACACACGGGGCGAGGGTGACTTGTCTTGAAACTGACATGCGAGTCCACACTCGGGGCGAGGGTTTGGTATTCCATTGATCTCTTGTTCTTCCAGCAGTTCATTTATGCATACTTGATCCCGTATCCGAGTTCATAGTTACCTGTCAGTAGCCACTTGTCAGTCTCATGTCTAGTTCATGTTTATACCCTGGTTATATATTGCGTGATTAAACTGTTAGATAGGCATATTTTATGTATCTTGCTAGTCCTCTGAGGACCTGATGATCTCTTCAGGTTTAGCGACTGCATGGAGTTAATTAGCGGCTCATGATGGTAGTGGTTACACATGCAGAGATACAGGTATTTTGCTTGTGATACTCTTAATTATCTTCTCGTGCTTTATATTCCGTTTCATGTTATATTCTACTTATTTATAGACTCATATCATTCTTAGAGTCTAATCGGACAATATGCTAATGGGCTGCAGACCATGACCCATAATTGTTCATTCTTGTTTCATATGATTCCTGTGGATTGAGATATAGTTTAGATTAGACATGATACCCTTGACCTTGACAGCTTATACGTACTCGAGTCGGGCTGGAGTCCGCTCGATACGTAGCTGGGTTGCTCACGAGCTCGCGTCTGAAAAGCGGGTGCGGGTCATGACAGTTCTTGAGTATGATGTTATAAGTAGTTGCTAGATTATTTCAACAAGAATAAAGTTTAGATCCAAGTAGATGCTCATACGCATGGTGTAGGAAACGAACCAATGCTGTGCTCTTGTTATGTGAAGCGGTAGCTTAGGCTTGTGGTCATTTGTCGAGGCCAAACCCTGCCAGAAAACTATGGTAGTTCTTGGATTTAGTTCTGAGAACGTAGGGGATCTATGTCAAGCCGCCGAATAGCTTAGGCTTAAGGAGGTTGTTATGGGAGGGTTGCAGTATACTCGGGAGGGCACGGCTCAGTTTCGTATGGCTCACAAACTCAAACAGGTCAAGAGAGCTATTCGGGATTGGGTGAAGAAGATGCCGCGGTCTTCCCTGGAGGATAAGGAGGCCGAGCTTCGTGAGGTTCAGGAAGCTTTGCAGTCTGACATGCTGAGCGGGGAGTTGGCGGCTAGGGAGCGGGACCTGATTGTGGAGGTCAACATCTTGAGGCTTCAGCAGGAGATTAGTGCGGCCCAGAGGGCCAAGTGTTCATGGCTCAAGGATGGGGATCGGTGCACCAAGTTCTTCTATGAAGTGATCCGTGCCAGACAGCACCGGAACAGCATCCCCAGGCTGCTTAACGGCGAGGGCAGGCTTGTTGACGACCCAGTGGAGATTCAGGAGGAGGTAGTCAGGTTCTATTCTGACTTATATCAGCAAACTGATTATCCCATCACGTTCCCAGGCCTTGTCACGAAGAGGCTGGTGACGCACCATGGGAATAGCTTGTTGTTGGCCCTTGTGAGATTAGAGGATGTGGAGGATATTGTGATGAAGGATGATCCAAATAAGGCTCCAGGGCCTAACGGCTTCTCTTGTGGGTTCTTTAGACGTCATTGGGGTGAGCTAAAGTTCCCAGTTCTGGAGGCGGTGCATGAGTTTTTCTTGGAAGGGAAGTTGTTGAAGGAGCTGAATCACACTTTCTTGACCTTGGTTCCGAAGAAGGAGGGTGCGACCTCCCTCGCCGACTTCAAGCCCATTGCGTATTGTAATTACATATACAAGATAATTACTCACCTCATGTGTCGGCGTATGGAGGAGATTATGCAGGGCTTGGTGTCTCGGAATCAAGCGGCTTTCATCAAGGGGCGTTCGATTGCTGAGCACAGTCTTCTTGCACATGAGATGGTGAGAGATTTCAACAAGCCGGGTGGGATGAAGGCATGTGTGAAGCAGGATTTGTGAAAAGCATATGACACGGTCAACAGAGACTTCCTCTGCCACCTTATGTTTGCTATGGGATTTGATGAGAGATGGATGGCTAGGGTGAGGGAGTGCATATGCTCCTCCATATTTTCGATCATCATTCAGGGTACTCCATATGGATGCTTCTCGAGCAACAGGGGACTGCGGCGGGGGGATCCTCTCTCTCCGTACCTGTTCATTCTGGTGATGGAGTACTTCACTTGTATGATGGACCTGGCGGTGCATAGTAGGAAGATTGTTCCTCTTTTCAGGCAGGTCAAGCCGGTGGTGTCTCATTGATATATGCTGACGACTTCTTGGTATTCCTGCATCCATCTATGAGGGGGATGAGGGCGCTTTCAGATATTATGGAGGAGTTTGGGAGGTTGTCTGGTCTGCAGCTAAATAGGGAGAAGAGCAGGGTCTATTTCAGCTCTCTGTGCACACTCAAGGAGAAACGGGCCCTTGCCCTGGGAGTGGAGAAAGGAGAGTTACCGGTGAAGTATATCTGGGGGTTCCGTTGACGGTTAATTATGTCAGGGACCAGGATTGTCTCAGCCTGGTGGATTATGCCCAAAGGAGAGTGGAAGGCTGGCAGGCAGCTGGACTGTCCTTTGGTGGCCGTATTGAGCTGGTAAGGTCTGTTATCTCTGGCATCGCTATGTTCTGGTTGCAGTCGATTCAGATTTCGGTAGCTACCATAAGGAAGGTGGAGTCCATTTGTGCTAATTTTATCTGGAGAGGAGGTATGCATGCGATTGCTTGGAAACAACTCTGCCGGACCCGGAAGGAAGGATGAGTAGGGTTGCGACCTCTTCGGATGGTTAGGGAGGCATCTGGGGTGCGGATGGCGTGGCGGTTCATCAAGGGAGGTTCCCTTTGGACAGAGTGGCTGGCTAGCAGATATGTGCGACGGATGAATTTCTAGACATGCAGGATTGATAACAATTTCTCGGTCTCATTTAAGGCTATACTTAGGTGCAGACCGGTCCTACAGTCCGCTATATACAGGATTATGAAAGATGGGACGAATATTGATCTCTGGCTGGACCCGTGTATGGGTAATGGCTCCCTTCTGGAGATCTTGGGTGCACAAATGGACAGAAAGGCGAGCAGGGGAGTGAAATGTAGTCGAATTATCAGGGATGGGAGCTGGAGGCCTGAGGAGTATCCATTCACGGCTCAGTTTGGAGAGACGATTCGTCGGATCACTATCGATACTAGCCAGACTGCGGACTCCTGGAGTTGGGTTGATCCTGGTTCGGTTGGAGGGTCAGGGATATTCAGTTTTAAAAGTTGCTATAATCTGGTTCGGACTCCACATGACAGGATTGCGGAGTATGACTTCATCTGGGCGAAGGAGATTGCCCGCAAAATACAGCTTTGTTTATATAGACTCCTCCTAGGCAAGTTAATGACGCGGGACAGACTTATTAGGTTTGGGATACAGATTCCAGATCCAAAGTGTGTTCTCTGTATGGACGACGCGGAGTCTATAGGCCACCTATTCTTTGAGTGTCCGTGGACTTGGCACATCTGGGAGGAACAGTGCATGCGATCGTTGGGTGGAGTTGGCAGTGCCAGAGATATCCGGGGGATCCTCAGCTGGATCAGAGACCGCCGAGGTATGGACCCTGGTTGGGCCAGGATGACTAGAGTGAGACTCGCAGCATTAGTTTGGCATGTCTGGAGGGAGCACAACATGCGTATCTTTGAAGACTGGCTACTCCGCCAGTAGAAATTCTACATAATATAGAATTCGATGTATCTGTAATGGCCCCTTAACTGGGGAGGGAGAGGGAGATGTGAGATAATGTATTATAGTACCTTTACTGTGATTTGCATGGAATAAAATTTACCCTTATTCCAATATATATATATATATATATATATATATATATATATATATATATATATCGATCCAACGGACGAGGGGCCGGTCGGACCCATGTATATATATATCCGACCGACCCCTCGTCCGTTGGATCGATATATATATATATATATATATATATATATATATATATATATATATATATATATATATATATATTCTCTTCCATCATGTTGTTTCATGTACAACATCACATTATAAATTCTCCTTTTAATGATGATGGACACCTACAACTCCTACTTTGAACCCTAGATTTGGGCGACCCGATCTTACATGTTTTCGTGATTGTCAGTTTCTAATTGCATGACATTCCAAAAGTGAGCAAGTACTGCCAGGGTTAGTTGCTCGCTAGCTAGGGTCTAGACTTGGTTCATTGAATGACATGCACAATATCAAGTTCAGTCGATTTCAGTGGAGTTGTTTGGATAGCGGTAACTTTTTGAAAGCGTGAAAGTACCACTTACAGTATTTGGAGTTACCGTGCACTTGCAACAAGTGACACTTTCCAAAAAATGTTTGGATATAGTATTTTTTTTTGTCTCTTGAAAGTGAGAAAAATGAGTTCGATTGTTTGGATGGTTGTTGAAAGTGAAAAAAAAAACAAGTTCGATTATTTGGATAGTTATTGAAAGTGAATGTTCAAAGTCATAAAAATTACTGAATATAAAAAAAAAGATAAATAATTATAATTTAAATCTAAATATTCTAAATTAATGATCATAATTAACTAAATTAAATTGACAGTTATTATCATTATTATTATTATCACTGTGATAAAAATCTAAAGTATATTATTATTATTATTATTATTATTATTATCACTGTGATAAAAATTAATTATCATAAATAACTAAATTAATTATCATAAATAAATTGACAACGTATATTTAATAAGAAATCCTCTATTCCTCACACGTTTTTCTTCTCTTCTTCTTGCGTTCTTCTTCTCCTTCTTGAAGAGCGAACCGCCCAAACAGTCCCAAAATTTTTCTTTTTTTTTTAAGAACGGTTCTTCTTCTTGTTGTTGTCCCACGGAGCAGCCGCAGTCGCCGGAGTACCACAGTCGCCGGCCGCAACAATCGCAGTCGTCGGTGGCGCAGTGACCCATATCACCAGCTTCCTCCTTCCACCGCCGCGACACTAGAGGCCGACGCCGCCTCCATCTCCACCGTCTCCTCCTCCTCCGCCATCCCCTGCAGATAAAAAAAGAAAAAATAAAAAAATTCCAGTTGCAACACAGTTGCTCCAGTTTTTTGCTGCAAGTGAAAATGGAAAAGGAGAGGGGGACAACAACTCGTTTCTGTCATAAACGAGTCAGTTGCAGATCAATTCTTCCGTCAACCAAATGCAGCAAGTGGAGAAGATGCAGGAACAGTTTGATGGAAAGTGGCTACTTTCCATGGACTCTCCGACATCCAAACAGACCGCTCAAAAATTCCTTCCGTCCCATTAAAAATCTAAACAATTTTCTTTTTTCTTTTATAGAGAAACTTTCCACTTCGATTACAGTTTGACTAAGGAAACTTAAATAGAAACTCACAATAAAAACTTGCAATACAGTAATAACACGTGGACTTATTTTCTCTATTTAGGTCAGTATTTTTTAGGCCCTTAAAAAATTAAGGGATGAGATGCATATAATCCAACGATTTATCTTTCATCAATTTTAAAAATTAGTAACTAATGAGTTACTCTATGATTTTTGCTTTGTTTAACCGATCAAACTGCTCACACTACTCACAGTTCACTAATGTATGAACCGCTCACTATGGTCGGTTTGATTTCATATTCAAAGTGTCACATTATAAACTTACTATTGATGTTATTTTCTTTGGTAAATAGCAACAAAAGTTGTTTGCCAACGGATCCATCTTTCTTAACTTTAGTTTGAACCGTAAAAAAGAGATTGTTTTTATTATTTATATGTTTATTTAAAGAAAAAAAATCAAAGTCCAAGAAGACCTACACTTGACAATGAATCGAATGCTTATGACTTGGTTCGTGGTTGTGGATGTTTTTTAAAAAGTGATCGTAGAAATAACTTTTGACAAAAGTATCTAATGTGCAGTAAAAAAAATTGTTCCAAATTTGAACATGCTTTCTATTTTTTTTACTTTTTGATAAGTTATTACTACCAAAAGTTAATGAGACTGGTTTCACAAAAATAAGCAAAAGCAGCCATGATAAGTAATTTCAAATTCATCCTAAATCTTACATGCCGAATCAGATTTACTAAATATGGTACAAAAATTCGAAACAATCACATAATAAATATGTTTTTGGTAGAAGATAATTGAAATACACTATTCTCGATCAATTATGTTGAATTTTCTATAACTTATTTGGTATCTTCTGTAATTTTTTAAGCAATAAAAAAAATTGTTAGATAATGATAGCTTTTGTATCTATAAGGTACTTCATTTTGGAAAACAACTGAAAGCTAAAGCGAGGTTACTTTCACGAGATGCCTCCATTACTACTAATGTGCTGGTTTGCGTTGATTCTGCTTCTTACAAAAGTAGAAGCGGCTTTTACAAGCAGTCATTACTGAGTTTTTCAGTTTTTTTTTGGTAAGTTATGTCGTTACCGAACAAATTCTGAGATTGCTTTTCAAACCAAAAAAAGCAGAAGCAGAAGCAGAAGCAGCCATGATAAGTAGGTGACATCTCATTTTCCCACTCACACACCCTTTCTCACCAGTCAAGGGGGAAAAAAAAAGCATCAAAGCAAAAACCAGAGCTTGGAAGAAAACAAAGAAAGAAAGAGAGAAAAAGAGTAGCAAACTCCACGGACTTCTCCTTGTTGGGATCACTCTAGATCCCCCAAGCAAGGATAAGGAGAAGAAGGGATAGCCAGAGCTTCTTCCTCACTCACTGACTCACTCCAATAGAGAATGGACTCTTCTTCTTCTTCCGGCGGCGGCGGCGGCGGCGATGGGCACCAAATAAAGGGAGTCCCCACCCATGGAGGGCGATACGTGCAGTACAACGTCTACGGGAACCTCTTCGAGGTCCCAGCCAAGTACGTGCCCCCCATCCGCCCCGTCGGCAGAGGCGCCTACGGCATTGTCTGGTGAGCAAAGCAACGGAACCCTAATTCTTCTCTTGCCTACCCCGAGTAGTGGGTTTGGCCGAGAATGGTGTTTGTAGTGTTGTTAGGGATAGAAAGATGGGATATTTTCAAGAAAAGCTTGCTGCTTTCGAGGAAATAAGCCCTTATTCTTCTCCTTTTCGAACTGGGTTTCGTTCATTGTTGGAAATTTTCGAGTGAGTTTGAATTTAGGAGTATGCAAAGAAGTTGAGATCTTTCTATGAAAACCTTGTTGCTTTCACGTGGGGTTTGTTTATTTGTTGATAGAAGTTGCAGAGAGTGATGTTCATAGTGGTGCTGGAAAAAGAAAGTTGGGATCTTTGTATGAAAGCTCGTTGCTTTCATGGGAATAGCCTTCATTCCAAGTGGGTTTTGTTTATTGTTGGGAAATTTCAAATGGGCTTTGTTTGTTCTTGCTAGAAGTACCAGAGGATATGTTTATAGTGTTGTCAGGAAAGAAAGAGGAGTCTTTTTTATGAAAAGCTTATTACTTTGAAGAAAATGAATCATTGTTTTTTGCAATATTGGATCTGAAGATTGTTATTCCCGAAACAGATCTAGATGGAAGAACGAACAAAATTTTAGAGATGTATCTGCAAATGAATTTGCTCTCTATTCTGTTATAGCAACTTTCAGACGCAAAGATCTACTTGCAAATAAATTTGCTCTGGTCCGACTTTTTAGGATTTCGGAGAATACTTGCAAAATAATTTTGCTCTCCTAATTTCCTTAGCCCACTGGGAGAAGAAGAAGAAGAAAGAAGACAGAAGAAAGAGAGAAAGACAACTCTGCTGGGGTGATGAAGATAACCGTTGCTCAAAGCAAAATTCGTCTTTATAAGATCCGCTTTCAGGAACCATCAAGTTCTCAAAGAACTTCTGGAACGTTCGTTAGTCAACTTTTTGTGACTTAAACGGGCTCCATGGACTCAACGGACTCCCTTTTCTCTCTTCTGTGGTGCATCTTACAAAGAAGGTCAGGGGGCTCTATTTATAGAGTGGAGTGAGACTTCACCTTTTCTCCTATTTGATGTGGGACTAAAATACCAATACTAAAAAATAGAGTTTGATATTTTAGATCATCCCACAATCAACATAGTCGTGTGCCAGTCCATGCCTACCCCCTGAGCACGCCCGTGCATGCACGAGGCATCCTGAAGTCCGTGTCCGAGTCTGAGTCCGAACGACAAAAAATAACTTGCTTCATTGTTGGAATTAATCATTTTTCTTTCTAGGAAAATACTTCCACATGGCACTTACTTGTGCCCCACCACACCTCATGTGCATAACTCAACACAAGCAAAACATTATATTGAGATACTCACCATTTGGTGTAGCCGATGTGGGACTATCTTTCCTAGTCTAAAGGCAAAAACACCAACAAAGATGAATTGTTCATTGGAAGTATGTTTGGGTGAGCGAAAACTGTAGGCAAGAGACATTGTAGGGTGAATATAGCAATAATGCAATAAAATTATCTAATTTTCCCAAAATTTGGTGGATTGGTCTCCATGATGCAACAGAATAAGGAATAATTCTGATGTCAGTCCTATGGCACGATATGCATTTGAGGTGAATTAGTATTGGGTCGATATGTAGCTGTGAGGCGAACACTGTACTCTGTAGGGGAGTGTCTATTGAGCTGTCCTTTGCCAAACAATCTTACCCAGTCATTTTTAATTCCAGGTCTTCTTGTTGTTGGAACCCGATCAAAGTATGATGTTTCAAACATTTGATATATTCTTCAACTTGTTCATATTGTAGACTTTGTCAAGCTCACTCTTGCATCGTATTTTGTCAAACTTTCAGGAAGTTGGATTGGCTAGTTATTGGTTACTCGCATACATCTTTCTAGAAGTTGTTTGCACTTTATCATATGCGTACATTTGTGTGTTAGATCCTTTTTTTGGGTCGTGTAGATATCCCCAATTGTTGTTACCCATATCCCATGTCCAACTAAGACATTAATTGAGTGCAAAACCTTCAAACGACATGAGAATTCTAACCAATTCTACAAGTTCTCCTCAAATGCTAATAAGCTTTGCTAAATTTTAGCCAACTGGTGTTTATAATGCTCACTAATATATTATACTAGCCAGTAATAAGCTATAGAGCCTTAGAGATGAGCTGTGCACCTTTGGAAACACCACACATATAACACATGGATGGGACAGCTGAGAGATACTATAAGTTCTATAGGATATTTTGGTAAAGATGACATCATCATAATAAACAGCCCTAGGAATTACATTATAGAAGAATACGTAATGACATCTGTCTTGTTTTTTCCTTGATGTGCTCACTAATGCTTCCATAGTGATGATTTCTTATCATCTCCATTATAACCTGATACATTGTTTTGTCATAAAAGATCCTCTTAGTTTTTCGTGCAAACTTGTCACCTCAATGTATCAAGTGCAAAGTTCAATGAACTTTTTATGTAAGCTCACTCCAACCATATTTTTCATGGATCTACTTCCTCTTGGCCATAATATTAAGTCATCATGTCAACATTAGTAAGTGAACCCTTAAATTGTAAAACCATTGTTCGAAAAACCACCATTAACTTTAATCCTTTGTACCACCAAAATTAGTAAACAAATCCTTTAATTGTAAAAGGGGGAAGACTCTGCATCCATGATGGTTCTAACTTGGAAAATCATAAGTATCCTTATTTTTCCTTGAAGTAAAGATAGAACCCTTAAAAACTTCTGAAAGCCCTTCCAAAGGACCAGAATCATCCAGACACCTCCCTCTCTTCTGTTATTAACACAAAGCTATCCACTTAATTCCTTACTATTGTCCATAAAAAAGCCTTACATCATGGCTTCGTTCATACGGTGAAATCCTGAAATAGGATCCTGTAATTCCTCTTTCAGCAAGGCAGATAGTCATCAAACTCATCAGAAACCTCTGTAATTTCCCAAACCTTGGCTTCCTTAAGCCGCATCAAACTTCAAACATGAAACAAAGTTCGTGATCAAAATCTCAACATAATCTTGAATCTAGATACCTTTTCTTACTCCATACTCCTGTTGCACAAAGTTTTGGCGGTGCATTTGTGCAAACTCAAGGGTTATACCACTTTCTTTTCACAATGATATGTTGGCCAATGGTGAAGGATATGCATGCTCTATTAGAAATTCAAAATGAAATGATTTGGTTAAGGTCCTAGTTGTTATCACTTTTATAGTAGTAGTACTCTCCAACTTCGAAATGAAGTTTTTAAGGGTTTGTCATATCCAAAGTTGAGGTTAATGCATGACCTAATAACTGACAATACTATGTTTCTTCTGGTCAAATTAACATCTGATACTCCATATACTAGTGCCTTGTAAGGTAAAATGTCGTTCTAATTGGTTACACTTGAAGATTTAAGAAATTATATTTTTAACAATTGTGTTAGGTCTTTCTGGATGTTGTCATCAATAGAAACTAATTTTCTGCATAAAAAATAGTTTTGTTCAGCCATTAATGTTAAGTATTTGTCTTCCTTCCATGCAGCGCTGCTGTGAATTCACAAACACATGAGGAGGTTGCTATTAAGAAGATTGGTAATGCGTTTGACAATCGAATTGATGCAAAAAGAACTTTGAGAGAAATAAAGCTTCTTTGTCACATGGAGCATGAAAATGTGAGATCAGCTTACCAGTATCAGTAATTTTTAATTTTCTAGATTAAGTATTATTTTAGGATGCCGTTATTGGCACTCTTAAAATGTCATCCTGCACTCCTCTTTAATTTTCTAACATTCAAATTCCAAATTTGTCCATGTATTAACACTATTGACACTCCTAAAATGTCATCCTGCATTCCTTCCTCCATACATGCACAAATTAATGTCATATTTAATACATGTGTATATTTGGAATTAAAATGATAGAAAATTAAAGAGAAGTGCAGGATGACATTTTTGGAGTGTCAATAACAGCACCCTTATTTTATTTCACGATGAAGTCGCTCTTCTATAAACTTCAAGCTTTTAGCATTATTATCATTCCACTTATTTAGGCTAATTTGTGAAACTAACATGGACCTTTCCCTATAATCAACTGGTTATCACGATTTTTTTAATCATATAGGAAAAATGTAAAAACACACTTATGTCCCCTTCACTTACCACTTTGTCCAACACCATCTTGTTACTGCTCACGGCATCCCGCCTATTTGTTTAAGTTTGTGAAATGATTGGCTCCATTCATTTGGCCCAGGGGGCAATTTATAAAGAAGATTACATACGAGGCCATCTATCCTTTCTACTTTCTAGTATGAGACTAAAAGAGCATAAAAGACAAAATAGTTAGGGGATGCTATACAAGAGCAATACTAAGGCACTTATGCTATTCTAATTAATAATTATCATGGTTGGCACCTTGTTCCCATAATCTGTGTGAATGTGATGCCCACATGAATCTGACGTTCCCAGGAAGGCCGAGTCTTTATGCCAAATGGGGAATCTGAATGGGAATTTCAGATTCCTGAGTAGCAATTTTCTGTAGCGAATACAACCTTGAAGTTACTTTTGCACAAAAATTTAGATGTTAACGCTTCACTGAAAGAAAGAAATATATGGCTGGTTAGAATTCTGTAAGATGCGTAAGAAGTTGAGTATGTATAAGTTTCTTTCAACTATGTTGTTATTCCATCTCTTGACTTCTCACCTGCATATCAGTTTGAATGTCTGGCTTAGCACATGAAATTTGGAAACATAACGTTCACTATACTCGATTTTATTTTTACTACTTCTTTAGTCATGTACACAACTAAATTTTGAGTACAGAATTATTGAAGTTTCCTCCAAAGACACAAGAATCAATGATGTTGCTTGGCTTTATTCCCACTTTCTGATGTTGGGGATCAAGTTAAACTTGTTTTCTTTATTCCTAAGGGACTTATCTGTTTCTTTGCAGATTCTAATTTTTGACGAGCTAGTTTGTTTTTCTTTTCTTGATTGTCCAAATCCATGCAGACTGATATGGAGTTATTTCTGAATCTTAGGTTATTGCCATCAAGGACATCATACGCCCTCCGAAGAAGGAAGCCTTCAATGATGTGTACATTGTCTATGAGTTGATGGATACAGATCTTCATCAAATTGTCCGCTCTAACCAGCCACTCACAGACGACCACTGCCAGGTCTGGTGTTATAATGGGTTCTAAATGTTTAGTAAACTATGATTCTCCTCTTCATTATCTCCTTTATATGTTGATCCTCCTGTCTTATATTTCAAAATTTAACTTGAAAGTGCCTCACATGAGATTTAAGGAGCATCAGAACTTTTTTATGTGTATTCTGATAATTTTCGTGGAATGGTGTTGAAAGCTGCAATAGTGGTTTTCGCTTCACTTGCTAAAAGCTTTAATAGTAGTCGCAAAATTTCATCAGTTTCCTTTTCCAATTTTGTTGTCACTGGGGGCTCTTTATACATTATCGACCTGCAGTGTAGCACCAGTAACAGCAGTTGATGCTGTATTCCACCAGTGCACCTGTAATGCAGCAGCGAATTGATTAGCAGTCTATCAAGAGTGATTGACAGTTCTTTTTTGGATGTGGTAGATTGCCACGGGGTGAGTTGAGACATCAAGAAGTGCACAGTACTGCAGCTGTATCACTGCAAGGAAATCTGCAGCTGTTCTGATTGTAGCTTTACTTGCAGAAGTGTGTGCTACAACTGTTAGTTTTTGTAGATGCTGCTGCTGCACTGTATGCTGCTACTGCAGTGAGCCATACACCTGGATATATAGGCTTCAGTGGAAGTGGAGCTGCACAGCTGCAACAAATGCAGATAACCAAACACGTCCTTATTGCAAATAATAGTTCAGACTATATGTCTAAATTGCATATGCAATACTTTCAGAAGTTCAAAGCCTGATCCTTAGTATAGGAAACTTTTTTTATTTCATTTTGCTGACTCCCAATTTTTTTTTCTCAAAAATTTATGAAATCTATGGTAAACTGAGAAGTTATCAAGTTACGAAGTTACACGATTTCTCAAAATCATTAAACTGCTGACTCTCCCAAATTAACCTGTGCAGTTATCAAGTTATGATTTCATGGAAATCATGTAAATTTGCAGTTACGACAACCAACATAAACTGCATGATTTCATTGCCAGAAATTTAAATATTACCTTTTCATTTTTTAATATTGATTTTAACATTGAAAAAAAAAATTCATAAAATGCCAGAACCAAATACTGAATACTTCGATCTGTAAACCGCTGAAACTGTTGATACCAGTACTGATAGATAGGGTCCCAACACGATACTGAAACTGCATTTAAACCTTGGTCCACAGTTCACACTCAAATATTGAGATCACATTAGATTGTAGCTGTTGAATTTTTCTAATTGTAGTTTTTTTATAATGCACGATACTGAAACTGCATTTAAACCTTGGTTCACAGTTCACACTCAAATATTGAGATCACATTAGATTGTAGCTGTTGAATTTTTCTAATTGTAGTTTTTTTATAATGCAGCCAGTGATTTTCCTTCTATAAATACTGCCTCACTTCTTGCAGAATCATCATTTAAGTTCTTATTATATCTGCATGCATTTCTTGTACGTTTTGACTGAGAATTGTCTTAGTCCATTAATATACTTCAGAGGTTTTATGCTTTTTCAGCCTGATCTTAGATTATTATGACCTCATCTTACACAATGTCAAATGCAGTATTTTCTATATCAATTATTGCGAGGACTGAAGTATGTGCACTCAGCACATGTCTTGCATCGTGATCTTAAGCCCAGCAATTTACTTTTGAATGCGAATTGTGACCTTAAGATCGCAGACTTTGGACTGGCAAGAACAACCTCCGAAACAGATTTCATGACGGAATATGTTGTAACTCGGTGGTACCGGGCTCCAGAGTTGCTCCTTAATTGTTCGGAGTATACTGCTGCCATAGACATCTGGTCAGTGGGGTGTATTCTTGGTGAAATTGGGGCCCGAGAACCTCTTTTCCCAGGAAAGGACTATGTTCATCAGCTTAGGTTGATTACTGAGGTATGCCCTCCAAACCATTAATTTATAATTTGAGGGTTTAAACTTGTTCACTATTAGGCCAACAAGTTTATCTTTTCTTTTCCTGTAACTTGCATGAAGGGTAGTCAAGCATCAAAGCACACATCTTTCTTATAATATTAGGGTTCTTTATTTAAACGTTCTATTCTGAAGTTCTGTATATACTTCTGTTCTGGGGTTAGCTAATAATTTTTCTGCTAGCGTCAGTCAAAGTTATGTGCTATGGGGTTGTGTTTTAGGCATGAAAATTTCCATTTAGTAATTAAATAAGTTAGTCTTGTACTACATTTTCTTTAGAAGCAAATAATGTTAGGTACCTTTTGTAAGTTCAACTCCCATACTTTGGCCGGGCTCTCATATGCACATTTCCATAGCACTGGCCATATAAGTTCAGGAGTCCAATTGTAAATTGAATTCCCATCTAGGAAAGAAAATACAAAAGAAATAAATTCCACTGATTTTTTTTTCTCAGGAAAGGAAGTTCAGCTGAGAATGACCCTTCCTGTAATACAGTGGGAAAGCCTTCTCTTCATCATCATTGCCCATCATCCAAACCTTCTATCAGAATGGAATCCACTATGGAGCATGAGAAAGCTCCACAAAAGATTTGACTAAGTTTTATGACTAGTTTAACTTGACGTTAACCCTCAATTTCGATGCCTATTTCTAGCCAAGTTATAGATATAAGCAAGAGAGGGCCTTGCCATTAAACCTATAAGGCCATTTGGCAGGTAGGGAGGGCCTACCTTTTGGTCATGCAGTTCAAACTCATGCAACCAAGGAGCACCCTCCAAGTCCCCCTTGACAAGAGCAGAGTCTAGACGACGAGGTAAGATGATACAATTTGCTATTGGGAATTTCATTCATCTAGTAACACCTTAGGCCAAAGAGCATAAAGGAATGACATCCCTGAAATGCTCAAGTAGAGTATAAATTGTATAGAAAAGAATTGTAGGAGGATTCTTGGGAAGGATCCAGGTCCCCTGGATAGGTTTCTCTGTAGTCTTATAAAGATAGCGAGTTCATTGGGACTGTAGATTGATAAACTAATAAAGGTATACCTGAAACTTTAGAATCTATTGTTCTAACTCTTTCTCATGTTGCATGGATACGAGATAAACATATGGATGTGGGAGCACTGATATGGATAGCTAGTCCATTTGTATCTTGGCCTTCCCATATCGTGTTCGACATTTCGACATTAAAATGGAGCCGGCAGGGATATGGCATCAATTTCATGCTTATCATAGAACAAAATATGTTGGAGCTTATTAGGATGTGTTGTGCTCCTCCCATGCAATGCAACTCCATGAAACGTAGTCAATATCATCTTGGTCAGTTCAATAACTATTGTTTGGTAACTTAGGGATTTACAACCTTTCTTTTACAAGAAATAAGGGAAGTGCAGGATGATCTTTCATGTACTTCCCTCTAGCATATGACAGATTATCTCGGAGCTTGTTAGGATGTGTTTTTTTTTTACTTTCCACGTAATGCAACTCTTGAAATACTCCATAGCTTCATGGTCACTGACGATAATGACTGTATGGCGACTTAAACATTCACTACCTTTTTTTCAGAATAAAAAAGGGAAGTGCAGGAGCGACCAGAGTGTAACCACCAATTTGCATTGTGAAGACATTTTTCAGAGAAACCCATTAGGATCTGAGCATTTTCAACTTATAGCTATTCCCATCCTTTTGATTCCTTTAGCTGTTTATTTCTTTTTCGGAGATTCATGACTGATTGATAGTAAGTCATTTTTGCTGCTGTATTTATCATTATAGGTGGATTATCTTTTTATATCTTATCTAATGTATAACCTCTTGATTTTCATTTATTACCCCCTGAAGCTAATAGGTTCTCCTGATGACTCGAGCCTTGGTTTCTTGCGAAGTGATAATGCAAGAAGATACGTAAGACAGCTTCCTCAGTACCCAAAGCAAAATTTCTCGATAAGGTTTCCTAACATGTCTCCTGGAGCTGTTGATCTGCTTGAAAGAATGCTCGTGTTTGATCCAAGCAAGCGTATCACAGGTTTGTTGATCTTTCAGTAATCATAACTCTCATTCCTTTTGCTCAAATGGGATTAAGGCCTTGTTATTGGGCTTTTGCCCCTATGGTTTTACAAAAGTTCCATTTCGTGCAGTTGACCAGGCTCTGTGTCACCCATTTTTGGCATCCCTTCATGACATTAATGACGAACCTGTCTGCTCACATCCTTTCAATTTTGATTTTGAGCAACCGTCGTTCACTGAAGAAAACATCAAGGAGCTTATCTGGAGGGAGACCTTGAAGTTCAACCCAGATCCTGCAAACTAAGGATAACTTCTGTGAGTGCACAGGTCCCTAAAGAGTTACCGATAGAACTGTTTACTCTCGTCTTTTCTTTATAAGAAAAATATAATAACAATTTGTCTTGCAGATTGACCTAAAGCTTTGGAAGGGTTGCAGCCACTCCTTGCCCATATGTTTTATCTAGAAGAGCAACCTTGCACTGTAAACGCTATGGTGTTATGATGCTGAAGGATAATTAACGGTGTAGATATGCCCGAAGAAAAGTATATAGAGTAGATGATCAGCTCCGCCACATTGTTGCGTGCATTTGCATTTGCATTTGCATTCACATTCCAACTTATTGAGGTGTTAAGAGTTATTCCGAGACATCGACAACATGTGTGCGAAGAATAGATTGACCCAGTATGTGAAATATCGGTTTGCTGGTTTTGGATGCATTGCTGCAGGAATAATGAATCCTGTGTAAAGAGAGATCTGTAACCCTGCTTTACTGCAGGAAAAAAATGAGACAGTTGCTTTGTGAGGACTGCATACATTGGGAGGTTGTGTGTTTTAATGCTTAATTATTGCCATGTGGTTTGCTGTATGCTTAGTAAATCATTATTAACAAGAATTTGCCACCCCTGTTTGTAATAATCAAAGGAAGATTCTGAATGCATTTCTCATATCTGCCTTCCATGTTAATCTTCAGGTAAGTTGTAGTCAGGTAGATGAACTAAACAGACGGGTTAGCGTTTGGTGGATAATAAATTCGGTTTGTTCGGTTTGACTATTTTTAATTGTTTAATCGGTCGGATACAAAGTTGAGATTGTGGTTAAATTATATTAAAATTTGTTTTTTTGTTTTTTTACAAAGGTTTCTTGTATTTTAAAAGTTGGGCCTAAAGTTAGAGTAGTTATTAAATGATTAAAGTTGGATTTTAAAACACGTTTTCAAAATATACAAAAAAATATGTAAATTTTTAGTTATAAAATATGTATAAAATTGAGTTATTAATGGTGTATGTGCTATTCTTTTTTCGTAGCTGAATAATTTCAAAATCGAAACCTTCGAATTTTTTTCTTTTTCAAATTGAAATGAATCTCTTATTCCGTCCGGTTCGGTTGATTCGGTTATTTGTCTGAAATCGAATAATCCTCCCCCATACAGGCTTATATATTCTTCTAATTACAGAAGAAACTCTGAACAAATGGCACCAGAACTTTAGTTTTAATTTAAACAAGCGGTTTGTTTTGCTGAGTTTATGTTGGTACGAGTATTTACTCCAGTAGTTCAAAGAGCAGGTGTAACAAAAAACAGAAGAAGGATCAAAGAGTAGACACTTGTAAAGATAGTTTCCACTGAAAGCCTACATATATTATCATTAGCAAAACCATACACCATATTCGTAGAGGCTCAATACAATTCTTCAGATTCAAAGCAGATTAATAATACTGCCATTGTTGTCTAACCTTCACTCGCGAAAGACATATAAGAGGTCAAAATGTACAATGTCTTACTTAATTACGTGTTTCCGTGACTTGAATTTAAACTTTGCCCTTAGGATGTAAGTCGTGTCTAATCCAGGGCCGGCCCAGGATAAGCCAAACAATACTTCGGACTGTCGGACTTGGTCAATCTCTCTGTACTTAGGACAATCTTCAAGCTCAGCGTGATCCCAATAGAGGTTGGGGTCACGGATTACTCTTCATAATTGATCTACAATAAAGGTCAAGACAACCAAACCTAACTCCAAATAGCTGACAATCCAACCCTCTGGGCTGACTCTGGTCTAATCATTCATCCAATTAGGATTTTCTTTAAATTTTGGCCAACGTTACACATCCAGTTATTTTGCTAGCTCCTGGCTGGACTGTGACATGAAGTCTCTGAGTCGCATGTCTCCACCACTTCCCTATGTTAAAGTTTTCCAACTTTTCTTTAGGAAGGCTATTTATAAGGGCACATGAAAAGTTGATCAGGGCTAGCCAAAAATAAATTTTGATTTATTTACAAGTTTGCCATTGAAAAAATTACTCAGGACTAGCCAACACGTGAGTATATAAGTCAACTTTTTATTTTTTTTGCTCTCCTCTTTTTCCTCACAAGAAGAAGAAGAACAAGAAGAAGAACAAGAACAAGAACAACAAGAACATCAATTTTTTCAAACCTAGTTTATTTTGATTTTTTGCTCTCTTCTAATTTCTCAGATCTCTTTCTCCAAACCCTAGTTTATTTTTCTTCTTCTTGTTTGGGCATTATGGATGAAACCCTAGTTGTAGAAGAAATTGGATTATCAAATCTATTAATCTATTAGTCTATTAACCAATTTTTTTTTATTAATAGAAGAATTATGCATGAAATCCTAGTTGTAGAAGAAAATTATGGAAGAAACCCTAGTTATAGAAGAATTGGGTTCATATCAGGACTGCCACAATTTCTGACAGTCCTAGAAGTATTGAGGACTGCCAGAAATTGTGACAGTCTTGAAATAGACTCAATGTACAAGAGGACTGCCACAATTGCTGGCAGTCCTAGAAGTACTTAGGACTGCCAGAAATTGTGGCAGTCCTGAAAGGGACATGCTCTACAGCAGGACTGCCACAATTTCTGGCACTACCAAAATATGTCGATTTATCGATGGCCATATCCGTCGTCTGTCCGTCGGCAATTTGTATTAGCGACCGATCACTGACGGATCTTAGCCAAAATAATCCGTCGGCAATCAGCTCGTCGCTAATAACGGTCCGTCGCTAAGCAGTCGTCAAGCGATGGGATAGCGACGGCTTGTCGACTTCACAATACGAAGCATTAGCGACGACTTTCCGACGGACTTTCGTCCATTTCAAGTATTAAATACTGAACTGTGTAGACACTAGCGACGTAATGGTCCGTCGGTAAACCGTCGTAATAGCGTATCAGAGTGTATCGTTCCGTCGCTGTTCCGTCGATCGCCGTCGCTAACAAAGGACGAAGTAGCGACGGAATACTGACGGATTATCCGTCGACCATGTTCTGGAAATGCTTGGCATTTCCAAAACCATGACGACGGATGAGTCGTCGCCATTCCGTCGCTACGCCGTCGACAGAGCGACTGATTAGTGGCTGATTATCCGTCGCCATGGTTTCCAGAACCTTGTCGACGGAGTGTCCATCGCTACGCCGTCGAGCGACTGATTAGTGGCTGATTATCCGTCGCCGTGGCGACGGATTTTCCGTCGCTATTCCGTCGAAGTATATACCACCAGAACCATGCCGACGAATATTCCGTCGGCCCCCCCGTCGCTACCTGGAAACAGTTTCAAATTTCCAGTTGGCGACGAAAATTTAGTCGAAAATTAGTCGGAAACTGGTAATATCCGTCGCTAACCGGTCACTAGTCCGTCGCTAACTGAGATTTTTTTTGAAAAAAAAATTGCAGCACTTTCCCTGTTCACAAAAATATGCATAAACCAAACCAATATATAATGCACACCAATTATCCAACAATCACATAGACCAAGTATATAATGCACACCAATTATCCAAGAATCACATAGACCAAATATGCACATACGAATTTAATGCACACCAATTATCCAAGAATTACATAGACCAAACCAAATTAATAGAAAATAGACATCAATTATCCTGAAGAGTAACCTAATATCCGTCGTTATAATCCGATCATAGCACAAATAATCCAAAATTGCCACAAATATTCCAAATTTTCTTAATTACAATATTTTAAGAAGGAGGAGGAGTTCGATTGCCCGGTGGTGGTAATCCTTGCTGCGACCGACGAATATACTCCTCCACTAGGTACGGCGGCAAGCCGTCGTAGACACTGCTCGAAAGTCGGCGTAGCTGCTCCGGCAACATGAGATCCAGGAGTGCCGTCACAGTCGGAGGCGGTACCAAAGGGGCATCATGGTTGAAAGAAAGATGACCCACGGAAGAAGGACCGACACCAGCAGTCGACGGACCGGCACCAGTAGAAGACGGACCGACACCATCAGCAGACGGACCGGCAGCAGCAGACGGAGGCGAAAAGTACATGGCAAATTGGTCCCGCAAGGACGACACCGCCTCGTGCAGCTGCGTAAGCTGCGACCTAACATCATCGTCTGCCGGGGCCACGGGAGGATGCGTGTCGGTGGAAATCTCTGCGTCGCCATGTGCAACGGCCCTAGGGAGCCGACTCCGTACAAGAGCCCTTTCTTAAAGCCGCCGACGGTATCTACGAACAAGTCGTTGCGAGCGGCCAAAGAAGAGGGCGTCCGGGCGGACGTCGTTTCACCGACATCCTCGGTGTTAGTTAACTGAGCCCGACTAAGGGCCTCACAATACGCAGCCTATCAAATGAATGTGTTTATATTATAAGATTTACCTAAGTTGTAATCTAAATCCTATGTTTAACTAAGTTAAGTGTGAATCCTAAGTTTACCTAAGTTATAGTCCGAATACTTTTAATTCTAACGTAAATCTCATAAACATAAGTACTTACACCAGTCTCCTTGGCCCTCTCGTCGACGAAGCTTCCGTCCTTCCGTCTTTTGTGCGTATGCTGGAACACGTCGTGCATGATGACCGATTCTGGCGCCCTTCCCTCCTTCACCGCCCGTTGGGCCTGCATACGAAATTTCCGTAGAACTTAATTAACTCCGTATATTAATAATACCTAATTCGATAGTGAAATAAATTTACGGTATCTCACCAGATATGCAAGCGTCGCTGCGTGGGGCCTTGATCCCCCCGTATGAAGCCCCACGGCCTGACGGTTCGCCTTCGCCTTCTCCGATTTCTCCTTGTACGCAGGAGTATCCATCATACCTAAGAGGTCCTCATAATACTCCTGCCGGATCCAATTCGGCCTCGTATGCCCCATTTTCAGGTCATGAATCATATCCCGTATCTTTTTCGAGGCAGCGCTTCTGTAGGTCCTGCGGATCGCGTCCTCGCGATGGAGGGGCCACCAGTACGTCGTCTAACATAGAAATTCAATTATCACGTAATTTAAAAAATGGTTGATTAAAGAGTAACTAATAATTAACCAGAAGATATAGATATATACCCTCAACTCGTCGAGCCAGGCGTACTTCAAGTTCGGGGGCACCGACGAAAAGTTGAGATAGAGACCATGGAAGTTAGCCCTGATAATTTTTCCAAGAGCCCTGGCAACATTAAACGAAAAAAACCTACAAAGAAGAAACGACTGGATTATTAACTTGAATAAATGAAAGAAATTTAATAAATTATCTTAAATTTACTTACGAGGTCCCCGCGGGCCATAGCTCTCGTCGAAACTCGCCTCTCGGCCTCTCTGGTGCCGTCGGAGGATCCGCGGGTCCGCGCATGTACTCCCCAGTAACCGGATGGAACCGAGTATGGGGGTACTCTGGGGCCCACTGTGCAGTAACTGGGGGATCCACTGGTGGATCCGCTGCTGGTGGTTCTGATAGCGGAACGGATCCGCTAGCAGATCCGGACTTATGCCTCGATGAAGTGGTCGATCGACGGCGGGATGCGTCTGTGCCCGGGGTCTCCGGGTCGGGGTCGCTGGATGGGGTCACATTCCGGGAAGATTGAATGCGACCACGACCACCAGCACCACTACGACCACGACGACCACCACCACCACCAGCACCACGACCACCACCAGCACCACGACCACGGCCAGCCATCATGACCTGTAAATAGAACACATAAACATAATTAACAATATAAAAGTGTAAATGAATATAAAATTCTAAACTAAAATATACATACCACCAGTAGGGAGACGAGTGCCGCCGCGACGAAAAAGACTAGGAGTGCCATCTGCAATAAGTAAATAATCGAATAAAAAAACATGAATTCACGTAATTGCTTTTATGAGGTCAAACTTAATTCACGTAATTGGAAGTATTTTTAATATACAATAATATTTAACCTAATCATCGTCTTCGTTCTCATCCTCGGCCTCGTCTTCATCATCATCCTCCTCCTCATCCTCATCCTTATCTTCATCGTCGATTTCATCTGTATCCTCATCCTCATCAAATTCTTCTTCTTCTTCTTCTTCTTCTGCCTCAATATTTGGGACAAGACGCCTCTTTCTCCCCTGGTTGACAGCTAAGTCTTGTGTATCAACCTCTTCCTCCCCTCTATTTTCCTCAACAATATCTTCAACATCCATTGTATCCGAGTGTTGTCCCAAGTATTGAGACTTTTCGATCTGGTCCTCTTGGTATGCTGGGTCTCCAACGTTGAATGTATTTCTAGATTTAATCTTGCATACTGCCCACCAGTCAAATCGATCTCTACGATGCCTTGGGTAGCTTGTATAGTAGACTTGAACAGCCTGATTTGCTATCGCAAATGTATCGGACCCTCTATACCTCCTGCGATGATTTATATCGACAAATCTAAATTGTTTATCGATTCTCCAACCGATATTTGGTGTCGTATCGAACCACTCACATTTGAACATCATAATATGCATATCATATGGGCCAGTATATTATAAATCTACAATATCCCGAAGCACTCCATAATAGTCAAAGTCCGGCTCGTCGTCATAGATGGTGCATCTTATGCAAACACCAGAATCCTTGGTACTGATGCCGTCATTGATAAATTTGACATTTATAGCATTCTGAGTTGACTTAAACCTGAAGCCATTAACGACATAGCCTGGCCAAGTCTTTATTTGCTTCTTCGGTCCCAATGCCAGATAACGAACACTCTCATCAGTGAGTGTTGTTTCAGGCAATAAAACCTGTAAACAAATATTTATAATTTAAATATTTTAGATTATATATTTATAATCTCAGTTACTTACGTATTTGCGAAACCATGACGGAAATGTACAATCAACCTCTCTTTGAAGTCCCTCATCGGTAATATCGGGTGTCCTCATTTTGACTTCATCTCTAAATACACTATTAGAGAAAATAAGAATATATAAGTGTAGTCACTTACTTCATCAAATTCGAGATTATAACGAGTGCAAGTGTACTGACTTACTTCTCCAAATCTCTCACTTCTTGTATGTCACAGTTTAACAAGACATATCGGTGAGCAGCATCATACTCGTCGTCTGTCAACCACCGTCTTTTACTAGCCCCAACAGGCTTGGCCCTTACATTGAATATTCCTCCATCCTTGTAAGCCCCATGAATTTTCGGGATTTATTTTCGAATTTCCTAAATGATTAATTCTCGATAATTCATTCTATTTAATTATTTTTTTATCATTAAATGCTCTTTACCGTGACTTGGAATTTTAGAGCATCAGGGATGCCAGTCTCTGGAAATTTCCTTCTTGAAGTTTGTAGTAGACGAGATTATCTTTAAATTGATATTTTGTGTCCTACTCGAACTTGTTCCCTTGTACTCTTTTTGCTTCGCGCAAGTTCGGGTCAATTTAAACCATTTAATTATTAATTGAATTCCCACTCTTTTTCTTGATCATTATATGCACGTTACCGTGACTTTTAATTTAGGAGCACCAGACTAGTCGTTTTCTGAGAACCAACTTCTCATGAATGATCTACTCGAGACGCTCTTCATCCATGACCTTTGTGTCCCATTCAGACACTCCATTTTGTGCTCCATTTCCTTCGCACAACTTTCGGTTCAATTTAGGCCAATTAATTATCTACCGTAAAACCTGATTTAATTTTCTATTTAATTTCGGGGCCCGACATCGATCCAATCCAGTCGACCCAATATATGGCCCTTGCCTGTTTTGAGCCTACTGTGCGCGTGCCACTTGCGTGCCACGAAATCGATCTCCCTTGTGCTTCCATTTCATCCATGATTTAAATGGTTTAAAATTTGTTATTTAATTAAATCTTGGTCCCGAACCTGTCCGATCTTAGCCCAGTACCCGACCAAATTGGGTGTAGGCCCTACCATGGCTACCCATACACCCCACTATTGTATTTGTATTTTCTCTACTAAAAAATATTCCTATTTTATATAAATATCTTATTTTTCTCTTTAGATTATATATATGTATATATATACTCTCACACTCTCTCTCTTCCTATGTATAATATATATATATACACACACACACACACACACACAACTCACACTCTCTCTCTCCTCCCTACACTCAACCGACAGCCATCCCCCCCATGGCCGAGAGCCTCCCCGAGCTCCTCTCCGACTTCACCACAGCCCCCAGCTCCTCCCTTCTCCTCCTCCTTCTCTATGCATCACCACCACCACCATCTACTATATCAACACCACCGCCACCTACTATATCAACACCACCACCATCTACTACACCATCACCCCCCCACCATCTCGCCGCCAACATGCCCTGTCAGGCCGGGCACCGCCACCGCCGCCGCCGCCGCAGCGCTAGGCCAGCGCAGTGCGCGAGCGCAGCAGCAGCAGCTGCACAACCCCATCGGCAGGCGCGCGCGCGGCAGCAGCCTTGCCGGCCAACCGCGCGCCGCCGCGGCCGCCGCCACCGCCGGGGTCGGCCCCCCTTGGCCGAGCGCACCCCCGGGCAGGCCCCCGTGGCACGCTGCCTCTTCCCCGGCACGAGAAACGCCCGATTCGTGTGTTTTGCACGGAGTTCCGTCGACGCGCGCGCGGGAAAGTTTCAGAATTTGTGCCTCGTCGTATCGACTTCGTGCAGCTTTTTCGGACAATCCGACCGTTGGATCAACGATTTCTTCGCTCCGTTACAATCTAGGTATATAGCTCTTCACTCCCTGAAATTTCACCCATTAATTTCATCGTTTGATACATCAAAATCGGCCACCAAGTTGACACTTTAAATTGTGTTATTTTTGGACAGTTTTGTGGAGCCGACTTCGTCAGCTCGTATCTCCTCCATCGCAGCTCCGTCTGGCGTGCTACCAGTTCCTATGCGAAGCTGGTATAACCCTCTTCTTACCCCTCCAGTTTTGTTTTATTGTGAGCTTGTTTGATTTGGTTGAATTCGTTGCCAAAGTTGGCCGTCCGAATTCATAATTTCCAACTTGTAAAATTCTATTTTTGAACCCGGGACTCCGGATTCAATTTCTGACACCACCAGTAGACTCGTGGCATCTTTCTGGCACGTTTTCATATAAAGTTTGTTAAATTTGGAGGACGTGGGCCCTGGCACGTATTTCGGTGCAAAGTGGGCCATACAGTCCGGGTCAACGGGACTTTTTGATGTCGGCTCATCGGAATCCAATTTTGGACATACCGTTGAGTTCGTATCATCATTCTGGACTCGTTGACATATAATTTTCTAGGTTTTAGTGGATATTGGTTCTGGCACGCATTTCGGTGCAAGTCAGATACCAATATCCGGGTCAACGGGTCATTTTGAGATCGGCTCATCGGAATCCAATTCTGGATATACCGTTGGTTTCATATCGTCATTCTGGACTCGTTGACATATAATTTGCCGAGTTTTGAGGACATTGGCTCCGACACGCTTTTCCGTGTAAATCAGATTCTAGTATCCGGGTCAACGGACCAATCTGAGATCGGGTCAACGGAATTCAATTCTGGACATACCGTTGAGTTCGTATCGTCATTCTGGATTCATGGACATATAATTTGTTAGGTTTAGTGGACTAGAATTCTTGCACATTTTTTGGTGCAAAACGGGTCCGACACGGACACCATTTTGGCCCGAAATTACCTTTTTGCCCCTGTGTCCAAATTGGACTTATGGATAGGCTATCCTAGCTGATTTGACCATTTTGGACACGTTGGTGATGTTTGTTTCACCATCTGACAACATCTGTAGGTTTCACCCTATTATTATAATCTTTCCCCTTTTGTTGTATTTTTGATCCATCGATTCCGGTGATCTTACAACCACTGAAATTGAATGTGTTGACCTTGTTTGACCAAGATATATGGTATCTTGGTTGGTAATATTTAGGAATAGTATGCTTAGGCTAGTTTTGACCTCGGTTGACCAAGTTTGACTGCTTTGACCGAAAGTCAACTATCAGTCAACACTTGGCCTAGGAATGTCTAGAATTTGACCAGAGTTGACCAGTTGACCAAAAGTCAACTGTTAGTCAATATTAGCCTAGTTTGACTTGGTTTGACTTTCTGTGACCTAGTTTGACTTAGTTGACTGAGTCTGACCTAGATTGCGTAGCTTATACTATAGAATCAAGCCTAACACTGTTGAACCCTAATTAGCTTATATATATATATATCTTATCTTTAGGTATGTGGCATCACTCTGAGCATCGACCCTATTTGACAGCTCAGGACCACAGGCGAGTACATTCTCTGATAGTAGTTCCTTGTCTTGATATTTTTTGTATCCGATTCAGTTATAGTGTTTACTTGATTCGCGTCACGATGGTACACGGACTAGTATATACCAGATTCCTGTCATAAGATGTCATTCTTGGATTTTCTTGGGATACTGTTACTTACTCGATCTTGTTCTTGTACTTATATTGACACCGATTCCTTAGAAGGAGTAGCTACCTTCTTAGGGAATCTCGTGCCATGACGTGCTATGTCCGGATCCGTATACTACTCGGGGATGGAGAATTTTATAGATAGTGTGATCAATGCCCACCTTGAGTTACTACTTGTATCATAGCTATACTCTCACCTCACGATGGGTATAGCCTGACCTGTGCTACTATTTGCTCCATAGCTTGCCATCCCGGCCGGGCCGAGTCCATGTACTTGTAGCCGGTCGGCTGGAAGCCTGATCTTGACCTATACCGATCACATTATGCTATAATATTCGAGGCACATTTTACATTTATTATATTAGTTACATATTACAGTTCAGCTTACTTTCCCTGTATGGTTCACCTTGACATGATTCCAGTTTATATATCCTGTTTTACTTACAGTCTTGATATATCATTTTGTATTCCATTATGATTGTCTCTTACAGCATTTGTCAGTACTATGAAACTGTTGTTAGTTTATGTACTCGTTCCATCCTGACTGGATATGTTGACAATATTTTAGGAGTAGTTGTGCCATTATTGGACTTCATGATGTTGCTAGCTGAGGTGGATCTCACTATTCTTCTATGTGAGTTGCCTGGTAGTTATCCTTAGTCTGTCTTGTTTTCCTTCTTTATTTCCTGTCTTTTGATTTCTTCTAGTAGTTTTTAGTTGTTCTTGTGCTTTAGTTATCTTTCTTGTCTTATCATTCCTAGCTGTTATGATGTGACTAGAGTATATTTATAGTTATAGGCCTTCTAGATGTAGTGTATATTTATTGGGTACTAGACAACATTCTACCGCCGATACTGCGGCGTAGGCTGGGCGTCGTCTACGTATTCGTACCCGTATATCCGGGTGCGGATCGTGACATATTTTTAGTGGTGGCCCATGCAGGTCCGTCTTTGCAATTAATGCGAAGTCGTGGTAGTACTTGAGCTTATCTGTACTACTACGAGCCTGCCCTAGGATTAAGGTTGAGTCATAGAATATTTTAGGAATTTGGTACTCAGTCACATATTAGGAACTCTTGGTAGATTCCAGGGATGACCCCTGGGAATCTTATTTCGAACTTTTCGAAACTTTTCCCATTTGTTCTTGTCCGTCCTGATTTCTGAAACATCTGTCCGTTATCAACTTCATTCCTTCTTGGGATGAGTTGTGGACCCCAGAGGGAAGGTATAAGTTGGACTTATATATCTTCTAGGTTGAGACGAGAATATGATTGCCAGTCTCATATCAGGTTGAGATTGTTTTAGATTATATTCCAATGATTTCCTTTTATCTTGACCTAGATAGTACCTTTGGACATCTCCTGAGAATTTTTTTCTAAATCCTATCTCGAAATCTGTTTCCGCTAGTTTCCATTTACTTATCTTTGATTCGTTGTTGAATTTTAAATCTTGATGTTCGTTCGTTGTTGACTTCGATTTTGACTTTGTTTGAGATAAGTTTTTAAGGATTGAGTTAAGATATCCTGATAAACATATTTGATGGAGACGATGAGAACGATAAATGTCTACTTTATTTATGGAGTTTAGAATTTATCGCAGTCATATTAGCTAGCCTGACAAGGACATGGAGCCTGATTTTGGATATACTATCCTAGTTATGGAATTTAGATTTTCTTGCAGCCATACCGGTTGGCGTGGTAAGGAATCTAGATGACATGATTATAGGGTATATATCTTAGTTATGGACTCTATCGTTATTTGCATCTATGCTTACTGGCGTGGCGTAAATTCTGGCAGCATAGTTTTGGATAGACGTGTATGGTTATCAGGTCGTATCTTAAATTGATTCACTTCTTTTTGACCAAATGATGAGGACAATTCATACCCTTATTTGTCGACTTATCATTCATTTTTTTTCTCATCGTATGATGATTTCCTCATCTTGCCATCATTTTTGTTGACTTGTTTAGCTATGTCTTGATTACACCAATCACCTATCTCATATCTACAACTGTCATCTACACTTGAAAACTTTGAAAATTTTGAAATTTTTATATCTAAATTGTTTCTTAAATTTCGATATTATTAAGATTTTGATTCCCTTCTGTCCATGACCAATCAATTTTGGTCGTCTTGTTTATCGTGCCAAAGAGTCTTGGTTGCTGACTAGATTCTAGATGACTTCAAATTCCTTTGTGACTTGGATTTTCATCCTTGGATTCTCGTGCCCAGCCTTCGTTGATCTTATTCTCCATCTTGCCCAAATTCTGATTTACTCGAAAGTTGATCAACTTAGATCGTGTTGAGACAAATTTCTTTATCATGGTTGGATTTCAATGCTATTAACCCTCGTGTATTGACTTCCAATTTTGATCATGTTTGGATTTTGGACACTCGTGTCTAAACTCTTTTCGACCTTGATTTTATTTTCTGATTACAACCAAATTCCTTGTGATTAGTCGTGCCTAGATGATTGGCATGACTAAGACAACGTGGGATTTCCTTGACCATGATTTTAACGATCATAACTATACATTTTATCTTGCCTCAAACTCGTGCCTAAAATTTTTGACTTTCAATCACGACTAACTAGTGTGACTACGAAATTAGTCGTGTTAAAATTTAACATGTTTGACTTTCTACCGTGCCAAATTGACTTGGGTTCCTTCATAAATTGTGCTTTTAGGACCTTGATTTCGAATTCATAATTTTATCGTCTTTCACAACTGAACTTGGATCTTGATCGTGCTTATGTGACCTATAATGTAATTTCATCAAGCTGAAATCCTGTTAATCAAAATTTTGACTTGATTGTAATCGGACGAAGCTCAAGTTTTGATTTTGTTATCATACCTCTATCGTGCAAAGTGAACTTAGACTATTTCCAATTTTAATCACGTTCGAACTTGGATCGTATTTCATGATTTTATTAATCATACTCCTTAATCCTTGATCGGGCCTATATGACTCTGTGCGACTTTCGGGTTGATTTCCATCAACCTAAGTCCTACAAATCACCCCGTACTTGAACTTCATTTATATCTTCGATTCTCCTAATCGTCTCTAAAATTGTGCCCCAATGACTTGACTTATTTTGAAATCATGCACATATGATTTTGTTCGTATCATGATTCTATCGTGCCAAATCCTTCATCGTGTCTGAACAATTTTGAATTGATTTTCTTGATCGTGCAAAACTCGTCATTCTTGGATCGCGCCTAAAATATTGCCTAAACCTTCTATCATGTTTTAACCCCACTACCAACCTTTAATTTCGAGGACAAATTTTTTATAAGATGGGTAGGATGTAAGCCCCCTGAATTTTCGGGATTTATTTTCGAATTTCCTAAATAATTAATTCTCGATAATTCATTCTATTTAATTATTTTTTATCATTAAATGCTCTTTACCGTGACTTGGAATTCTAGAGCATCGGGGATGCCAGTCTCTGGAAACTTCCTTCTTGAAGTTTGTAGGAGATGAGATTATCTTCAAATTGATATTTCGTGTCCCACTCGAACTTGTTCCCTTCTACTCTTTTTTGCTTCGCGCAAGTTCGGGTCAATTTAGACCATTTAATTATTAATGGAATTCCCACTTTTTTTCTTGATCATCATATGCACATTACCGTGACTTTTAATTTAGGAGCACCAGACCAGTCGTTTTATCAGAACCAACATCTCATGAATGATCTACTCGAGACGCTCTTCACCCATGACCTTCGTGTCCCACTTAGACACTCTATTTTGTGCTCCATTTCCTTCGCACAACTTTCAGTTCAATTTGGGCCAATTAATTATCTACCGTAAAACCTGATTTAATTTTCCATTTAATTTTGGGGCCCGACATCGGTCCAATCCAGTCGACCCAATATATGGCCCTTGCCTGTTTTGAGCCTACTGTGCGCGTGCCACTTGCGTGCCACGAAATCGATCTCCCTTGTGCTTCCATTTCATCCATGATTTAAATGGTTTAAAATTTGTTATTTAATTAAATCTTGGTCCCGAACCTGTCCGGTCTTAGCCCAGTACCCGACCCAATTGGGTGTAGGCCCTACCATGGCTACCCATATACCCCACTATTGTATTTGCATTTTCTCTACTCAAAAATATTCCTATTTTATATAAATATCTTATTTTTCTCTTTCTCTATATATATATATATATATATATATATATATATATATATATATATATATAATACTCTCACACTTTCTCTCTTCCAATGTATAATATATATATACACACACACACACAACTCACACACTCTCTCTCTCCTCCCTACACTCAACCGACCGCCATCCCCCCCATGGCCGAGAGCCTCCCCGAGCTCCTCCCCGACTTCACCACAGCCCCCAGCTCCTCCCTTCTCCTCCTCCTTCTCCATGCATCACCACCACCACCATCTACTATATCAACACCACCACCTACTATATCAACACCACCACCATCTACTACACCATCACCCCCCACCATCTTGCCGCCGACGTGCCCAGTTAGGCCGGGCACCGCCGCCGCCGCCGCGCTAGGACAGCACAGCGCGCGAGCGCAGCAGCAGCAGCTGCACAACCCCATCGGCAGGCGCGCGCGCGGCAGCAGCCTTGCCGGCCAACCGCGTGCCGCTGCGGCCGCCGCCACCGCCGGGGTCGGCCCCCCTTGGCCGGGCGCACCCTCGGGCAGGCCTCCCTGGCATGCTGCCTCTTCCCCGGTGCGAGAAACGCCCGATTCGTACGTTTTGCACGGAGTTCCGTCGACGCGCGTGCGGAAAAGTTTCAGAATTTGCGCCTCGTCGCAGCGACTTCGCACAAATTTTTCGGACAATCCGACCATTGGATCGTCGATTTCTTCACTCCATTACAATCTCGGTATATAGCTCTTCACTCCCCTAAAGTTTTGCCCGTTAATTTCGTCGTTTGATACATCAAAATCTGCCACCAAGTTGACACTTTAAATTATGTTATTTTTGGACAGTTTTATGGAACCGATTTCGTCAGCTCGTATCTCCTCCATTGCAGCTCCGTCTGGTGTGCTACCTGTTCCTATGCGAATCTGGTATAACCCTCTTCTTACCCCTCCAGTTTCGTTTCATTATGAGCTTGTTTGATTGGTTGAATTCGACGCCAAAGTTGGCCGTCCGAATTCATAATTTTGAACTTGTAAAATTCAATTTTTGAACCCGGGACTCCGAATTCAATTTCTGACACCACCAATAGACTCATGGCGTCGTTCTGGCACGTTTTCATATAAAGTTTGTTAGATTTGGAGGACGTGGGCCCTTGCACGTATTTCGGTGCAAAGTGGGCCCCACAGTCCGGGTCAACGGGACTTTTTGACGCCGGCTCATCGAAATCCAATTCTGGACATACCTTGAGTTCGTATCGTCATTCTGGACTCGTTGACATATAATTTACTAGGTTTTAGTGGACATTGGTTCCGGCACGCATTTCGGTACAAGTTAGATACCAATATCCGGGTCAACGGGTCATTTTGAGATCGGCTCATCGGAATCCAATTCTGGATATACCGTTGGGTTTGTAACGTCATTCTGGACTCATTGACATATAATTTGCTGAGTTTTGAGGACATTGACTCCGACACGCTTTTCCGTGCAAATCGGATTCTAGTATCCGGATCAATGGACCAATCTGAGATCGGGTCAACGGAATTCAATTCTGGACATACCGTTGAGTTCGTATCGTCATTCTGGATTCGTGGACATATAATTTGTTAGGTTTAGTGGACTAGAATTCTTGCACATTTTTCGGTGCAAAGCGGGTCCGATATGGACACCATTTTGGCCCGAAATTACCTTTTTGCCCCTGTGTCCAAATTGGACTTATGGATAGGCTATCCTAGCTGATTTGACCATTTTGGACACGTTGGTGATGTTTGTTTCACCATCCGACAACATCTGTAGGTTTCACCCTATTATTATAATCTTTCCTCTTTTGTTGTATTTTTGATCCATCGATTCCGGTGATTTCACAACCACTGAAATTGAATGTGTTGACCCTGTTTGACCAAGATATATGGTATCTTGGTTGGTAATGTTTAGGAATAGTATGCTTAGGCTAGTTTTGACCTCGGTTGACTAAGTTTGACTGCTTTGACCGAAAGTCAACTATCAGTCAACACTTGGCCTAGGAATGTCTAGAATTTGATCAGAGTTGACCAGTTGACCAAAAGTCAACTGTTAGTCAACATTAGCCTAGTTTGACTTGTTTGACTTCCTGTGACCTAGTTTGACTTAGTTGACTGAGTCTGACCTAGATTGCGTAGCTTATACTATAGAATCAAGCCTAACACTGTTGAACCCTAATTAGCTTATATATATATCTTATCTTTAGGTCTGTGGCATCACTCTGAGCATCGACCCCATTTGACAGCTCAGGACCACAGGCGAGTACATTCTCTGATAGTAGTCCTTGTCTTGATATTTTCTGTATCCGATTCAGTTATAGTGTTTTACTTGATTCGCGTCAGATGGTACACAGACTAGTATATACTGGATTCCTGTCATAAGATGTCATTCTTGGATTTTCTTGGGATACTGGTACTTGCTCGATCTTGTTCTTGTACTTGTATTGACACCGATTCCTTAGAAGGAGTAGCTACCTTCTTAGGGAATCTCGTGCCATGACGTGCTATTTTCGGATCCGTATACTACTCGGGGATGGGGAATTTTATAGATAGTGTGATCAATGCCCACCTTGAGTTACTACTTGTATCATAGCTATACCCTCACCTCACGATGGGTATAGCCTGACCTGTGCTACTACTTGCTCCATAGCTTGCCATCCCGGCCGGGCCGAGTCCACGTACTTGTAGCCGATCGGCTGGAAGCCTGATCTTGACCTATACCGATCACATTATGCTATAATATTCGAGGCACATTTTACATTTATTATATCAGTTACATATTACAGTTCAGCTTACTTTCCCTGCATGATTCACCTTGACATGATTCCAGTTTATATATCCTGTTTTACTTACAGTCTTGATATATCATCTTGTATTCCATTATGATTATCTCTTACAGCATTTGTCAGTACTATGAAACTGTTGTTAGTTTATGTACTCGTTCCATCCTGACTGGATATGTTGACAATATTTTAGGAGTAGTTGTGCCATTATTGGACTTCATGATGTTGCTAGCTGAGGTGGATCTCACTATTCTTCAATGTGAGTTACCTGGTAGTTATCCTTAGTCTGTCTTATTTCCTTCTTTATTTCCTGTCTTTTGATTCCTTCTAGTAGTTTCTAGTTGTTCTTGTGCTTTAGTTATCTTTCTTGTCTTATCATCCCTAGCTGTTGTGATGTGACTAGAGTATATTTATAGTTATAGGCCTTCTAGACGTAGTGTATATTTATTGGGTACTAGACAGCGTTCTACCGCCGATACTGCGACGTAGGCTGGGCGTCGTCTACGTATTCGTACACGTATATCCTGGTGCGGGTCGTGACAATCCTCAACGTCCTCGTCATTCCTTTGAGGTCTATTTCGATTTGTCTTAACATGAGTATCGAAATAAATTGAGCAGAAGTTTGACAACTCTTCGATAAGATATGCTTCGCATATCGAAGCCTCTATATGAGCCTTGTTGCCAACTTTCTTCTTTAGATGGTGTAGGTATCTAGAGAGACAAATTATCTTGAGAATTAAGAAAGAATTTTAAACCCCACTAAAATTCAACTTAAATTATATCGATTTTTATGTACCTTTCAAATGGGTACATCCATCGATAATGAACAGATGCACCGACACGGGCTTCGTATGCTAGATGAATCGGTAGATGCTCCATGCTATCGAAGAAGTCAGGAGGAAATATTTTCTCCAACTTGCAAACTGCTAAGATAATCTTCTCCTCAAGTTCAACCATGTGTTGCACAGTCAACTTAGTTGAACAAATATCCCTAAAGAATATTGATAGTTCGGCCAACGGAACCCATACAGCAGAAGGCAACAACTCTTTCAAAGCAATGGACAATAATCTTTCCATAAACATGTGGCAGTCATGACTCTTCATTTCCGTTAGCTTGCGTTCATTGAGATCAACGTATCTGGACAAATTCGACACATAGCCGTCGGGAAATCTTAAAGTAGATACCCACTTGTAGATTATTAATCTATCTTCCTTGCTCAATGTGTATTGTGCTATCGGCTTACTTAATTGTCCAGCAGCTCCCCTTTGTATCAAGTTCAGATAAGGACACTTGCATATCTCGACAATGTCTTGTCTTGCTTTTGGATTGTCCTTCGTCTTTCCTTTAATATCCATGACAGTATTGAAGATATTATCGAACACATTCTTTTCGATATGCATAACATCAAGATTATGCCTTATAAGATTATCTTTCCAATAAGGCAAGTCCCAGAAGATACTCTGTTTGGTTCAGTTATGGGTTTGTCCGAACCCATCGACACGATTGTTCGATGGATCTTCTATTACAGTGGGTAAGTCCTTTACATCTTCCCAAATATCGTATCCCGACAATCTGGCAGGCGGATGAGAAAATTCTTGTTTTTTTAGCTCTGAACGCGTCCTTGTTCTTTCTCCAAGGATGACTCGTGGGCAGAATTGACGATGACAATCAAAGAAAGAAGTTTTTCCTCCATGCTTAAGGCAGAACGCCTTACTATTTTGCATGCATATCGGACAAGACATAGTGCCGTGAGTACTCCATCCCGACAGCATACCGTATGCGGGAAAATCATTGATTGTCCACATCAGTGAAGCTCTCATCTGAAAGTTCTGTTTCCTAGAAATATCATAGGTCGTGATGCCGATCTCCCACAGCTGTTTCAGCTCATCCACCAACGGCTGTAAATATATATCGATATTCTTCGTCAGATTTTTGGGACCCGGTATGATAGCTGTCAAGAACATATAAGGAGTCTTCATACACATCCATGGTGGCAGATTGTAAGGGGTCAGAATGACCGGCCAGCAGGAGTATTGAGATCCCGACTGCCCGAAAGGGGCGAAGCCATCAGAACATAGCCCCATGCGTACATTTCTAGGCTCTACAGCAAAATCTGGATGGTGAAAATCGAAATATTTCCACGCCTCTCCATCCGAAGGATGTGATAATTCTCTATCGTCCTTTGTGCGTTCTTCGTTGTGCCATGTCATGTGTTCTGTTGCATTCTGAGACATACATCCTCTGCAAGCGCTTCGTGATCGACAAGTAATGCATATACTTGTAAGGACGTCGTTTTCTAGTTGACTTTCCTTTTTTCTTGACTGGCTTGTAACGATCCGCGTTACAGAAGCTGCAACTTTCTATATCCTCGTTCTCCTTGTAGTACAACATGCATCCGTTGCGACAACAATCTATCTTGTCGTACCCCAGTCCCAGTTGTCGGACCATCATCTTCAACTTGTAGAAGTTTTTTGGAACCTCTTTTGATTCCTTCGGTAACACCTCCTTCATTAGTTGTGTAATCCGATCATAGCAAGTTTGTGGCAAGTTAAAATCCGACTTTATGTTCAACAACCGCATCGTCACTGACAGTACGGAATGTGGTTCACAACCAGGATATAAATAAGTTTCAGCATCATGAAACATATTATAGAACTCCTTCGCCTCGGGATTAGGATCCTCCGGATCAAAATTAGTGTAAGCCCCTGAATTTAGGGCTTATTTTTTTCAATTTTATAAATCAATTATTTTGAATAGATATTATTATTTGATTAAATGCTCTTTATCGTGACTTGGATTTCTAGAGCATCAGGGATGCCAGTCTCTGAAAACTTTCTTCTTGAAGTTTGTAGTAGACGAGTTTATCTTCATGTTGATATATCGTGTCCCACTCGAACTTGTTCCCTTGTGCTCTTTTTGCATCGCACAAGTTTGGGTCAATTTAGACCATTTAATTATTAATTGATTTCCCACTCTTTTTTTTGATCCTCATACGCACGTTACCATGACTTTTAATTTAGGAGCACAAGGCTAGTCATTTTCTTGAAACCAACTTGTCATGCCTGATCTACTCGAGATGCTCTTCACCCATGACCTTCGTGTCCCACTCAGACACACCATCTTGTGCTTCATTTTCTTCGCACAACTTTCGGGTCAATTTAGACCATTTAATTATCTACCGTAATTTGTGACCTGACTTCCAATTTAATTTCGGGACCCGACATCGATCCAACCTAGTCGACCCCAAATATGGGCATGGCCCACATGAAGCCTACTACCCACATAATACTTGCGTCCCATTTATTTGAGTCCCCGCATGTTACTTATTTTCCCATGATCATAATTACCTATTTTAATTCAAATATTGCACCATGTCCGATTTTAACCCGACCCGGCTCGACTGAACCCGAACCCAAGCTCCATGTTGTCCTCTCGTGACTACCCAAACACCCCACATAAATTTCCACTTTTCCCTATTTTTAAATATATATCTCTCTCTCTCTCTATAAATATCTCTCTCACACTCTTTATACATTTGTATACACACACACACTCATATATTAACTCTCACTCCCATCACCCCAAGCCCACGCCCCCATCACCTCACTCCTCTCCCCCTTTACAGCCGACACTACCCACCCCCTCTCTCTAAATATCACTTCTCTCTCTCCCCCCTTTTAATTTTCACACACACAACACACAAAATTAATTCTCTTCCTCTCTCTCTCCCACTCTCATTATTCTTCACAGCTACCTTCCCTCTGCCTAGCCGACCCCCTCCTCCTTCTTCTTCTTCACTCCTCACCAGCCTATCATCTCCACCATTCTTTTCTCCATCACCATCATCATTCATCACCATATCACCACCACCATTACAACATCTCCTCCACCATAGCCTACGCCACCGCCGCCCTCGCCGCGCGTTGGCCGGGCACCGCAGCCGCCGCCGCCGCGCTAGGATGCGCCATCGCCGCCGCGCTAGGCTGCACCACCACCAAGCACCAGCAGCGTGCAACAGCGAGCATGCGCTGCAGTGCGGCCGGAAATGGCCGCTGGCCGCACGCACAGCCGCTGCCGCCGCCGTGGCCAGCCCCCCACCGGCTGGGCGAGCTCCGGCGACCCCCCTGGGTGCGCCGCCGTCCTCCTCGGCGCGACGCATAGTCGATTCGTACGTTTTGCACGGAATCCCGTCGACGCGCGCGCGAACGAGATCCAAAAATGGCGCTTCATCGCAGCAACTTCGCGTACGTTTTTCTAGAAATTCGACCGTTGGATCGGCGATTTCTTTGCTCCGTATCAATCTCAGTATATAGCTCTTCACTCCCCTGAAATTTTATCCATTAATTTCGTCGTTTGATACATCAAAACCGGCCACCAAGTTGACGTTTTAATTTGAACTGTTTTTGGACAGTTTTGTGGAGCCGACTTCGTCAGCTCGTAACTCCGATATTGTAGCTCCGTCTGGCGTGCCACTGGTTCTTATGCGAAGCTGGTATAACCCTCTTCCTACCCCTCCAGTTTCATTTCATTGTGAGCACGTTTGATTGGTTGAATTCGACGCCAAAGTTGGCCGTCCGAATTCGTAATTTCTAACTTGTAAAATTCCATTTTTGAATCCGGGACTCCGGATTCAATTTCTGACACCACCAATAGACTCGTGGCGTCGTTCTGGCACATTTTCATATAACGTTTTTTAGATTTGGAGGACGTGGGCCATGGCACGCATTTCGGTGCAAAATGGGCCCCACAGTCCGGGTCAACAGGACTTTTTGACGCCGGCTCATCGGAATCCAATTCCGGATATACCGTTGAGTTCGTATCGTCATTCTGGACTCGTTGACATATAATTTACTAGGTTTTAGTGGACATTGGTTCCGACATGCATTTCGGTGCAAGTCGGATACCAATATCCGGATCAACGGGTCATTTTGAGTTCGGCTCATCGAAATCCAATTCCGGATATACCGTTGAGTTCGTATCGTCATTCTGAACTCGTTGACATATAATTTGCTGAGTTTTGAAGACATTGGCTCCGACACGCTTTTTCGTGCAAATCGGATTCCAATATCCGGGTCAACGGACCAATTTGAGATCGGGTCAACGGAATCCAATTCTGGATATACCGTTGGGTTCGTATCGTCATTCTGGATTCGTGGACATATAACTTGTTAGGTTTAGTGCACTTTTATTCTGACACGTTTTTCGGTGCAAAGCGGGTACGACACGGACACCGTTTTGACTCAAAATTACTTTTTTGCCCCTGTGTCCAAATTGGACTTATGGGCAGGCTATTCTAGCTATTTCGACCATTCTGGACACGTTGGTAATGGTTGTTTCACCATCCGACAACATCTGTAGATTTTCACCCTATTATTATAATATTTCTCCTTTTGTGGTATTTGAGATCCATCGATTCCAGGGATTTCACAACCACTGAAATTGAATGTGTTGACCTTGTAGATGTTTGTAGAGACTAGCTTTGACCTAGTTTGACCATGGTTGACTACTTTGACTGAACGTCGAAGTAGAGTCAACACTTTACCTAGGTTAGACTAGTTTTGACCTTGGTTGACCACAGTTGACTATTTTGACCAAAAGTCGACCGGAAGTCAACCGTAGCCTAAAACTGACTAGAACTTGACCAGTTGACCCAAAGTCAACTATTAGTCAACGTTAGTCAACATTTGACCTAGTTTGACCTAGAGTTGACCAGTTGACCAAAAGTCAACTGTAAATCAACCCTTGACTTGCCCTGACCCAGTTTGACTTAGTATGACTTGATTTTACTTCTAAACCCTTATATTGATACAGTATTCCACCTATAGGTCTTCGAGGCACTGTTCTAGGACTCAGTTGACATATTCCACCAGATCGCAGGCGAGTACATTCTCTGATAATAATTCTGTTTTATGATATCGTTTATGTTTCTTGTATTTAGTGTAGATACCCTTGTTCTCTTGACACATTGTTCACACGGATTGGTATTTCTCTGGATCCCGTCATGAGATGTTATTCCTCGCTTTCCTTGGTATATCTTGTGCAAGTCTTTCTTGTTTCTTGTGCATTGTATAGACACGATTCCTGCGAAGGCTAGCTACCCTCTCGGAGAATCGTGTGTCATGATATGTCATGGTTGGATCCACTATACTAGTCGGGGACGGGGAGTATTAGTATAGATGTGTGGTCATTATCCACCTTGTTTATTCTTGTAGACCTTGTTGAATAGCCAATCCTACATTCCACGTATGATTGGCCGGATCATTAGACCTTGTGCAGACCCAAGCCGGCCACATGTTGTAGCTAGTACTCACACACTTAGATAGATGATTCTTGATTCTTGTACATGCCATGATCAGTTTTACTTGCCTTGTTCTAGCTCTAGATTTACAGTTTGCCTTGCCATGATACTCACATGTACATTTCATAATTTCTTGTATATTCTCTCTATTTACTGCTATATTTTCAATATCATCTAATTAAAACTGTTATTTGAGATTTGTGCTCGTTCCATCCTGACTGGATATGTTGATAAAATTTTCGGAGTAGTTGTGCCCTCAGTATTGGACTTCATGATGTTGCTAGCTGAGGTGGATCTCACTATTCTTCTATGTGAGTTGCCTGGTAGTTATCCTTAGTTAGTCTTGTTGTTCCTTCTTTATTTTCCTGTCTTATGATCCTTGTAGATTCTAGTTGTTCTAGTGATATTGTTATTATTCTTGTCTTATCTTCCTTAGTTTTCGTGATGTGACATGAGTACATTTTTAGTTATGGATCTTTAGATGTTGTAGTTAGTATATGATACTTGACAGCGCTCTACCGCCGATACTGCGGCATAGGCTGGACGTGGCCCACGTATTCGTATCCGTATATTCGGGTGCGGGTCGTGACACATTTTTAGTGGTGGCCCATGCAGGTCAGTCTTTGCAATTAATACGAAGTCGTGGTAGTACTTGATCTTATCTGTACTACTGCGAGCCTGCCCTAGGATTAAGGTTGAGTCATGGAATATTTTAGGATTTTGGTACTCAGTCACATATTAGGAACTCTTGGTAGATTCCAGGGATGACCCTGGGAATCTTATTTCGAACTTTACGAAACTTTTTCCATTTGTTCCTGTCCATCCTGATTTCTGAAACATTTGTCCGTTATCAACTTTAGTCCTTCTTGGAATGAGTTTGTGGACCCCAGAGGGAAGGTATAAGTTGAACTTATATGTCTCTAGGTTGAGACGAGAATATGATTTGCCAGTCTCATATCAGGTTGATATTGTTTTAGATTATATTTCCAATGATTTCCTTTTATCTTGACCTAGATAGTACCTTTGGGACTTCTCCTGAGAACTTTTCCTAAATCCTGTCTCGGAATCTGTTTTCGCTAGTTTTCATTTACTTCTCCTTGATTCGTTGTTGAATTTTGAATCTTGATGTTCGTTCGTTGTTGACTTTGATGTTGTATCATAAATCAGTTTTTATAAATTGAGTTAAGATATTCTGATAAACATATTCGAAGCGAACGATAAATGTCTACTTTATTTATGGAGTTTAGAATTTATCGCAGTCATACTAGCTAGCACGACAGGGACGTGGAGCCTGATGCTGGTTATACTATCCTAGTTATGACATTTAGATTCTCTTGCAGCCATACCAGTTGGCGTGGTAAGGAATCTAGATGACATGATTATAGGGTGTATACCCAAGTTATGGACCCCATCGTTTATTGCAGCTATGCTTACTGACGTGGTGAAAATTCTGGCAACATAATTTCAGAAAGACGTGAATGGTTATCAGACTGTATCTTAAATCGGATCACTTCGTTATGACCGGATGAGCAAGAACAAATTCTTATCATCATTCTTCCCCGTCTTGGTTAACTCTGTCTATCTACAGCCTAACTAGGATTTTTCGACATGATTGTTTATGTTCCATCTTCCTATGATTTGACTAAACTCTTCTTCACTAGCCTCTTGGGTAATTCTTCTTGTCCTTCCCGATAATTGTTGAAAGTGCCTCATGAGTTGATTCAAGAAAAGTTCAAAAAATAATTTATCCTTGTATTACGGAATCGGGAGTTTGCATCCAGAGAAATACTGGCGAGGTATGACTTCGGATAACGGCATCATGGTTAAATATGTTTCTCGAATCCTACTTGGACCACTCCCGAAGCATTTTAACTAACATCTTCTCCTTTATTTTTTGCAAAAATTGTTTGGAAATATTTTACGAATATTAGCCAAGTTAAGTTCAGGAACCTATATTATCTGGCGTGGCAGCTGTGCACTGCAGCCATCCATTGTATTATGGAACCAGGAAGTTAATCGCAGCCAGATGCACACCAGCGCGATAGTAACTTCATGTGACATAATTACGGAGGTATATGGTTCTTGAGTTTTACTTCGACTACGTCCTATGCATCTCGTTTGGCCTCGTACTATTCTTGAAAATATTTCGATAATCTTTTCTGTCTTGCTTGACCCTTACCTTGTCTGAATATTGATATGGATTGTTAGACCCAGTCTTAGGCCCCTGTTACCTTCTATTTTGATGATTGGATAGCCAGACCTTGTTAACAGATTATGTAGTGTAACTATAATATGTTAATGTGTGATTGTGATGAGTATATTTTTCCTGGGGATTTATTGGGTTAAGCTTATAGGACAGATATGAGTGACTGACTATAGTGGACTTAGAAACTATTAAGAATGATTAGTTTGATAGTATAGATTGATTTTAAGGTATCTAAGAAGGAGTAATGAAGTATTATCTTTTGTGACTACGGATTAAGGACTAGAATCTTGTGCTTAGGTTCGAGGGTTGAACCTTGTAAGACTTAGATGACCAAGTGATTATTGGTTATCTACAAACCATTTACTTATGATTGGAGGATAGATCGATATGTAGAATGAAATAGAAGGAGATAACATTGCGTACAAGATCGGAAGATAGCAGGAACAAAACATGGACATAGGTAATAAATAATTTGGTAAATGAATTAAGAGTTTAAATTTGAGGGTTTTTATTCAGGAGTTCTTGAGTAAAAGAGAGAAGGCTCAATGCCAAGAATAGGTTTTAAATGTATAATTTCATGGAGCTTGTGTTTAATAGGATAAAGATACTTAGGATGGGATAAGAAAACAAACAAATTGCTATTGAGATTGGAATTTTGGTTGATGGCTAAGTATTGCTGATATATGGTATCTCGAGGATGACCTATATTTTAGAGTATATATAAAGGTTCTTATTGATATGAAGATTCTAAGGGGTAAAATGACATAGTTTTTATGGAAGAAGCTTGTTGAACCTGAACCAAATGATTGTAGAGAGAAACAGCATAGGTGATCACAAGGGTAGCAGATTGGGTACTGTAGCCATAGCAGTTGCATGTTTTAGCTTGACCTATTGGATGATTTTAATTTCGAGGACGAAATTTTTATAAGGTGGGTAGGATTGTAATCCCCTGAATTTGGGGCTTATTTTTTTCAATTTTATAAATCAATTATTTTGAATAGATATTATTATTTGATTATTATTTGATTAAATGCTCTTTACCGTGACTTGGATTTCTAGAGCATCAGGGACGACAGTCTCTAGAAACTTTCTTCTTGAAGTTTGTAGTAGACGAGTTTATCTTCATGTTGATATATCGTGTCCCACTTGAACTCGTTCCCTTGTGCTCTTTTTGTATCGCACAAGTTCGGGTCAATTTAGACCATTTAATTATTAATTGATTTCCTACTCTTTTCCTTGATCCTCATAAGCACGTTACCATGACTTTTAATTTAGGAGCACAAGGCTAGTCATTTTCTTGAAACCAACTTGTCATGCCTGATCTACTCGAGGCGCTCTTCACCCATGACCTTCGTGTCCCACTCAGACACACTATCTTGTGCTTCATTTTCTTCGCACAACTTTCGGGTCAATTTAGACCATTTAATTATCTACCGTAATTTGTGACCTGACTTCCAATTTAATTTCGGGACCCGACATCGATCCAACCTAGTCGACCCCAAATATGGGCATGGCCCACATGAAGCCTACTACCCACATAATACTTGTGTCCCATTTATTTGAGTTCCCGCATGTTACTTATTTTTCCATGATCATAATTACCTATTTTAATTCAAATATTGCACCATGTCCGATTTTAACCCGACCCGGCTCGACTGAACCCGAACCCAAGCTCCATGTTGTCCTCTCGTGACTACCCAACCACCCCACATAAATTTCCACTTTTCCATATTTTTAAATATCTCTCTCTCTATAAATATCTCTCTCACACTCTTTATACATTTGTATACACACACACTCATATATTAACTCTCACTCTCTCTCACTCCCATCACCCCAAGCCCACACCCCTATCACCTCACTCCTCTCCCCCTTTACAGTCGATACTACCCACCCCCTCTCTCTAAATATCACTTCTCTCTCTCCTCCTTTTTAATTTACACACACAACACACAAAATTAATTCTCTTCCTCTCTCTCTCCCACTCTCATTATTCTTCATAGCAGCCTTCCCTCTGCCTAGCCGACCCCCTCCTCCTTCTCCTTCTTCACTCCTCACCAGCCCATCATCTCCACCATTCTTTTCTTCATCACCATCATCATTCATCACCATATCACCACCACCATTACAACATCTCCTCCACCATAGCCTACGCCACTGCCGCCCTCGCCGCGCGTTGGCCGGGCACCGCAGCCGCCGTCGTCGCGCCAGGCTGCACCACCGCCGCCGCCGCGCCAGGCTGCACCACCGCCGCCGCGCCAGGCTGCACCACCGCCGCCGCGCCAGGCTGTGCCACCACCGCGCACCAGCAGCGTGCAACAGCGAGCATGCACTGCAGGGCGGTCGGAAATGGCCGCTGGCCGCGCGCACAGGCGCTGCCGCCGCCGCCGTGGCCGACCCCCCACTGCCTGGGCGAGCTCCGACGACCCCCCTGGGTGCATCGTCATCCTCCTCGGCACGACGCATAATCGATTCGTACATTTTGTACGGAATCCCGTCGACGCGCGCGCTAACGAGATCCAAAAATGGCGCCTCGTCGCAGCAACTTTGCGCACATTTTTCGAGAAATTCGACCGTTGGATCGACGGTTTCTTTTCTCCGTCTCAATCTTGGTATATAGCTCTTCACTCCCCTGAAATTTCACCCGTTAATTTCGTCGTTTGATACATCAAAACTGGCCACCAAGTTGACGTTTTAATTTGAACTGTTTTTGGACAGTTTTGTGGAGCCGACTTCGTCCGCTCGTAACTCCATCATCGCGGCTCCGTCTGGCATGCCACTGGTTCCTATGCGAAGCTGGTATAACCCTCTTCCTGCCCCTCCAGTTTCGTTTCATTGTGAGCACGTTTGATTGGTTGAATTTGACGCCAAAGTTGGTCGTCCGAATTCGTAATTTCCAACTTGTAAAATTCTATTTTTGAACCCGGGACTCCGGATTCAATTTCTGACACCACCATTAGACTCATGGCGTCGTTTTGGCACATTTTCATATAAAGTTTGTTAGATTTGGAGGACGTGGGCCCTGGCACGTATTTCGGTACAAAGTGGACCCCACAGTCCGGGTCAACGGGACTTTTTGACGTCGGCTCATCGGAATCCAATTCCGGATATACCGCTAAGTTCGTATCGTCATTCTGGACTCGTTGACATATAATTTGCTAGGTTTTTGTGGACATTGGTTTCGGCACACATTTCGGTGCAAGTCGGATACCAATATCCGGATCAACGGGTCATTTTGAGTTCAGCTCATCAGAATCCAATTTCGCATATACCGTTGAGTTCGTATCGTCATTCTGGACTCGTTGACATATAATTTGCTGAGTTTTGAGGACATTGGCTCCGACACGCTTTTTCGTGCAAATCGGATTCCAATATCCGGGTCAATGGACCAATTTGAGATTGGGTCAACGGAATCCAATTCTGGATATACCGTTGGGTTCGTATCGTCATTCTGGATTCGTGAACATAAAATTTGTTAGGTTTAGTGCACTTTTATTCTGACACATTTTTCGGTGCAAAGCGGGTCCGACACGGACACCGTTTTGACTCGAAATTACCTTTTTGCCCCTGTGTCCAAATTGGACTTATGGGCAGGCTATTTTAGCTATTTCGACCATTCTGGACACGTTGGTAATGGTTGTTTCACCATCCGATAACATCTGTAGATTTTCACCCTATTATTATAATATTTCTCCTTTTGTGGTATTTGAGATCCATCGATTCCAGTGATTTCACAACCACTGAAATTGAATGTGTTGACCTTGTAGATGTTTGTAGAGACTAGCTTTGACCTAGTTTGACCATGGTTGACTACTTTGACTGAACGTCGAAGTAGAGTCAACACTTGACCTAGGTTAGACTAGTTTTGACCTTGGTTGACCACAGTTGACTATTTTGACCAAAAGTCGACCGGAAGTCAACCGTAGCCTAAAACTGACTAGAACTTGACCAGTTGACCCAAAGTCAACTATTAGTCAACGTTAGTCAACATTTGACCTAGTTTGACCTAGAGTTGACCAGTTGACCAAAAGTTAACTGTAAATCAACCCTTGACTTGCCCTGACCCAGTTTGACTTAGTATGACTTGATTTTACTTCCAAACCCTTATATTGATACAGTATTCCACCTATAGGTCCTCGAGGCACTGTTCTACGACTCAGTTGACATATTCTACCAGATCGCAGACGAGTACATTCTCTGATAATAATTCTGTTTTATGATATCGTTTATGTTTCTTGTATTTAGTGTAGATACCCTTGTTCTCTTGACACATTGTTCACACGGATTGGTATTTCTCTGGATCCCGTCATGATATGTTATTCCTCGCTTTCCTTGGTATATCTTGTGCAAGTCTTTCTTGTTTCTTGTGCATTGTATAGACACGATTCCTGCGAATGCTAGCTACCCTCTCGGAGAATCGCGTGTCATAATATGTCATGGTTGGATCCACTATACTAGTCGGGGACGGGGAGTATTAGTGTAGATGTGTGGTCATTATTCATTTTCTTTATTCTTTTAGACCTTGTTGAATAGCCAATCCTACACTCCACGTATGATTGGCCGGATCATTAGACCTTGTGCAGACCCAAGCCGGCCACATGTTATAGCTAGTACTCACACACTTAGATAGATGATTCTTGATTCTTGTACATGCCATGATCAGTTTTACTTGCCTTGTTCTAGCTCTAGATTTACAGTTTACCTTGCCATGATACTCACATGTACATTTCATGATTTCTTGTATATTCTCTCTATTTACTGCTACATTTTCAATATCGTCTAATTAGAACTGTTATTTGAGATTTGTGCTCGTTCCATCCTGACTGGATATGTTGACAAAATTTTAGGAGTAGTTGTGCCCTTAGTATTGGACTTCATGATGTTGCTAGCTGAGGTTGATCTCACTATTCTTCTATGTGAGTTGCCTGGTAGTTATCCTTAGTTAGTCTTGTTGTTCCTTCTTTATTTTTCTGTCTTATGATCCTTGTAGATTCTAGTTGTTTTAGTGATATTATTATTATTCTTGTCTTATCTTCCTTAGTTTTCGTGAAGTAACATGAGTACATTTTTAGTTATTGTCACACCCCAGAACCAGAATACTGGAGAGCGGGGGCAGACATAGCCAGCTACGTATATTGAAATGGAAACCACCTCGATATACGGTCACGGCTGTCTAGATATATGAGGGTTTACTACAAGCCAACAGTCTCTTATGGTCATGAACAAGCCTAATGTCTCAATCACAAGCAAGTAAGTAAGGTCGCAAGATGTATGATCATTAAATATACAATAATAAGGCGTCCCAAATATTACATATTCAGCTGATCATGAAGCTAGTCGTTACAAAATGTTAGGACTAACAAGAGTTTAGTCGTACATGATCAACCCTAGGATTTGTTAATCATGTTTACAGCCCGTAGGCAGACAGTAAGTAAAAGTGCATCGAGCTAACAGGTGCTCGTCGGCTAAATGTCTCAAAAGAATAATTTTACAGTAGAGTAAGCGAAACAAAATAGAAAACCCACTCGTAGCCCGGGTTCCTTCTAGTCGCCACCATTGGGCTGGAAGCTTGGTAGATCATCGAAAGATGCTCCGAAATCTGGCCACACAAAACCAGCTGGGTCAACCCCAGAAAGAGCAAGTGCCACAAGGGGGCCACGAAATAAGAACAAAAGCCAGCAATCAGCACAAAAAAATCTAATATTAAAATTAAAACTTACGAAAACATGGCAGGGTGATATACGATGAGATAACCATGGAACTATTCCGATAGCCAGGTTACAACCCGTAAACCAAACAAGGACCGGGGTTGTAACCCTTCGTCTGAACAGAACTTGGTTTCCCACCATTTATCGGCAAGATAATAATGCAAGAAATCAAGACAGGGAGCAATCTTGTATTGGATCAAGACATGGCTAAACTGGTTATAACTCATTCAATCAATCACGGCCAAGCAGACGCTACGGCTTACTACTTTAACTAACTAGGGTTATCACAGGCCTAATTACTAACAAGATGTAGTGAGATTGTTCCACAGCCACAAGCCCTGCAGACCATCCAGGTTACCCAGGTCGAAAATTAGGGGTTGAATTCAGGTGGGTACATCGCCCGGGAGACAAATGTACCCTTAGGTGACTTAGAGGGTGCAACACGCGACGGTGTGCTGGAAATGTGCCCTACTCGGCGGCAGGCTACAGATCCCAAGAGCGCCCAGGTAACGGGATTGCCTGTAGCTGTGTCATCTCTTCATGACTACTATGTTATTCTAGTTATTAACCTTAATCCATTTTAGTAGGTACTCCTGACCGTGGTACTCAGGAGTCCCATCCTAGACATGATGCAAGACAGGACAAGTGGATTTAACAAGCAAGCAAGAAAGAACTACCCATGGTGTCAAGGCAAGTCAAGTTAATTAGCCGTCGCAACAGCATTTAAGATAAATCATGTCAGGGTACTTGTCAGGAGTGTGCCACGACGGGCCACTATCATGCCAGGTTGGTCATGTCAGGAGTGCACCACTACGGGTCACTGTCGTGTTATGCTAATTCCTCGTCATACCATGCCATGTACAATAGTCATTCCAACATATTAAGTAAAATCAAGTTCATGACAAAAGGCGTAAGGATATAAAATGGGCGTAAAATATCTAATAAAATATCAATATACAGGGCTATAGAAGAGCCAAGCTTAAAGAAATAAGACCAAAACTCCAAGAGCCAATGGGTTAAGCAAGGGGTTCAGGGGAGCAGCGTACGCACAAGGGCACGCACAGCGTACGCACGAAAGCACGCACGCAGGAGAGCTAAAGTACGCATGCAGGAGAGCTGCGTACGCGAAAAGTCACGCACGCAGGAGAGCGGCGTACGTGAAAAGTCACGCACGCAGGAGAGCTGCGTACGAGAAAAGTTACGCACGCAGGAGGGTTGCGTACGAGAAAAGTCACACACGCAGGAGAGCTGCGTACGAGAAAAGTCACGCACGCAGGAGAGCTGCGTACGAGAAAAGTCACGCACGCAGGAGAGCTGCGTACGAGAAAAGTCACGCACGCAGGAGAGCTGCGTACGAGAAAAGTCACGCACGCAGGAGAGCTGCGTACACGTAAAAACACGCACGCAGAGGAGCTGCATACGCACAAAAGCACGCACGCAGGAGAGCTGCGTACGCGTAAAAACACGCACGCAGAGGAAAGGGTCTTCTTCTCCATGGCTGAGAAGAAGCTCCCATGGCTCCCAAAACTTCAAAGCATCACAACTTGGCCATACGAACTCCAAATCCGGATTTCTAAAGCTCCAACCAGGGTGGAATTGAACTCTCTTCCACATGAAAACATCAAAACTCATAAACATCCAACCTAAATAGATCAAAACCATGCAAAACCGAAAATAGGAAAAACTTAGATCTAGAACAATGGAGACTCCAAATCACAAAATACTAAGTTCTAATGTTGATCACCATGTCCTAATCTATCAAATAGACAAGTAAAATAGGGTTCTCATGTAGTGGCAAGGTGCACTTGCCTAAGGGTTGGTGTTGTGTAGAGGAAGGAGAAGAGTGTTGTGTAGAGGAAGGAGAAGAAGAAATTAATGGAGGTTTATGAGGAGAAAAAAAAGTTGGTAGAGTTTTAAAGAGGGTGGGATGTGGTGTGTTGAGGGTGGAGCATAGGCTAAGGTGTGCCAATATACATTAAACCAAACCAAACCAACCCAAACCAATTAAAACCGGGCCATACCAAAATCCAAAATACGAGAAATACCAAAATTCCATAAGTTGAGGAAAAAAAATAAAATACATGCCAAAAATCCAGATACGAGTATAAATACGAAATACGGGAAATACAGGAAATGAGGGTGACAGTTATGGATCTTTAGATGTTGTAGTTAGTATAGGGTACTTGGCAGCGCTCTACCGTCGATACTGCGGCGTAGGTTGGGCGTGGCCCACGTATTCGTATCCGTATATTCGGGTACGGGTCGTGACAATTAGGCCCTGCCACATCGTACACCATATCTCGTGCAAGGTTCTGCACGTCTCCATAATCAACAGAGCATTCGTCGTCATCGACGATAAAATCCGCTGCAGCATTATCATCAAAAGCATAAGTAGCAGCATTCGCAACCTGTCTTTCCGCATATAGTTCACCTTGCGATGACCACAGGCCGTAATCACGTACGAAATCCTTACGGGTCAAATGATCTCTTACACTCACCACTTCTTCGTAACGTCTATTGCAAAAATTACGACATGGACACTTGATTTTATTACCGTCCATAAACTGAGCTTTGCTCATGGCATACTTAAGAAACACTTCCACGCCTGCCTGAAAATCGTCACTCACACCTATTCTGCTCTCGTGTTATCGTTTGTACATCCATGTACGATCAACGAAATAACGATCCATCACAGATTGGATGTGAAAATATGTATAGTAAGACAAACTAAACAGAATTAGTATATAATCATGTAACTGGTGGATCCGCTGGTATTCTAGCTCGAGAAGAGAAAAATCTAAGTACAGTTGTTACTAATAGTTCGATACCGATACCGATAGTTCGATACCGATACCGATAGTGCGATACCGATACTGATAGTCCGATACCGATAGTACGATACCGATACCGATAGTGCGATACCGATAGTTCGATACCGATACCGATACCGATAGTCCGATAGTCTGATAGTCCGCTAGCGATACCGATAGTTCGATACCGATACCAATACCGATACCGATAGTCCGATACCGATTCTTCGATAGTCCACTAAGTCGAAATGATTCCTCTTAAGCGTCGAGCATGTTATACACGGTTCAACTTGACGAGTCAGTAAATATTTTTGTGGTGTTGTATGCTTGCAGCAGTAAATCAAGTTTTAGAGTCATTATAGGTCAATTAATCAAACTGAGTCAATCTATCTATTTCTAAATTGCAAGAGTCCACTTCTAGGATATGGGAGCTATATCCTAAATATCTAGGCTAAAATTAACTTGGTTAGGATACTAGAGTGTCCTTACTATCTAGCAAGCACTACCTTAGTATAGTTACACTAGCATTACCTATATTTCCTACCATGCCTACACTCACACATTACACCCCAAGCCGTTCTGCATGCTAATAGGCATGGTAGACCTGCCTTCATTCTTCACTCTCTAAAGCACACATACACATATGTAAATCACAGTTGGATGTATAGATATATACATCTATATAGAAGCACACAACTGATACACTCTAAGGGTCGGGTTTTCAGGAAAAACTTCACTTATTCAGTGACTTTGGTGAAGCGAATGTCCCAAGGATATTTTTAACAAAGAAGACAGATGAAGAACTCGCACTGTCCTTGACACAGTGAACATATACACCATGAACCCAAACTCCATATTCACATTTACTAATCCAAACACCACCAAACTAATGGATAACATCCAATATGGATAACACATTATTTAACCAATATATAAACTCAGATAAATTTGAGAAGCAAAGCCCCCCGCCGCCACCGACCAAAGCCCGCCGCCCCAAGTCCGCCGTCCAGCCGCCCCAAGTCCGCCGTCCAGCCCCCGACGCCCCCGCCCCAAGCCCGCCGCCCAGCCCCCGACGCCCCCGTCCCAAGCCCGCCGGCCCCCGCAGCCCCGCCATCCACAACCCCCCGCCCACCGCCGCCCCCCGCCGCCCAGCCCCCGACGTCCCCGCCCCAGGCCCGCCGCCCCCGCTACCCCTACGACACCGCGAAAGAGAGAGAGAGAGAGAGAGATGGGGGATTACCTTCGGGAGAGAGAGAGGAGAGAACGTCGACGCCGATCACCGAAGCCGCGGAAGAGAGAGAGAGAGGAGAGAGAGTGAATTTGGGGGGAATATAAAAAGTTCCCCCCGTTGTTTCAATTTAAGTCTGGAACGTATATTTAGCGACGGACTGGTAACGGATTTTTATCCGTCGCCCGTTAGTCGCTCTTTTTGATGCTTGCCGACGGAATATCCGTCGCTACGTAGTCGAAGAATTATCCCGCCAATTCTCCCCACAATTTCCGCCAAATAATCGACTGCATAGCGACGGCTAAATATACGTCGCTATATCTTCGACGCCCTAGCGACGGATGAGCGACCTTTTCTCTCCCTAAAAATAAAATAAAAAATGTAACGGCTTGTCGTCGGTACTCCGTTGGCTAATTGCCACAAAGCCGTCGCTAACGCCGACGGACAATATCTGTCGCTAATTTACTGTATTTTGGTAGTGTGACAGTCCTAGACATATTGAGGACTGCCAGAAGTTGAGGCAGTCCTGAAAGGGACTTGCTGTACAACATGTCCCTTTCAGGACTGCCATAATTTTTGGCAGTCTTAAAGTCGAAATTTTTGAATAAAAAAATATATTAGGGTTTATTTCAATCTTGATAATAGAGTGAAATATGTATTTTAGGGTTTATTTCTATGTATTCTTTGTGAGAAAAGAAATATTTAAGCTTTATTTTCATGCATTTTAGGGTTTATTTAATTTTTTGGATGCCATCGAAATTGGGAATGAGAAGGAAACTAGGGTTTTGATGGAGATGGTGATGATGGAAATGGTAGAAAAGAAGAAGAAGATGATGGGAAGAAAACTAGGATTTTGATGGAGATGTGAGAATGGAAATGGTGAAGAAGAAGAAGAAGATGGATAGAAGAAGAAGAAGAAGAAGGGTTTTGGAAGAGAGAGAGAGAGCGAAATTTAGAAATGAGAGTGAAATTTGGGCTTTGGGGGGGGGGGAAGGGAGGGGGGTGTGGGGTTTGGACAGTCCCATGAATAGAAAATTTGGATAGCCCCAGTAAATTCTTCTCAAACATTGGCTAGCCCCAATCCTGGCTAGCCCTGATCAACTTATCATGTGCCCTTATAAATAGCCTTTAGGAAGTGCTCACAGCTCACAAGTCACAACTAGGTACGTAAGCGGATCAGATTCAGATTGTATCATTTCCACTTCCAACTTTAGATATTTGTGTTCGTGACTAGAAATATCATTTCCACTTCCAACTTTAGATATAGATCCGCTTATGCACCTCCACCTCCATCTGCAATTATATATCAATTATATATTTTTTTTACAGTATCCGAATAACAATTGAATTTTTTTTTTTGCATACTATTACTATATTGTATATCTTTTGAACACACTGTCTCCAAACTTCCACCATAAGTGAAAGCACAGACATAGAAGGTTGTCGTGCTGGCAATCAAGTTCGAAGACGATCTTATCAGGCTTCTTCGAATAGGCTTAAAATTGACAGTCCGACCTGGCACTGTTATAAAACTTGACCAACAAAAAACTCAAGTCACCTCCGCCAAATCCAACTCTTTGCATCTCAACTTACAACATATATATATATATATATATATATATATATATATATATATATATATATATATATATATATATATATATATATATATATATATATATATATGCTTGTGTCAGTGTGTGTGTGAGCCGGATCAAGAGCCCTGCGGGGCGTCCGCCCTGGTCTCGAGGGCGAGGGAGAGATAGGGGAGGGTCACGCTCGATCCAACAGTCGATGCTTCCGTGGGACTCCTCGGATTCTTGATCCGGATCATATATATATATATATATATATATATATATATATATATATATATTTTATTATATATATATATATATATATATATATATATATATATATATATATATATATATATATATATATATATATATATATATATATATACGCTCGATCCAACAATCGATGCTTCCGTGGGACTCCTCGGATTCTTGATTCGGATCATATATATATATATATATATATATATATATATATATATATATATATATATATATATATATATATATATATATATATATATATATATGCACACACGGAGCGTTCGCCATAATTACCTTCTTTCAAAAAAAAATATACTAATATAAAGGGACTTCAAAACGATTTCAAATTAAGCCATCTAAGCCGTGTATATCATCAACCATTGTATATATATAGTGGTTAAGAGAGATGCATGTGACCAGAGTGGTGATCGATTCCCGGTGGGAGCATTCGCCATAATTACCTTCTTTAAAAAAAAATATTAATATAAAGGGGCTTCAAAATGGTCCCAAATTAAGCCATCTAAGCCGTTTATATCATCAACCATTAAATTTTTTAAAAATAGTAAATAAAAGTTCACTATTAACTACCTTTCTTATATTCTCTGGATAACCACCCTCTCTCCGCACGTAAAAAATTAAAAAAACACCTCATACTATAATATATTTAAAATTAAGATTATGTTTAAAGCATACTATAATATATTTAAAATTAAAATTAAGGTATTTAAAAAAACACCTCATACTATAACATTATCTAATTAAATACATATCCAGAAGTTTAAAAAAATAATCATAACAAATAATATAAAATATATTAAAATATTATTTAAAATATTATATATAATTTAAATTTTTATATATAATTTAAATTTTTATATACTTTATTAATAATATCATTATTTTTTTGATACGTGCAACACACGTGAACGTGACTAGTACTATTATAAAGGGGCTTCAAAATGGCTCGAGATTGAGCCGTCTAAGCCGTGTATATCATCAACTAAGATTTTAAAATTTACAACCTTTCTTATCTTCTGTATGGGTGACTGAACCCTATCTTCCCACGTAAAAAATTAAAAACCAACCGATACTAGAATATATTTAAAATTAAAATTATGTTTAAACTAACTACATAACATTATATAATTAAACACATATCCAGAATTAAAAATAATAATCATAACAAATCATATTCAAATATATTCAAATTATATTTAGAATATTATAATATAATTTAAATTTTTGTATACTTTATTAATACTATTATTAATTTTTTAATACGTGCAACACACGTGAACGTGACTAGTATAAATAAGAGGATTCAAAATGGCTCCAAATTTAGCCGTGAGTATATTATCAACCATTTTATTTAAAAAAATTATGGGATAATATAATTTTAAACTTTCTATTTTTCTTTCCCGTAACCGAATACCCTCCTTTTTATCCAAAAAAAATGTAAGATGATGATTTTAAACTTTCTCTTATTTTCTTTCGTATTATCCAATATCCTCTTTTTTTGTCCACATATATTCATAACAAATTATAATTAAAATTTATTTATTTTTACAAATCTTAATTAAAATATAAACATATATATATATATATATATATATATATATATATATATATATATATATATATATATATATAACAAATTTTAATTTTAATTTAAATATTTGAATTATCTTTTGATAAGATTAGAAAGAAAGAAAAATAATTTTACATACAATGCACATGGTTTTACTAGTATATATATAGTGTTTCTATGTTGTAAGTTGAGATGCAAATGGAGTTGGATTTAGCAAAGGTGTAAGTAGTTACGTAAGTTTTGTTGGCCAAGTTTTATAACAGTGTCAGGCCCGACAATCAAGTTCAAGCCTATTCTAAGCCTGATAAGATAGCCTTCGAACTTGATTGCCAGCACGACAACCCTCTATGTCTGCTCATCAACATCCCACTAGGAGCGATGATGAATGAAATTAAGTGCAACACCTGCACACAATCACAATATCCACGTACAAAAATTCACAACAGATTTATCCACGTACAAAAATTCACAACTGAAATTCACGACACAAACGATATTTACGTAAAAAATTACGAAAAAAATACAAGACGATCGAAGTCCAACTCCAATACCGAAAAGCCACACTAATGAATAATGGATAGTCTCATTTATAGCTTTTCCCACCGATCCAAATCGAACCACGCCATAACTACTCAAATAATAATTGATTACAGTGGAAAAGAATATGGTTCACCGAAAGCGAGAATACAAGAAACAAATCGATGTGAAACTCCTCGAACGACCTCCTTCAAATCAAACCAAGAACTCTCTCAAATCCTTCTCCTTCTTCAAAAGTTGAATCTTTGAAAAATATATCCTTAGAATGTTAGTCCCGGGGCTTGATCAAATATGGTAGACTCGATGTCGAGATCAGAGGTTCAACAAACGTCCACCTTCTGATTATTCTCGAGATCCAAGAGGAACTCTATAATATGAATCTGATTACAAAAGCAATAATAATCAGAAAGTAAATCTCACGTTCTTCCTTGCAATCGCAGTTGCAGACGGACAGAACTGAGTTACAACTCAGATGAAGGAGAAGAAAGAAGAAAGAAAAAAGAAAATGTTCTTGCTGGGGTGATAAAGATCACCGTTGCTCAAAGCAAGATTTGCCCCACCACGATCTGCTTCCAGGAACCAGCAAGTTCACGAAGAACTTCTGGAATGCTCGTAAGTCAAAATTTGAGACTTGAACGGGCTTCCTGGACTTTACAGACTCCCTTAAATCTCTTCTTGGTGCATCTTTCAAAGGAGGCCAAGGGGCTCTATTTATAGAGTGGAGTTGAGACTTCACCTCTTCTCCTATCCGATGTGGGACTAAAATACTAATACTAAAAAATAGAGTTTAATATTTTAGATTATCCCACAATCAGCATAGAAGTGTACCAGTCCATGCCTACCCCTCGAACACTCCCGTGCATGTACGAGACATCCTGGAGTCCGTGTCCGAGTCCGAGTCCGCACAACAAAAATCAACTTGCATCCTTGTTGGATTTAATCCTTTTTTCTTCTAAGAAAATACTCCCACATGGCACAAACTTGTGTCCCACTACACCTCATGTGCACATCTCAACACAAGCAATGCATTTTATTGAGATACTCACCATTTGGTGTAGCCGATGTAGGACTATCTTTTCTAGTCCAAAGGCAAAAACACCAACAATTCCCCAATATATGGGTTAAGCGTTCCCCACAGTGACTGTCCATCATGCATTAGGAGAGATGTCACTACGACTTGAATCTTCCCGCATAGGTTAAATAACAGCATGATACAAGAATGGACTAAGCCTTGAATTCTGCATCATAACTGTAATTCTTTCTACTCACATAATGACATCAACTATGCTTCTGGCTGCACATTGAAGGCCTTGTGCCAGCCTGGTTTCAGTGTATAATTTTTGGGCGTCTACAAGTTTATCCTCAAGAGACGGCCTGATATCTCTGTCCATACACTGTAGGTGAGTTCTTTATAAAGAGTCATGGCATGAAGCATTGCGCTTCTTTGCGGTACTACGCCGCTATGACATGGCTTAAAGTTGAGGCTTTACCCCACCTGGGTACCTCATCGTAGTGTCATACTACTGTAGCATGAGGTCACAAGCCTCTTTATAGTGCCAAACTACCCAGCATGAAGCCTTGCACTTCCGTGTGGTGTTACGTCGCTATGACATGGCTTGCGAAGCCGAGGCTTTACCCTTCCTGGCACCTCTTCGTGGTGTCATGCCACTGTAATATGAGGACATCGTCCTCTTTGTAGTGCTGTCTACCTCTCTTTATTACGATTATCATACAGCATTAGGCTACCTGCCTATTTGCGGTGCTACTCCGCTGTGACTTGGCTTGCAAAGCCGAGGCATTAGCTCTACCTGGGAACCTCATGGTGAAGTTACCTCACTGTAGCATGGAGTCACACTCCTTGTAGTGCTGCACTACCGTGCTTCCTATAAAGCACCCCAGGCATTCATTCTGCCTGAGAACTCATTAAGGCATTTAAGCCAACCTTCCCACAGGATCCGTTTTTCGCATAAAACAACAGTAGACAACAGTGGTTGTAGGTCTGTAACCTCTCCATGTCACAGAGGACAGGTACCCAACGTTCCTGATATTCTTCTGGTTAATAGTCCTCCCTTGAACCAAAAGCTAGATGCCTAGTAGATTTCTCTTTGAACTAATAGCATAAAACTTTATGGTAGGATTGTAATAACACAATATCAGAATGCCTTTGTGAAACCCATAAATTTTAGTTTTTATTTAAATAATTTATTTACTAAATTATTATTATAATTATTATTAATTGATAATTTATGAAAATTATTTTTTTAGGAAAATTATTATATCCTGGAATTTTGAATGTTGGTCCTGACCCGTCCCGAAACCACATATATAAATATTATTTTAAATAATTATAATAAAAATATTATAAGTTATATATATATATATATATATATATATATATATATTTATTATATCCTGGAGTTATAAGTTATATTTTATATAACTTATAATTTTATAAGTTATATAAAATTATAAGTTATATATATATATATATATATATATATATATATATATATATATATATATATATATATATATATATATATATATATATATATATATATATATATATATATATATATATCATAAATCTTTCATAAAGGAATGAATTCCTTTCCAGAACTTTTCACTTCTTAAACTTTCTTAATTAACTCTAACTCTCATTTATTTCACACACCAGCGGAGGACAAGATTTTGCTTTCCTTCCCCGACCTCTCGGCCGACCCCCTTCGGCTCCCAAACGTTTGGCCGCCCCTTCACTTCCGTAACCCCCAAATTCCCCTATATATTCACCCGTCTTCCCTTCCTTCACCATCTCCACTCTTATTTCTCCTCTAACCCGTGCCCTAGCCTCAACTTCTGGCAACCCGACAAGAGCCCCGCCTCCAGAGGCCTTCCGCCGCCGTAACCGGCGCGACCCTCCCCGAGCGGCGACCCTTCCGCCCGAACGGCTACCTTGCCGCCGCCCTCCAGCGCCGACCTAGGCCGATCCCGAGTGGATCCCGCCGCCGCCGCCTCCTCTGTCCGGCAACCCCGCGGCCGATCCGCGACCCCCGCTCGGCGACCTCCTTCGTCGGCGACCCCCGCGCCCGTGGCTGACCTCCTGTGGTCCCCGATCCGGCTGCCCCGTGCTCGATCTGTTGTCCGCGGTTTTTTTTTCGTGGCCGATCCCGCTGTCCAGTTTCCATTCCCGAGATTATCCCGCGGCTCCCCGACCAACGGATATTAGGTAAATTCCGATAATCTCAGTAGTTCGTCCCTCCCGAGTCGATGATGATTTTGGTTTCCCGATCCCGTTGCGGGATTCGGTTTAGACTTTCGATTTCGAAAATTTTCAAAGTCCTCTTTGGTTGTAAGTTTCGTTTTGGAGAAATTAAGTTCTGTTGGTTTTTGATCTTTCGTTAGTTTCGAAATTTCCGAACTATTATGTTTCTGTGGTTTTTTGTTTCCCGTGGCTTCTCGGAAATTCCGAGTTATGTTTCGAAAATATTCTGTAGACTGCTTCTGTGATATTTTTGGGTTTCTGAGTAACTTCGGTTTTTCGAATACTGGAAACGTGATGTGGATGTATATTTTCGGGTTCGATATTATTTTCAGGTTTTAATATTATTGGTGGAAATGAATTCATGAGTTTTTCCCTGGTTGGGATATTATTGGTGTGTTGTTGGCACAAATTCCCAGTATTGGGTTATCCCAAATACAGAGGGAATGCTGCCCAAATTTTCAGAAAAATATTTTTAAAGGGGTTTTTCTATAAAATTCCTAATTTTCTAAATTGGCTTTTTGTTGATTGAATTCCGATTACTCGACCTTATTGGTCAATGGGCCCTTAGCGAAATGCAAACAAAATCGGCATTGTTCCGGACGTTGAGGCATTAGCTATTTGCAAACATGACCTTTGGACCAAGTCTGAGACCCTACTTTCATATTATATTTAATAATAATTTATTATTTAGAACTAGTTACTGGCCAAATCATATTTTGGTGCAGGGCTTCGGCCTGCTGAATGGATCGCTTCCCGACGTTCAGGGTTCACCAGTATATATTTATTTTATTCCATTAATTTATGTAAATAATTGTAAGGGCATAAGCCCAGCTCTTTATTCTTTTTTGTAGCTCTGTAATAGTGTAGAGTAGTTTTTCTGGTTTTGTTGGTTTGTCGATAAACGCGTAAAATATCAAAAATACATTATTTTGGATATAGAAAATTAATATCATTTTCTCACATTAAATAACTAGGAAAAATTACAAATTTGTTATTTAAACAAATTCACGTTTTTCTCATTTAAAGAAAAATATTAGTTATATATATAATATTACAAAATACTAAGTTTTGCCAAATAATCAGAAAATGCGATTTTTCAATAAATGTTAAATTGATTTTTCTTCGTAAATTAATAACTAGTAAATCACATCGATAAACGTGTTCTCGTAGAATTTGTAAATAACATAAAACTGGATTAGGACCAATTCTAGAGATTGTAACTAGCACACCTAGATATGGTTTGACTTTGGTGCTAAGTCAGGATTTTTTAACTGTAGGATTTCGAGGACATATCTGATCTCCATCCCGGTATCAACATCCCTTTTCCAGTCAAAAAGCAAGGCAAGTACGGTTATGCTTATTTGGCAATTTATTTAGTAATTGTTATCTTGCATGCTTAAACCACTTTGCTACACAAAATTCTCTCCTAGAGTTCAAATATTGATTGTGGAACTCTCTTCTAGAGTTCAAATATTGATTGTTATTGATTGTGGGGATATTGGGGGAGTAGTGTAGCGTCTATGACCAATACCCCTCATATTGCATATTGATTGTGCGAGCTTACCCCTCTTACACACGGTGATAAGCCGTATCGTATCACTAGGATACTATTGTACAACCCAAGCCGGGCATAGTCGTTATCTATTCAAATCACATTATTTTTAATTGTTGAAAAATTGCTGGAAAATATTGTTCAAGTATTTCAAATTGTTTAAAATTATAAATTTCCATTATTATTTGAATTGTTAGATATTCATAATTGTACTTTCTCCCTCCTGACTGGAGACCCAACATTTTTAGGAAGCATTGATGATCCTGAGCTGTATTCTGTGGTGTTACCCGAGTCCCAATTGGAAGACGATGATCTCGAGGCTGATGAGTCGGCTGCTTAAATGTTACTTCTTCTTTTCTAGTTTAGGGAAAGTTATATTGAAGATAGTTAATTTAGTTTTGATTATCAATTGTATCTTTCTTGTATTGAACAAAATTTTTATAAATATTCGAATTATTAAAGTTGTGTGACAAATTTAGATTCTGTTGTTGTGATTACCTGCATTTGGATACAGCTTACTACCCGCCGTCTCACAACGGTACATGCTGGACATGATCCGATTCGACCCAACAATTTGGGATCGGATCGTGACATGTTTTTAGTGGTGGCCCATGTAGGTCTCATCAACAACTTAGGAGAACATACTTAGAAACAATTAGAACACTAGAACATCAATTTGTCATGACATAGGACAGAAATATATATTATAAGTAAATATTTTTGTTTGCTATAGACTGGTAGGCTACCTTGCTTGTGTTTGTAACCAAAACCTTCCAGAGTACGGCCAAAGAAAAGACCACTCGTTCCGGCCCTGCTGGCGATGAGGTCCACCATCGGTCATACTTGGACCCATACCCATCACTGAGACCTGTAACTGTCCTATAACTATCTCAGGACACAACTTCTTAGCACCCTTACTGGTGATGCCTTACCTAACTATGATGTAGTCCTAGGAATGGACTGGTTAAGTAATCAGCATGCGCTGATAGATTGTCACAGAGGATGTGTAGTCTTCTGCCCACCTGGAGAACCGGAGTTTGAAATCTCTCGAGCTCCGGAAGATATGGAGGGTATTACTTACTCCTCTATCACCGAAAAACCTGGACCTCCTCACCCTATCATAGCAGAATTCGTGGATGTCTTCCCTAATAGTCTTCCAGGATTACCCCCAGATCGAGATGTAGAATTCACCATCGACCTAGTTTCTGGCTCTGCCCCTATTTCTCGGGGATGCTACAGAGTCAACCCTAAGGAGGCCAAAGAAATGAAGGACCAGATCAATGAGCTGAAGGTCCTTGGATTTATCAGAGACGGAGCTTCACCTGGGGAGCACCTGTCTTATTCGTACCCAAGAAGGATGGGACTGTGCGGATGTGCATCGATTACCGGGTGCTGAACAACATCACCATCAAGAACAAGTACCCTTTTGTCCCGAATCGATGACCTGTTTGATCAACTCAGTGGAGCTAAGGTGTTCTCGAAGATAGACCTTCGATCTGGCTACCATCAGATCAAGGTCAGAAAGGAGGATATTCCAAAAACGGTATTCAACACCAAATTTGGTCAGTATGAATTTTTGGTCATGCCGTTTGGATTGACGAATTCCCCTGCGGTATTCATGAACCTTATGAACAAGGTCTTTCATGAATATCTGGATCAGTTTGTTGTTGTCTTCATCGATGATATTCTGATCTACTCGAAGACTGAAGAAGAGCATGAAGAGCACATGAGGAAAGTTCTGGGAACCTTGAGGAAGGAGAAGCTCTACGGTAAGCTATCTAAATGTGAATTCTTCTTAGACAAGGTGGATTTTCTGGGCCATGTTGTCACAGGAGAAGGAATTTCGGTGGATCCAAAGTAGATAGCTGCCATTGAGAAGTGGAGTACACCAAGTTCGGTTGCTGAAATCAGAAGTTTCTCGGGCTTAGCTGGCTACTACCAAAAATTTGTGAAGGACTTTGCCAGGATTGCTGAGCCGATGACGAAGCTCACAAGGAAGAATAAAGAATTTGTGTGGACTAAAGCTTGCCAGGAAGCATTTGAGGAACTGAAGAAGAGACTTACAACGGCACCGATACTTGCGCTACCCGCAGGTACCGACGGTTTCTCAATCTACAGTGATGCTTCTGGTAAAGGATTGGGTTGTGTTCTTCAACAACACGAGAAAGTAATTACTTACGCATCTAGGCAATTACGGACTCATGAGAAGAACTATCCCATGCATGATTTGGAGCTTGCAGCAGTTATTTTTTTTGCACTAAAACTGTGGAAGCATTACCTCTATGGAGAGGGAGTGGAAATATTTACAGACCACAAAAGTCTTAAATATGTTTTCACTCAGAAGGAGCTGAACATGCGACAGAGGAGATGGCTGGAGCTGATGAAATATTTCGACATAGATTTGCAGTACCATCCAGGTAAGGCTAATGTGGTTGCAGATGCACTTAGTCGGTACCCGATGGCGATGTTTTTGACCAAGGAGTGGCATTTACTGGAGGACATAGAGAAGCTTGGACTGAAGATTATACTGCCTGAAGAGGAAATGAAGAAGCTGGGAAGAGAAGCTATTATACCAGGAGTTGAATCATCAATGATGCAATTGCAAAGCGCGTTCAAGTCTGATGGACAAAGTCAAGGAGATACAATTTCAAGACGAGACGCTTTGCAAACTCAGAGATCAAGTGCTGGCAGAAACACTTGAAGGATTCTCAATCGCTAGCGACGGAGCATTGAGGCATGGTACGAGGCTTTACGTACCAACTGGCGAACTGAGGAATGAGCTGATGCAAGAAGCGCACCAGTCGCAGTATTCCATACATCCAGGAGCTAATAAAATGTATCGAGATATGCGTACAGTAGTGTGGTGGTACGGAATAAAGAAGGACGTATCCAGATTTGTGGCTAGATGCTTGATTTGTCAACAAGTGAAAGCCAGCAGACAGAGACCAGCAGGATTGTTGCAGCCGCTGGACATCCCGAAGTGGAAATGGGAACACATAACAATGGACTTTGTGTCAGGGCTTCCTCGATCCCAAGGAGGGAAGGATGCCATTTGGGTTATTGTGGACCGGCTGACAAAGTCAGCTCACTTTATCCCCTTCAAGGTTGGTCTATCCACCGAGAAGTTGGCAGCACTATACATGTATCATATCTACCGGATTCATGGAGTTCCGGTAAGTATCGTATCTGACAGAGATAGTAGATTTACCTCTCACTTTTGGAAGAGTTTGTATGACAGTTTGGGAACACAATTAAAGTTCAGCACCGCCTATCTTTCCCAGACTGACGGACAATCAGAGAGAACCATCCAGACGCTAGAGGACATGCTGAGATCTTGCGTCTTGGAATTTAGAGGGTCTTGGGAAGACCACTTGCACTTGGTAGAGTTTTCCTACAACAACAGCTACCAAGCCAGCATCGGTATGACACCATTCGAGGCACTTTATGGACATCGTTGCCGCACTCCACTTGCTTGGGACGACGTAGAAGAAAGAGTACTGCTTGGACCTGAAATGGTGACCGATGCAGCAGAAAAGGTAAAGGTGATTAGAGACAAGCTCAGGATTACTCAGGACAGACAGAAGCATTGGGCTGATAGCAGTCATCGACCATTGGAGTTCGAAGAAGGAGACAGTGTGTTTGTGAAGATCTCCTCCACTAGAGGAACTATCAGATTTGGCAGAGCAGGAAAGCTGAGCCCCAGGTACATCGGCCCATTCGAAGTTTTGAGCCGAATTGGAGAAGTAGCGTACCGATTAGCTCTACCAGCTAATCTTGAAGGCGTGCACAACGTCTTCCATGTTTCACAGCTCAGACGCTACATCCCGGATCCGAGCCACATCTTGGACCATTCAGAGCTGGAGATTGGACCCAGCCTTACAGTGCCAGAGAAGCCAGTGGCGATTTTAGACAGAGACGAGAAGAGAACCAGGAACTCTGTGCCGTCTCAAAAACTTCTATTTCTTGCAAGCATTATCTTTCGTTCTAATATTTTTGGCTAATGCTGCTAAGTTAGCCTTTCGAGCTTATTTCTTTATCGAGCTTGATCATGACAGTATTTTATTGGGTGCACCCACTAATATATTGTCTAATCAGAACCGGTGCATGATGGTCTGATCAACCACGTGTACTTTGGTTCGCTTATATATATTCTTGTTCAACGTGGATGGTGACATAGTTAAAACTTGTCCCTAAATGTCTCATCCACGACTGCCTTGGCAATTCTTATTGTTGGACCTAAGTTACGGGCGAAGTACCCGTACCTGTTGGATTTGAGTTTATCCTACCCCATCCTTTAATTTCGAGGACAAAATTTTCTAAGGAGGAAAGGTTGTGAAACCCGTAAATTTTAGTTTTTATTTAAATAATTTATTTACTAAATTATTATTATAATCATTATTAATTGTTAAATTAGGAAAATTGTTTTTTTAGGAAAATTATTATATCCTGGAATTTTGAATGTTGGTCCTGACCAGTCCCGAAACCACATATATAAATATTATTTTAAATAATTATAATGGATTTTATTTTGGCTTGACCCGAACCCGTTCCCGAGTCCCGAACCCAATTCAGATCCATTTCCGAAACCGATCTCGATTTCGTATAAAATTATAAGTTATATATATATATATATATATATATATATATATATATATATATATATATATATATCATAAATCTTTCATAAAGGAATGAATTCCTTTCCAGAACTTTTCATTTCTTAAACTTTCTTAATTAACTCGAACTCTCATTCATTTTACACACCAGCGGAGGAAAAGCTTTTGCTTTCCTTCTCCGACCTCTCGGCCGACCCCCTTCGGCTCCCAAACGTTTGGCCGCCCCTTCACTTCCGTAACCCCCAAATTCCCCTATATATTTACCCGTCTTCCCTTTCTTCACCATCTCCACTCTCATTTCTCCTCTAACCCGTGCCCTAGCCTCAACTTTCGGCAACTCGACAAGAGCCCCGCCTCCAGAGGCCTTCCGCCACCGCAGCCGGTGCACCCCACCCCGAGTGGCGACCCTTCCGCCCGAACGCCTACCTTGCCGCCGCCCTCCAGCGCCGACCTAGGCCGATCCCGAGTGGATCCCGCCGCCGCCGTCTCCTCTGTCCGGCGACCCCGCGGCCGATCCGCGACCCCCGCTCGGCGACCTCCTTCGCCGGCGACCCCCGCGCCCGTGGCCGACCTCCTGTGGTCCCCGATCCGGCTGCCCCGTGCTCGATCTGTTGTCCGTGGTTTTTTTCGTGGCCGATCCCGCTGTCCAGTTTCCATTCCCGAGATTATCCCGCGGCTCCCCGACCAACGGATATTGGGTAAATTCTGATAATCTTAGTAGTTCGTCCCTCCCGAGTCGATGATGATTTTGGTTTCCCGATCCCGTTGCGGGATTCGGTTTAGACTTTCGATTTCGGAAATTTCCGAAGTCCTCTTTGGTTGTAAGTTTCATTTTGGAGAAATTAAGTTCTGTTGGTTTTGATCTTCCGTTAGTTTCAGAATTTCCAAACTATTATGTTTCTGTGGTTTTTTGTTTCCTGTGGCTTCTCGAAAATTTCGAGTTATGTTTCGAAAATATTCTGTAGACTGCTTCTGTGATATTTTCGGGTTTTTGAGTAACTTCGGTTTTCCGAATACTGGAAACGTGATGTGGATATATATTTTCGGGTTCGATATTATTTTCGGGTTTTAATATTATTGGTGGAAATGAATTCATGAGTTTTTCCCTGGTTGGGATATTATTGGTGTGTTGTTGGCACAAATTCCCAGTATTGGGTTGTCCCAAATACAGAGGGAATGCTGCCCAAATTTTCAGAAAAATATTTTTAAAGGGGTTTTTCTATAAAATTCCTAATTTTCTAAATTGGCTTTTTGTTGATTGAATTTCGATTACTCGACCTTATTGGTCAATAGGCCCTTTGCGAAATGCAAACGAAACCGGCATTGTTCCGGACGTTGAGGCATTAGCTATTTACAAACATGACCTTTGGACCAAGTCCGAGACCCTATTTTCATATTATATTTAATAATAATTTATTATTTAGAACTAGTTACTGGCCAAATCATATTTTGGTGCAGGGCCTCGGCCTGCTGAATGGATCGCTTTTCGACGTTCAGGGTTCACCAGTATATATTTATTTTATTCCATTAATTTATGTAAATAATTGTAAGGGCATAAGCCCAGCTCTTTATTCTTTTTTGTAGCTCTGTAATAGTGTAGAGTAGTTTTTCTGGTTTTGTTGGTTTGTCGATAAACGCGTAAAATATCAAAAAGACATTATTTTGGATATAGAAAATTAATATCATTTTCTCACATTAAATAACTAGGAAAAATTACAAATTTTTTATTTAAACAAATTCACGTTTTTCTCATTTAAAGAAAAATATTTGTTTTATATATATAATATTACAAAATACTAAGTTTTGCCAAATAATCAGAAAATGCAATTTTTCAATAAATGTTAAATTGATTTTTCTTCGTAAATTAATAACTAGTAAATCACATCGATAAACGTATTCTGGTAGAATTTGTAAATAACATAAAACTGGATTAGGACCAATTCTAGAGATTGTAACTAGCACACCTAGATATGGTTTGACTTTGGTGCTAAGTCAGGATTTCTCAACTTTAGGATTTCGAGGACATATCTGATCTCCATCCCGGTATCAACATCCCTTTTCCAGTCAAAAACCAAGGCAAGTACGGTTATGTTTATTTGGCAATTTATTTAGTAATTGTTTTCTTGCATGCTTAAACCACATTGCTACACAGAACTCTCTCCTAGAGTTCAAATATTGATTATGGAACTCTCTCCTAGAGTTCAAATATTGATTGTTATTGATTGTGGGAATATTGGGGGAGTAGTTTAGCGTCTATGACCAATACCCCTCATATTGCATAATGATTGTGCGAGCTTACCCCTCGTACACACGGGGATAAACCGTATCGTATCACTAGGATACTATTGTACAACCCAAGCCGGTCATAGTCGTTACCTATTCAAATCACATTGTTTTCAATTGTTGAAAAATTGCTGGAAAATATTGTTCAAGTATTTCAAATTGTTTAAAATTGCAAATTTCCATTATTATTTGAATTGTTAGATATTCATAATTGTACTTCCTCCCTCCTGACTGGAGACCCAACATTTTTAGGAAGCATTGATGATCCTGAGCTGTATCCTGTGGTGTTACCCGAGTCCCAATTGGAAGACGATGATCTCGAGGCTGATGAGTCGGCTGCTTAAATGTTACTTCTTCTTTTCTAGTTTAGGAAAAGTTGTGTTGAAGATTATTAATTTAGTTTTGATTATCAATTGTATCTTTCTTGTATTGCACAAAATTTTTATAAATATTCGAATTATTAAAGTTGTGACAAATTTAGATTCTGTTGTTGTGATTACCTGCATTTGGATACAGCTTACTGCCGCCGTCTCACAACGGTGCAGGCTGGACATGATCCGATTCGACCCAACAATTTGGGATCGGGTCGTGACAGCCTTCAAGCCCATTTTACAAGCTGTGTCATCGACAAGCTGGCACTTGAGGCCCTTAGTGAACGGATCCGTCAGGTTTTCCTGACTCCGAACATCAATCACTGCAATGACACCTCTCTTGATGAGATCGTTCACTGCCCTGTGCTTCAACCGCACAGTTCTCTTATTCCCGTTGAAGAGATCATTCGATGCCACAGCTGCAGTCGCCTGGTTGTCGCAGTATATCGAAATTGCCGATATCTGCGCCCCAACCATTGGAAGATCATACATGAGCTCCCGAAGCCACTCTGCTTCATCTGCTGCGGTATCAAGTGCAAAGAACTCAGATTCCATAGATGATCGCGAGAGCATAGTCTGCTTCTTCGACTTCCACGATATAGCAGCTCCACCCATAGTGAATATGAATCCACCTGTGGACCTCTCGCTCTCTAATTCTGAGCACCAACTGGCATCACTGAAGCCTTCCACTACCGGCGGATCTCCTCTGTAGTGCAGTGCATATGTCTGAGTCTTCTTGAGATATCTCATAACTCGTTTCACAGCTTTACAGTGCTCAACGCCTGGATTGCTAGTGAATCGACTCAGCATTCCCACAGCGAAAGCTATGTCAAGCCTAGTGGCAGTAGTAGCGTATATCAAACTCCCGATGATGCTAGCATACTTTAACTGTCTGACGCTTTCCTTCGAGTTTGGCTTCAGCTTCTGATCACCCCGGTACGGCGTATCAATTAAAGGAAGATCATGATACCCGTATCGAGTGAGAATCTTCTCAATGTAATGAGATTGTGACAGCGCTAATCCAGTGTCTGTCCGGATGATCTTGAGTTCCAAGATAACATCAGCATCCCCCAAGTCCTTCATACTGAACTTCGTCGAGAGGAACTTCTTTGTCTCCGTGACACAGCTTATATCCGTACCTAGGATTAGCATGTCGTCCACGTATAGACAAACGATGACTCCTCTTCCATCAGCAAACTTCGTATAGACGCACTTGTCTGTTTCATTGACCCTGTAGCCATTTGATCTTATGACTTTGTCAAGCTTCTCATGCCACATTTTGGGAGCTTGCTTTAAACCGTACAGAGATTTTACCAACTTGCAGACTTTGTCTTCAAGACCTTTGACGACAAACCCTTCTGGTTGTTGTATGTAGATCTCTTCGGTCAGCTCGCCATTCAGGAATGCCGTTTTCATATCCATCTGATGTATCACCATCTTATGTATCGCTGCGAGAGCAATCAACATTCTGATGGTGGTCATCCGGGCTACTGGAGCATACGTGTCAAAGTAGTTGATCCCCTGCTTCTGAGATAACCCCTTTACCACTAGCCTGGCCTTGAACTTGTCAATGGTTCCATCAGCTTTTATCTTCTTCTTGAAGATCCACTTGCATCCGATAGGTTTTGCTCCTTCAGGTAGATCAACCAACACCCAAGTGTTATTGAAGGTGATTGATTCAATTTTATTGTCTATCGTCTCCTTCCAGAAAACATCATCTCTGGTCTTCATCGCCTCATCATAGGTAAGCGGATCTGCTTCTACTTGATAGGTGACGAAGTCATCTTTGAAGTTCTTCGGCCTCCTCGCTCGCTTCCACGACGGCTCAACGAGTTCTGGTTCAATCGTTGTCTCCTCAGTAGCAACTTCGTCTTGGACAACTGGCTCATTGAAGATCTCAGTCACCTTTGCACCTTCATCATTCTCCGAAATGTCCGTTAGAACAATGTTCTTGTGCCTTATAAACTTGTCTTCAAAATATTCAGCATCGCGAGATTCGATGATATGATTTGACTCAATATCAAGAAATCTCCGAGCATCACTCTTCTCGGCATACCCCATGAAGATCGTCTTCGTAGTCCTTGTCTCCAGCTTCTGAATCTTCAGATCTGGGAGCTTCACATAGGCCAGACACCCCCACACTCGAATGGCATTCAAGTTAGGCCTGACTTTGAACCAGAGTTCATGAGGAGTTACGTCCAAAGTTGCATACGTCACTCTATTTAGAATAAAAATGGCCGTCAATGTAGCTTTTCCCCAGTAGCATTTAGGAAGACCCGCAGTTAGCAGCATTGAGTTCATCATTTCTGTCAACGTCCTGTTCTTCCTCTCCACTACTCTGTTAGATTGAAAAGAATACGGAGCAGTAGTCTCGTTTATGATTCAATATTCTTTGTAGAACAATGTGAATTCATGAGACCGATACTCTCTGTCTCGATCACTTCTTAGCCTCTTGAATTGTTGTCCAGTTTGCCGTTCAGCCTCGACCCTGAACTCCTTGAACTTCTCGAACGCTTCGTCTTTAGACTTGAGAAAGTAGACGAACGCGTACTTTGAGAAGTCATCGATGAAGGTTATGAAATACTTCATCCCGGCTTTTGTAGAGAATTGCTTGAAGTCACAGATATCGGAGTGCACCAACTCCAGAAGATCTGTGCTTCGATTGACCCGATGAAAGGGTTTTCTTGTGATCTTTGTCTGAGCACATACTTCACACTTCTCTACCTTACCCCCACATTTAGAGATAAGTCCTAGACTGGACATTTTGTTAATTCTTTTACAGTGAACATGTCCTAGCTTGTTATGCCACAACTCAAGAGAATAATCAGAACGAGTGATTGCATTGATTACATTTGACTGGTTTACAAGCTGAATTTTGAACATCCCTTTAGTTTGAAAAGCTTTTTTGAAGTATGTTCCCTTCTTGGACATCACCATCTGGCCAGCATTGATGTCCATCCTCAAGCCTGCGTTGCTAAGCAGGCTTCCAGAGATCAGGTTCTTTGCAATCACCGGAACGTGCTTCACACCTTGAAGCGTCAGAGTGTTTTCGGATGTGAGTTTCAGCTCCACAGTTTCGACCCCCAGAACTTCAGCTTGGGGTTGGTTCGCCATGATAACTTTCTCAGAAGTTGGCTGGTATGTGACGAACCATTTCTTGCCAGAGCAGACATGGCAGGTCGTACCAGTGTCTATCCACCAGTCAGAGTCAGCCCCCACAGCTGTGACCTGAGCAATCATAGCAACAATGTTAGAAACCATAGAAACCTTGCTAGGCTCACCTTGTTCAGCTTGTTTGGGCTTGGATTTGCATTCACTCTTATAGCGGCCCTTCTTGCCACAGTTGAAGCAAGTCACGTGGGACTTGGACTTCTGTTGCTTGAACGAATGACCCTTCACTTTCAGATTAGTGGAGTCCTTCTTCTTGTGATGAGAAGCCCCCTGCTTTTCCTTGAACTCTCTTGTCTGTACCAAGTTGGCCTTAGCTAGTTGGTTGGACAGAGAGTCCATCTTCTGTTGAGATCGTATTTCGTCCTCAACGTGGATCTCTTGTAGGAGATCTTCCAAGCTAATGTCCAGCTTCTTTCGATGCATTCTAGCATAGAAGTTGCTCCAACCAGCAGGAAGTTTCGAGACCATCCCTCCAACGATAAACTTGTCGACGAGGGGCATCTTCTCGTCATCTAACTTCTGGCGCAACTTCAAGAATTCCTTCACTTGAGGTAGCATCGCCATCTCGTCTTCGAAGAGCCACTTGTGGTACTTCTCGACGATGAAGATTTTGGACCTGTTCTCATCATCTTCATATAGCTTACCCAAAGAATCCCAGATCTCTTTGGCCTTCTCCTTCTTGGAATATGACTCTGCCAGAGATTCTTTTATAGAATTGAGAATCAGCAGTTTATATATGCTGTTTTCTCTCTTCCATTTGCTCTGCTTGACGAGTGCAACAGCAATAGCTTCGACAGTTCCTCCTTCTGGAATTGTCGGTTCATCCTCAATCAATACATGGTCTACGTCTACGAGTTGAAGATTAAGGGTGACCTTCCTCTTCCAGATTTGGAAATGTTCTCCGTCGAATTTCTCCAACTTGTTAAAGCTGGTATCGATGAGAGAAGCACGAGAGTTTTCCATCTACAAGGATCTTGCTTTGAGATTGTTAGTCCCGTGGCTTGATCAAAGATGATAGACTCGATGTCGAGATCAGAGGTTCAACAAACGTTCACCTTCTGATTATTCTCGAGATCCAAGAGGAACTCTATAATATGAATCTGATTACAAAAGCAACAATAATCAGAAAGTAAATATCACGTTCTTCCTTGCAATCGCAGTTGCAGACGGACAGAACTGAGTTACAACTCAGATGAAGGAGAAGAAAGACGAAAGAAGAAGAGCAAAGGTTCTTGCTGGGGTGATAAAGATCACCGTTGCTCAAAGTAAGATTCGCCCCACCACGATCTGCTTCCAGGAACCAGCAAGTTCACGAAGAAGTTCTGGAACGCTCGTAAGTCAAAATTTGAGACTTGAACGGGCTTCCTGGACTTTACAAACTTCCTTAAATCTCTTCTTGGTGCATCTTTCAAAGGAGGCCAAGGGGCTCTATTTATAGAGTGGAGTTGAGACTTCACCTCTTCTCCTATCCGATGTGGGACTAAAATACTAACACTCAAAAATAGAGTTTGATATTTTAGATTATCCCACAATCAACATAAAAGTGTGCCAGTCCACGCCTACCCCCCGAACACTCCCGTGCATGCACGAGACATCCTGGAGTCCGTGTCCGAGTCCGAGTCCGCACAACAAAAATCAACTTGCATCCTTGTTGGATTTAATCCTTTTTTCTTCTAGGAAAATACTCCCACATGGCACAAACTTGTGCCCCACTACACCTCATGTGCACACCTTAACACAAGCAATGCATTATATTGAGATACTCACCATTTGGTGTAGCCGATGTGGGACTATCTTTTCTAGTCCAAAGGCAAAAACACCAACATAGAATAATCTCAGCCGCCACACCTTAAGAAATTATATTAGGGTTAATTGATATACCTCATCCTCAGTAATCATGAACAAATCTCAATTGTTGGATACAATCACACGGTCTAGACTAGACCCGAATGCACTTAGCCGGCCCTGACACAAACAATATATTATCGGTCTCGCAGTATACTGGCAATGAACTACGGTGAAAACATTTAGTTGACAAATGTTTTGTGGAAAAAAATGAAGCATGAAGGAGAACACTGGGGATATATTGGAGTTATACTCCCAGTGTACTCCTACCCCAAATATAGCTGTATACCTCTGACTCGAAAGGAGCACTCCTTGTCGCCATGACTTTTCGAACTTCTCTGACATACGAATGACACTCATCACACTCTAGGATGTTTTCCACATAGAAAGAAAACCCTTATCTAACTCCAACATCATGAATGTGCACTTGCTAACAAAAAGAGATACAAAATGTAGCATGCTACATATGTTGTATACAGCTATTGCTGTAAAGGAAAAAAAATCAATTTCTAACTTTAATATTCTCCAAACGGCTACTTGCTCCTCTTTATGTCATTTTTTAATAGCCATGATGAAATATCAATTTTTTCCATTAACACCATTCATTGCATTGGGGTAATGGGCTGCCTATATATTGAAACCTCCTTTTCTTCTCCAACACACAGAAAAATTATTCTTCTCGAAATTCTCTAAAATTCTCTAAAATTCTCGTCTCCTTCGTATTACCGCTGCTGTTCTTCGGTGCTCTGGGCAGAGCTAAGTCGGGGTCACTCTCTCCAAGTCGTGTGCGGCAAGGAGATTCCGGTGGAGCGGAGATTTTACCACTATGAGCGTTCGAATACGGTCTGCACATAGACCCGAGCTAACTTTTAGGGCAGTGCTTCGTGTGCGACTTCCCCGGAGGTCGGTAACTTTTAATTTAATTTATTTTCTTACAGATTTTAATCCGAAGTTTTTGAAGAAAAATCCAACAATCTAAGAGTTATCTTCCCTGTGCGAAATTTTTTTCTTACTGTCGGTTTATAATTGCTTCTGTTCTAAACATCATCCATTTTAAAGTAACATATTTTTTCTGTCCTAAGCAACATATCGCTTGCTGGTACAAATATACATCTTCCTTAATAGTGTTGTTGTTACTTGCTGTAAACTTACAAAATATATTATTGGTCCCTCAAATTCGTGCTACTGTAGACATATAATAGGTTGGAATAAATTAGCACTCAATAAACCAAACATTGCTTGCTAACATTTTTTAGAATAATACTGTTAGCAAACTTTCGTATATGCTAAGCATTTTGTTTGCAAGTCCCTGTTACCTATATTTGCAAGTCTCTGTTAGCAAACAATTATCAAACTTTCGTACTGTTAGCAAATTATTTTCAATAGTTGCACTTCTCTATTACCAAACTGTTAACATTTTACTTTGTTGACCATATTTTACTTTGCTATCAACTGTTAACATTTCACATTACTTTGCTGGCCACATTTTTCGTATAGGAAAATTGTACCGTCCCTAAAAAAATTATTTTATTAACAATTTGTACTGTCTCCAGGAAAATTGTTCAGAGAACAATTTTTATATATATTTATATTGGTAATATTTTTTACCTTTAACATTTAAGTCCTTACCGAACTCGTTAAGAAAATTGGTTTTTCAATTAACAAGATTAGTCTACCTTTTGTAATAAGTGGATTAATATTCAACAATAAATAAAATTTTGTCTTTGAGTAATTGCGCCTATTTGTTGTTACCATTATTCTTGGAAAAGCAAAACGGTTACCATTTTGTTGTCATTCAATTCGCTGTTACCATTTTGTTTTCAAATATAATTGCTTAACAAGTATTCATTAAATTATTGCTAGACAATTTGTCTTATATCATTATTCACATTTAAGTAGCATATTATCATTAACATATATATTATTATTAGCTACATAACAATTGTTGCTTCATAAGACTGATATTATCAATTGTCTTTTCTTTAAATTGACATCTTAGAAAATACTATTGTGTTAGTATTATTTTTTGTCAATACTAGTTTTCATTTTACTCAATATTTTAATTTAGGCTAAATCAAACAATTAATTAATTTAGTAAAAATTCTTTTATTTTTAAAGTTCTAAAGTTAAGATTTGTTTGGGAACAAGCCGAAAGGGCCCTTCTGTCAACAAGGCGAAATATCGTCTAAGCGACCGGTACTTAAGAGTTCCTAGTGAACCTCCGCTTGCTGGGATCCGGCCCCTACAACTAACCCAACCTTATCAAAACTAAAAATTTAAAGGTTTATTACTAAAATCATTTGAATTGTTAATTTTAGCTTAAGCCATCTTATTGAGTAAATAAATTTCTGTAGCCTTTTGGAGTCTATTCTCAAGTTCTAAAGAGACTTATAACAGAAAACATATTAAGTTAAGTCCATAGCTGGATCTGATTTCAGAGCTAAGGTAAACCCGATAGAAATCCATGGCAAACCCAAGCCTTATCACCAAGGAGACCTCCTTCAAAGGAAAATGCCCTAACAAGCCAGAGGCTAACATGATTCTGAATGGTTCTTCTAGCACCTTCAGGTCTGTAAGCTATCAACCTATGATAAACATTTCTTATCACTATGATAATTGGTGGTTGGATTCTGGAGCAAATGTTCATGTTTCTTTTGATCGCTCTAGTTTTTCAAACTATCAGGAATTGAATGGAGGAGGTGTGACCCTAGGAGATGGCACAACATCACAGATTGTAGGAAGAGGAAGAATAGATCTGAAGATGACATCAGAAAAAAGTCTACCTCTCCATAATGTGCTTCATGTGCCGTATGTCAGAAGGAATCTTGTTAGCGGATCCCTCCTTGCAGCCTCAGGATACAAAATTATAATGGAGGCCAATAAAGTAGTTTTCTCTAAGAATGATCTGTTTATTGGAAAAGGATTTGTGAAAGATGGACTTTTTGTTTTAAGTACTATGAATAAAAGTTCAAATCCTTCTTTTGTTGCAAATATTGAATCATCAAATGTTTGGCATGGTAGATTAGGTCATGTGAATTTAGGATCTATTAAAAGGGTGATGAACTTAGATCTTATACCTAAGACTCCTATAGATGATGAACACAAATGTGAGATTTGTGTTCAAGCCAAACACACAAGATTACCTTTCAAATCTGTCTATAGAGATTCTGAACTCCTAGAACTTATCTATAGTGATGTTTGGGTCTTGACCCGAGACGGTAGAAAATACTTTGTTACTTTTATAGATGATCATTCAAAGTATTGTTGCACCTACCTTCTTAAGACCAAAGACGAAGTTCTAGACAGATTCAAGGTCTATAAATCTGAAGCTGAGAACCAGTTGGATAGGAAGATTAAGATCCTTAGATCAGATCGTAGTAGAGAGTATACCTCAAATGAAATGACTAACTTCTATGAAAAGCACAGAATTATTCATGAGGTAACTGCTCCTTATTCACCATAATCCAATGGAGTTGCTGAAAGGAAGAATCGCACTCTTTTAGATATGGTCAATGCCATGCTTCTCAGCTCAGGTGCCCCTGATAATCTTTGGGGAGAAGCCTTATTGTCAGCCTGTTATATTCTTAATAGGATACCCAGTAAGACTAATGATAAGACACCATATGAGTTATGGAAATATCGAACCCCTAGGATTAATTATCTCAAAGTTTGGGAATGTCTAGCTAAAGTAGGAATTCCTGAACCCAAAAAGAGAAAAATAGGACCTAAGATTGTAGATGTTGTTCTCATAGGATATGCCCTAGATAGTAATGCCAATAGATTTCTTGTAACCCATTCTGAAGTAAATGAAATCTCTAATAACACAATCATTGAAGCTAGAGATGCAGTTTACTTTGAGAACATTTTTCCCTTCAAGGATAGAACCCCTTCATCTTCCTCTAACCCTTCTCTTACTCCGTCTACTAGTTCTCATGACCAAATGCCTAAGTCTAATCTGAACAAGTCATAGAACCTAGAAGGAGTAAAAGAGAAAGGATTGAAAAGAATTTAGGAAAAGGATTCTTCACATTTTTGATAGAGGGTGATCCCTCAACTTATGAAGAAGCCATATCCTCTCCTGATGCCCCTTTCTGGAAAGAAGCTATTAACAAATGAGTACAACTCCATCATGGAGAACAATACTTGATTTTTAGCAGACCTTCCTTTAGCTTGCAAACCCATAGGTTGTAAGTGGATTTTCAAAAAGAAACTTAGATCCGATGGTACCATAGAAAAATATAAGGCTAGATTAGTGGCCAAAGGTTTTACCCAGAAAAAAGGATTAGATTACTTTGATACCTATTCTCCTGTTGCTAGGATTTCTTCTATTAGAACCCTCCTAACCTTAGCTTCCATTTATGACTTACTGATCCATCAAATGGATGTAAAGACAGTATTTCTAAATGGAGATTTAGATGAAAAAAATTATATGGAGCAACCTGAAGGTTTTATTACTAAAGGCCAAGAAAACAAGGTTTGTAGATTAGTAAAATCTCTTTATGGCCTAAAGCAAGCTCCCAAGCAATGGCACAACAAATTTGACAAAGTCATTATAGAATTTGGTTTTGTGCCAAATGAATATGACAAATGTTTGTATTCCAAAAATACAAATAAAAGTTGTGTTATCTTATGCTTGTATGTTGATGATATCCTTATTTTAGGATCTTCATTGGAATTGATAAATAATACTAAGAATTATTTATCTAACCAATTTGATATGAAAGACCTAGGTGAGGCAAACCTAATTCTAGGAATACAAGTGTCAAAATGCAATGAGGGATATATTCTATCCTTAGCACATTCAATTGAAAAAATGTTAAGGAAGTTTGAGTATTTTGACAAGAAACCTGCCCTTACCCCTTATGACAGTAATGTTGTTCTCAAGAAGAATGAAGGATTACCTATAGAATAACATAGATATTCGCAAATGATTGGGTCTCTTATGTACATATATAACAAATAGGACTAGACCTGATATTGCATTTGCTATTGGAAGACTAAGTAGGTACACTAGTAACCCAAATCAATCACATTGGTCTGCATTGGACAGAGTATTTAGATATCTTAAGGGAACTCTAGATTATAAACTTTATTATACTAGACACCCTGATATCATAGAAGGTTACTCAGATGCAAATTGGGTAACTGATTCACATGATGTGAAATCCACTACTGGATATATTTTTACCCTAGTAGGAGCTGCAATCTCCTGGGGATCATGTAAACAAACTATCATAGCCATAAGTACAATGGACTCTGAAATGATAGCTTTGGATACTACCTGTACAGAAGCCGAATGGCTCAGAAATCTTATTATGCATATACCTGTTTATGTTCATCCTATTCCTGCAATTTCTATAAATTGTGATAATAAATCTGTTATAGAACTACTAAAGTATGATTTTGTGAATGCTAAGATGAACATGCACCTACAGCTGCGCTTTAAGTCAATAAAGAGCCTATTGGGCAAATATGTGGTTCTTGACTATATAAAGTCAGAAAATAACCTTGCAGACCACTTGACGAAGGGTCTGTCTAGGACATTGATCCTATAATCATCGAGGGGGATGGGGTTAAACCCATAGTATAGTCACCAGCAGTGGCAATCCAACCGAGTCTGACTGGAGATCCCAAGAAGCCGGTTCAATGGGTAAAAATAAGCTGGACTAGGTGACTATTATGGAACACTGACCTTGAGATTAAATTCTCTTTAAAATAAAAGCCCAGGAGGCTGTACATGTGTACATTCATACCTCATCCCTATGGTGACAGTGTTCCTTTTGTGATATGGATAGGGTGAGTTTAAACTCTTAATAAGTCCAAGCATGAAATGCAGGGTTGATTCATATCACCAACCCTTAAGGACTTACCTATATGAGAGGTCGTGATGGCCGCGACTATGGGATAGGGCGATCCTAGACAACTCTCATGAATGTGTAAAAGTGCGCATGGCCAGCCAAACGCGCCATCCGATAGACCCAAGTATCTCTAGCGTACTATGTGTGCTATTTTCTGAATCTGGTTCAAGAAGACTGATTCAAGGCGTAGTCTATCAAGCTCTTCTTCAGACAAAGACAATAGTTACTACGTGAGATTCAAGGCTGTAGTCTATCTCATTTACACATAGTATAAACCCGTCCAGATCCTTTCTACTTTTTTTTTCTTTCCTTTTCCGGAACTTGATTTTTTGGGGGGGATTTTTGTATACAGCTATTGTTGTAAAGGAAAAAAAAATTCAATTCCTAACTTTAATATTCTCCAAATGGCTACTTGCTCCTCTTTATGTCATTTTTTAATAGCCATGATGAAATATCAATTTTTGCCATTAACACCATTCATTGCATTGGGGTAATGGGCTGCCTATATATTGAAACCTCCTTTTCTTCTCCAACACACAGAAAAATTGTTCTTCTTGAAATTATCTAAAATTCTCGTCTCCTTCGTATTACCGCTGCTATTCTTCGGTGCTCTGGGTAGAGCTAAGTCGGGGTCACTCTCTCCAAGTCGTGTGCGGCAAGAAGATTCCGGTGGAGCAGGGATTTTACCACTATGAGAGTTCAGATACAGTCTGCACATAGACCCGAGCTAACTCTTAGGGCAGTGCTTCGTGCACGACTTCCCCGGAGGCCGGTAACTTTTAATTTAATTTATTTTCTTGCAGATTTTAATTCGAAGTTTTTGAAAAAAATCCAACAACATATATATAAAACATTTCCTGAATTATGTTTCTTCAAGAGCTTATGATTGTCCTCTTATGCAGCAAAGACTCATGCAATTAGGAATTTATTCATTGATAATTGATCAAGCCAACCTGGTAGAAGTTGTACCAGTGGTCACTAGCGGATCCAGGATTATAATTCACTGGGGGCACAATTATAAATAGGTTCAGAAACAACCTCTTTGTCACTTTCCATTCCCAGAATGCGTATTTTAATGCATGTACTGCTTTAATATATTTATTTATCATGTGTTGTTTTGTAGTTAAATCCCTTTAATTTCATGTTAATTAATTTTCTGCAATTTTATTTCTGCATTTTAATTCCTGCAATCTTAATTATGTATTTTACTTTCTGCTTTGTTTTGGGTTCAGTTTGGATTGGTTTAGCTTAGTTGGTTCATCTCAAACCCCCACCTACCACCACCCCTTCCATTTAAAGCCCATCCCCTTTCTCTCTCTTCATTACTTCATCATTACTCTCCTTCTTCTTTCTCTTAAACTCTCCTACCAACCTAGGAAGAGCTAGGCAAGTGCCAACTTGCTTCTTGATGGATCCCCATTATTATTGTTCCATCATCTTCCTTATTTGATTTTGAGTCTCTTTAGTACTTAGCATTTTCACTTTCTATGGCTTATTTGTTGTAGATCTAAGTTTGTTGCATTTTCGGATTTCTTAGGTTTTGATCTAGCAAACTTAGTTATCTTCAAGTTTTGATGGTTCCATGTTGTAGAGAATTTTGTTCTACCCCATTTTGACATATGAAAGTTCAGATTTGGGCTTAGAATGAAGGAATTAGAGAGCTTGGAAGCAATGGTTTCCATGGTTCTGTCCTTAGGAATTCGGAGAAGAAGAACAGTTCTGGACACATGACAAAGCTTGACCGCATGAGTCTTCATGCGGCAAGTCCCCTGGCCGCATGGGCATTCTATCCGCATGGGCATGGACATTCCAGCCCCATGAGTTCATTTATTTCGAGCCGCATATGCATTCGGTCCCGCAGCCGCATGGCGCTGCATGACTTCTCAGCCGCATATAGGATTGCACTTATTCAGCCGCATGAAATTAGTTTTCCTTAGCCGCATATAGGCTTGTCCCATGTTCAGCCGTATGGGCGCATGTCATTTTGAGCCGCATGGGCGCATGTCATTTCGAGCCGCATGGGCGCATGTCATTTCGAGCCGCATAGGGTTTGCTATCCTCCAGCCGCATAAAATTTTCTTTGGCCGCATGGTCGCATGCTAACCGTAGCCGCATGAGACTGTAACCTTTTTCAGCCGCATGGCTTGGGCATTGCTGAACCGCATGGGGCTATTTCAAATCCCGGCCGCTTAGGCGCATGTTGTCCTAGCTGCATAGGCGCGTGTGGTCCTAGCCGCATAGGCGCATGTTGTCCCGGCCGCATGAATTTAAGCTTCCATAGCCGCATGACTTCCTGGCCGCATGAACTCTGATTCTAAAGCCTTTGGCTGATCCTTGTTCCAAATTGACATTGATTGACCTTGAGTAATTACCTTGGCTTTTATTAACATTAATTATTGCCTTGACCTTATAATAGGATAGTTGGTTATCTCGATTAATAATTGATCATGTATTCCTAGTTGGAACTAAGAGGCTGGCTAGTCGACTAATTGAATTGAATGAATGAGACACGTTCATATTAATTATGAACTATTGTAATCGACTGGCTGATCCCGAATATTGACATACAAGCACATGCAGGCTTCAATTTATTTATTTATTTATTTATTTTATAAAAGCAGCATGTGTACTTTATGGTCAAGGCATGATTACTCCGTGGTTAGTTTTGATTGTTGTATTATGCTATGTAAGACCTGCAACCTAACCGCACTGGTATCGTTGTAGAGTTGTGCATATCGTACTTGTACGAAAGTACTCATTTGAATGACCATGATCCACGGTATGGGATTTCACTCAACGTAGAGACTATTAAGTTAAATAAAATAATGATTGCATGGAGAGAATGGATTCCCGAGTTCTTATATGGCAGCCCTCTTGGGACTAGTAGTGCCCGACAGGCCGGCTGGTCCCCACAGATACTGCAAATCTGCCACACGGGCAGGGAGCGATATCTGGTTATATTATCTATTGTATATTGTATATTGATGACGGGCGTCCTGCTGGGACTCGTCTAATTCATGATTGGCGTAATTGATTGACTGGGTAAACTAGCATTGCTTGCACATAGTAAGAACTGAGGAATCCCTATTGCATAATTCCAGGATAACTTGGATCTCACAGTAGCAAGCCGTAGTAGTTGTATGGCCGTTTAAATTGATTTGTTTGTGTACTGTCTCTACTCTGATGACTAACTAAGATGATCGGAATATCAGGACATGACGGATCAACTTCTGTCCTTGTTTGGTTGGAAAGTTGGTTCGAAATGTCGTGATGTGAGGTGAATCCCAGTAGTCAGCAGAGATCTATTTATTATGTTTTCTATTACTGGTTTATTCCTCATATCGTGCTTCCTTGCGGTACTTGCTATTAGAGGTCTAACCTCTCTGGTTTTGCATGGCCAGATTTAGAGCCGGTCCCCGAGGATCCAGCTTACTTCTACCTCCAAGATGGTCAATACTAGAGGGATGATCGCAGGAGGACTCGAGTGGGTTCTTTACTTCCCCGTTCGTTTTGTTATTTACTTAATATCTTGCCGTTTGGCACCGACCTGTTAGTCGGATTATCTTGTACTTACTTTTACATAATTGTAATTAAGTCAGACTGCAGCTGATAACAATTGTGTACACTTTGCTACATCATCTGGCTATGTTTTGTAAAGCCAGATATCAAGAATATTTTGACTGAGCGTTTGGGACGCCTTACTGCTTATTCTCACATGTTCTCTATTTCTGTTTCTTATTTGAATGATTGAGACAATAGATGTGCAGTGGCCATAGGGAGACTTTTATGTAGTATGCACCCCCTCGTCTTATTAGACAGCATTGATCGTATTATACGGTATTCATCTACCCGTAATACGTAGCTGGCTGAGTCATTCCCCCGCTCTCCAGTATTCTGGTTCTGGGGCGTGACAAGGTTTTAGTGGTGGCCCATGCAGGTCTGATTTCAGACTTGTGGGGTGTTTTAATAGGATGTCTCAATCACATATGTTCTCCCTTGATCTCATAAATTCGTTGATTCCCAACTCCAACTTGACATTCCAGTATCCCTTGACTTCGTTGATCCTTCATGTCCGATCGTTTGATTGTTCTCTTGTCCCTTTTCTTAGGGGCACTTCGTCTGCACCTGTCAGAGCTGGACAGCAACAACATGGACAGCACGGTCAACGTGACCAGGTTGGTCAGCCACAAAGGCCAGTACTACCTCCAGAGACTATCCAGGAAGAAGTGATAGTGGAAGCAGCAGCTGGATCGCAGTATCCAGAGGTTCCACCACCACCAACAGTTCCACCTACCCCCGTGGAAGTGGACACACCGGCCCTTTTGGAGATCATGAGAGGGATGATGGCTACTCAACAACACCAGATGTTAGCCCAGCAGCGCATGCACGCTCAGTTGCAAGAGCAGAATGTACTACTCAACCAAGAATTGCAGACGACATTGGAAAGAGGGGCGAGGCCCGATTCAGGAGCATCAACCAGATTTTGCAAATACAACCCCCGCCGTTTCGAGGGCACGGAGGATGCCATCTCAGCAGATGCATGGCTTAAGGATATTGAGGCCATTTTGACAGCCGCTAAGGTGCCGGCAGAAGAACGTGTGGATCAGGTGAAGTTGTTACTTCAGGATCTCGTACGTGATTGGTGGGAATCAGAGGAGGTAGGCATCAGACGTCCTGTGGCTTGGAACGATTTTACAGCAAGATTCAAGACCAAGTACTATGGAGTTGTGGTGCAGTTTGAGCTACAACAGAAGTTTATCAACCTCAGACAGGCTGGCAAGACTGTAGATGCTTATACAGCAGAGTTCTGCAGATTGAGTAGGTTCGCCCCAGAGATGGTAGCAACGGAGAGCCAGAGGGCCATGAGGTTCCAGCAAGGGTTTCATCTCGAACTCTTGCAATTGATAGAGGGGCACAATTATCAGACTTTTGACGAAGTATTGACGGCAACCCGAAGGCACGAGATCACCATTTAGAGGCTTGCGGCGAGGACTGGGGGTCAGAAGAGATCCCACAGTCAGATTGAAGGAGGAGGGGGAGCAGCGCCCCGAACAACAGTACCATCCCCTGGTATTCGCATTCACGATGTGGCGATGCGAGGGCCAGTACCACCCAGGCAGCAGCAGCAACAGAAGAAGAACCAGCAACCCCCAGCGGGCTGCACTTATTGTGGGAAGATAGGGCACAGTAGAGATGTGTGTCGGGCATTGAACGGATTGTGTTTGATATGTGGAAATCCAGATCATCGGGTTACCATATGTCCCATGAATTCAAGGTCAAGAGGACCAGTGCAGCAGTTTCCTACTTTACCAGCACCAGGGGCAGGACCGTATCGAGGACCCGCGATAGCAATGAGACCATTGGCCCAGCGTTCGTTAATGCCACAGGCTCAGATGTTTCGGCAGCAGGGACCGCCGATGCAGCAACACCAGCATAGACCACCCCAGCATCATCAAGGAAGGGGCCAGCAGCAGCACCAGGCTAGGCCGCATCATAGAAACCAACAAGGAGGTCGATGGCAGGCATTCACTCTGTCCTTGGAAGCGACATTAGCATCGGGAGATGTTATGGCAGGTAACATTCTCGTCGCCTCATATCCCGCAGTAGTATTGTTTGATTCGGGAGCATCACACTCATTTATATCTGCACAATTTGCGACACGGCTAGGAATGGAGTTCGAGGCATTGCCAGGGAGGTTGAATATACTCACTGGTAATGGGCTCGTAGGAGTTAGTAGAGTTATTCTAGCGTCTAGTGTTGTAGTTTGCAGGCATCCCTTACCCGCCCAGTTGATAGAATTTTCTATTGGAATTCGACGTTATCTTAGGCATGGACTGGCTGAAAGACAGTCATGCGACAATAGATTGTCATAGTGGGAGTGTATCTTTTGATATTCCAGGCATGGAGAGATTCACCTTAGTCAGATCAGAGGCAACTCAGCAAGAGCAGGGAGTAATAACGGCAATGGAAGAAGTTCAAGTTCCGAAGGTAGTTGAAGAGTTTCTGGATGTATTTCCTGAAGAACTTCCAAGTCTGCCACCGGTTAGGGATATTGAGTTCAATATAGAATTGGCACCTGGAACTAAACCGATATCAGATCGAGTTTACAGAATGGCGAATTCAGAGCAGGCCAAGGTATATCAGTACATAGAGGAACTGAAAGAGAAAAAGTTCATCCAAGCTAGCATATCGCCATGGGCAGCACCAGTGGTACTTGTAGGAAAGAAGGATGGATCATCCAAATTGTACATTGATTACAGGAAGCTTAACGCGGCAACAGTAAAGAACAAGTATCCACTACCAAGAATCGACGACTTATTTGATCAGTTGAGCAAAGCTAGAGTTTTCTCCAAGATAGATCTTCGTTCAGGGTACCATTAAGTGAGGGTTCGGAAGGAGGATATTCCCAAGACAGCATTCAGGTCGAAGTATGGGCATTATGAATTTTTAGTAAGTCCATTTGGTTTGCCAATGCTCCAGCAATATTTATGGACTTGATGAACCGCATCTTTATGCCATACCTAGATCAGTTTGTCGTGGTATTTTTTAACGACATTCTTGTGTACTCTGCCAGTGAAGAGGAGCATGAAGACCACCTCAGGACAGTATTGCAGGTTCTGAGGGAGAACCAGTTATATGCCAAGCTTAGCAAGTGTGAGTTCTGGACGGATCATATTTTATTTTTGGGTCATATCATATCAGGAGCTGGAGTAGCAGTAGATCCCAAGAAGGTAGAAGCAGTAGAGAGCTGGCCAGTACCCAAGACCGTAGCTGATATACGGAGTTTCTTGGGATTGGTAGGATATTATAGGAGATTCGTATTAGATTTTGTAAGACTTTCAGCACCCATGACCCGCTTGACACGGAAGGATGTGCCATTCGTCTGGTCGGCAGAGTGCCAGGCATCATTTGAGACCTTGAAGCAGAAGTTGATATCAACGCCTATTCTTACATTGCCAGTTGGACCCGGAGGTTTTACAGTATATTGTGATGCGTCAGGTAAAGGACTTGTATGTGTCCTCATGCAGCATGGGAAGGTGATAGCGTATGCATCTAGGCAGCTTCGGGACCACGAAAAGAATTACCCAACTCATGACTTGGGGTTGGCGGCAGTAGTATTTGCTTTGAAGCTATGGAGGCATTACTTATATGGTGATCGAGTGGATATGTACACGGACCATAAAAGTCTGAAGTACATCTTTACTCAGAAGGAGCTGAATATGAGGCAGAGAAGATGGTTAGAGCTGATCAAGGATTACGACGTGGAGCTTCAGTATCATCCAGGCAAGGCTAATGTGGTAGCAGACGCTCTCAGCAGACGAGGCGGTACATTTATGTTGACAATACAGAAGCACATTTTAGAAGACCTTCAGGAGATGGACAAAGAAGTTATACTTCCTAGTAATATAGGAATTCTGGCAAGTCTACGAGTTCAATCTGACTTGGTAGATAGGATCAAGGCAGCTCAGGCACAGGACCCAAGGATTCAGAAGCTTAGAGCAGAATGTGAGTCAGGACTCAGGAAGGAGATACAAATTCATGAAGATGGTACACTTAGGTTTGGGAAACGCCTATGTGTGCCTAGTGGAGATATCAGACAGGAGGTTATGACAGAAGCTCACAGTTCTCAATATTCTATACACCCTGGAGGGACCAAGATGTACCAAGATATCAAGCAGCACTTCTGGTGGAACGGGATGAAGAGGAAGATAGATAAATTTGTTTTCCGTTGCTTGGTATGTCAGCAAGTGAAGGCAGAGCAGCAAAGGCCAGCTGGGTTATTATAACCGCTTCCTATCCCGGAATGGAAGTGGGAGCACATCACAATGGACTTTGTGACCGGTTTACCGAGATCACCAAGTGGTAAAGATGCTATTTGGGTGATAGTAGATCGGCTTACAAAGGTGGCACACTTTCTTCCTTTCAGAGTAGGGCAATCCGCAGAAAAGTTGGCAGAGTTGTATATGCAGCAGATAGTCAGGCAGCATGAAGTCCCTGTCAGTATTGTGTCAGATAGAGATACCCGTTTTATATCATATTTTTGGAAGAGCATACATCATAGTCTGGGCACCAAGTTAAGATTTAGCACGGCTTACCATCCACAGACGGACGGGCAATCAGAAAGAACAATTCAGACTTTAGAAGATATGTTGCGAGCTTGCACCCTAGATTTTAGAGGATCTTGGGAGAGCCACCTGCACTTAGTTGAGTTTTCATACAACAACAGTTATCAAGCCAGTATCCAGATGGTGCCATTCGAAGCTCTATATGGTAAGAAGTGTAGATCGCCACTAGCATGGGATGATATCGAGGAGAGGAAGATGCTAGGCCCAGAAATGATTGTTCAGACAGTAGAAGTGGTTAAGGGAATTAGAGAGCGACTTCGAGTTGCACAGGACCGGTATCGTCATTGGGCGGACCAGTATCGTAGACCGCTAGAGTTTTCTGTTGGGGACCATGTGTTCTTGCGGATCTCACCTACCCATGGGGTCATTAGATTTGGCATTCGCGGGAAGTTGAGTCCGCGATACGTAGGACCATTCGTTATCCTTGATAGGGTAGACGATGTTGCTTATCGTTTATCCGTTCCACCTTCATTACGAGAGGTGCATGACGTGTTTCATGTATCTCAATTACGAAGGTATGTATCGGACCCCAGCCATATCCTTGATCATTCTGAGTTGGTTGTTGGTACCAACTTGTCTTACGAGGAGCAGCCGGTGTCCATTTTGGACCGAAGAGAGAATATACTCAAGAACCGAACAATTAGCCTTGTCCGGGTTGCTTGGGGTCATCACTCTTTAGGAGAGTCAACGTGGGAACGTGAGGATGATATCCGATCACGGTATCCACACCTGTTTGACTCACAAGATATATTTCTCCCCGTGTACCTTGATTGTCTTAACCTCCATGCTTGTCACCCCATGGATAGAACTACTTGATATAGTAGATTATGAATATAGATATGTTATCTGCTAGTTAACATTGAAGAATGATTGCTTGCTCAAGTTTCTTGTACCTAGATTAGTTTAGTTTTGATATTCCTACCTTGCTTGGATTTGAAATTCCGAGGACGAAATTTTTCTAAGGAGGGTAGAGATGTCACTTTCCATTCCCAGAATACGTATTTTAATGCATGTACTGCTTTAATATATTTATTTATCATGTATTGTTTTGTAGTTAAATCCCTTTAATTTCATGTTAATTAATTTTCTGCAATTTTATTTCTGTATTTTAATTCCTGCAATCTTAATTCTGTATTTTACTTTCTGCTTTGCTTTGGGTTCGGTTTGGATTGGTTTAGCTTAGTTGGTTCATCTCAAACCCCCACCTACCACCACCCCTTCTATTTAAAGCCCATCTCCTTTCTCTCTCTTCATTACTTCACCATTACTCTCCTTCTTCTTTCTCTTAAACTCTCCCACCAACCTAGGAAGAGCTAGACAAGTGCCAACTTGCTTCTTGATGGATCCCCATTATTATTGTTTCATCATCTTCCTTATTTGATTTTGAGTCTTTTTAGTACTTAGCATTTTCACTTTCCATGGCTTATTTATTGTAGATCTAAGTTTATTGCATTTTCGGATTTCTTAGGTTTTGATCTAGCAAACTTAGTTATCTTCAAGTTTTGATAGTTCCATGTTGTAGAGAATTTCGTTCTACCCCATTTTGACCTATGGAAGTTCAGATTTGGGCTTAGAATGAAGGAATTAGAGAGCTTGGAAGCAATGGTTTCTATGGTTCTGTCCTTAGGAATTCGGAGAAGAAGAACAGTTCTGGCCACATGACAAAGCTTGACCGCATGAGTCTTCATGCGGCAAGTCCCCTGGCCGCATGGGCATTCTAGCCGCATGGGTATGGACATTCCAGCCCCATGAGTTCATTTATTTCGAGCCGCATATGCATTCGGTCCCGCAGCCGCATGGCGCTCATAATTTCTCAGCCGCATATAGGATTGCACTTATTCAGCCGCATGAAATTAGTTTTCCTTAGCCGCATATAGGCTTGTCCCATGTTCAGCCGCATGGGCGCATGTCATTTCGAGCCGCATGGGCGCATGTCATTTCGAGCCGCATGGGCGCATGTCATTTCGAGCCGCATGGGGTTTGCTATCCTCCAGCCGCATGGAATTTCCTTTGGCCGCATGGTCGCATGATAACCGTAGCCGCATGAGACTGTAACCTTTTTCAGTCGCATGGCTTGGGCATTGCTGAACCGCATGGGGCTATTTCAAATCCCGGCCGCTTAGGCGCATGTTGTCCTAGCTGCATAGGCGCGTGTGGTCCTAGGCGCATAGGCGCATGTTGTCTCGGCCGCATGAATTTAAGCTTCCTTAGCCGCATGACTTCCTGGCCGCATGAACTCTGATTCTAAAGCCTTTGGCTGATCCTTGTTCCAAATTGACATTGATTGACATTGATTGACCTTGAGTAATTACCTTGACTTTTATTAACATTAATTATTGCCTTGACCTTATAATAGGATAGTTGGTTATCTCGATTAATAATTGATCATGTATTCCTAGTTAGAACTAAGAGGCTGGCTAGTCGACTTATTGAATTGAATGAATGAGACACGTTTATATTAATTATGAACTATTATAATCGACTGGCTGATCCCGAATATTGACATACATGCACATGCAGGCTTCAATTTATTTATTTATTTGTTTATTTATTTTATAAAAGTAGCATGTGTACTTTATGGTCAAGGTATGATTACTCCGTGGTTAGTTTTGATTGTTGCATTACGCTATGTAAGACCTGTAACCTAACCGCACTGGTATCGTTGTAGAGTTATGCATATCGTACTTGTACGGAAGTACTCATTTGAATGACCATGATCCACGGCATAGGATTTCACTCAACGTAGAGACTATTAAGTTAAATAAAATAATGATTGCATGGAGAGAATGGATTCCCGAGTTCTTACATGGCAGCCCTCTTGGGACTAGTAGTGCCCGACAGGCCGGCTGGTCCCCACAGATACTGCAAATCTGCCACATGGGCAGGGAGCGGTATCTGGTTATATTATCTATTGTATATTGTATATTGATGACGGACGTCCTGCTGGGACTCGTCTAATTCATGATTGGCGTAATTGATTGACTGGGTAAACTAGCCTTGCTTGCACATAGTAAGAACTGAGGAATCCCTATTGCATAATTCCAGGATAACTTGGAACTCACAGCAGCAAGCCGTAGTAGTTGCATGGCCGTTTAAATTGATTTATTTGTGTACTGTCTCTACTCTGATGACTAACTAAGATGATCGGAATATCAGGACATGACGGGTCAACTTCTGTCCTTGTTTGGTTGGGAAGTTGGTTCGAAATGTCGTGATGTGAGGTAAATCCCAGTAGTCAGCAGAGATCTATTTATTATGTTTCCTATTACTAGTTTATTCCTCATATCGTGCTTCCTTGCTGTACTTGCTATTAGAGGTCTAACCTATCTGGTTTTGCATGGCCAGATTTAGAGCCGGTCCCCGAGGATCCACTTTACTTCCACCTCCAAGATGGTCAATACTAGAGGGATGATCGCAGGAGGACTCGAGTGGGTTCCTTACTTCCCCGCTCATTTTGTTATTTACTTAATATCTTGCTGTTTGGCACCGACCTGTTAGTCGGATTATCTTGTACTTACTTTTACATAATTGTAATTAAGTCAGACTCTAGCTGATAACAATTGTGTACACTTTGCTACATCATCTGGCTATGTTTTGTAAAGCCAGATATCAAGAACATTTTGACTGAGCGTTTGGGACGCCTTACTGCTTATTCTCACATGTTCTCTATTTCTGTTTCTTGTTTGAATGATTGAGACAATAGATGTGCAGTGGCCATAGGGAGACTTTTATGTAGTATGCACCCCCTCGTCTTATTAGACAGCATTGATCGTATTATACGGTATTCATCTACCCGTAATACGTAGCTGGCTGAGTCATTCCCCCGCTCTCCAGTATTCTGGTTCTGGGGCGTGACACTCTTCAAAAAATATTTTAGAGAACAATAATACATTAAAAAAATCACTAGGGGCTCCGCCCCCAGTGGCTCCCATGTGGCTCTGCCACTCGCAGTGGTGCAATTTGAGCTCCAATATGACATTAATGCAAGCAGTTCATACAGAATCCTGTATTTCAACATGAAAGATACAGAAGAAATATGAAGTATCAAGAAAATACAACATATTGGTGTAAGTGGATAATTTTTTTGTATATTCTGAAACAAAATATGTGATAATTTTCTGTATATTCTTGTTCAACTAAATGCCTTAATATAAGGGCCGGCGTCAGGTAAGCTGGACAAGCCATCGAGCTTGGCAACCCCCTCATTAGGGCAACCCCCCAATACCTCTAAGTCTCCAACTCTTCGCCAACAGAGTCTCTGTGGTCCATCATAACTCCTCCATGTCAGTTGAACTGGTAATCCACTAGGTCCATATTTTGAGTTCACACTGGAAAGACCTCTAGTAACTCAAGGAGAGGAATTCGGAATCCGACCTCTACGACGTCGTCAGAAACAGAGACTTCGATGCCGCTGCTTTGATATCTTCTTTTGGAATCAAGACAAAAAAAAGACAATTAACAAAATTTAGCTCGGGCTAGGAAAACCTAACCCTGTGCGCCGCCTTTGTCAATATATAGGGATTACAAAAGATGGTACAGTTAGCCAAGACGAAAAAGCATGATATTTTTTTTTAAAAATCACTTGTATAAAGCACCTTTAATGTTCTTAAAACTAGAGAATCAGGTTTAAGTGGGTATAAGAATATTCGAATAATTACCACCCTCATCTGTAAGAAGGGTACTTTAATATATCTCAAAAGATTGAAGATTTCATGTCAGCACACAGAGGTCTTAATCATTTGTGTGAACATGATCATCTTAGAATAGAAGAATTTGGATAATGGAAAATTCTATTCACACACAAGCAGCAACTAATCGAGTGCCAAGTAAGTATTCATAGCATATAAACACGAAAAGAACTACAATCTTCCACTGTATAATAAGGCTTCAAAAGAATCAAAACAACGAGCCGTCTAAGCCATTATTATATCACGGTCTATTTTATTTTTAAAAAATAAATTATGTAAAAAATTGTTGAAAAAAGTAAAAATTTGTCAACTTGGAAAATCAAACTCAACCAAACAAGAAAAATATCTTACACCTTGACCACATGAGTTAGAAGAGATATTTAACTATAATTGGATAATATATATTCTTATTATACGTTATTATACGTGTATAGCACATGGGTTTACTAGTAGTGTTTAATTGATTTGACGAGGAACGGTGAAATATAATTTCTTCACCGTTTAGATGAATATATATTGCCACATTGATTATTCATTGTATCCTCAATACTTTGCTCCTTCCGATATTCATCAGGATCTCCATGATAATGACGAGAATAATTATTTGAATAGTTTTTTAAGAACAGCCGACACCTTTTCTGGAAGATCAAAACTGAGTTAATTACTGGGAACAAGAATCATATTCCTCAATTCTCAAGATCCAGTCTATGGTCAAGCTAAGCGGGGTAGCTCTTGTTCGAGTATCTCTCTATATATAAGGTCGCTTTGGAACAGTTCAAAATTGAACCATGTAAAATTTTCATTAATTTATTTTAAAAACACTAATTAATGGTTTAACTATCTAATATAATCTATGTTAAGAACTAATAAGGGACTTTAGTCCCACATCGGAAGTTGTATTGTGAAGAAGAGGTGTACTCTCTATAAATAGTGGCAGCTGGCAGGAGCCCATCAATAAAATCGTCTGAAAAATTCTACTCATTTCAACTTGGTATCAGAGTCAGGTTCCCAAATTTTTTTTCCTCCCTCCCTGACGCCAGCCCCCCCAAACCCCCCTATCTACTATTCCAGCTCCTTCCTCCCTCCCGAACCTGCGGTGCAGCGCCCCGGACCTGACCTCCCTCCCTGATGCCAGCCCCCCCACCCCCGATCCACTATTCCAGCTCCTTTCCCCCCCGGACCTGCGGTGCAGCACCCCAAACCACCCCTCCTGTAGTGCCCCGTCCCTACATCGTGTCCCGTTCTTCGTCCACGGGGTGCGCGAGAAAGGAACACTGTCGCTATCGACTCGGTCGTGACCGATAGGTCGGGATCTATCGAATCGATCGAACGGGAATGGTTGAATTAAGATCCATTCCCCGTTATGGAATGGCTTCTTCGGAACCAAGTCCCATATTCAACGGGTTGCGCATCAAAGATTGACTCTGCGGCTGAGTCGGGAGAGACCTCCCGTTGCTCTGCTTTTTACGCCGCTTGCGTTGGTTTTGGCTTTGTTTTCTGAATGCGTTTTCGTGAATGTTTTCGATGGTTTTCATGGATTGCATTTTGAACTCGCATTTCCTATCGAACTTCTTGAATGATGCAGTATTCTAATATGTTGCTTGTGCGATTTCAGGTAATCGCGTAGGCGACGTCTAGCACGACCAACAAGTTCTTCCGCCTCAAGTAAACTCAAGGTGAGTGGCTGACCCTTCTCTTCTCGACCCCTTCTTAGGTAAATCGATTATGTTGTTGCGAATGAAAGAATAAATGCAAGGGCACGGACATGACAAAATGATTGAGTTATCAAAGAGAATGTAGGCTATGTCTTGATAACTAAAAGAAAAATTGTCTTCACACGGTCATGGACAACTTGTCGACAAGGTAGAGTTTTCCCGAAACGGCGACCCGGGGCCATGAAACCGTTTCGGCCAAGAAAGGAAACACGGTGTATAGCTGTGCTGGATGATAGCACAGGTTAAGCGGGGACTTGCAGCGGGGTCGCTACTTGCGCTGCAAGGGCCCCGGCTAACAAAAGCTATAGAGTCCAGGATGGCTTGTTATGCCAGTGACCAAACACACGTAATATTGCACTTGGTATGAAAATGATAACAATTGACAGGGAATAACATGGTAAGTTTCATAAGGCACGGCACGGTCCGCCGTGGGTAAGTTCCAACATATTTTACATTATGCTTATCATTGCTTGTTTGAAATTCATTAGGATGGTTAGAAACATTCATGAACTAAGTCATATAAACTCTTCAACCAAATAAGAGCTTGGAACTTAATTTGCCACGCATCAGTACAAAGTGTAATGTAGTGATCCTCGCTCTCCACGTAGGTACCCCGAACCCCGAAGGGCGTGCCACTTAAAGCTCAAGGCGGCGTGAACACTTTTGAAGCCTAGTCCGTGTGTTGAAGGCTTATTCCTGAATCCTTTTGAAGGCTCCGCACTCAGTACAAAAGAAAGAAATGACGACTCGGCTTCCCTCGATCGCAGGTAGAAAGTATAATTATTTTGCTTGTAAAAAGGGATATAATGTATGGAACGACTATCTCATCAGCGTTCATTTTGTAAGTTGAGTCATATTGTAGCCCGCGCGACAATGATTGTAATGGAGTCAATGTAAATGAAGTTTAATTATCAATGAAAAGTCTACTTCTATTTCAAATGTGTCAATCAATTTCTCTGCGTACTCTAACTTGATGTTGTGTTTCGGATAACCTTATGACTATGCCTTGTGCGATCGCAACTTAGGTTCGCACGGCATCACGCCAGGAGGACGACTATCGATTCTACGGAATCGGGACATGACATAATGGTATCAGAGCACGACTTTACATCCTTTGGCCTCGCGTCTAGAATTTTAAACCTTTGACCTCGTATCGATGAGATAAGTTGTTCCTGTCACGCCCCGATTCCGTAGAATCGATAGTTGTCCCCCGGGCGTGATGCCGTACGAACCTAAATTGTACTCGCATAAGACATAGTCATAAGGTTATCCGAAACACAACAACAAGAGAATACGCAGAGTAAAATTGAACACACATTATAAAGAAGGAAACTTAAGCTTTATTGATAATGAACATCATTTTACAGACTCGATACAAGGACGCCGCGCGGGCTTTTTACAAACTGACTCCATTACAAAATGAACGTCGATGAGATAGCCATTTCATACATTTCATTCCTTGATTACAACCAGCATTACTAAACTACCTGGGATGGAGGGAAGTCGCTCCATCTGTCTTCTGGCCTTCAACAGCGGAGTCTTCAAAAGAGATTGGATCCAAGCTTCGACCGCACGGACGAAGCTTCAAAACATACGAGCGTTGCCTCCCTTCACGCGGCATGCTCCTCCCGATTTATCGTACCTGTAGAGAGAGCGAGGATCAGTACAATCAACATGTACTGGCGAGTGACCAATTAATTTCCAGGCTCTTATTTGGTTCAAGAATTTAGATAAAAATTTACACAACTTACTTTTTGTGATCTTTCTAACCATCCTAGGCATTTTCATACGAAGCATTTTGACGAAACATAAAGCGAGTAAGTTATACCAAAATTTCCCCCGGCAGAGCGCGCCGTGCAACATAAAACCTACCAACACCTTCCCTGTTAGTTGATAACGATTTATATCAAGTGTTTGATGTGGAGGTCACTGGCATTAACTATCCATCCTGGACATAGCCTGGTAAATGGGACCCTTACAACGCAAGTAGCGAGCTCCGATGCAAGTCCCCGTATTACCGGTTGCTTCATACCCAGCTCGGATATAACCTGTTTCTTCCTAGGCCGAGTCGGTCCCGTGGCCTCGGGTTGCTGCTCGAAGAAACCATTGTAGAAGCATGGAATTTCAGGACGCATCTATGTGCCAAAATTCCTATGCGCTCAAATACTACTCAGAACATGCGCCAGGAAACTCAAACGAAGTACTTGGCACATCAAGACAGTAAAAGTATAGACAGCAAAAGAGAATTTTTATTTCATATATAAAAGTCTATTACATGTCTAAAAGGCTTTACATAGGAGAATTTCTACAAAAAGAAATATCCTAAGACTACAGCCAGGCGCAGCAAACTGCCATGCACCTCCACCAGGCGCATCACCAGTCAGGCGCATCACTTCAGCGTCTCAGTCAGGCGTGTCTCTTCAGTGTCTCAGTCAGGCGCAGCCTTCAGCGTTTCAGTCAGGCGCATCTCTTCAGCGTCTCAGTTATGCGCATCATGAAGTCTCAGCATACGTGCCTTACTTCGATCCGATCAAATGCTTCGACTAATGAAGCATTTATTGAGCAGAACCTGGATGGGCGATCAACCCCACCCTAGCGGAAGGAAGAGCTCTCCTCCGAGGCTAAAGGAGCAGCTTTCAACACAACCAGAATGGGCAACACCCACTCTTGCAGAAGGAAGAGCTCTCCAAAGTCCAAGGAAGATGAGAGCACTGCAATTCTGATCTGCGGCTCTTCCAGCATAACGAAGACAGGGCTCGAGCATCCCGATCTTTGGATACAATAGGCACCTTCCGCCTGCCTCAGAAGCCCTCGACTCCGACTTTTGGATGTAACAGTCACCTTCAAGTGCATGAACAAAGATAAGTCGTCGCATCTTCACCCTCGGGAGTATCTCATCAACAGAATGTGCTCGAGCAAACAAGTCCATTCGGGAAGACGTGAGAGAATGAGAAGCAAACTCTCTCCTTGCCACTATTTATAGGTCGGGCAAATCAAACCCTTGCGCCAAGTGGCGGGCCCTCCGAATCCCATGGAATGAATTTGCATTTATGGTGATGAACCTGACGCTTCGAATTCAGCCAAGTCAAAACGGCTATTTAAAGCACTTAAAGAACACAAAAGTCGGACCAATAAAGGTACGTCATGCAAAAGGATGCGCCGGTCAGACACCGCGCATCGTACAGACGTGCCTGTCAGTTCCAAAGCGCCCCATATGGATGCGTCCAACAAAGCACAGATCCATGCATCCTAATCAACATGGACCCATTCGCCCATTTTGGCTCGTCACCCATCAATTAATGCTCAAGTGACAGAGTTGGCAGCACGTCCCCAGAGGACTGGACAGTTACCAGCTTTTTCAGAAGACAAAGCGTCGCTGACATCAGCATCATTATTACTTTCCTCCGACGGTTACGACCCACGTGGCCGAATAACCACTCGCATGCGCCTCAGCAGCCATGCGCCTGAAGACTCGCATGCGCCTCAAAAGCCGTGCGCCCCGACTGGTTCATGACTCATGAAGGTTGTGAGCCAAAGTCTTCTCATGCGCCCAATCCCAGGCGCATCCGACCAGATCACTCTCCACCAAATTCGAGATCTTTGAGCCATGGACCTACGACACGTGTCCTTTGACTCAATTCAGCCTATGAAGGGGTGCTAATCACCCAAGATCTCAGCAACAGAAAGATCCTCTCCCCTGCTACGTGCCAGCCCACAAAAGCAGCATGAAGGATTCAACCCACAAATAATGGTGCATCATCCATGTGCCTTCCGCAGCTTCAACCACGTGGCGTCCCCACATACAGACGCATCCTACATATACGCGTATGAGCAGCCAGCCTGCAAGCTATAAGTAGAGGGATCATTTCCTTCTTCCAGACATACGGACCACGTAATATATATACGTACACAGACAAAAAAAGGCATCAGAGTTATCATCCACCAAGATTGGAAGAGACACTCAACGTCTTCTTCCCATCTGCAAACTCCAGCACCCAGAGCAACTCAGACCATCAGATAACGGAGAACCGTCGTCAGATCGTCAATGGAGTCAACGTATTACCACTCGCTCCATCGATACAGGGACCCAGATAAACAAAAGTGTTCTCCTAGGACTACATCTAAGTCCTACATTGTAACACTGTTCTGTTTGTAATTGAAATTGCAATAAAAAGATTTTAATGACAAACAAGCTGGCGAGTCTGCTGGGGACCTATTTCTCCTCCATCGAGAAAGCTGTGTCGCAATCCGACGACGTGAAGGTCGGCTTCTCCCACAAGGCGCTGGTCGTACGCCTCAATCAACAAGCGTATAAGGAGTTCATCTCTGAAGGCAGCGCAAGTCCTTCGAAGCGGCTGCCAAAGTCGAAGAAGACTCGCCAAGTCTGGGTACGCAAGGTCGAGGCCCCTGGCACCACCACTGAAGAGGATACGCCGATGCAGTCTACCCTTCTCGCTGACGTCCTCAGCAGCCAGGATGCTCCCACCGGTGCAGTGCATCTCTCGAGAAAGCGTGGTGCTAACCACATTCCCCAGCCATCTCCTTCTCAGACAAGGAAGATGTGCCGACGGAGCAAGGGCGCATCTAACACCCTGTGCAGTAACTCTGATGCGCCACAGAAGGCTTCTGTCTTTGACAGACTCACTCGCTGTCGTGGCGAGGAGAATTTGGACTCTGAGTACTATGCACCCCAGCGGGCTGGTACGAAGAAGTCCAAGGCAGCACGGGCCATGTGCCCCAAACGTGCTATGCCAGCGGCAAACCAGAAGCATGCGCTCACAATCAGGCGCGCTGCTGATGGTAAGCTGTATAAGGTCGACTCGGGTGCTTCTGCACCAGAAACGAGCCGACCTTCAAAGTCCTTGCCTCACTTGGGCGCATCTGTTGCGTTCGCAACCAAGTCGAGCAAGGCAAACTCGGTGGTCTTGAACCCCAGCGCCTACATAGGATGTACGTCTGTGGCTGGTTCAAGTTACTATAAATGTTGTACCCCCACTACTGATCTAAGTGCATCTTCTGTGTTGGTTCAGGGGGCGCAGCATTTACCTGACCACCCCGGCGCTTGGCTTCGCCATGTGCCTGATGGGGGTGTGAAGGTGGTACTCTCACTTGACCACCCCGGCGCTTGGCCTTGCCATGCACCTGATGGGGGTGCGAAGGTGGCACTCTCCTCCAATAATTTGCGTAATATGATCAGTCACAAGCGCCGATCAGGAGAGTCGACTGACGAGCACAATGTGCCCCTCACAGGGCACACCTGTGCTGTAGTCACCATCAACTGTTGTTGCAAAATAGCAGTCCCACCATCAAGGCAGTCGGTATTCCAGCGGCTGCAATCGTCAACACCCCTCCAACGTCGCCTCGGAAAGAATGTATCAATTGAAGAGGAGCCAGAACTAAAGGTTGCTTCTTGCAACGTAATCTCTAACTCCTTGTCAATCTGAAAGGTGACTGGCAACTCCTCGGTCTCGTCCTCATCCAAGAGCCAGTCGAGAAAAACCAAGACAAGTGTCCCATCCTCTGGAGTATTTGAAGGCACTCGGGGGAGAAAGAAGATCTTGGAGGAAGCTGGGGGTAGTCAAGCCCTTGTTGATCCTCCTTCTGAAGACGAAGACGTCCTCCAGAGCATAGCTGGGGGTAGCCAAATCCTTGCTGATCGTCCTCCTGAAGACGAAGACGTCCTCCAAAGCACAGCTGGGGGTAGCCAAGTCCTTGCCAATTTTCATCCCCAAGACGAAGATATTTCCCCAGAACATAGCTGGGGGTAGTCAAGATGAAGCTCCAGGAGAAGCGACTCCTCTACAAGAGAGCGAGGTTGAAAGCGAGGCTTCAACCGATCCATCCACTTCTAGCTATGTCATGACAGTATACATGACTGGGGGTGATACAGAGTCAGATGCGCCGCCAACAGACCTCGTCCAGCGCATAGATACTTTGGAAGGGGGACTCAAAACCCTCTCTGCCTTCATGTAAACACTGACTCAAGCAGTGTTTGAGATACGGTCAGCTTTGGCCAGGACACCTTCTACCGGTCCTGACCCAGGGGCCAATGGAGAATCAAGTGTACCCCTTCAACGGGTATCATTGGATACAGATCGCCGTGAAGCACCTCGGACGTTGGAGCCATCAAATGCTCAACTCCAGGCTGTACCACCTTTCTTGACTCCCAGCTCCATGAAAGACGTGGTTGAGATGATCAGGGACTTGTGTGAGCGCTTCGAGTCCAAGAACAGACAGGAGGAGCGCCAGAAAATGGGGATTCCATAACCATACCCCCTCAAATGGAACAAAGTGGTTTATCCTCCCAAGTATAAACCACAAACATTGATGCCATACGACGGGAAGGACTCTCCACGCCGCTATCTGACGTACTTCCAGTCTCAAACGAGACATCTCCTGAAGGAAGACGCACTACTCACCAGCATATTTGTCGGAGCGTTGAAAGGAGTGGCTTACGACTGGTACTACAGTCTCTCTGACAACTCCATATCTTCCTTCGACGACTTGACGTGTCTCTTCCTCGATCGTTTCTACGACGGAGGAAAGGACATGACAATGGCATCCCTCATAGAGATACGTCAGAAGGAGAAGGAAGCAGTTCGAGCATTCATCGAACGGTTCCGACAAGCCGGCTTTAGACTGCCCCCGGGCATGCCAGAACATGCACTCCTCTCCTCCTGCAGCATGAACATGCTGCCTGCGATCAAACTCTGGCTCAACTCCACTCCTCCTCCCGACTGGAGTTCATTGATCATCGAGGCCGAAGCAGCAGAAAAGAAGGCGTCCAATGCTCGTATTCTGGGAGTCAGTTTTCCTGTCTTTGAGGACAAGGGAAAACGGCCTGCAGCCAACAACCCTGGACGAGAGACGAAGGGGAAGCAGGCGTTGACTGTCAATGCCTCCAAAGGTGCACCAGCACCTACTCAAAAGCCTCCACTTGCACCGAGGCCAAAAGAGGTTTATTCCTTCAACGATGAAGACACCATACAACTCTTCGAGATATTGAAGCAGGGTGACAAGATCAAGTTGCCGGACCCGAAGCGTCCCGACGAAGTTGGGAGAGTGGACAATCCGAGGTACTGTCACTACCATCGATTTGTCGGACATCCAACTAAGGACTGCTACGTCCTCAAGAACTACATCCAGCGCATGATCAATGCGGATGTCATCTCCATCGACTACGAGGAAAAAACGGTCTCGGCCAACCTGGTATCACTCCAATTTGGCACCTTGCCGCCAACCACAACACAAGATGGCGTCGTCTCCATCCCAAAGGCGACAATGGAGGTGGTTAATCTACCACATACTCATGACAACGTGAGTGGACTCATCCCACTCACCACATCTCGGGGAGAGATCTTATGGGTTCACCCCGATCTCGTCTTCGAGGTTACTCAACCGGGGGTACGCTCTACCTCCAAAACCAAGGACAGGAAGATCAAGACTTGCCGCATGGTCTCTTCTTCTGCGGAAGAGGCACTTACTGTACAGACGCGTTCACATCTGAATGCCCAACCTGACGAAGCTGCCGTCGAGGTGGTGCCTCCTTGCACCGTCCCTGCTGCCCAGGAAGAGGGCCCATCCAGGCCTCTAGCAGCCAATAAATAGAAGCATGTAGAGGCCCGTTTAGACAAACCTTTACGAAAGGAGAATGCTTTGGGGCTAGCCAAGCCCCACAACTTCGACATACTGGCACAACTTGCCAGTACTCCTGCCCGCCTATCTCTGTTTGAGCTTCTTCGTCTTTCTAAGGACACTCGTGAAGCTCTCTGTGAAGCCTTGAAGGATGCTGAATCCTTCATCAGTCAGGTCAAGCAGCCTGAGGATACCCCGACCACATGTGCACACTGCCATTGTGCGGATGAAGTTATCCCCAACATAACTTTCACCCAACAAGACATGCTGCTCAAGCACAACCGACACAATAGGCCACTGTATTATACAGGGTATGTCGGTTCCGTCAAGGTAAAGCGGATTCAGATCGATCCAGGGTCTTCCCTCAGCATCATCCCTAAGACGTTGCTCTCAACACTGGGGATCCCAATGTACCGTCTGGCGCCTTCCAACACTACAATCAGCGGTTTCAATGCTAGCAAAAGTGAACCGCTGGGTAAAATATGGCTGAAATGTCATATCGATAACCTCCGAACCGAGGTGACTTGCTATGTCGTGGATGCTGACATCAACTACAACCTCCTACTGGGTCGTCCGTGGCTGCATGAGTACATGATGGTGCCATCTATACTCTACCAATATATGAAGTACGTGTCCACCAACGATATCATCCGGACAGAGTTCGCGGACATTGACCCTTTCAAGGGGGTCGAAGCCTACTTTACTGATTCTACCCTGTACAAGTCGCCAGACGAAGGGGAAGCCAATGATGCTGACGATGAAGCAGAAACGGCAGCAGAGCCGGACATGGAGACAGAGATGATTTCCGATGCTCCTTTGAAAATTTGACTCAAAGGGAAACCGCCTCAGATGCTGCCTCCCATGACCATCAAGCTACCTGGAAAAGCACCAAATTCTCTAGGTAGAACACTTACTGAAGCTCCCTTGAAGATACGGCTCAAGAGAAAGCCGCCTCAAACATCGACTCCCCTTGTGGCAAAACTACAGGGGAAAGCACCAATCACTGAAGGCGCAGTTGAGGCACCTCAGAAGGTGCGTCTTAAAGGCAAGCCTCCGCAATCATCCGTCTCATCCAAGCTGCCGGAGAAGGCCCACATAGCCCTCTCGGACCTCAAAGTCAAAGCTGCGGTGGACTCTCCCGAACCAACCCCAGTACTCACAGATGAAGAGCTTGGGGAGTACATATCTGCTGATGTAGATGCACCCTCCCTGGACAATGTAATCCCGCAGGACAAAATCTCGTATTTTATCAATAATAGAGTGTCTTTAGATAACGCTCTACGGTTGTTGCAAACACAAATAACGACCGTCAATCATGTAAATCGAGTAGTCCCGTCCCAAGGGGTCTGTTTCGTAGTCCCATCGCAGAATCGAGACGAAAAAAACCATCATCTTCGGCAAAGTCGAGCGTCATCAAGACCTCCCACCACTCGAACAAGAACCAGATACCGACAGAATACAAGTCTATCGGTACACGGACAAGGCAAAGTACCTCATCCAAAAGATGGGTTACGATCTAAAAAGCAACAAAGGCCTGAACTATGGCAAGGTTCGACGTCTTCCTCTCCGGCTTCCAACACCTAAAGGAAAGCCGCAGGACTACTATCATCAAACTCGACGGTGGTGGGCTATGTCACGCCACCGGCAACTCCAGAGAGTTCGGAGGCAGAAGAAGTAGAACATTCTCATTCGTCCGAAGTATCAACTTGGGATTCCGATACCAGTATCTGCTCAGTCTTCAAGAAGGTGCTATCAGTCAACATGGCATCTGCACAATCTTAAGAAGATGAAGGTGAAGACCAAATGCCAGATTTCTTCGAGGAAGAACCTTGGGCTCAATGCCTAGGAGCGCAGTGGGAGTCTCGGTTTGAATTACGCAAACCCCCTACCGAAGACGAAGTCGAGCAGATCGACCTTGGGGATGGATCTTCTTCCAAACCCATGTTCATCAGCAAGAGTCTAAAGGGACCAGACTGGGAATCTTTAGTCCGACTGGCTAAAAAATATATTGACGTCTTCGCTTGGAGCTACGAAGATATGCCGGGACTTGATCCCCAGATCGCGATGCATAGGCTTAACATCTTACCTGATGCCAAGCATATAAAGCAACAACAACGACATTTTCGTCCTGACATCATGAACGCTATCGATCAAGAAGTGGATAAGCTCCGACCAGCGGGTTTATCCGTGAAGAACAACACCCGGATTGGGTGGCCAACGTCGTCCCTGTCACCAAAAAGAATGGAAAGATACGGGTCTGCATCGACTTCAGGGATCTCAGTACTGCTTGCCTGAAGGACGAATTCCTGCTTCCAATCACTGACGTGATGATCGACAAGACATGTGGCTTCGAGCGCATGTCTTTCATGGATTGGTACTCGGACTATAATCAGATCAAAATGTTTTCCGATGACGTAAAACACACGTCATGCAGGACACCGAAAGGGGTTTTCTTCTACACAGTGATGCCCTTCGGCTTGAAGAACGCTGGTGCTACATACCAACGAGCTATGAGTACCATCTTCCGTCAACATCTTCACAAAATAGTCGAATGCTATATTAATGATATCGCTGTCAAGAGCCGTATCAAAGGTGGTCACCTACAAGACCTAAAGACAGTCTTCGATCTCATGCGAGCGCATCAACTCAAGATGAACCCCACTAAATCCTTCCTTGGGGTTTCAAGCGAAAAGTTCTTGGGCTTTATTATCACGGCGAAAGGCATTCATGTCGATCCCGAGAAAACCAAAGCCATCCTTGACATGGACCCTCCGAAGAACCTCCAAGAACTTCGAGGCCTGCAGGGGCGTCTGGCATACATCCGAATGTTTATAGCAAACCTTTCCGAAAAATGCCAACCCTTCACCAAGCTTATGAAGAAGGGAGTCTCCTACGTCTGGACAGAAGAATGCCAGAAAGCTTTCAACGATATCAAAGCTTACTTGACAAGACCGCCAGTCCTGGTGGCACCTGTCGTAGGCAAACCATTTCTCCTCTACGTCAGTGCCATGGATCATTCCCTCGGCGCTCTACTGGCTCAGAACAGCGATGCAGGCTACGAGCAAGCTATCTACTACCTCAGTAGGACATTGATCGGGGCCGAACACCATTACAATCCCGTTGAAAATGAGTGTTTGGCTTTGGTGTTCGCCATCCAGAAGACTCGCCATTATGTCTGTCACGTCCCAGTACCGAAATACGGAGACGGACTAGGCCAGCTACTCCATATGAGGTATACAAACGTCATACGGCGATCGTGGCTGTCGAGAGACTAGGGGATGTATGCTACATTCAAGTCTCCTATGGTCACACCGAACATCTATGTCTCAATCATTCAAAGCAAGAAAACATCAATTAATGAACATATAAGATAAATCAGTAAGACGTCCCTCACGCTTCATCAAAATGATCATGGGGATCTAGCTTTATAAGTTAGCTAGCCCAGAAAGTCATAGGTACAAAATTGTATTCAGCTGCAGTCTGATTTAATTACAATTATGCAAAGACCAAATGTCTAGATTAGCCGGCTAAACAAGTGCCGGTGGCTAAACGCCAGGACATAAAAAAAGATACAAGAGTGGTGGAGAAGAAACCCACTCGAGTCCCCCGCCGGCCATGCTCCTAGTATGCACCATTGACGTCAGGGAAGAAGTTCGGATCCTCAGGCTCTGCTACGTGATCTGGCCAAACAAAACCAGCGGGGTCAGCCCCGAATAGCAAGTACCACAAGAGAGCACAAAAGAGTGAGATAAATTCCAAGCAAAAAATAATAATAACTATAATAAGCTTCCGGTCGTAACCTCAGTCCACAGCCTGTCCTAGCACGATAGGCCAACCCAACAACCAAACAAGGACATGGGTTGGACCACGCACCATGACAGTCCATGTCCCTCGGCTACTAGTGGAAGGCTCAAGCACAGTCAAGTCGTTTTTCAAGCGGCCATTCATTTCTGCGGCTTTCTATATTGGGCGGAGTTATCCCCGCGATACTAATTAAAAGGAATCCTCAGATCGTGTCAACCCAGCAGGGCTAGCCAAACCATAAGACATATAACACATTGAATATGCACCAGTCCCCCGGAGGGCTACTGCGCTAACACATATAACACATAGCTCGTAGAGGTTGGATATAGCCTTCCGCTACAGGCGAATAAAACCATATCCGTGGCGGCCAACCCGACACGTCCGGACTGAACCTGGGGTGGCTACTATGGCACGATCTCGGGATTCTTCTCACTATGCATCTACCAAGTTGGTTGCCTAGTTAATCCCTAGGTTGTTCTCAGAGTTCACATGTCGTGGTCACATGTTCACACCTCTAGATGTCGTACTTTGTACGAGTACCCCAAGAAGGAATATCCGTACTGGCTCCTGGAGGTGTAATGCAACACACATCACATACCACGTCATTGCTACCGACCATTACTTATATAAATGCTGGACTCTTGGGAGTACTGACAGGTATCACGTAGGAACACTTAGCGCATAGGATTGCACCTCGGTGCTCACATAGATTGTACCTCGGTATACACATAGGAATATCCAGCCCTCACATACGGAGTCAGATTAGAAATGAGAACTAACACACACAGGAACCTGCGGCTGAGGCTCATGCGGCCAAACTATATACGGCTAAGAAATGAAGTCCGTATGACTTCATGCGGCTCAGGAAAGCATGCTCTTATGGCTGCTAAAGCTCATGCGGCCAACTGCCATGCGCCATGCGGCCAGGAGAACGAGCTCATGCGGCTGGATACCGCGGGATGCATGCGGCTCAGGATAGCAGGCATATGCGGCTGGAGAGTAAGCAAGGCGCATGCGGCCAAGAACCAACAAACATAAGCGGCAAGGTTCATGCGGCCAATGAAAGGAAAATAGCTCATGCGGCTCAGGAAGAACCGGGTCCATGCAGCCAGGATGAACAGGTTCATGCGACTGCAAAAGCTTATGCGGCAGAAAGATGCCATGCGGTACGAAAGCTTATGCGACTGAAACTGTCTGCGCCATGCGACTGGAAAATGGTCAGGGCGCATGCGGCTGGTCAACGCGAGCATATGCGACTGCAATGCTTATGCGGCTGAGAATTGCACATGCGGCCAGGGAAGCTTATGCGGCCAGAAATAGCTTATGCGGCCAGGAATAGCTTATGCGGCCAGGAATAACTTATGCGGCCAGGGAAGCTTATGCGGCCAGGAATAGCTTATGTGGCCAGGGAAGCTTATGCGGCCAGGAAAGCTTATGCGGCCAGGAATTGCTTATGCGGCCAGGAATAGCTTATGCGGCCGCAGGGGACTGTTCATCATCCCTGCCGGAGCCAACATAGGCAAACCTCGGAGAAACCCAAATATTGTTCCGGCCATAACTTCCTCCAAACAAATCAAAATCTAACTTTCCAAAGGTCAAAATTGTGTAGAATCAAATTTCCTACAACATAGGACAATTGGTTTTTGAAAATAGCCAAGTTTGATAGATCAAAACCATGAAAATCCATGAAATCCTAGATTTTAGAAACTTAGATCTACACAAATCTAGCCATCAGAATCAAAAGCTTTAAGAACTAAACTTGTAGAGAATGAAGAGAAAATTAATATAGACAAATAACATCAAAAAAAAATCAAGAATGAAAAAATTCACTAATCTCTACTTTTGAGCAAGTTGTACTTGCCTATGGAGGGGTGGTTGAGGGAAATAAATGGAAAAGTGAATGAGGAGAGAGTGTGAGGAAGAGGATATTAAATAGGGGTTGGGTTGGTTTAAGAAAACCCTAATCCTTAAATAAATATACGGAATTATACACATGCTAAATACAGATACCGTATACGAAATTCATGAAGAATACGTATATCGGGATCGGAGAGTGACATCCCTATCCTCCTTAGAAAAATTTCGTCCTCGAAATTTCAGCCAAGACAAAGATAGAGATATCCGGGCAAGCTAGGTGCAATTACAATCTACGCAGCAACCTATCATTAGCAATCATTAATCATACAGTTCAGAATTTACCAAGGCATGAGGAGAAACATACCTTCCGAGTCGAACAAGTACGGATACCGAGATCTAATCTCGTTCTCGCGCTCCCAAGTTGACTCTCCCGGAGAGTGATGGCCCCAAGCGACACGGATAAGGCTAATTGTCCGGTTCTTGAGCACCTTCTCTCGTCGGTCCAAAATAGACACGGGTTATTCCTCATAAGTTAGGTCGGTACCAACGACTAACTCCGAATGGTCGAGGACATGACTCAGATCCGGGACGTACCTACGCAACTGAGATACATGAAACACATCATGTACGCCAGATAGCGAAGGAGGAAGGACAAGCCGATAAGCAACATCGCCTACCCGAGCGAGAATTTCAAAAGGACCAACGAATCTCGGACTAAGCTTTCCTCGGGTTCCAAATCTAATGACACCCCGAGTCGGCGAAATCCGCAGAAATACTTGGTCACCAATACCAAACTCTAGAGGCCTACGATGCTGATCTGCACAGTGGCGATGTCTGTCTTGCGCGACTCGAAGCCGTTCTCTGATCATCTTGACTATTTCTACGGTCTGCGTGATCATCTCTGGTCCCAACAATTTTCGTTCTCCCATATCGTCCCATGCCAGAGGGGACCTGCACTTTCTTCCATATAATGCTTCAAACGGCGACATCTGTATACTTTCCTGATAACTATTATTGTAAGAGAACTCTACTAGATGAAGATAATCTTCCCAAGTTCCGTCGAAGTCTAAAGTACAAGCCCGTAACATATCTTCCAGGGTCTGAATGGTTCTCTCTGATTGTCCATCAGTCTGCGGGTGATAGGCTGTACTGAACCTCAACTTGGTGCCCAAACTTTGATGTAAACTCCGCCAAAAGTGAGAGGTGAACCGTGTGTCTCTATCTGATACTATACTGACTGGAACACCATGCTGCCTCACAATCTACTTCATATACATTTTTGCTAGCTGCTCAGTAGACTGCCCTACTCTGAAATGAAGAAAATGTGTAACCTTCGTGAGCCGATCCACGATTACCCAAACTGCGTTTCGGCCGGTCGGAGATCTAGGTAAACCGGTCACAAAGTCCATCGTGATGTGCTCCCATTTTCACTCCGGAATAGGTAACGGCTGCAACAATCCTGCTGGTCTCTGCTGCTCTGCTTTCACTTGCTGACATACCAAACATCTGGATACAAACCTCGCTATTTCCCTCTTCATGTCATTCTACCAAAAGTGTTGCTTTATATCTTGGTACATTTTCGTGCCTCCGGGATGAATGGAATAAGGTGAACTATGAGCTTCTGACATAACTTTGTGTCGAAGGTCTCCACCGGGTACACAAAGACGGTTTCTGAACCTAAGTGTACCATCCTTATGGATTACTAACTCCTTTCTGAGACCTGACTCACACTCTGATCGAAGCTTCTGGATTCGCGGATCCTCCGCCTGAGCTATTCTGATCCTCTCTACTAAAGTGGACTGAATCTGCAAGCTGGCCATAACTCCCGTATCTTGCGGCATGATCACTTCAATTCCTATTTCCTGAAGATCTTCCAAAATATGCCTCTGCGTGGTTAGAATGAATGCACCACCTCTCCTGCTCAAGGCATTGGCTACCACGTTCGCCTTGCCTGGATGATACTGAAGATTTACATCAAAGTCTTTCAGTAATTCCAACCATCTCCTCTGTCTCATGTTCAGGTCCCTCTGGGTAAACACATACTTTAAGCTCTTATGATCAGTGTAAATCTCCACTCGATCCCCATATAAATAGTGCCTCCATAACTTAAGCGAAAACACTACTGCTGCTAATTCCAGATCGTGGGTCGGATAGTTCTTCTCATGATCTCGAAGCTGTCGAGTTGCATATGCCATCACCTTACCATGCTGCATCAACACACATCCAAGTCCCTTTCCGGATGCGTCATAATACATTGTAAACCCTCCCGATCCTACTGGAAGGGTCAAGATTGGGGCTGAGATTAATTTCTTCTTCAACTCTTCAAATAATGTCTGACACTCTGCTGACCAAATAAACTCTACATCCTTATGCGTCAAACGCGTCAAGGGTTCCGAAATCCTGGCGAAGTCTGCCACGAACCTTCTGTATTAACCTGCCAATCCCAAGAAACTACGCACTTCTGCTACCGTCTTCGAAACTGGCCAATTCTCCACTGCCTCAACCTTCTTCGGGTCTACTGATACTCCTGCTCCAGAAATAATATATCCCAGGAACGAAATATGATCCAACCAAAACTCATATTTATTAAGCTTCACGTAAAGTTGACGCTCCCTCAAGGTCTGCAAAACTGTCCGAAGATGTTTTTTATGTTCCTCCTCACTACTGGAATAGACGAGGATATCATCTATAAACACTACTACAAACTTATCCAAATAGGGTAGAAAGATACGATTCATCAAATCCATGAATACTGCTGGGGCATTAGTCAGTCCAAATGGCATCACCAGGAACTCATAATGCCCATACCGTGATCTAAATGTTGTCTTGGGTATGTCCTGCCCCCGGACCCTCACTTGATAATATCCAGATCGAAGATCAATCTTCAAGAAGATGCAAGCCTTACTTAATTGATCAAATAAGTTATCAATCCTTGGTAACGGATACTTGTTCTTCACGGTTACTGCATTCAACTGTCGGTAATCAATGCACATCCGTGTCGATCCATCCTTCTTAGGTACCAAAATCACCGGTGCTGCCTAGGGCGATTTACTGTCTCGGATAAACTGCTTCGTCTTCAATTTTTCTTCATGCTGGTATAACTTATCCAACTCTGAATGCGACATCCTGTAAACTCTGCCGACTTTAGGCTCCGTTCCAGGATTCAGATCAATACAAAACTCCACATCTCTCACTGGTGGTAAACCTGGAAGCTTATCGGGAAATACATCAGCAAACTCTCTGACCACTCTTGGAATCTGTTCCCGCTCTGCCATTGCTTCTGCAACGATGCCCTTGGGTCGATCCTCCAATGATCGGACAAAGACAAACTCCTCAACGCTGGGTACATTAAATACTACCCTACCTCCCCGACAATCTATCGTCGCATGACTGTCTTTCAACTAGTCCATGCCTAGGATAACATCAAAATTTCCCATAGGGAACTCAATCAAAGATGCGGGCAATAGTCGCCCACTCACTACGACTAGACATGCTAAGCACACTCTGCTAACTCCTACGAGCCCATTACCAGTGAGTATATTTATCCTCTCTGGCAATGCCTCAAATTCCAATCCAATATGTGTCGCAAATCGTGCAGATATAAAAGAGTGGGTAGCCCCCGAATCAAACAATGCTACTGCAGGAAAAGAGGTAACAGAAATATTACCTGCAACCACGTCGCCTGAAGCTAGCGCATCTTCCAATGATAAGGTGAAGGCCTGGCACTGGCCTTGCTGAGCTCCCTCCTGCTGCCTTCCTCGGCCATGCTGTCGCTGCGGCCTCTGCGGGCCTTCCTCGTTCTGTGTCTGGCGAAACATCTGAGCCTGCGTGGGTAGACGCTGGGCTAGCAGACTTACGGCCAATGCTGGTCCTCTGTTCAGTGCTGCCCCTGGAGCTGACAATGTCGGTAACTGCTGAACCGGCCCTCCTGGCCTCTGCATCATAGGACAATTGGCAATCCTGTGGTCTGGACTGCCACACCTCATGCATAACCCATTAGCTGAACGACACACATCCCTAGTATGCCCTCCTTTACCACAGTAAGTACACCCAATGGACGCCCCCTGACGCTGCTGCTGGTTCCTCGGCTGCTGATACCGTACTGGTGCTGTTATCTCTGATACCGCCGTCCTCCGCGGTGCTCCTGACTCATGAATACGAATGTCAGGTGCTGGCGCCGATGTTCGCTGCACTGCTCCTCCACTCCTACTCTGGGGATGAGACCTCTTCTGGCCCCCATGTCTTGTCACCAACCTTTGTTGGGTGAGTTCATGCCTCCGGGCTGCCGTTAAAATGGCATCAAAAGTCTGATAGTCGTGCCCTTCTACTAGCTGCAGAATCTCCAAATGAAGTTCCTGCTGGAACCTCATAGCCTTCTCTGGCTCTGTAGCTACCATCGTCGGTGCAAACCAACTCAGTCTGCAGAACTCCGCTGCATATCCATCTACCGTCCTTCCAGCCTGCTTGAGACTGATAAACCTCTGCTGTAGCTCATACCGTGCTACCACACCAAAGTACTTGGCCTTGAATCTGGTACGGAAGCTATCCCAGGGAACAAGACGCCTCAGTCTAACCTTTTCTGATGCCCACCAATCGCGGGCGATATCCTGAAGTATCAGTCTAACCTGGTCAACCTTCTCTTCTGCTGGAACCTTAGCTGTAGTCAATATGGCCTCAGTATTCTGAAGCCAAGCATCCTCCGTGATGGCATCTTCCGTGCCGTCAAAATATCTCGGGTTAAGTCGACAAAACCTCCCCGATGCTCCCGAATCATTCCTGACACTTCTCTCGAGGGCTAATTGTAACCTCTGATTCAGTAGCACATTCTGTTCCTGCTGTCGAGTCTGCTGTTGCTGATGGGCTGCCACCTGACGCTGCTGAGTGGCCAAGAATCCCCGGATGACCTCCAGGAGTGCTGCAACATCAGGTACTGCAGTTGCTGCCGGCACCGCTGGAGGTGCGGGAGTTTCCAGGACCTGCGGTTCCACTGGCTCTGATATTACTTCTACTCGGATCTGGTCAGGAGAATGTATTCCTTCCAGTTGCTGTCCCGTCGAGCCATGCTCTACTGGTTGTTCCTCCATGTTGGCCTCGCCAGCTACCGAGAAAGAAGCACCCCTATAGGGAAAGGTACATGATATTAATTATCAGGACGAGGAAGATTCGAGGATGCAATTCAGGTGATCAATCACGGTGAGGAAAGAGAAATCGAGGCAAGAGATTCAAAGGGGACAAGTTTGATTGAGACTCCTATAATAGTTACACCCCACAAGTCTGAAAAGTCAGACCTGCATGGGCCACTAATAAAACCTTGTCACGCCCCAGTACCGAAATACGGAGACGGACTAGGCCAGCTACTCCATATGAGGTATACAAACGTCATACGGCGATCGTGGCTGTCGAGAGACTAGGGGGTGTATGCTACATTCAAGTCTCCTATGGTCACACCGAACATCTATGTCTCAATCATTCAAAGCAAGAAAACATCAATTAATGAACATATAAGATAAAACAGTAAGGCGTCCCTGACGCTTCATCAAAATGATCATGGGGATCTAGCTTTATAAGTTAGCTAGCCCAAAAAGTCATAGGTACAAAATTGTATTCAGTTGCAGTCTGATTTAATTACAATTATGCAAAGACCAAATGTCTAGATTAGCCGGCTAAACAAGTGCCGGTGGCTAAACGCCAGGACATAAGTAAAGATACAAGAGTGGTGGAGAAGAAATCCACTCGAGTCCCCCACCAGCCATGCTCCTAGTATGCACCATTGACGTCAGAAAAGAAGTTCGGATCCTCAGGTTCTGCTACGTGATCTGGCCAAACAAAACCAGCGGGGTCAGCCCCGAATAGCAAGTACCACAAGGGAGCACAAAAGAGTGAGATAGGCCAACCCAACAACCAACAACCAAACAAGGACATGGGTTGCCTAGTTAATCCCTAGGTTGTAACCTCGGTCCACAGCCTGTCCTAGGACATAGGCCAACCCAACAACCAAACAAGGACATGGGTTGGACCACGCACCATGATAGTCCATGTCCCTCGGCTACTAGTGGAAGGCTCAAGCACAGTCAAGTCATTTTCCAAGCGGCCATTCATTTCTGCGGCTTTCTATATTGGACGGAGTTATCCCCGCGATACTGATTAAAAGGAATCCTCAGATCGTGTCAACCCAGCAGGGCTAGCCAAACCATAAGACATATAACACATTGAATATGCACCAGTCCCCCGGAGGGCTACCGCGCTAACACATATAACACATAGCTCGTAGAGGTCGGATATAGCCTTCCGCTATAGGCGAATAAAACTATATCTGTGGCGGCCAACCCGACACGTCAAGACTGAACCTGGGGTGGCTAGTATGGCACGATCTCGGAATTCTTCCCACCCAATGCATCTACCAAGTTAGTTGCCTAGTTAATCCCTAGGTTGTTCTCAGAGTTCACATGTCGTGGTCACATGTTCACTCCTCCAGATGTCGTACTTTGTACGAGTACCCCAAGAAGGAATCCGTTCTGGCTCCTGGAGTCATACGTATGTTTCCTCCTTCTTGGTGTAATGTAACACACATCACATACCATGTCATTGATACCGACCATTACTTATGTAAATGCTGGACTCTTGGGAGTACTGGCAGGTATCACGTAGGAACACTTAGCGCATAGGATTGCACCTCGGTGCTCACATAGATTGTACTTCGGTACACACATAGGAATATCCAGACCTCATATAGGGAGTCAGATTAGAAATGAGAACTAACACACACAGGAACCTGCGGCTGAGGCTCATGCGGCCAAACTATATGCGGCCAAGAAATGAAGTCCGCATGACTTCATACGGCTCAGGAAAGCGGGCTCTTATGGCTGCTAAAGCTCATGCAGACAACTGTCATGCGCCATGCGGCCAGGAGAACGAGCTCATGCGGCTGGATACAGTGGGACGCATGCGGCTCAGGACAACAGGCATATGCGGCTGGAGAGTAAGCGGGGCGCATGCGACCAAGAACCAACAAACATAAGCGGCAAGGTTCATGCGGCCAATGATGGAAAAATGGCTCATGCGGCTCAGGAAGAACCGGGTCCATGCGGCCAGGATGAACAGGTTCATGCGGCTGTAAAAGCTTATGCGGCAGAAAGATGCAATGCGACACGAAAGCTTATACGGCTGAAACTGTCTGCGCCATGCGGCTGGAAAATGGTCAGGGCGCATGCGGCTGGTCAACGCGAGCGTATGCGGCTGCAATGCTTATGCGGCTGAGAATTGCACATACGGCCAGGGAAGCTTATGCAGCCAGAAATAGCTTATGCGGCCAGGAATAGCTTATGCGGTCAGGAATAGCTTATACGGCCAGGGAAGCTTATGCGGCCAGAAATAGCTTATGCGGCCAGGGAAGCTTATGCGGCCAGAAAAGCTTATGCGGCCAGGAATAGCTTATGCGGCCGCAGGGGACTGTTCATCATCCCTGTCGGAACCAACATAGGCAAACCTCGGAGAAACCCAAATATTGTTCCGGCCATAACTTCCTCCAAACAAATCGAAATCTAACTTTCCAAAGGTCAAAATTGTGTAGAATCAAATTTCCTACAACATATGACCTTTAGTTTTCGAAAATAGCCAAGTTTGATAGATCAAAACCATGAAAACCCATAAAATCCTAGATTTTAGAAACTTAGATCTACACAAATCTAGCCATCAGAATCAAAAGCTTCAAGAACTAAACTCGTAGAGAATAAAGAGAAGATTAATATAGACAAATAACATCAAGGAAAAATCAAGAATGAAAAAATTCAGTAATCTCCACTTTTGAGCAAGTTGTACTTGCCTATGGAGGGGTGGTTGAGGGAAATAAATGGAAGAGTGAATGAGGCGAGAGAGTGAGGAAGAGGATATTAAATACGGGTTGGGTTGGTTTAAAAAAACCCTAATCCTTAATCCCTCCACTAATGACAATGCTAAAAAAAAGCTACATGCCACTATAAATAAATATACGAAATTATACACATGCTAAATACAGATACCGTATACGAAATTCATAAAGAATACATATATCGGGATCGGGGAGTGACAATGGCTCGGGCCAGACAATTTATGTCATCTCCCGAGTCAATCTGCTCAGGATCCTCATAACGAAGCCATGATTATTGAACTCCCGGCTAGCTACATGGGCGATCCTGTTGATGCCGTACAACATGGTGTTCTTTCCACAAAAAGTCGTCAAAGGTCAAGCTCTGGCCGACTTTTTAGCCGCGCACCCCATCCCAGAGTCCTCCAGACACTATGAAGACATCCCGGATGAGGTCCAAGAATCAAACGTCACCGAAGAAAGCTCCGTCTGGCGAATGTTTTTCGATGGCGCTTCAAGAACAGGCCCGATAGGCCAAATCATCGCCGGAGTGGGGGTAGTCTTAGTCTCCCCCGATCAGCTGGTCATCCAGCGTGCTTACTCCCTTTCGAAGCCGTGCTCCAACAATGTTGCCGAGTACAACGCTCTCATCATGGGACTCCAGCTGGCGTAACAGCTGGGGGCGGACCATCTGGAAGCCTACGATGACTCAAAACTCGTCGTTAACAAGATCAGAAGACAATATGAGGTTCGCCATGAAGATCTGGTTCCTTACCATGAAGTTGCATTGAACATTATTTTAACCTTCACCAAGTTCTTCATAGAACACATACCTCGGTTACAAAACCTGGAGGCTGACGCTCTGGCTGGCCTAGCAGCCTCATTGGCAGTACCCCTCGGGACTCAATACTATGTCACGGTAGTTGGTCGAGACTTGGTATGTCCTAAAAATAACCTACTCCCACAAATGGCCCATACCATGACAACAAGTGCTGGTGTTAATGTTCGAGATTGGAGATTCTCGCTCATCGACTTTGCTGTCTACGGAATTCTCCCAGAAGACTCGAAAGAAGCCGTCTCAGTCAGGAGGCGCTTCCTTCGATTCTATTACGATACAGCTACTAAAATGCTGTACCGACGCTCCTACGATGGACTTCTCCTTCGATGCCTGTCCAACGAAGAAGCAGCCGAAGCCCTTCGAGAAGTCCATGACGGAACTTACGGGGCTCATCAACCTGGGCCTAAGTTGCAGGATCGACATCGACGCATGGGTTACAACGGGCCAACCATGGCAGCCGATGCTGTCGACTATGCCAAAAAGTGTAATGCGTGCCAGCTCCACGCCGACTTCTTCCATACACCGTCGGAACCACTACATCCTACGGTCGCCTCCTGGCCCTTTGAAGCTTAGGGCATGGATATTATGGGACCTATCACCCCTCCTTTATCGAGGGGACACCGCTTCATCCTAGCTATCACTGACTACTTCTCCAAATGGGCAGAAGCAGTTCCACTGGCGAAAGTGAAAAGCTCTAGGGTGATCAGCTTCATCAAACATCATGTCATCTACCGTTTTGGGGTACCCCGTAGGATTATCCATGACAACGGTCCACAGTTCATCAGCCATGTTTTTTGCAGTTCCTGTGACAAGAATCGCATTCAGAACGTGGCATCAACCGCCTACAATCCGGCAGCAAACGGATTGGCCAAGGCGTTTAACAAGACTATCGTCAGGCTACTCAAAAAGTTCGTGTCATCCAACAAACACGACTAGGACGAAAAGCTTGGCGAATATCTTTGGGCCTACCGTACAACGGTACGGACCCCGACGGGCAACACCTCGTTCTCCTTAGTCTACGGCAGTGAAGCGGTACTGCCTCTCGAGATTCAGATACCCTTACTCCTTGTAGCGATCATAAATCAACTAACAGAAGAAGACAATCAACGTCGTCGTCTACGGGAATTGGATGCACTTGACGAAAAATGTCTCCTAGCTCAACAACGCATCGAACTCTATCAAGCCCGTATATCACAGGCTTTCAACAAGAAGGTCAAGCAGAGGACTTTCCAAGTAGGCGACCTGGTTCTGGCAGTCAGGAGGCCGATGGTGTTGACTCACAAAACACCAGGAAAGTTCGAGCCCAAATAGGAGGGACTTTTCATCATAGAGACGGTATACTCAAACGGTGCTTACCGCCTCGTCCGATCAAATGGGGACTTGTTCATGATGTCCGTCAACGGTAAGTTCCTAAAGAAGTACTACTCTTGACATCCTTCATATATGTACTTCTACCTCTACCTAGCAAGGGAATCAGTGGACCTGATCATCAGAGCTCCCATACACCTTCCTTTCACAAAAAATTCCTATGCTTTCGAAACCCAGTTGTTCCATTGCATTCTATCTCCAGTAGAAGGACAACCACGTCCACATTACCTCTGAGTTGCTCCTCTATGCCGTACAAAGCAGAATCTTACGCTCCGTAAGACTACGCTACCCATCATGTTTACCACATCCACATTACCTTTGAGTAAACATCCCGTACAGACAGCCCCTGTGTTGCTGTACATCGATCGTGGAACTTCCATGTCCATATTACCTCTGAGTAGTTTTACGTATCTCCCCAGAGTCACTCTTACCACGTCCATAACACCTCTGAGTAGGAAGATTCCAACATTTAAACCCCATATTTGCCACGTCCACATTACTTCTGAGCAAACATGTCGGTTCTCTCAAACTTATTATCTTTACCTAACAACCAAGGTGCGCAAAAGATAATGGATCCACACAAATCACAGGTTCATGACAACAAAAGATGAACATACCACAAAATTCTTTATTTTTCATCTAAAAAGTAAAAGATTACATCTCCAGCATATAACAAAAAAAAAGAGAGAGAAGACTACAAATCCCTAGGCATCATTAGGATTGGCGGACAGCTCTTCGATCCGACGCCTCAAGTCTGCAGCCCAGGTCTCTGCAGTCGCCAGGACCCGGCGTTCAGCTTCTTGTCGCATCATCTCCACAGCCTCGGGAGCAGTATCGTTCTTATGCTTGGCGTCCAACTCCTGCCGTTGGTGAGTCAGATAAAGAATATAGCGAGTAACAACTGCCTCTTCCTCCTTGGACGAGATGTGCTCAGCTTGGGCCCGCTCAAGATCTAACATAAGTTGGGCCCTCTGGTCTTCTAGGAGGCGAATCCTGGCAGTAACCTCCGCTATATTAGCCTCCAATAAGGCCCGCAGCTCCACCTGCTCCTGTATGGATTGAGACAGTCTCTCTACTGCAGCCTCAGCAGTGGCCACCTCGCCATTCCAGATGGCCACCGTGGCCTGATAAGACGACTCAACCTCAGCTAACAACTTCTTCTGTTCTGCTTCTATCAGAACGGAAAAGACATTCCGCTGGATACTCTGCAGTTCAGAAAGACGCTGGTCGAGCTCAACCACTGACTCCTCCAGAATTACAGCCATGTGATCGTGGCCATGGTGTGAACATATCAAACCAAAGGAAGAGAGCGCCATGGCTTTTGCCGTCGTAAAACTCCCATTTGTATTCAGCACCGTTGATACGCCCTTCTGCAGCATCTTGTACACTGATTCAACAACAAAGTGAACGTACTCATCTGTATCAGCTAGCACTTGAGGCGTCATGGCAGGAGATGCAGGAGGTACTGCGATAGACGGCGGGCATGAAAAAGACCCACCGACTTCAATCTACGAGGCTGAAACCTCGGCATCAACGGACTCTCCCTCAACAGGGGCTTGAACTTCGCCACTGGCCCGAGGAACCAAAAGAGCGGAAGGAGCCGAGAGCGGCGTCGATATCGTATCCTAAGTAGAAGGAACAACAGGGGGTTCCAGCAAACCCTTGCCCTTGTCAAGCTCGGAGGGACCACCGACGTCAGGGGCTATCTCCTCCGTCTCCAACACACTATCAGCAGGCCGTACGGGACATTCCCCCTCTGGCAAAGCAGCGAGATCAGCACTAGTTTTCTTACTCGGCTCCCCTGGAGTCAGGCTTGGCGGACGAGTCTCATCTTTCTCACCGAATCCCTCCGCGGGGATAGAATCTGTCGCCACCTCCCGGTCGGCAGCCACCTCAGCCTCCGTTGCTGAGTCTGGGGTAGGGTTCACAGCTGACCTCCCTCATCATGATAAGGAGAGGAATCAGCCCTCTCCTCTGTTTCAATCATGTCTGTTGCTCCTGCAATAGGCTCATCTTTGGAGGAACGTCATCTGAAGAGGACGAACTCTACTCCACTTCCTCATCTGCAAGCTGTGTCTGCTGGGTCCTCAATGCCAGAGGCCCCCACGATGGCTTGTACCCTCCCGAGAATTGCTACATTCTCGGCGAAATACGCTCTTCAGATGAGCCCGCCACCTCCTTTGGTCTGTTAGCACCCGATTTTGGAGTTCAGGGTCTCCTTTTCAGCGGCTCCTACAAAAAGAAAGCATAAGTCACAAAAATGGTGGAACTAACCAGACTATGTGGGACATCCTTACCTCCATAGGAGCTGAGTCTGTTGACACTGCCGGTGACAATGCCTTCTTCTGTCTCTTCGGCGCAGAAGAGACAGCTTCTGTATCAGCACGTCTCTTCGGCTGATCGGCCGAGGGCTTTGTCTGATCCCCCGTGGATACGGCAGGGGTACCTCGATAACCCGTCTCTGGCGGGCGATACGACCGAGCCTTCTACAACAGGTTCCCAGTCGCCTCTAACTGGGTGCCGACAATGAAACTGGTCTCCCTATCATATCCAGGGGGCGCGGCGTTCATGGCACAGTAAAATTTGGCGATCGAGAAAAGAATCGGCGGACGCAGATTCTGAACAGGCAACGTAAAGCGAGCTCCGGTGCATCCGGCATTGTAGTAATGCCAAGCTCGTGCACCATCCAGCAAACTTCCAGTATACCCCAGGTTAATACTGGGGTTCTCCAACATCAACTGAGCATAGCCGAATTGTCGTGCAAAACGGCTCGGCAAATATGGTTCCAGGTAATACTGGTTCCTATTCCGATACACCAGATGGGACGGCCGGATGCTTTACAACCAGCGGAATCCCTATAGAGGCAGAATAGTGGCATCTTCACCCGAATCTGTTAAGTCTTCATTGGCCTCAAAACCCAAAAAGACGGGACCAACTTTGGTGATCTCCCACCCCTGAAGGTGGGATAAAACTTTCCTGCAAAAAGGAACACCAGTATGCAACCAGTTCCTCTGGTGGAAACGGCGAAGGAATGCGTCTCCGGCCCTGTGGTCTTCTTCCAGGCCCGGGCTCATCATGTTGGGACGGTGCAAAATTAACCACCCCATCAAATAATGAAACGACAGTTCGGCACGGGGAAAGTTGTCATTCCTACCTCGTTCATGAACGACATTTCCTGCAAATTCTTGTAAATCTCGCAGCAGGTTACACACCATTGCGAGGAGTAGAGCCACGCGATAGCCAAAAACCAACTTCACAACTGGCAGAATTAGGTTCCGGGTCATCCTCTCCACTGAGCCTGACTCGCCTGAAAAGACATAATCCCGGAGCCAAATCATCAGATAAGCAGCCAACACTGCTTTGGACGACATCCGATGAGTAAGGTGCCAGAAACAGCTATAGGAGCGTTCGTACGACTGCCGGTCCTCGTTTTCTCGGGGACTCTTCTCACTTAGCCTGCTCATTTCAGAGAGCACCGCGGTACTGGAAAGCGCTGGCGGAGATGTAAACTGAGAGGGATTCTCCTTGTCTTGCTCAAAGACATAATCTCTCCTAGAAGTCACATGAGGCTGTGACCCGCCCTTATCCTTCTTCTGCATATAATAATGATAACTCGCCACTTCCTTGATGACGGCCATCATCTCCTCTGCTTTATCCTCCAGGACTTGGAACTCCTCGTTGGTCGGAAAGTATTCCTCGTAAGGTTCTGATCCCTAAGGGAGCCTTGACACCTCATACATTTCATGAAGTACGAATCCCAGCTCCCCCACCGTAGTGAAAAAAGTCCCGGTATGGGTGTTAAACATCTCCAGGAGCACGAGGAACATATGCCTGTTGATGTCGACGCCTGCCTGGGTAGCACGGATTGCGGCAGTCGGCCCAATTTGCCTGAGTTTGGTTTGGAACTTCGTGAGAACCCAGAGCGTCAGCATGTCCCACTTAGAAACATAGTGACACCAACCTCTACCCGAAATTCACCTTTCGGGTACGACTGCTTCAACGACAGCATACGATTTGCAAAAGTTGAAGCACCAAAAGCAAATGTGTTGGTAGGGACGTCACTGTAAATGCTCCCAGGACGCAGGGTCCGCCAGGTGAAAGAATGCCCAGCCCGCATGGCGGCCAAAGTATCCCTCTGATTGGAGGTAGCGTCGACCTTGATGGTGCCTGCCACCGCTCTCCCCTGAGACGGAGTCAGCTCCCAAGACATCCTCCTCTTGGAAGCAAGACGACAGAAAGCCGTCAAAGGCCATTGACGTTCAAGTTGCGCTTAACGGTCATGTGCACCCCTCTTGCTGTAAAGAACCAATCTTCCTTGATCTTTAACACCTTTGCTTCAGTAGAAGTAAGGCGGTCCCCAAATAGGAACTCAGGCTTCAAGAAAGTCATATTATCAGAAATAGAAGATTTCAAAACACCACGCTCCATCATCCGTTGGACGAACCCATGCTGTTGTTCCCGGATTTGGGTCATTCTCTCAGGAGGCTGATCCAGCATAATGGCAGCTTGGGCAGGATTTATCACCTCTTCGTTATAAACTACTCCCATCTGACAGAGAGCAGCATCCAGAAGCACTTCGTTCAAGAGCGGGATGGTCATCGACACTGGCGGTCAGCAAAAGAAGTCAAAACTCAGATATGTTAGAACAACAAAAATTCTGAGTTATGCTCTCATCAGAAGCGCATACACTGAACCAAGGCTTAAGCGCATCTGGAAAGAAGCTTCGGCACATCATCAGGGTCTAAACCCATGCGCATCAGCAGTGAAGCTTCGGCGCATCATCAAGGTCTAAACCCATGCGCGTCAGCAGGAAAGCTTCGGTGTATCATCAGGGTCTAAACCCATGCGCGTAAGCAGGGAAGCTTCGGCGCATCATCAGGGTCTAAACCCATGTGCGTCAGCAAGGAAGCTTCGGCGCATCATCAGGGTCTAAACCCATGTGCGTCAGCAGTGAAGCTTCAGCATATCATCAGGACCAAAGGTCCATGCGCGTCGGCGTACATGAGTGCTAAAAAATGGCCTACTCGAATACAAAAAGGTACGGTAAAGAGCGACGAAACCCACCAATCACCGCCGGCCGAACGTCGACGGGCGTCCTGGGGACATCCACAGCAGCCTCCACAGGCTCTTTCCCTTTGCCTCGTCCTCGGCCAGCACCACCGCGAGGAGTTTTGGGGGCCATCTCATGAAAGAAGAAGTTCGGGTTTTTCGAAAGAAGAACTCTAGAGAAGAAAAAAGCTAAAAGGAGAAGAACCCTCTCTCTCCATCAGACGCCTATTTATAGGCTTGGGCATACGCGAAAACCGATAAAGAGTGACGTCAGCCACCGCTTGGGGTTCTGCGAAATGATAACTGCAAATAATCCAAAAAGATCATCATTAATCTTTTTTGATTACTTCGAAGCGTTATCATTTGTATTAACTGAGAGGAGCATGCGCCCCATCACTGATGCGCGGAGTAATCATGCGCCCGAACAGTCATGCGCCCCGTTGAAGACACCTCCATGCTTCTTATTCAAAGTATTCCAAAACTTGATAAAATGTTTTGAAAACTTTGAAGGGGGTCTTGTAGAGGCATGGAATTTCAGGGCACATCTATGTGCCAGTATTTCTATGCGCTCAAATACTACTCAGAACATGCGCCAGGACACTCAAACGAAGTACTTGGCACATCAAGACAACAAAAGAATAGACAGCAAAAGTGGATTTTTATTTCATATATAAAAGTCTATTACATGTCTAAAAGGCTTTACATAGAAGAATTTCTATAAAAAGAAAGATCCTAAGACTACAGCCAGGCGCAGCAAACTGCCATGTGCCTCCCACCAGGCGCATCATCAGTCAGGCGCATCACTTCAGCATCTCAGTCAGGTATGTCTCTGTCACGCCCCAGAACCAGAATACTGGAGAGCGGGGGCAGACATAGCCAGCTACGTATATTGAAATAGAAACCACCTCGATTTACGGTCACGACTGTCTAGATATGTGAGGGTTTTCTACAAGCCAACAGTCTCTTATGGTCATGAACAAGCCTAGTGTCTCAATCACCACAAGTAAGTAAAGTCGCAAGATGTATGATCATTAAATATACAATAATAAGGCGTCCCAAATATTACATATTCAGCTGATCATGAAGCTAGTCGTTACAAAATGTTAGGACTAGCAAGAGTTTAGTCATACATGATCAACCTTAGGATTTGTTAATCATGTTTACAGCCCGTAGGCAGACAGTAAGTAAAAGTGCAGCGAGCTAACAGGTGCTCGGCGGCTAAATGCCTCAAAAGAATAATTTTATAATAAAGTGGGCAAAACAAAAGGAAAACCCACTCTTGGTCCGGGTTCCGTCTAGTTGTCACCATTGGGCTGGAAGCTTGGTAGATCCTCGGGAGCTGCTCCAAAATCTGGCCACACAAAACCAGCTGGGTCAATCCCAGAAAGAGCAAGAGCCACAAGGGAGCCACGAAATAAGAACAAAAGCCAGCATTAACACAAGAAGATATAATATTAAAACTAGAATTATGAAAACATGTCAGGATGATATACGACGAGATAACCATGGAACTATTCCGATAGCCAGGTTACAACCCGTAAACCAAACAAGGACCGGGGTTGTAACCCTTCATCTGAACAGTGCTTGGTTTCCCACCATTTATCGGTAAGATAAAAATGTAAGCAATCAAGACATGAAACAATCTGGTACTGGATCAAGACATGCCCGGACTGGTTATACTTTATTCAATCAATCACGGTCAAGCAGATACTACGACTTACTACTTTAACTAACTAGGGTTATCACATGCCTAATTACTAACAAGATGCAGTGAGATTGTTCCACAGCCACAAGCCCTGCAGACCATCCAAGCTACCCAGGACGAAAGATTAGGGTTGAATTCAGGTGGGTACATCGCCCAGAAGACAAATGTACCCTTAGGTGACTTAGAGGGTGCAACACTCGACGGTGCGCTGGAAATGTGCCCTACTCGACGGCAGGCTACAGATCCCAAGAGCGCCCAGGTAACGGGATTGCCTGTAGCTGTGTCATCTCTTCATGACTACTGTGTTATTCTAGTTATTAACCTTAATCCATTTTAGTAGGTACTCCTGACCGTGGTACTCAGAAGTTCCATCCTAGACATGATGCAAGACTGGACAAGTGGATTAACAAGCAAGCAAGAAAGAACCACCCACGGTGTCAAGACAGGTCAAGTTAGGTTATCAAGTCATGTCAAGTCAGGAGTGCACCGCCACGGGCCACTATCAAGTCATGTTGGTCATGTCAGGAGTGCACCACTACGGGTCACTGTCGTGTTATGCTAGTTCCTTGCCATACCAAGTCATGTACAATGGTCATTCCAAACATAACAAGTAAAATCAAGTTCATGACAAAAAGGCGTAAGGATATAAAATGGGCGTAAAATATCAAAATACGGGGTTATAGAAGAGCCAAGCTTAAAGAAATAAAACCAAAACTCCAAGAGTCAGTGGACTAAGCAAGGGGTCAAGGGGCAACATACGTGCAAAAGCACGCACGCAAGGCTCACTCAAGTCTGCGTACCAAGACACCCTCAAGTGAGCAGTGTACGTGAGAAGTCACGCACACTCAAGGGGCAGCGTATGTGAAAAGTCACGCACACACAAGGGAGCAGTGTACGTGAAAGTCACGCACGCTACAGGGAGCAGTGTGTGAAAGTCACGCACGCTCAAGGGAGCAGTGTGTGAAAGTCACGCACGCTACAGGGAGCAGTGTGTGAAAGTCACGCACGCTCAAGGAAGCAGTGTGTGAAAGTCACGCACGCTACAGGGAGCAGTGTGTGAAAGTCACGCACGCTACAGGGAGGCAGCATACGTGAAAGTCACGCACGCTCAAGGAGACACGCTTCCAACAGGAAGCGTACTCAAGCCTGCGTACGCAGTGCTAAAGAGCGCACGTAGCTCAGTGTGCGTAAGCTAAACAGCTCTGCACACTGCTCACTGTCTTCTCCAACAGCAAGAACACCAAGGAAGAACCCAAAGCTTCACAAGTTCATAACTTGGCCATCCGAACTCCAAATCCGGATTTCCAAAGTTCCAACTTGGGTGAAACTGAAAGCTCTTCCACATGGAAACATCAAAACTCATAGAAAACCAACATAAATAGCTCAAACTATGCAAAATCCGAAAATAGGAAAAACTTAGATCTATGACAATGGGGGCTCCAAATCACAAAAACCCAAGTTCTAATGTTGGTCTCCATGTCCTAATCTAGCAAATGGACAAGGAAAAGAGGGTTCTTATGTAATGGCAAGATGCACTTGCCTAGGGTTAGGAGAGTTGTGTTAAGGAAGGAGATGAAGAAGAAGAAGAAGAAAATTAATGGTGGAAGTTATGAGAAGAGAGAGTGGTAGGTGGGGATATAAAGAGGGGAGTTGTGGTAGGTTGAGGGTGTAGCATAGGGCTAGGGTGTTCCAACACATAAAACCGAACCAAACCGAACCATCCCCAATAAAACCGAGCCAAGCCAAAAACCCAAATACGAGAAATACCGAAATTCCACAAGCTGAGAAAAATAAAAATACATGCCAAAATCCAGATACGAGTATAAATACGAAATACAAGAAAATATGGAAAATGAGGGTGACAACTCTACCCACCTTAAAAGAATTCCGTCCTCGGAATTTAATCAAGGAGTTAGAGATTGTCACGACAAGCTACACTAAGCACAGGCAAGTTACACTAAGCAGTTCAATCATACAATCATACAATACAAACAAGAAAGGGAAAATATAAGACATAAGAAAGACATTATACCTCACGAGTCAAACAGGTAGGGATATCGTGATCGGATGTCGTCCTCACGCTCCCACGTTGACTCACCTAGAGAGTGATGACCCCAAGCAACACGGACTAATTTAATAGTCTTGTTCTTGAGTATCTTTTCCCTCCGGTCCAAAATAGACACGGGCCTCTCCTCATACGAAAGGTTGGTACCAACAACCAATTTCGAATGGTCTAGGATGTGGCTCGGGTCCGAAATATACCGTCGTAATTGGGACACATGAAATACATCGTGTACCTCACTTAGCGACGGCGAAAGAGCGAGACGATAGGATACATCTCCTACTCGCTATAGAATATCGAACGGCCCTATATACCTAGGACTAAGCTTTCCCCGCACGCCGAAGCGAATGACGCCGCGGTTAGGCGAGATCCTAAGGAATACATAGTCGCCGATAGCAAATTCTAAGGGACGCCGATGAGCATCGTCCCAATGGCGCTGGCGGTCCTGGGCAACTCGGAGGTGATCTCTGACCTTCCTGACCACTTCAACCGTCTGGGAGATCAATTCGGGTCCGAGCATCTGCCTCTCTTCGATATCGTCCCATGCTAGCGGGGACCTGCACTTTCTGCCATAAAGAGCCTCGAAGGGTGCCATCTGGATACTGGCCTGATAACTGTTGTTGTACGAGAATTCCACCAGGTGCAGATGATTCTCCCATGAACCACCGAAGTCAAGGGTACAGGATCTCAACATATCTTCAAGAGTCTGGATTGTGCGTTCTGATTGACCATCCGTCTGCGGCTGATAAGCTGAGCTGAACTGAAGGCGAGTCCCCAAACTCTTCTGTAAGCTGTGCCAAAAGTGTGATGTGAATCTTGAATCCCTGTCTGAGGTGATGCTGACTGGCACACCGTGAAGCCTGACGATCTGCCTGAGATACATCTCTGCTAACTGCGCCGTCGACTGTCCAACTCTGAATGGGAAAAAGTGTGCCACCTTGGTAAGCCTGTCCACAATTACCCAAATAGCATTTCTGCCGGCCGAAGATCTGGGCAATCCGGTCACGAAATCCATGGTTATATGTTCCCATTTCCTTTCTGGGATCGGTAAGGGTTGAAGAAGTCCAGCGGGCCTCTGATGTTCAGCTTTAACCTGTTGGCAAACCAAACACCGAGAGACAAATCGGGCTATCTCCCTCTTCATGCCATTCCACCAAAAATGTTGACGAATATTACGGTACATCTTCGTACCACCCGGATGAATAGAATACTGTGAACTGTGGACTTCTGCCATGACTTCCTGTCTGATATCTCCACTGGGTACACAAAGACGAGTGCCGTGCCGAAGTGTACCGTCTTCATGGAGACATAACTCTGGCCTTCTTCCTGCTTTACACTCTGCTCTGAGTCGCTGGAGCTTGGAATCTGCTGACTGCGCCACCCGGATCCTCTCAACTATGCTGGACTGAACCTATAGACTGGCCATCAATGCCACACTGGTAGGAAGAACCACCTCAATTCCCATCTTCTGAAGATCTGCCAATAATTCTGGTTGCGCCGTCAGGAAATAAACTCCGGCTCTCCTGCTCAATGCATCTGCTAAAACGTTATCTTCCCGGGATGATACTGCAAATCCACATCATAGTCCACCAGTAGCTCGAGCCATCTTCTCTGCCGTATATTAAGGTCCTTCTGGGTGAAAACATACTTCAGGCTCTTATGATCAGTAAAGATCTCCACTCTATCTCCGTACAAGTAGTGCCTCCACAACTTCAAGGCAAATACTATCGCCGCCAATTCCAAGTCGTGGGTCGGGTAATTCTTCTCATGGTCACAAAGTTGACGTGACGCATAAGATATTACCTTCCCATGCTGCATCAAGACACACCCCAATCCTCTGCCTGAAGCGTCGTAATAAACTGTGAATCCTCCGGTCCCATCTGGAAGGGTGAGAATAGGAGCCATTATCAAACCTCGCTTCAACTTCTCAAATGATTCCTGACACTCTGTTGTCCAAACAAACGGCACATCCTTGCGGGTCAACTGGGTCATCGACGCTAAATCCTTACGAAATCTGAAACGAACCGCCGGTAGTAGCCGGCCAATCCAAGAAAGCTGCGAACCTCTGCCACTGAGCTGGGTACCGGCCATGACTCGATAGCCACAATCTTCTGGGGATCCACTTCCACTCCTCCTCGGGTAATGATGTGACCCAAGTACGAAATACGATCGAGCCAGAACTCGTATTTACTGAACTTGGCGTACAACTAATGCTCCCTAAGCGTCTGAAGGACGACTCTGAGATGCTGCTCATGCTCTACTTCACTCTTGCTGTAGACCAGGATGTCATCTAGGAACACAATCATAAATTGGTCCAAGTAAGGCATAAAAATGCGATTCATGAGGTCCATGAATACTGTCGACGCATTGGTCGCTCCAAAGGGCATAACAAGGAACTCCCAATGTCCATACCTCGATCTGAATGCTGTCTTCGGGATGTCCTGCTCTCTGACTCTGATCTGGTGGTATCCTGACCGTAAGTCGATCTTCGAGAATACTGAAGCCCCTCTAAGCTGATCAAACAAGTCATCTATCCTCGGAAGAGGGTATCTGTTCTTGATTGTCACCGAATTCAAGGTACGATAATCAACACATAGCCTGGACGTACCATTCTTCTTTTTCACAAGAAGCATCAGGGCTCCCCAAGGCGATCCACTCGCACGAATGAATCCCTTGGTCCTCAGTTCTTCAATCATCTTGTACAAAATCTCCAACTCTGAAGGCACCATTCTGTAGACTCGCTCTGACACTGGTGCTGTCCCGGGAATCAAGTCTATAGTGAACTCAATCTTCCGCTCCGGCGGCATCCCTGGAAGCTCCTCTGGAAAGACATCTGGAAACTCTTCAACTATCCGGGAGAACTGCACTGCTGCTACTGCCATCCGCAATACCGGGGAAGATGGCTCCACTGCGCCTCTAGAAAACGAAAACTCTGGCTCGCCGGGGATACTACAGACAACTCTGCCAATATGGCAGTCTATCCTAGCATACTGGTTCCTCAACTAATCCATGCCTAGGACTACATCATAGTCTGCCATAGGAAACTCTATGAATCTAGCGGGGAACTTCCTACCGCTGACTACGATCCGACACGAGGAAAACACTCGATCTACTCCCACAAGACCATTACCATTTAGTATATTGAGCCTCACTGATAATGACTCGGGCTCCAATCCTATCCGTGTCGCGAATCGTGCAGACATGAATGAATACGATACACCAGAATCAAACAATACCGAAGCTGGAAAGGAGTTGACGAGAATAGTACCTGCCACTACCTCATATGGTGCAACTTCTTCTTCCATAGCCATCATCATGGCCTGACCTTGTCCTCTGGCTGCTGGTCCCCTCTGCTGGAAACCTCTCTGCCTATTCTGGGTCTGAGCTTGGGCTTGTGCATACTGCTGGGGGTGCTGTTGCTGGAATGCCTGAGACTGAGGCGGCAAGGGCCTCGAAGACTGATACTGCTGCTGCTGAACTGGTGCTGGGGCCGGTCCTCTCACCGAAGAGCTAGAAGGGTTGGATGCTGATGAACCACCCCTATTCGGGCAAGCCCCTATCCTATGATCTGCTGCTCCACATGCCAGGCACAATCCCTACGCCCTGCGACAGTCTGCCACCACATGCCCTGGCTTCCCGCAATGAGAACATCCTATCGCGGAAGCCTGCTTCTGCTTCTGCTGCTGCGGGTACGTCGGAGTCGAATGCTGAACCGACGTTACTGAGGCCGCCCGCCTCGGAGTTCCAATGGTCAAACTCCTAGCTGTCGGGGCTGGAACTGAGGATTGGTGCATCTGACTGTGGGACCGCTTCCTACCTCCGGTCCTATCCACGATCCTCTGGGAGGTATACTCATGCCTCCTAGCTGCTCTCAAGACTGCATCGAACGTCTGGTGCTCGAACTGTTCCTCTGCCAACAAGATCTCCAAATGCAGCCCATACTGGAACCGCTGGGCCCTATCAAACTCGATCGCCACCAAGGTGGGGGCAAACCTACTGAGTCTAGAAAACTCCGATGCATAACTGTCGACTGTTCTGCCTCCTTGCTTTAAGTTGGTAAATCTGGTCTGCAGGTCGTACCGAGCCACAGCATCGAAATACTTCGCCTGGAATCTCTTCCTAAACACTGCCCAAGCAATGGGTGCCACTAATCCCATGGCCTGCGCCGTCCACCAATTGCGAGCTAAATCCAACAACTGCAGGCGTACCACCACCACCTTTTCATTCTCAGGTGTCCTAGCTGCTTCCAGAATCACTTCGGTATCCTGAAGCCATGCATCCGCGGCAACCGCATCCTCGCTGCCGTCGAAGAAAGGAGGGTTCAATCGCTTGAAGCAGTTCGCCGCCTGGTTCCCTGGATGTCCGCCTCGGGTCAAAGCATCTTGAACTGTCTGGTGCAGGACGTCGCTTCGACGATCCTGGGAAGCTATCAAGGTTCTGATGAGGCCTACTAAGGTACCATCATCTGGCTATGCGGGCTGGACGGGCCAAACTGGTGACTCTCCTCCAGTAGGCACAACTCTGGAGGCTACCCCGGAATGCTGGACTTGATCTCCAGGTTGCTGCTGATCCGCGGGATGTGCTCCTCCTCGTCGATCAGTAGGACCAGGTACAATACCGCTAAAGAAGATGACACAGGGAACAATAAGGAAAGGACCAGGACAGATCAATGATATAAGCACAGGATCAGGACAAGAATCCAGGGATTCAGAAGATACGAACAGAGATCAAGGACGAGTACTGATTGAGACATCTATCTGGTAAACCCTCACATTTCAAGATTGACAAGACCTGCATGGGCCACCACTTAAACCATGTCATGCCCCAGAACCAGAATACTGGAGAGCGGGGGCAGACATAGCTAGCTACGTATATTGAAATGGAAACCACCTCGATATACGGTCACGGCTGTCTAGATATGTGAGGGTTTTCTACAAGCCAACAGTCTCTTATGGTCATGAACAAGCCTAGTGTCTCAATCACCACAAGTAAGTAAAGTCGCAAGATGTATGATCATTAAATATACAATAATAAGGCGTCCCAAATATTACATATTCAGCTGATCATGAAGCTAGTCGTTACAAAATGTTAGGACTAGCAAGAGTTTAGTCATACATGATCAACCCTAGGATTTGTTAATCATGTTTACAGCCCGTAGGCAGACAGTAAGTAAAAGTACAGCGAGCTAACAGGTGCTCGGCGGCTAAACGCCTCAAAAGAATAATTTTACAATAAAGTGGGCAAAACAAAAGGAAAACCCACTCTTGGCCCGGGTTCCGTCTAGTTGTCACCATTGGACTGGAAGCTTGGTAGATCCTCGGGAGCTGCTCCAAAATCTGGCCACACAAAACCAGCTGGGTCAACCCCAGAAAGAGCAAGAGCCACAAGGGGGCCACGAAATAAGAACAAAAGCCAGCATTAACACAAGAAGATATAATATTAAAACTAGAATTATGAAAACATGTCAGGATGATATACGACGAGATAACCATGGAACTATTCCGATAGCCAGGTTACAACCCGTAAACCAAACAAGGACCGGGGTTGTAATCCTTCATCTGAACAGAGCTTGGTTTCCCACCATTTATCGACAAGATAATAATGTAAGCAATCAAGACAGGAAACAATCTGGTACTGGATCAAGACATGCCCGGACTGGTTATACTTCATTCAATCAATCACGACCAAGCAGATACTACGACTTACTACTTTAACTAACTAGGGTTATCACAGCCCTAATTACTAACAAGATACAGTGAGATTGTTCCACAGCCACAAGCCCTGCAGACCATCCAGGCTACCCAGGACGAAAGATTAGGGTTGAATTCAGGTGGGTACATCGCCCAGAAGGCAAATATACCCTTAGGTGACTTAGAGGGTGCAACACTCGACGGTGCGCTGGAAATGTGCCCTACTCGACGGCAGGCTACAGATCCCAAGAGCGCCCAGGTAACGGGATTGCCTGTAGCTGTGTCATCTCTTCATGACTACTGTGTTATTCTAGTTATTAACCTTAATCCATTTTAGTAGGTACTCCTGACCGTGGTACTCAGGAGTTCCATCCTAGACATGATGCAAGACTGGACAAGTGGATTAACAAGCAAGCAAGAAAGAACCACCCACGGTGTCAAGACAGGTCAAGTTAGGTTATCAAGTCATGTCAAGTCAGGAGTGCGCCGCCACGGGCCACTATCAAGTCATGTTGGTCATGTCAGGAGTGCACCACTACGGGTCACTGTCGTATTATGCTAGTTCCTTGCCATACCAAGTCATGTACAATGGTCATTCCAAACATAACAAGTAAAATCAAGTTCATGACAAAAAGGCGTAAGGATATAAAATGGGCGTAAAATATCTAATAAAATATCAAAATACGGGGTTATAGAAGAGCTAAGCTTAAAGAAATAAAACCAAAACTCTAAGAGTCAGTAGACTAAGCAAGGGGTCAAGGGGCAGCATACGTGCAAAAGCACGCACGCAAGGCTCACTCAAGTCTGCGTACCAAGGCACCCTCAAGTGAGCAGTGTACGTGAGAAGTCACGCACACTCAAGGGGCAGCGTATGTGAAAAGTCACACACACACAAGGGAGCAGTGTACGTGAAATTCACGCACGCTACAGGGAGCAGTGTGTGAAAGTCACGCGCGCTACAGGGAGCAGTGTGTGAAAGTCACGCACGCTACAGGGAGCAGTGTGTGAAAGTCACGCACGCTCAAGGGAGCAGTGTGTGAAAGTCACGCACGCTACAGGGAGCAGTGTGTGAAAGCCACGCACGCTCAAGGAAGTAGTGTGTAAAAGTCACGCACGCTACAGGGAGCAGTGTGTGAAAGTCACGCACGCTACAGGGAGGCAACATACGTGAAAGTCACGCACGCTCAAGGAGACACGCTTCCAACAGGAAGCGTACTCAAGCCTGCGTACGCAGCGCTAAAGAGCGCACGTAGCTCAGTGTGCGTAAGCTAAACAGCTCTGCACACTGCTCACTGTCTTCTCCAACAGCAAGAACACCAAGAAAGAACCCAAAGCTTCATAAGTTCATAACTTGGCCATCCGAACTCCAAATCCGGATTTCCAAAGTTCCAACTTGGGTGAAACTGAAAGCTCTTCCACATGGAAACATCAAAACTCATAGAAAACCAACATAAATAGCTCAAACTATGCAAAATCCGAAAATAGGAAAAACTTAGATCTATGACAATGGGGGCTCCAAATCACAAAAACCCAAGTTCTAATGTTGGTCTCCATGTCCTAATCTAGCAAATGGACAAGGAAAAGAGGGTTCTTATGTAATGGTAAGATGCACTTGCCTAGGGTTAGGAGAGTTGTGTTGAGGAAGGAGATGAAGAAGAAGAAGAAGAAAATTAATGGTAGAAGTTATGAGGAGAGAGAGTGGTAGGTGGGGATATAAAGAGGGGAGTTATGGTGGGTTGAGGGTGTAGCATAGGGCTAGGGTGTTCCAACACATAAAACCGAACCAAATCGAACCATCCCCAATAAAACCGAGCCAAGCCAAAAACCCAAATACGAGAAATATCGAAATTCCACAAGCTGAGAAAAATAAAAATACATGCCAAAATCCAGATACGAGTATAAAAACGAAATACAGGAAAATATGGAAAATGAGGGTGACAGTCTCTTCAGCGTCTCAGTCAGGCGCAGCCTTCAGCGTTTCAGTCAGGCGCATCTCTTCAGCGTCTCAGTTATGCGCATCATAAAGTCTCAGCATATGCACCTTACTTCGACCCGATCAAATGCTTCGACTAATAAAGTATTTATTGAGCAGAACCTGGGCGGGCGATCAACCCTACCCTAGCGGGAGGAAGAGCTCTCCTCCGAGGCTAAAGGAGCAGCTTTCAACACAACCAGAATGGGCAACACCCACTCTTGCAGGAGGAAGAGCTCTCCAAAGCCCAAGGAAGATGAGAGCACCGCAATTCCGATCTGTGGCTCTTCCAGTATAACGGAGACAGGGCTCGAGCATCCCGATCTTTGGATGCAACAGGCACCTTCCGCCTGCCTCAGAAGCCCTCGACTCTGACTTTTGAATGTAACAGTCACCTTCAAGTGCATGAACGAAGACAAGTCATCGCATCTTCACCCTCGGGAGCATATCGTCAACAAAATGTGCTCGAGCAAACAAGTCCATGCGAAAAGACGTGAGAAAACGAGAAGCAAACTCTCTCCTTGCCACTATTTATAGGCCGGGCAAATCAAACCCATGTACCAAGTGGCGGGCTCTCCGAATTCCGTACAATGAATTTGCATTTATGGTGATGAACCTGATGCTTCGAATTCAGCTAAGTCAAAATGGCTATTTAAAGCACTTAAAGAACACAAAAGTCGGACCAATAAACGCACGTCATGCAAAAGGATGTGCCGGTCAGACACCGCACATCGTACAGACGCATCCATCAGTTCTAAAGCGCCCCGTACGGATGCGCCCAACAAAGCACAGATCCATGCGTCCTAATCAACATGGACCCATGCGCCCATTTCGGCTCGTCACCCATCAATTAATGCTCAAGTGACAGATTTGGCAGCACGTCCCTTGAGGACTAAAAAGTTAGCAACTTTTTCAGAAGACGAAGCGTCGCTGCCATCAGCATCATCATTACTTTCCTCCGACGGTTACGACCCACGTGGCCGACTAACCACTCGCATGCGCCTCAGCAGCCATGCGCCTGAAGACTCGCATGCGCCTCAAAAGCCGTACGCCCCGACTGGTTCATGACTCCTGAAGGTTGTGAGCCAAAGTCTTCTCATGCGTCCAATCCCAGGCGCATCCGACCAGATCACTATCCACCAAATCCGAGATCTTTGAGCCATGGACCTACGACACGTGTCCTTTGACTCAATTCAGCATATGAAGGGGTACTAATCACCCAAGATCTCAGCAACAGAAAGATCCTTTCCCCTGCTACGTGCCAGCCCACAAAAGCAGCATAAAGGATTCAACCCACAAATGATGGTGCATCATCCATGCGCCTCCCGCAGCTTCAACCACGTAGCGTCTCCACATACAGGCGCATCCTACATATGCGCGCATGAGCAGCCAGCCTGCAAGCTATAAGTAGAGGTATCATTTTCTTCTTTCAGACATACGGACCACGTAATATACATACGTACACAGACAGAAAAAGGTATTAGAGTTATCATCCACCAAGATCGAAAGAGACACTCAACGTCTTCTTTCCATCTGCAAACTCCAGCACCCAGAGCAACTCAGACCTTCAGAGAACCGAGAACCGTCGTCAGATCATCAACGGAGTCAACGCATTACCACTCGCTCCATCGACACAGGGACCCAGATAAACAAAAGTGTTCTCCTAGGACTACATCTAAGTCCTACATTGTAATATTGTTCTGTTTGTAATTGAAATTGCAATAAAAAGATTTTAATGGCAAACAACCATCGCCCTTATCGACAAGTTGTCCATGACCGTGGTAGGTTGACAAGGTATATTTTAGGGTACCGTTGGGGCTTGTTATGAAATCGATTCTTTTACTTGGTTGTTTTGCAGGCCTAAAATAATTCTATCTCCTTTCTACACAACTCATTTTTTTTTTCTTCTAGCACATAGGACTTGTATTCTTCAAGCAAATCATTCAAATTCGATATCATTACCCGAGTTCTCATTTTGAAATAGAGGGTCGAGACGAAGGAGGACAGCCACTCACCTTGAGTTTTTGCTTGAAGCGAGAGACTGGTTGGCCGCGCTAGACGTCGCCTACATGATTACCTGAAATCGCACAAGCAACTGATTAGAATACTGTATTAGGCAAGAAATTTGATAGAAAATGCGAGTTCGAAATGCAAGCCATGAAAACCATCAAAAATATTCACGAAAACGCATTCAGAAAACCAAAGCCAAAACCAACGCAAGCGGCATAAAAAACAGAGCAACGGGAGGTCTCTTCCGACTTAGCCGCAGAGTCAATCCTCGAGGCGCTACCCGCTGAATATGGGACTTGGTTCCGAAAAAGCCATTCCATAACGTGGAATGGATCTTAATTCAACCGTTTCCGTTCGATCGATTCGATCGATCCCGACCTATCAGTCCCGACTGAGTCGATAGCAACAATGTTCCTTTCTCGCGCACCCCGTGGACGGAGAATGGAGCACGATGTAGGGATGGGACACTACACCATAACCAACAAAGAAAAAGTTTCGTCCTCGAAACTTAAGAACAGAACCTACCTCTATGAAAATAATGAAGAAAACTTTTCCTTCATCTCTGACTCGAGTTCCTATGTCGACTCTTCCGCCGCATGGTTCTTCCAGAGTACGCGAACAAGAGGGATCACTCGACTTCGCAGCAGCTTATCCTTGCGTTCTAAGATTTGAACTGGCTCTTCAGCGTAGGACAAGTCAGACTTTAGCTCCAGCTGGCCAAAATCTACCACGTGTCTAGGGTCGTGCACGTACTTTCGCAGCTGAGAGACGTGGAAGACATTGTGCACACCTTCGAGCGCCGGCGGTAGGGCAATTTTATAGGCTACTGGGGCGACCCGCTCGAATATTTCGAACGGCCCAATGAATCTCGGACTCAGCTTTCCCTTTGCGCCTAACCGAGTAACTCCTCGCATGGGCGACACCTTTAGAAACACGTAATCGCCTACCTGGAACTCAAGCGGTCTTCGACGGGTATCGGCGTAGCTCTTTAGCCGACTCTGTGTAATCTTCAGTCTTTCTCGAATTAGCTTAACCTTTTCCACAGTCTGTTCCACCAGCTCCGGACCGAGTATCTGCCGTTCCCTGACTTCATTCCAGCAAATGGGCGATCTGCACTTTGTAGAAGCATGGAATTTCACAACCAGAAAGCCCATGCGCCAGGCATTTTATGTGCCAGAACTCAGACAGCTAATCAAATAAGCCATAGACATTCGAAGAAGGACTTTTTATTTATATATATATAAGTCTATTACATGTCTAGAAAAGGTTATACAAAGGAGAATTTCTACAAAGGAAGGATCCTAGATCTACAGCCAACAGCCACCATGCGCCTTCCAGATAGGCGCAGCAACCACCATGCGCCTTCCGATGGTCGCAGCAGTCAACATGCGCTGTCAGCCAGGCGCAGCAGATGTCATGCACCTCCAGCCAGGCGTATCCTACCATCTCTTCAGCAGCTCAGTTATGTGCATCCAGCTCAGTTATGTGCATCCCTTCAGCAGCTCAGTTATGAGCAACTCTTCCAACCAGGCTCACCTGGCCGAGCAGAGCCCAGTTATGTGCCGCTCTTCCAGCCAGGCTCACCTGATAAGTGCTTCGCCAAACAAAGCATTTAACCCTCTGGCTGGAACCAAGGAAGAGAAGAGCACCGCAAATGCTGTGGCCAGGGGAGGCTTCGAAAGAGCCTCCAAAGGCCAAGGAAGACCGTGATCGAAATCATGGTACAAGGAGCTTTCAACACAATCAAAGTGGGCGGCACCTACTTTGAAGGAAGAGAGAGCCTAGCACCACCCTTCCGATCTACGGCTCTTCCGGAACAACGGAGATGAGGCCCGAACATCCCTATCATTGGATGCAACAGGCACCTTCCGCCTGCCTCAGAAGCCCTCGATTCCGTCTTTTGGATGTAACAGTCACCTTCAAGTGCATCGAAGACAACACGACGTCTCATCTTTACCCTCGGGAGCACTTCGTCAACAGAATGCACCCACATATCCAAGTTCATGTTGGAAGTACGTGAGGAAATGAAGAGCAAACCTTCTCTCCATGCCACTATTTATAGGCCGGGCAAATCAAACCCACGCACCAAGTGGATGACTCTCCGAATTCTGTGCAATGAATTTGCATTAAATGGATGAACCGGACGCCTCGAATTCAGCCAAACGGCTATTTATAGCACTCGAGGAGCGAGATAGCCGCGTCATTAAAGGACATGTCGGATGTGCCAGCCAAACAGCGCATCACACGGACGTACCCTCCAGTATCAGGCGTATCACACAGACGTGCCCTACAGTACCCGGCGCATCACAGAGGATGCGCCCTCCCTCACATCTCCATGCCGAGCGGAACACCAACCAGTGTGCCCACTCAGCTGTCCATCGAACGTCACAAACATTAAATGCTGAACTGACACCAGAGTTGGCAGCACGCTTCCTAAAGTCAGAACAGTTGACAGCTTTTTTCAGAGAACGAAGCGTCGGCAACGTCAGCATCATCATGACTCTATTCCGACGGCTACTGCCACGTGGCCATCCGCATGCGCCTCTACGGCCATGCGTCCAAACCAGCATGCGCCTCAAAAGCCATGCGCCTCAGACCCTTCACTGATCCCTAAAGACAGAAGAAGAGTCTCCAGTTGAAGCTTTGCATGCGCCTCAAAAGCCATGCGCCCCAGACTGATCTCTGATCCCGAAAGACAGAAGGAAAGTCGCCTGCATACGCCTCAAAAGCCATACGCTCTAAACAGTTTGTAACCCCTAAAGGGTATGAGCCGCAACCTCCTCCTGCGCCCAATCAAGGCGCAGCTCACCAGATTATCCTCCCCCCACCAAATCTGAGATCTTCGAGCCATGGGTCGATGACACGTGTCCTTTGACTCAACTCGTCCAAGATTTCAGCAACAGAAAGATCTTCTCCTCTGCTACGTGCCGGCTCACAACAGCAGTATGAAGAGTTCAACCTCCCAATCAGGGCGCATCATCCGTGCGTCCCCATCAGCAACTTCCACGTGGTGTCCCCACACACCGGCGCATCCTACATGTGCGTATGAGCAGCCAGCCTGCAAAACTATAAATAGAGGGATCTTCTCTTTCACACACACACGGAATCCACAACGAACATACAAGGAGTCATCAGAGAGGCAGATACAGACACTCAACGTCTTCCTCCTCTCAGCAAGCTCCAGCACCCAGAGCAATCCACACCTTCAGAGAACCGATAACCGTCGTCAGCCCGTCAACGGAGTCAACGCATTACCACTCGCTCCATTGGCACTAAGGACCCAGCTTAAACAAAAGTGTACTCCTAGGACTACATCTAAGTCCTACATTGTAACACTGTTCTGTTTGTATTAAAGTTTTTAATCAAACAATTTTAATGGCAAACAAGCTGGCGACTCTGCTGGGGACTTCTTTCTCCTCTTCCGAGAAAGTCGTGTCACAGGTCGACGATGTGAAGGTGGGCTCCTCCCACAAGATGCTGGTCGTGCGCCTCAATCAACTGGCGTACGAGGAGTTCATTTCTGAAGGAAGTGCGAGTCCTTCGAAGCGGCTGCCAAAGCCGAAGAAGATCCGTACGGCCTGGGTGCGCAAAGTCGACGCCTCGGGCACCACCACTGAAGGGGATGCAGCAATCCAGCCTTCCCTTCCTGCTGACATTCTCAGCAACCAAGGTACGCCCGCCGATGCAGCGCATCTCTTGGGGAAGCGTGCGGCCGACCACGTTCCCCAGCTATCTCCCTCTCAGGCGAGGAAGATACGTCGACGGAGCAGGGGCGCAGCCAATGCCCCGTGCATCACCTCTGATGCGTCACAAAAAGCCTCTGTCTTTGACAGACTCACTCGCTGTAATGGCGAAGAGAATTTGGATGCTGAGTACTATGTGCCCCAGCGGGCTGGTACGAAGAAATCCAAGGCGGCACGGGCCATGCGCCACAAACGTGCTATGCCAGCAGCCGGCCAGAGGCACGCGCTCGTCATCACGCGCGCTGTCGATGGCAAGCTGTACAAGGTTGACTCAAGTGCTTCTGCACCAACAACGAGTCGATCTTCAAAGTCCTCATCTCGGTTGGGCGCATCTACTACGTGCACAACCAAGTCGAGAGAGGCAAACTCAGTGGTCTTGAACTCCCGCGCCTCCTCTGGTTGTGCGTTTGAGGTCCGTTCAAATCACTTCAAATGTTGTGGTTCCCCCACTACTGATCGTGATGCCTGCTTGGTATTAGATCAGGGGGCGCAGCACTCACCTGACCACCCCGGCGTTTGGCCTTGCCATACGTCTGAAGGGGGTGTGAAGGCACCACTCTCCTCCAACGACCTGCGCAACGTGATCACTCACAAGCGCCGGTCAGGAGAGTCGACCAACAAGCACGATACGCCTCTTACGGGGCATACTTGTGCGGTGGTCACCATCAACTGCTGTTGCAAGGCGGCAGCTCTACCAAGACAGTCGGTCTTCCAACGACTGCAATCATCGACACCTCTCCGACGTCGCCTTGGGACGAAGTTGTCAGCTGAAGAGGAGCCAAAGGTTGCTTCATGCAACGTGGTCTCCAACACTTCATCAATCCGAAAGACGACTGCCAATTCCTCGTCTTCATCCAAAAGCCAGCCGAGGAAAACCAAGGCAGCTGTCTCGACCTCTGGAGTGTTTGAAGGCACCCGGTCGAGAAAGAAGTCCTTGGAGGAAGCTGGGGGTAGCCAGACCCTTGTTGAGCCTCCTTCCGAAGACGAAGATGTCCAAAGCACAGCTGCGGCGGATCTTCATCATCAAGGTGAGATTACTCTCCCTGAAGCCCCTCAAAATGAGGATGTCCTCCAGGACACCGCCGGGGGTAGTTCTGGAAACGAAGAGGTCCTTCAAGACGGAGCTGAGGGCAATCAGACCCTTGCAGATGCGCCTATTGAAGATGAACTCCAGAATGTGGCTGGGGGTGGCCAAACACCAGGAGAAGTAACTCCTCCGCATGAGAGTGAGGCCGAAAGCGAAGCCTCAACCCATCCATCCACTCCTGGCCGTGTCAGGACAGTATACACGGCTGGGGATGATGTCGAGTCTGATGCACCGTCACAGGACATAGTCCAGCACATAGACTCATTAGAGGGAGGTCTCAAAACCCTCTCTGCCTCTATGCAAGCACTGACTCAAGCAGTGTTTGAGATGCGGTCGGCCTTGATCAGGACACCTTCAACTGGTCCTGACCCAGAAGCTAATGGGGAGTCGAGTGTGCCCCTCCAACGGACGCCCTCGGATACAGAAGCACCTCGAACCTCGGAGCCCTCAAACGCTCCAATCCAGATGGTACCTCCTTCCCCGACTCCTAGCTCTACGGAGGATGTGGTCGAAATGATCAAAGACCTGCGGGAGCGCTTCGAGTCCAAGTACAGGCAAGAAGAACGCCAGAAAATGGGCATTCCCCAGCCTTATCCCATCGAGTCGAACAAGGTGGTTTATCCCCCAAAGTATAAACCACAAACACTCACCCCATACGACGGAAAGGACTCTCCGCGACGGTACCTGACGTACTTCCAGTCACAGACAGGGCATCTTCCGAAGGAGGACGCGCTCCTCACCAGTATCTTTGTCGGGGCCCTGAAAGGAGTGGCGTATGACTGGTACTGCAGCCTCCCCGATAATTCTATATCGTCCTTCGACGACCTGATGCGCCTCTTCCTCGACCGCTTCTACGACGGCGGGAAGGACATGACGATGGCGTCTCTCATAGAGATACGTCAGAAGGAGAAGGAAACGGTTCGGGCGTTCATCGAACGCTTCCGACAGGCTTGCTTCAGGCTACCTCCAGGCATGCCAGAACATGCGCTCCTCTCCGCTTGCAGCATGAACATGTTGCCTGCAGTAAAGCTCTGGCTCAACTCTACTCCTCCTCCTGACTGGAGCTCCCTGATCATCGAAGCTGAAGCTGCAGAAAAGAAGGCGGCCAATGCACGTCTTCTGGGTGTCAGCTTCCCCGCCTTTGACGATAAGGGGAAAAAGTCCGCAGCTAACAGCTCCGGACGAGAAGCAAAGGGGAAACAGGCATTGACTGTTAATGCCTCAAAAGGCGCATCTGCGCCTACTCAGAAGCCTCCACTGGCACCGAGACCCAAGGAGGTTTATTCATTCAATGATGACGATATCCTGCAACTTTTCGAGATACTGAAGCAGGGTGACAAGATCAAGCTACCAGACCCAAAGCGGCCCGATGAAGTTGGGAAAGTGGACAACCCAAGGTACTGTCACTACCATCGGTTTGTCGGACACCCGACCAAGGACTGCTACGTCCTCAAGAATTACATCCAGCGCATGATCAATACGGATGTAATCTCCGTCGACTATGAAGAGAAGACGGTGTCGGCTAATATGGTTTCGCTTCAGTTCGGCACCTTGCCGCCAACTACCACACAAGATGGCGTCGTCTCCATCCCTAAGGCGACAATGGAGGTGGTAAACTTACCACCTACTCGTGACAATGTGAGTGGACTCACCCCGCTCACCACATCTCGAGGAGAGGTCCTCTGGGTTCACCCCGACCTCGTCTCTGAGGTGACTCAATCGGAGGTACGCCCTACCTCCAAATCAAAAGGCAGGAAGATCAAGTCTTGCCGCACAGTCTCTTCTTCAACAGAAGAGGCACTTCCAGTGCAGACACGTGCACAAAAGAGCTCCCAATCCGGCGAAGCCGCCGCCGAGGTGGTGCCTCCTAGCACCATCCCTGAGGAGGGTCCATCTAAGCCCTCAGCAGCCAATAAGCAAAAGCAGGTGGAGGCCCGTTTTGACAGACCTCTACGGAAGGAGAATGCTTCGGGGCTGTCCAAGCCTCATAACTTCGACATTCTGGCACAATTAGCCAGTACACCTGCGCGCCTGTCTTTGTTCGAGCTCCTGCGTCTTTCTAAAGATTCCCGAGAAGCTCTCTGCGAAGCTCTGAAGGACGCTGAATCCTTTCTCAGTCAGGTCAAGCAGCCTGAAGATCTCCCAACTACTTGTGCGCACTGTCATTGTGCGGATGAAGTTATCCCAAACATAACTTTCACCCAACAAGACATGCTGCTCAAGCATCACCGACATAACCGACCGCTGTATTATACAGGGTACATTGGCTCGGTCAAGGTGAGCCGGATTCAGATCGATCCTGGGTCTTCCCTAAGCATCATTTCGAAGGCGCTGCTATCTAAGCTGGGGATCCTGATGTACCGGCTGGCGCCCTCTAATACAACCATCAGTGGCTTCAATGCTAGCAAGAGCGAGCCATTGGGCAAGATCCGACTGAAGTGTCACATTGGCAGCCTCAAAACTGAGGTGACTTGTTATGTGGTAGATGCCGAGGTCAACTACAACATCCTGCTCGGTCGACCATGACTGCATGAGTACATGGTAGTGCCCTCCACGCTCTACCAGTGCATGAAGTATGTATCCACCAATGGCGTCATCCGGACGGAGTTTGCAGACATCGATCCTTTCAAAGGGATTGAAGCCTACTTCACCGATTCCGACTTGTACAAGTCTATTGACGAGGAGGAAGCCAACGACGCTGATTATGAGGCAGAGACGGCAACAGAGCCGGACATGGAGCCTGAGACGACTCCCGACGCCCCCTTGAAAATCCGATTGAAGGAGAAACCACCCCAGAAGGCGCCTCCAATGAGCATCAAGCTATCAGGGAAAGCGCCGGCTCGCGAAGCACCCCTGAAGATATGCCTCAAGGGAAAGCCACCTCAAATATCGGCTCTCCTGGTGGAAAAATTACAAGGGAAGGCACCACTCACCGGAGGCGTAGCCGAGGCGCCTCTCAAGGTGCGTCTCAAGGGCAAGCCGCCGCAGTCATCCAAGGTGTCAGAGAAGGCTCATATAACCCTCTCAGACCCCAAAGCTGTGTTGGACTCTCCTAGTCCGCCCCCAGTTTTTACAGACGAGGAGCTTGGTGATTATATCTCGACTGACGTAGAGGCACCCTCCTTTGACAATGTAATCCCACGGGATAAGATCTCGTATTTTATCAATAATAGAGTGTCTTTTAATTATTCTTGTCTTCCACACTGGAATGCCATGTATACATTAGACAACGCTCTACGGTCGTTGCAAACACAAATAACGACCATCTACCATAATTGAGTAGTCCCGTCTCAAGGAGTCTTCATAGTCCCTCCACGGAGCCGAGACCAAGGCACCATCATCTCGGGTAAAGTCGAGCGTCATCGGGACCTCCCGTCAATCGAGTCCGAACCTGATACCGGCAGAGTACAAGTCTATCGGTACACGGATGCGGCAAAGCACATCATCCAAAAGATGGGCTACGACCTGAAAAGCAACAAAGGCTTAAACTACGGCAAGGGTCGGCATCTCCCTGTCCGGCTTTCGATGCCCAATGGAAAGCCACAGGACTATTATAATCGGACTGGACGAGGGTTAGGCTATGTCACGCCGCCATCAACCCTAGAGAGTTCAGATGCAGAAGACATAGAACATTTCCACTCGTTCGAAGCATCGACTTGGGATTCCGATACCAGTATCGGATCAGTCTTCAGGAAAGTGCTGTCAGCTAACATGACGTCAGCACAACCTCAAAAAGGTGAAGGCGAAGACCAAGCGCCAGAACCCTTCGAAGAAGAACCCTGGGCCCAACGCCTAGGGGAACAATAGGAATCTCGTTTTGAGCTTCGTGAACCTCCCACCGAAGACGAAGTCGAGCAGATCGACCTCGGGGAGGGGTCTTCTTCCAAACCCATCTTCATCAGTAAAAGCCTGGAAGGAGAAGATCGAGAATCTTTAATCCAACTGGCTAAAGAGTATATCGACGTCTTCGCCTGGAGCTATGAAGACATGTCGGGACTCGATCCACAGATCGTAATGCATAGGTTGAACATCTTACCTGATGCCAAACCTATCAAACAACAGCAGCGAAGCTTCCGTCCGAACATAATGAATGCCATCGATCAGGAGGTAGACAAACTCCTGACCAGCGGCTTCATCCGTGAGGAACAACACCCGAATTGGGTAGCCAACATCGTTCCTGTCACCAAGAAGAACAGGAAGATACGAGTCTGTATCGACTTCAGGGATCTCAACTCTGCTTGCCCGAAGGACGAATTCCCGCTTCCAATCACTGATGTGATGATCGACAACACATGTGGCTTTGAGCGCATGTCCTTCATGGACGGGTATTCAGGCTATAATCAAATCAAGATGTTCCCCGATGACGCAAAACACACGTCATTCAGGACTCCAAAGGGTGTTTTCTGCTACACAGTAATGCCTTTCGGCTTGAAGAACGCCGGTGCGACATACCAGCGAGCTATGAGTACCATCTTCCGTCAACATCTTCGCAAGACAGTCGAATGCTATGTTGACGACATCGCAGTCAAGAGCCGCCTCAAAAGAGATCACCTACAGGACCTGAAGACGGTCTTCGATCTCATGCGGGCACATCAACTCAAAATAAACCCCGCTAAATCTTTTCTGGGGGTTTCTAGCGGCAAATTCTTGGGCTTTGTCATCACAGCAAAAGGCATTCATGTTGATCCTGAGAAGACCAAAGCCATCCTCAACATGGACCCTCCGAAGAACCTTCGGGAACTTCGGGACTTACAGGGACGTCTGGCATATATCCGGAGGTTCATAGCGAACCTCTCCGGTAGATGTCAACCCTTTACTCAGCTCATGAAGAAGGGAGTCTCTTACGTCTGGACCGAGGAGTGCCAAAAGGCTTTCGACGACATCAAGGCTTACCTAACAAGCCCACCAGTCCTGGTAGCGCCAGTCACCGGCAAACCATTTCTCCTCTACGTCCGTGCCATGGATCATTCTCTTGGCGCTCTGCTGGCTCAAAACAGCGATACAGGCTACGAGCAAGCAATCTACTACCTCAGTCGAACACTCATCGGGGCCGAACACCGGTACAACTCCGTCGAAAAGGAGTGCTTGGCTTTGGTGTTTGCCATCCAGAAGACTCGTCATTATGTCTCGGGTCAGACAATTCATGTTATTTCCTGAGTTAATTCGCTCGGAGTCCTCATGACGAAGCCAGGATCATTGAACTCCCGGCTAGCTACATGGGCGATCTTGCTAACACCGTACAACATGGTGTTTGTGCCGCAAAAAGCTGTTAAGGGTCAAGCTCTGGCTGACTTTTTAGCTGCGCTCCCCATCCCAGAATCCTCAAAACTCTATGAAGATATCCCGGATGAGGTCCAAGAATCCAACGTCACCGAAGGAAGCTCCGTTTGGCGGATGTTCTTCGACGGCGCTTCGAGAATAGGCCCCAAAGGCCAAATCATCGCAGGAGTGGGGGTAGTCTTAGTCTCCCCCGATCAGCTGGTCATCCAAAGTGCGTACTCTCTTTCGAAGCCGTGCTCCAACAACGTTGCCGAGTACAACGCACTCGTCATGGGACTCCAGCTCGCACAACAGCTGGGGGTCGACCATCTGGAAGCTTACGGCGACTCAAAACTCGTCGTAAACCAGGTTCGAGGACAATATGAAGTTCGCCATGAAGATTTAATCCCTTATCATGAAGTCGCGTTGAACATCATTTCAACCTTCACCGGGTTCTTCATTGAACATGTCCCCCGTTTACAAAACTTGGAGGCCGATGCTCTGGCCGGCCTCGCAGCCTCATTAGCAGCGCCCTTTGGGACTCAACACTATATCACGGTAACAGGACGAGATCTGATTTGTCCCAGAAACAACCTGTGCTTGCAAGTGGCCCACGCCATGCCGACGAACACTAGGGTTAATGTCCGAGACTGGAGGTTCCCGTTCATCGACTTTGTTGTCTACGGAATCCTTCCACAGGACCCGAAGGAAGCCGTCTCAGTCAGGAGACGCTCTTTTCGATTCTACTACGATACAGCTACCAAAACGATGTACCAACGCTCCTTCGATGGGCTCCTCCTTTGATGCCTATCCAACGAAGAAGCAGCCGAAGCTCTTCAAGAAGCTCATGACGGAACTTGTGGAGCTCATCAATCCGGTCCTAAGTTGCAAGATCGACTGCGACGTATGGGCTACTACTGGCCAACCATGGCTGTCGACGCTGTCGAATATGCTAAGAAGTGCCACGCCTGCCAACTTCATGCAGACTTCATACATACACCATCGGAGCCGCTACATCCTACAGTCGCCTCCTGGCCCTTCGAAGCCTGGGGCATGGACATTGTAGGGCCAATCACCCCTCCTTCATCGAGAGGACACCGTTTTATCCTGGCCATCACCGACTACTTCTCCAAATGGGCGGAAGCAGTTCCACTAGCAGAAGTAAAAAGCTCCAGGGTGGTCAGCTTTATCAAACACCATGTCATTTACCGTTTCGGAGTACCCCGACGGATCATCCATGACAATGGTCCTCAGTTTATCAGCCACATTTTCAGCAGGTTCTGTGACAAGAATCGCATTCAGAACGTGGCCTCAACCGCCTATAATCCGACAGCAAACGGATTGGCTGAGGCATTCAACAAAACTATTGTTAGGCTGCTCAAAAAGGTCGTGTCATCCAACAAACGCGACTGGGATGAAAAGCTTGGCGAATACCTTTGAGCCTACCGCACAACGGTACGGACCCCAACAGGCAACACTCCATTCTCCCTGGTCTACGGAAGCGAAGCAGTACTGCCTCTCGAGATACAGATACCTTCGCTCCGTGTAGCAATCACAAACAAACTCACAGAAGAGGACAGTTAATGTCGTCGTCTGCGGGAACTGGAGGCACTTGACGAAAAGTGTCTCCTAGCTTAACAACGCATCGAGCTCTACCAAGCCCGTATATCACAGGCTTTCAACAAGAAGGTCAAACAGAGGACTTTCCAAGTTGGCGACCTGGTTTTAGCAGTCAGAAGACCAATGGTGTTGACCCACAAGACACCAGGAAAGTTCGAGCCCAAGTGGGAAGGACCTTTCATCATAGAGACGGTATACTCAAACGGTGCTTACCGCCTCGCCAAACCCAATGGGGACTTGTTTATGATACCCATCAACGGCAAGTTCCTAAAGAAGTACTATTCTTGACATCCTCCAGACATGTACTTCCCCAAACAACCTCTTTCCACAAACTCATACGCTTCCGGAACCCAGCTGTTCCGTGGCATCTTCCAGTAGAAAGATAACCACGTCCATATTACCTCTGAGTTGTCCCTCTACACCCTACAAAGCGGAATCTTACACTTCGTAAGCCTACGCTACCCTTCATGTTTACCACGTCCACATTACCTCTGAGTAAACATCTTGTACAAACAACCCCTGCATTATTGTACATTTATCGCAGAACTTCCACGTCCATATAACCTCTGAGTTGTTCAGCGTATCCCCCAAGATCATTCCTACCACGTCCATAATACCTCTGAGTAGGGAGATTCCATCATTTCGAACCCAATGATTGCCATGTCCACATTACCTCTGAGCAAACATAATGGTTCCTTCAAACTTATTATCTGTACCTGAAAACCAAGGTGCGCAAAAGATAATAGGTCCACACAAATCATCAAGTTCGTGACAACAAAAGATGAACACATCACAAAAAAGTTGTAGACTTCTTTATTCTTCTGAAAAAAGGAGTACAAGAAGCTACATCATCCCCCAGTAAGGGTTGCAAAAGAACACAAAAGAAAAAGGAAAAAAGCTATGGTCCCTGAATCTCCCCAGGATGGGCTGAGAGCTCCCTGACTCGAAGCTTTAAGTCGACTGCGCGGGCCTCCACCGTCGCCAGGACTCGTCGCTCTGCTTCTTGGCGCATCAATTCAACGGCCCCAGCGGAAGTATCACTTGCATGCTTCTCATCAAGCTGTTGTCGTTGCTGCGCCAAGGCAAGAGTCCGCTGAGTAAAAGTCGCTTCATCCTTCTTAAATGCTGCATGTTCAGCCCGGACACGTTCGACCTCTAACTGGAGTCGGGCCCGTTGGTCTTCAAGGCGGCGCATCTGGGTGTCGATATCCGCGATATTAGCTTCCAATGCAGCTCGAGTTTCCACCGTCGTCTTCATGGACTGAGACAACTGCTCTACCGCAGCCTCAGTCTCAGCCACCTCGCGCTCCCAAACGCCCACGGTGGCCTGGTATGAAGACTCGATCTCGGCAATCAGCTTCTCCTTCTCCGCATCTATCAGGACAGAGAGGTCGTTTCGCTGGATGCGTTGAAGTTCCGCGGGCCGCTCATCCAGCTCAATCACCGAAGCCTCCAGAATTTCGGCCATATGGTCGTGGCCTTGGTGAATACGAATCAGCTCGATGTAGGACCTGCGGTGTCATGGCAGGAGTTGGAGGAGCTACTACAGTTTGCGGACCGGAAGAAGATCCGCCGACCTCAACCAGCGAGGCTTGAACCTCGGCATCAATGGGCTCTTCATCAATAGGGGCTGGACTTCTAGCCCGAGGAGCCGAAGCAACAGAAGGAGCCGGCACAGGCGTCGAGATGGTCCCCCAAGTAGAAGGAGCTACAGAGGGTTCTACACCCTTACCATTCTCAAGCCCGGAGGAACCTCCGACGTCAACAGCCACCTCTTCTACCCCCAATGTCCTATCAACGGTTGGTACCTCCCTTGGCAGAATAGGAAGATTATCACTTGTCTTTTGACCCGTCGCAGCGGTCTTGACTGACAGACGGGTCTCATCATCGAGTCCCTCAACAGGGACAGAATCTGTCGCTACCTCCTGAGTGGTAGCCGCCTCAACTTCCATGGTTGAAGCCGGGGTAGGACTAGGCAATGATACAGCCGACCTCCCCTCATCATGATAAGGAGGGGAATCAACCCTCTCCTCTGTCTCAACTACTTCTGTTGCCTTCGCAACAGGCTCTTGCAGCTCTGGAGCAACGTCATCGGAAGACGACAAACTCTATTCTTCTTCACCACCAGGAAACGGCGTGCTTGTTAAACCTTCGGCACTTGAAGCTTCCGTTCTGGCCTTTGCCGTCTCGGAAGCTGCTGCACCCTCAGTTTTCCTCCTGACATAATCTGGGGATACCGGAATCTCCACGTCAACAGCATCCTCCGGATCTTCCTCCATGGGAGACATCATGGTCGGTGGGATACGCACTTCAGACGAGCCCGCCGTCCCTTCTCGCCTGCTCCCACCCGACTTTGGAGTACGAGGTTTTCTTTTTAACGGTTCCTACAAGAGAAGGTGAAGCCTCGTAAATAGTGGAACCAAAATCAGATTATGTGGGACGCCCTTACCTCTGCGAACGCTGAATCCGATGATGCCGTCGGTGACGACGCCTTCTTCTGCTTCTTCGGTACAGGAGATTCAATCCCTTCGTCTGCACATCGCTTTGATCGATCGCCCGAGGGTTCTGCTTGAGAGGCAGAAGGGGCACTCCGGTGACCTATCCTTGACGGACGATGCGACCGGGCCTTCACCGGCACGTTCCCGGTCATCGCTAACTGGGTGCCTGCAATAAGACTGGTCTCCCTGTCATATCCGGATGGCGCAGCAGCCATAGCACAGTAAAATTTGGCGGCTGAGTAAAGAATGGGCGGCCGCGGATCTGGGGCGGGCAACGTAAAACGAGCCCCGGTACATCCGGCATTATAGTAATGCCAAGCTCGTGCACCATCCAACAAACTTCCAATATACCCCAGAGAAATACTGGGGTTATCCAACATCATCTGGGCATAACCAAATTGCCGCGCAAAGCGGCTTGGCAAATATGGTTCCAGGTAGCACTGATTCCTGTTCCGGTATACCAGATGAGATGGCCGGATACTCTGCAACCAGCAGAATCCCCATTGTGGCAGAGTGGTGGTACCTTCGCCCAGATCCCTTAGATCTTTGTTGGCCTTAAAGCCCAAGTAGATTGGACCAACTTTGGTAATTTTCTAACCCTGAAGACGGGATAAAACCTTTCTACAAACAGGGACACCAGTATGTGACCAGCTCTTCCGATTGAAACGACGAAGGAGTGCATCTCCAGCCTCATAATCTTCTTCCGAGCCTGGACTCATCATACTGGGATGATGCAAAATCAGCCATCCCATCAAATAGTGAAACGGCAGTTCGGCGCGCGGGAAGTTATTATTTCGGCCTCTGTCATGAATCACATTTCCAGCAAACTCTCTCAAACCTCGCTGCAGGTTACATACTATTGCGGGAAGAAGCGCCAAACGCCGGCCGAAGACCAGCTTCACGGCTAGCAGGATTAAGTTTCGGGTTACCCTCTCTACGGCACCGGATCCGCCCTCGAACACGCAATCCCGGAGCCATATCATCAGGTAGGACGCCAATACCGCCTTGGGTGACATCCGATAAGCAAGATGCCAGAAGCAGCTGTAGGAGCATGCATCTGACTGCTGGTCCTCATTTCCTCGAGGATTTTTCTCCCCTAACCTGCTCATTTCGGACAACACTTCGCTACGAGAGAGCGTCGGTGGAGTGGAAAATTGTGAGGGATCCTCCTTGTCTTGTCTAATGACATAATCTTTCCAAGCGGTCACATGAGGCTGCATCCCGTTCCTATCCCGTCTCTGCATATAGTAATGATGACTCGCCACTTCCTTGAAGACGGCCGTCATCTCCTCAGCCCTGTCCCCCAGGACTTGAAGTTCCTCGTTGGTGGGAAAGTACTCTTCATAGGGTTCCGACCCCCAAGGGAGTTTTGACACCTCGTACATCTCATGAAGTGTGAACCCTAATTCCCCTACCGGAGTAAAAAAGGTCCCGGTATGGACATCAAACATCTCCAGTAGTGCGAGAAACATGTGCCTGTTGAGATCAACACCCGCCTGGGTAGCACGGATCGCGGTAGTCAACCCAATCTCTCGAAGCTCAGTCCAAAACCGTGACAAGATCCAGAGTGTCAGTTTATCCCACTTGGAAACGTAATGGCACCAACCCTCTACCCGAAAATCTCCTTTCGGGTATGAGCGTTCCATCAAAAACATACGATGTGTAAAGGTCAAAGCACTATAAGCAAACGTATCAATGGATACGTCACTGTAGAGGCTCCCGGGGCGTAGAGTCCGCCAGGTGAAAGAAGACCCAGACCGTGTGGCGGTCAAAGTATCCCTTTGGTCAAAGGTAGAATCAATTTGGATGACGCCAGTCACCGCTCCCCCCTGAGAAGGGGTAAGATCCCAAGACATCCTCCTCTGGAAAACAAGGCGACAGAAGGATGTCAAAGGCCATTGACGTTCAAGTTGCTTAACAGTCATATGCACCCCATTCGCTGTAAAGAACCAGTCCTCCTTGACCTTCAACACCGTCGCATCAGTAGAAGTGAGACGGTGTCACCCCCATTTCCTGTATTTCGTATTTATGCTCGTATTTGATTTTTGGCACGTATTTTTATTTTCTCGACTTGCGGATTTTGATTTCTCGTAAATAGATTTTGGACCATGGCTTGGTTTTATTTTGTGAAAGTTGGTTTAGTTTGGTTCATCATGAATGGAACACCTTAACCTACACTCCTCCCTCAACACACCACAACTCCCTCACTTTATAACACCACCTACTTTTCTCTCTCCTCTTTATTCTCTCATTTATTTCTTACAAACTTCTTCTTCTTCCTTCTTCCACACAACTCCCCAACCAATAGGCAAGTGCACCTTGCCAACAAATAAGCACCCAATTTTATTTGTCCATTTGATAGATTAGGACATGTAGATCAACATTAGAACTTGGAATTTTGTGATTTGGAGCTTTCATTCTTCTAGATCTAGGTTTTAACCATTTTCAGAAATCCTTGGTTTTGATCTATTAAACTTTGATTTTTGCTTGTTTTGATGCTTCCATGTGGAAGAGAATTTGATTTTACTCAAGTTAGAACTTTGTAAATCTAGATTTGGTTTTGATTTGACAAAGTTATGAAGAATTAAAGTTCTTGGTGTTCTTGGACTTGCTCTCGGCCAGGAAGAACAGCCCCCTGCCTTGCGCTTTTTAGCGCATGGCCGATTGCGCACCCCCAGCCTGTGCTCTTTAGCGCATGGCCGATTGTGCAATCACTTGGCCAGTACTTTGCGCTGCGCTGGACTGCGCTGGCGCAAGCCAGCCATGCGCAAGCCAGCCATGCGCAAGCCATCCCTTGCGCAGTTCATGTCTGCGCAACCCATTTCCTGCGCAACCTATTTCCTGCGCAATCCATCTGCCGCGCAACTCACCCTGCGCACTTGGCACCCTGCGCAGTTGGTACCCTGCACAGCTCATCCTGCGCACTTGGCACCCTGCGCACTTGGTACCCTGCGCAGTTCATCCTGCGCACTTGGCACCCTGCGCAGTTGGTACCCTGTGCAGCTCATCCTGCGCACTTGGTACCCTGCGCAGTACATACCCTGCACAACCTACTTGTCTATGATGAATTTATTATTTCTTGATCTTGGCCCTTTTATAGTCCTATTTTATATTAGTATTTTATTAGGTATTTTACGCCCATTTTATATCCTTACGCCTTTTGGCATGAACTTGATTTTGCCTAATATGTTTGGAATGACTATTGTACACAGCATGGTATGACAAGGAACTAGTATAACATGACAGTGACCCGTAGTGGTGCACTCCTGACATGACCAACCTGACTTGATAGTGGCCCGTAGTGGCGCACTCCTGACAGCACCCTGACATGATTTATCTTGATAACTTGATAGTGGCCCGTGGCGGCGCACTCCTGACTTGACTTGTAACTTGTAACTTGATTCGTATAATCAACTTGACACCGTGGGTGCTCCTGCTTGCTTGCTTGTACAATCCACTTGTCTTGTCTCGCATCATGTCTAGGACGTGACTTCCTGGGTACCACGGCCAGGGACTCGCGCTAAATTGGATTAGGCTAATGATTAGATCAAACTAGAACATGGAGAATTCTCAGTCACAGGTAATTTCGTTATCTGGGCGCTTTAATGGACTTGTAGCTTGCCGACGAGTAGAGCACATTTCCAGCACACTGTCATGTGTTGCACCCTCTAAGTCACCTAAGGGTACATTTGTCTCCCGGGCAATGTACCCACCTATAACTCTCAACCCGCGGAAGGATAACTGGATGGTCTGCAGGGCTTGGGGCTGGGAGTTTCTCACTTGCATCTTGTTAGTAATTAGGCTTGTGATAACCCTAGTTAGTTAAAGTAGTAAGCCGTAGTACTTGCTTGGCCGATTGTGAATGAATGGTGTCCAGCCCTGTCTAAGTCTTGTCTAGCCTTGTACCTGGAACTCTTGATCATGATTGTTTTACTTATCTCTAACGATAAATGGGTAGAGGCAGTGAGCTATTCAGGCGAAGGGTTACAGTCCCGGTCCTTGTTTGGTTTAAGGATTGTAACCTGGCTCCCGGAATGGTTCCACGTCCCTAGTCGTTTATCGCCCTGTGTACTTTTATTACTTGTACTTTCCTTTATTCTTTATGTTCTGATATACTGGCTTTTGTTCTTATTTGTGGCCTCCTCTATGGCACTTGTTCTTTCTGGGGTTTGATCCAGCTGGTTTTGTGTGGCAAGATTTCGGAGCAGCTCCCGAGGATCTACCAAGCTTCCAGCCCAATGGTGACAACTAGACGGAACCCGGGCCAAGAGTGGGTTTTCCTTTTTGTTTCACCCACTTATATGTAAATTTATTCTTTTGAGGCGTTTAGCCGACGAGCACCTGTTAGCTCGATGCACATTTACTTACCGTCTGCCTACGGGCTGTAAACATGATTAACAAATCCTAGGGTTGATCATGTATGACTGAACTCTTGCTAGTCCTATCATTTTGTACGACTAGCTTCATGATCATCCAATATGTAATATTTGGGACGCCTTATATATATATATTTGATGCTCTAACATCTTGTAACTCTGTTAATTGCTTGAGATTGAGACAATAGGCTTGACCTTAAGAGACTGCTGGCTTGTAGTAAACCCTCATATCTAGACAGCCGTGACCGTATAGTTGAGATGTATTCTATTTCAATATACGTAGCTGGCTATGTCTGCCCCCGCTCTCCAGTATTCTGGTTCTGGGGCGTGACATGGTTTAAGTGGTGGCCCATGCAGGTCTTGTCAATCAAGAGATGTGAGGGATTATCGAATAGATGTCTCAATCAATATTCGTCCTTGATCTCTGCTCGTATCTTTAAATCCCTGAGAATCTCGACCTGATCACATTGCTTGTATCATTGATCTGTCCTGGTCCTTTCCTTATTGTTCCCTATGTCGTCTTCTTCAGCGGCATTACTCCCAGACCTGCCAACCAGCCAGAGGAAGCTCGACAAGCACCCCAGTGCCAGGAAGATCAAGCTCAGCACTCTGGAGTAGCCTCCCGAGTTATGCTTCCCGGAGGCTCGGAACCTCCAGTTCATGCAGCTCCGCCCGTTCAACCAGCTAGACAGGATGAGGGACCTTTGGTAGGGCTTATCAGAGAACTGCTTGCATCCCAAGATCGTCGAGGCGACGTCTTGCACCAGAAAGTTCATGATGCACTAAACCGAGAAGGTCCCCAAGGGAATCAGGCGGCCAACAGTTTCAAGCGCTTGAACCCTCCCTTCTTTGACGGCAGTGAAGATGCGATTTCCGCGGACGCTTGGCTTCAGGATACCGAGGTGGTTCTAGAAGCTGCTAAGACACCCGAGAATGAGAAGGTAGCGGTGGTACGCCTACAGTTGTTAGACTTGGCTCACGATTGGTGGGCAGCTCAGGCCATGGGATTAGCAGCGCTAGTCACTTGGGCGACGTTCAGAGAGAGGTTCCAGACAAAGTACTTCGATGCGGAGGCACGGTACGACCTGCAGACCAGATTCACCAACTTGAAGCAAGAAGGCAGGACGGTCGATGGCTATGCGACCGAGTTTTCCAGGCTGAGTAGGTTCGCCCCCACCTTGGTGGCAACCGAATTCGATAGGGCCCAGCGGTTCCAGCAGGGACTGCACTTAGAGATATTATTGGCTGTGGAGCAGTTCGAGCACCAGACGTTCGATGCAGTATTGAAGGCAGCGAGGAGGCATGAGTATACCTCCCGGAGAATTGTGGACAAGACCGGAGGCAGGAAGCGGTCCCACAACCAGATGCACCAATCTTCAGCTCCAACCCCGGCAGCTAGGGGTATAACTATTGGAACTCCGAGGCGGGCGGCCTCAGTGACGTCGGTTCAGCATTCAACCCCGACGTACCCGCAGCAGCAGAAGCAGAAGCAGTCTTCCGCGGTGGGATGTTCTCATTGCGGGAAGCCGGGCCATGTAGTGGCAGAGTGTCGTAGGGCACAGAGATTGTGCCTGGCTTGTGGAGGAGCAGACCACCAGATAGGGACCTGCCCGAATAGGGGAGGTCCATCATCATCCAACCTTTCTAGTTCTTCGGTGAGAGGACCAGCCCCAGCTCCAGTTCAGCAGCAGCAGCAGTACCCGAGGCCATTGTTGCCTCAGGCCCAGGCCTTTCATCAGCAGAACCAGCAGCAGTTCACCCAGGCTCCAGCACAGAACCGACAGAGGGGTTTCCAGCAGAGGGGACCCGCAGCAAGAGGTCAGGCTATGATGATGACCATGGAAGAAGAAGTTGCACCAGGTGAGGTAGTAGCAGGTACTATTCTCGTCAACACCTTTCCAGCATCTGTATTATTTGATTCTGGTGCATCACATTCATTCATGTCTGCACGATTCACGACACGGATAGGATTGGAGCCCGAGTCATTATCAGTGAGGCTCAATATACTTACTGGTAATGGTCTTGTGGGAGTAGATCGAGTATTTTCCTCGTGTCGGATCGTAGTTAGCGGTAGAGAGTTCCCCACTAGGCTCATAGAGTTTCCTATGGCAGACTATGATGTAGTCCTAGGCATGGATTGGTTGAGGAACCATTATGCTAGGATAGACTGCCATGTTGGCAGAGTTGTCTTTAGAATTCCCGGAGAGCCAGAGTTTTCATTTTCCAGAGGCACAGTAGAGCCATCTCCTCCAGTATTGCGGATGGCAGTAGCAGCAGTGCAGTTGCCCCGGATAGTTGAAGAGTTTCCAGATGTCTTCCCAGAGGAACTTCCAGGGATGCCACCAGAGCGGGAGATCGAGTTCACCATTGACTTGATTCCCGGGACAGCACCAGTATCAGAGCGAGTCTACAGAATGGCACCTTCAGAGTTGGAGATTTTGTACAAGATGATTGAAGAACTTAGAACCAAGGGGTTCATTCGTACAAGTGGATCGCCTTGGGGAGCCCCGATGCTTCTTGTGAAAAAGAAGGATGGTACGTCCAGGCTATGTGTTGATTATCGTACCTTGAACTCAGTGACAATCAAGAACAGATACCCTCTCCCGAGGATAGATGACTTGTTTGATCAACTCAAAGGGGCTTCAGTTTTCTCGAAGATAGACTTGCGGTCAGGATACCACCAGATCAGAGTCAGAGAGCAGGACATCCCGAAGACGGCGTTCAGATCTAGGTACGGGCATTGGGAGTTTCTAGTTATGCCCTTTGGAGCGACCAATGCGCCGGCAGTGTTCATGGACCTCATGAACCGTATTTTCATGCCTTACTTGGATCAGTTTATGATAGTGTTCCTTGATGACATCCTGGTCTACAGCAAGAGTGAAGCAGAGCACGAGCAGCATCTCAGAATTGTCCTCCAGATTCTCAGAGAGCACCAGTTGTACGCCAAGTTCAGTAAATGCGAGTTCTGGCTCGATCGCATTTCTTACTTGGGTCACATCATTACCAGAGGAGGAGTAGAAGTGGATCCCCAGAAGATTGTGGCTATCGAGTCTTGGCCAGTACCCAGCTCAGTAGCAGAAGTTTGCAGCTTTCTTGGATTGGCCGGCTACTACCGGCGGTTCGTCTCTGATTTTGCAAGGATTTCAGCGCCGATAACCCAGTTGACCCGCAAGGATGTGCCATTCGTTTGGACAGCAGAATGTCAGGAATCATTTGAGAAATTGAAGCGAGGTTTGATAACGGCTCCCATTCTCACCCTTCCAGATGGGACCGGAGGATTCACAGTTTATTGCGACGCTTCAGGCAGAGGATTGGGATGTGTTTTGATGTAGCATGGGAAGGTAATTGCTTATGCATCACGTCAACTCCGTGATCATGAGAAGAATTACCCGACCCACGACTTGGAGCTAGCAGCAGTAGTGTTTGCACTTATGTTGTGGAGGCACTACTTGTACGGAGACAGAGTGGAGATATTTACTGATCATAAGAGCCTGAAGTATGTTTTCACCCAGAAGGATCTTAATATGCGGCAGAGAAGATGGCTCGAGCTACTTGTGGACTATGATGTGGACTTGTAGTATCACCCAGGGAAGGCCAACGTAGTAGCAGATGCGTTGAGCCGGAGAGCCGGAGTTTATTTCCTGACGGCGCAACCAGAGCTATTGGCAGATCTTCAGAAGATGGGTATAGAAGTTGTCCTCCCTTCCAATGTGGCCTTGATGGCCAGCCTACAGGTTCAGTCCACCATAGTTGAGAGGATCCGGGCTGCACAGTTAACAGATTCCAAGATTCAGCGGCTCAGAGCAGAGTGCGAGGCAGGGAGAAGGCCAGAGTTATGTATTCATGAGGATGGTACACTTCGACACGGCACGCATCTTTGTGTACCCAGTGGAGATATCAAACAGGAAGTCATGGCAGAGGCTCATAGTTCGCAGTATTCCATCCACCCAGACAGCACGAAGATGTACAGAGATATTCGTCAGCACTTTTGGTGGAATGGTATGAAGAGGGAGATAGCCCGGTATGTCTCTCGATGTTTGGTTTGCCAACAAGTCAAGGCTGAACATCAGAGGCCAGCTGGACTTCTTCAACCTTTACCGATCCCAGAATGGAAATGGGAGCACATAACCATGGATTTCGTGACTGGATTATCCAGATCTCCGGCAGGCAGAGATGCTATTTGGGTTATTGTGGACAGGCTTACCAAGGTGGCACACTTTCTTCCATTTAGAGTTGGACAGTCAACGGCACAGCTAGCAGAGATGTATCTCAGGCAGATCGTCCGACTTCACGGAGTGCCAGTCAGCATAGTATCAGACAGGGATACGAGATTCACATCGCACTTCTGGCGCAGTCTTCATCAAAGTTTGGGGACTCGTCTCAAGTTCAGCTCAGCGTATCATCCGCAGACAGATGGGCAGTCAGAGCGTACTATACAAACTTTTGAAGATATGTTACGGTCATGTACCCTTGACTTCGGTGGTTCGTGGGAGGATCACCTGCACCTGGTGGAATTCTCGTACAACAATAGTTTCCAGGCCAGTATCCAGATGGCACCCTTCGAGGCTCTGTATGGCAGGAAGTACAGATCCCCGTTAGCATGGGACGATGTCGGAGAGACGCAGATGCTCGGTCCAGAACTGATTTCTCAGACGGTTGAAGTGGTCAGGAGAGTCAGAGATCACCTCCGAGTTGCTCAGGATCGCCAGCGCCATTGGGCCGATGCTCATCGGCGTCCCTTAGAATTTTCTATCGGCGACCATGTATTCCTTAGGATCTCGTCTACCCGTGGCGTCATTCGTTTTGGCGTACGGGGAAAGCTTAGTCCTAGGTATATAGGGCCGTTCGATATTCTAGAGCGAGTAGGTGATGTGTCCTATCGTCTCGCTCTTCCGTCGTCGTTAAGTGAGGTACATGATGTATTCCATGTGTCCCAATTAAGACGGTACATCCCGGACCCGAGCCATATCCTAGATCATTCGGAATTGGTTGTTGGTACCAACCTTTCGTATGAGGAGAGGCCCGTGTCTATTTTGGACCGGAGGAAAAAGATGCTCAAGAACAAGACTATTAACTTAGTCCGTGTTGCTTGGGGTCATCACTCCCTAGGTGAGTCGACGTGGGAGCGTGAGGACGACATCCGATCGCGATATCCCTACCTGTTTGACTCGTAAGGTATAATGTCTTCCTTGTGCCTTACGCTTTCCCTTTCTTGCTTGCATTGTATGATTGTATGATTGAACTGCTTAGTGTAGCTTGTTTGTGCTTAGTATAGCTTGTCGTGGCAATCTTTAGCTCCTTGATTAAATTCCGAGGACGGAATTCTTTGAAGGTGGGTAGAGTTGTCACCCCCATTTCCTGTATTTCGTATTTATGCTCGTATTTAATTTTTGGCACGTATTTTTATTTTCTCGACTTGCGGATTTTGATTTCTCGTAAATGGGTTTTGGACCATGGCTTGGTTTTATTTTGTGAAAGTTGGTTTAGTTTGGTTCATCATGAATGGAACACCTTAACCTACACTCCTCCCTCAACACACCACAACTCCCCCACTTTATAACACCACCTACTTTTCTCTCTCCTCTTTATTCTCTCATTTATTTCTTACAAACTTCTTCTTCTTCCTTCTTCCACACAACTCCCCAACCAATAGGCAAGTGCACCTTGCCAACAAATAAGCACCCAATTTTATTTGTCCATTTGATAGATTAGGACATGTAGATCAACATTAGAACTTGGAATTTTGTGATTTGGAGCTTTCATTCTTCTAGATCTAGGTTTTAACCATTTTCAGAAATCCTTGGTTTTGATCTATTAAACTTTGATTTTTGCTTGTTTTGATGCTTCCATGTGGAAGAGAATTTGATTTTACTCAAGTTAGAACTTTGTAAATCTAGATTTGGTTTTGATTTGACAAAGTTATGAAGAATTGAAGTTCTTGGTGTTCTTGGACTTGCTCTCGGCCAGGAAGAACAGCCCCCTGCCTTGCGCTTTTTAGCGCATGGCCGATTGCGCACCCCCAGCCTGTGCTCTTTAGCGCATGGCCGATTGCGCAATCACTTGGCCAGTGCTTTGCGCTGCGCTGGACTGCGCTGGCGCAAGCCAGCCATGCGCAAGCCAGCCTTGCGCAAGCCATCCCTTGCGCAGTTCATGTCTGCGCAACCCATTTCCTGCGCAACCCATTTCCTGCACAATCCATCTGCCGTGCAACTCACCCTGCGCACTTGGTACCCTGCGCAGATGGTACCCTGCGCAGCTCATCCTGCGCACTTGGCACCCTGCGCAGTTGGTACCCTACGCAGCTCATCCTGCGCACTTGGTACCCTGCGCAGTACATACCCTGCACAACCTACTTGTCTATGATGAATTTGTTATTTCTTGATCTTGGCCCTTCTATAGTCCTATTTTATATTAGTATTTTATTAGGTATTTTACGCCCATTTTATATCCTTACGCCTTTTGGCATGAACTTGATTTTGCCTAATATGTTTGGAATGACTATTGTACACAGCATGGTATGACAAGGAACTAGTATAACATGACAGTGACCCGTAGTGGTGCACTCCTGACATGACCAACCTGACTTGATAGTGGCCCGTAGTGGCGCACTCCTGACAGCACCCTGACATGATTTATCTTGATAACTTGATAGTGGCCCGTGGCGGCGCACTCCTGACTTGACTTGTAACTTGTAACTTGACTCGTATAATCAACTTGACACCGTGGGTGCTCCTGCTTGCTTGCTTGTACAATCCACTTGTCTTGTCTCGCATCATGTCTAGGATGTGACTTCCTGGGTACCACGGCCAGGGACTCGCGCTAAATTGGATTAGGCTAATGATTAGATCAAACTAGAACATGGAGAATTCTCAGTCACAGGCAATCTCGTTATCTGGGCACTTTAATGGACTTGTAGCTTGCCGACGAGTAGAGCACATTTCCAGCACACTGTCATGTGTTGCACCCTCTAAGTCACCTAAGGGTACATTTGTCTCCCGGGCAATGTACCCACCTATAACTCTCAACCCGCGGAAGGATAACTGGATGGTCTGCAGGGCTTGGGACTGGAAGTTTCTCACTTGCATCTTGTTAGTAATTAGGCTTGTGATAACCCTAGTTAGTTAAAGTAGTAAGCCGTAGTACTTGCTTGGCCGATTGTGAATGAATGGTGTCCAGCCCTGTCTAAGTCTTGTCTAGCCTTGTACCTGGAACTCTTGATCATGATTGTTTTACTTATCTCTAACGATAAATGGGTAGAGGCAGTGAGCTATTCAGGCGAAGGGTTACAGTCTCGGTCCTTGTTTGGTTTAAGGATTGTAACCTGGCTCCCGAAATGGTTCCACGTCCCTAGTCGTTTATCGCCCTGTGTACTTTTATTACTTGTACTTTCCTTTATTCTTTATGTTCTGATATGCTGGCTTTTGTTCTTATTTGTGGCCTCCTCTGTGGCACTTGCTCTTTCTGGGGTTTGACCCAGCTGGTTTTGTGTGGCCAGATTTCGGAGCAGCTCCCGAGGATCTACCAAGCTTCCAGCCCAATGGTGACAACTAGACGGAACCCGGGCCAAGAGTGGGTTTTTCTTTTTGTTTCACCCACTTATATGTAAATTTATTCTTTTGAGGCGTTTAGCCGACGAGCACCTGTTAGCTCGATGCACATTTACTTACCGTCTGCCTACGGGCTGTAAACATGATTAACAAATCCTAGGGTTGATCATGTATGACTGAACTCTTGCTAGTCCTATCATTTTGTACGACTAGCTTCATGATCATCCAATATGTAATATTTGGGACGCCTTATATATATATATTTATGCTCTAACATCTTGTAACTCTGTTAATTGCTTGAGATTGAGACAATAGGCTTGACCTTAAGAGACTGCTGGCTTGTAGTAAACCCTCATATCTAGACAGCCGTGACCGTATAGTTGAGATGTATTCTATTTCAATATACGTAGCTGGCTATGTCTGCCCCCGCTCTCCAGTATTCTGGTTCTGGGGCGTGACAGACGGTCTCCGTATAGGAGCTCAGGCTTCAAGAAGGTCAATTTATCAGATGTAGAAGATTTTAAAACACCACGTTCCATCATCCGTTTGAGGAACCCATACTGTTGCTCACGGATTTAGGTCATTCTCTCAGGAGGCTGATCCAGCATAATAGCCTCTTGAGCGGGGTTTATCACTTCCTCATCATACTCTACTCCCATCTGGTTGAAGACAGCCTCCAAGAACACTTCATTCAAAGGCGGGATCGCTACTGACACTAGCAAAGATCAGAAAAATGTTAGAAGCAACAAGAGAAAGAAGAGCTTCGGCGCATTCAGGGTTTAAACCCATGCGCGTCAGCAACCTCGGCGCATCATCGGGGTCTAAGCCCATGTGCGTCAGCAGCCTCGGCGCAACATCAGGGTTTAAGCCCATGCGCGTCAGCAGCCTCGGCGCATCATCAGGGTCTAAACCCATGCGCGTCGGTGAACAAAGACCGCGGCACATCATTAAAGACCCAAGGTCTATGTGCGTTGGTGTACGGAAAAACGAGACTTACCAACCACCTCCGGCCGAACTTCGACAGGCCGTCGGGGAACGTCAGCCGTTATAACTTTCGCCGGCTCCTTCGCTTTCTCCTTCCCCTTGCCGGCACCACCGCGAGGAGTCTTGGGAGCCATTCTCTCAGAGAAGAAAAAGTTAGGGTTTTGAAGAAAAACTCTAAAGAAAGCAAAGGCACAGAGCAGATGAACTCTCTCTCTCTCTCTCTCTCCAACCCTTACCTATTTATAGGGCTTGGTCGCACGCGTGAACCGATGACGTGTAATCTCAGCCGTCGCTTCGGGTTCCGTGAGGAGATAACAACAAATACAACCAAAAGATCATCATTAATCTTTTGGGTTACCAAGGTGTCATCATCATCAACTGAAAGGAGCATGCGCCCGAACAAGCATGCGCCCAAAAATCATGCGCCCTGACCTCCATGCTTCTTATTCAAAGTATTCCAAAACTTATTCAAAAGTTTTAAAAACTTTGAAGGGGGTCTTGTAGAAGCATATAATTTTACAACCAGAAAGCCCATGCGCCAGGCATTTTATGTGCCAGAACTCAGACAGCTAATCAAATAAGCCATAGACATTCGAAGAAGGACTTTTTATTTATATATATATAAGTCTATTACATGTCTAGAAAAGGTTGTACAAAGGAGAATTTCTACAAAGGAAGGATCCTAGATCTACAGCCAACAGCCACCATGCGCCTTCCAGATAGGCGCAGCAACTACCATGCGCCTTCCGATGGGCGCAGCAGTCACCATGCGCTGTCAGCCAGGCACAGCAGATGTCATGCGCCTCCAGCCAGGCGCATCCTACCATCTCTTCAGCAGCTCAGTTATGTGCATCCAGCTCAGTTATGTGCATCCCTTCAGCAGCTCAGTTATAAGCAACTCTTCCAACCAGGCTCACCTGGCCGAGCAGAGCCCAGTTATGTGCCGCTCTTCCAGCCAGGCTCACCTGATAAGTGCTTCGCCAAGCAAAGCATTTAACCCTCTGGCTGGAACCAAGGAAGAGAAGAGCACCGCAAATGCTGTGGCCAGGGAAGGCTTCGAAAGAGCTTCCAAAGACCAAGGAAGACCGTGATCGAAATCATGGCACAAGGAGCTTTCAACACAATCAAAGTGGGCGGCACCCACTTTGAAGGAAGAGAGAGCCTAGCACCACCATTCCGATCTACGGCTCTTCCGGAACAACAGAGACGAGGCCCAAACATCCCTATCTTTGGATGCAACAGGCACCTTTCGCCTGCCTCAGAAGCCCTCGACTCCGTCTTTTGGATGTAACAGTCACCTTCAAGTGCATCGAAGACAACACGACGTCTCATCTTTACCCTCGGGAGCACTTCGTCAACAGAATGCACCCACATATCCAAGTTCATGTTGGAAGTACGTGAGGGAATGAGGAGCAAACCTTCTCTCCATGCCACTATTTATAGGCCGGGCAAATCAAACCCACGTGCCAAGTGGATGACTCTCCGAATTCTGTGTAATGAATTTGCATTAAATGGATGAACCAGACGCCTCGAATTCAGCCAAACGGCTATTTATAGCACTCGAGGAGCGAGACAGCCGCGTTATTAAAGGACATGTCGGATGCGCCAGCCAAACAGTGCATCACACGGACGTGCCCTCCAGCATCAGGCGCATCACACAGACGCACCCTACAGTACCCGGCACATCACAGAGGATGCGTCCTCCCTCACATCTCCATGCCGAGCGGAACACCAACCAATGTGCCCACTCAGCTATCCATCGAACGTCACAAACATTAAATGCTGAACTGACACCAGAGTTGGCAGCACGCTTCCCAAAGTCTGAACAGTTGACAGCTTTTTTCAGAGAATGAAGCGTCGGCAACGTCAGCATCATCATGACTCTATTCCGACGGCTACTGCCACGTGGCCATCCGCATGCGCCTCTACGGCCATGCGTCTAAACCAGCATGCGCCTCAAAAGCCATGCGCCTCAGACCCTTCACTGATCCCTAAAGACAGAAAAAGAGTCTCCAGTTGAAGCTTTGCATGCGCCTCAAAAGCTATGCGCCCCAGACTGATCTCTGATCCCGAAAGACAGAAGGAAAGTCGCCTGCATGCGCCTCAAAAGCCATGCGCTCTAAACAGTTTGTAACCCCTAAAGGGTATGAGCCGCAACCTCCTCCTGCGCCGAATCAAGGCGCAGCTCACCAGATTACCCCCCCACCAAATCCGAGATCTTCGCGCCATGGGTCGATGACACGTGTCCTTTGACTCAACTCGTCCAAGATTTCAGCAACAGAAAGATCTTTCCCTCTGCTACGTGCCGGCTCACAACAACAGTATGAAGAGTTCAACCTCCCAATCAGGGCGCATCATCTGTGCACCCCCATCAGCAACTTCTACGTGGCGTCCCCACACACCGGCACATCCTACATGCGCGCATAAGCAGCCAGCCTACAAAACTATAAATAGAGGGATCTTCTCCTTCACACACACACGGAATCCACAACGAACATACAAGGAGTCATCAGAGAGGCAGATACAGACACTCAACGTCTTCCTCCTCTCAGCAAGCTCCAGCACCCAGAGCAATCCACACCTTCAGAGAACCGATAACCGTCGTCAGCCCGTCAACGGAGTCAACGCATTACCACTCGCTCCATTGGCACTAAGGACCCAGCTTAAACAAAAGTATACTCCTAGGACTACATCTAAGTCCTACATTATAACACTGTTCTGTTTGTATTAAAGTTTTCAATCAAACAATTTTAATGGCAAACACACTTCCGGCCGTACAAAGCTTCATACGGTGCCATTTGGATGCTGGACTGGTAGCTATTATTGTATGTAAATTCCGCCAGCAGTAGGTGGACTTCCCAGCTTAACTTGAAGTCAATTGCGCAGAGTCGTAGCATGTCTTCGAGAATCTGATTAACGCGCTCCGTTTGGCCGACGGTCTGCGGATGGTAAGCTGAGCTGAACTGCAACTTGGTACCCAGTACCGACTGAAGGCTACTCCAGAATCGCGACATGAACCGTTAATCCAAATCAGAGATGATGGATACTGGAACTCCGTATAGCCGTACTATCTCGTCAAGATAAATCTGTGCCAGGCGATCAACGCTCCAAGTAACTTTGATGGCAATAAAGTATGCTGACTTGGTTAATCGATCGACGATGACCCGGATGGCGTCGTTCCCCCGTGGTGTCTTCGGCAGGCCAACAATAAAGTCCATAGTGACGTTATCCCATTTCTACTCTGGAATAGCAAGGTTCTGCATCTTCCCGCTCGGTCGCTGATGCTCAGCTTTCAGCTGCTGACAGGCCATGCATTGTGACACGAAGAGCGCCACATCTTTCTTCATCCCGTGCCACCAGAAGGTCGTGCGGAGGTCCTTATTGTCACGACCCGTACCCACCGTGAGGGTACGAGTACGTAACAGCGTCCAGCCTATGCCGCAGTGTCGGCGATAGAACGCTGTTCTAGGTCATGAACTATAACTAACTAACATGAAATACTCTCCATAAGGAGGCCAACACAGAGGTACAACTCAATCACAATCTAGAGATAGAATATGGCACGATAAAATAGATAAGAAAAATCCTCAACTGAGGTACAACAAAATGAAATAACATAAGTTAACCACTACCAGTCTCAACATCTCTAGAATATACAACTCTAAAAAATAAGGACAACAACTAAACATAAAAAGGAAAAACAGTCTAAGCTATCTATACTAAGCAAGGTATCGTCCTCAGCAGCTGCCTGAACCTCCCCAGGGGTCCAGGTCACGGGTGTCATCTAGGCAAGCTCCAAAGTAAGGGGTGCAGGGTTCCTCATCATCCTCTGTAAAATTTTCAACAGGTCCAGTCAGGACAGGAGCAAGCACAATACATCTCACGCAGATCATAACAGGTTAGAGAATATAAACATGCAAGAGAGTACGATACATGAAACTGAAAGAAATACATGATGTAAATAGGAAAAGAACTGTAATAGAAATATCTACTATAAGTAGAGAGCTACCAGTGACTAGTAATTTAGAGTACAAAGTCGACATGTGAACGGCTTAATTTGCACATGGCTATACTAAAGAGGCGTACATGGCTATACTACTTTGGAATTGTTCATATGACTATTTATACTCCCCCATACCCCAATCAATACACAAGGATCCAAACAAGTTATGTTATGTACATAGTTTTCACATGAAGCCCATAAATGGGTGCACATGAAGTATACATGAGAGCTCATACATGAGTGCACATGAAGTTCACATGGGGGCCCGTAAATGGGTGCACATGAAATTCACATGAAGGCTCATAAATGAGTGCACATGCAATATAGGTTATACATGAGATACATGGGAAACATGATCGATTCATGAGAGCACATGAGAGTACACGAGCATGCATGAACGAGCATGAAGCACATGATAACATGGATAACATAAGAGCGAGGAATACACGATGTACATGAAACACATGACACAATGTATCCGATGCTCCTGAGGGGGATAACATCTCAATGTAGGGATCCATATAGTACTAATCCGTGATAATATCGTGACAGCATCAAATAAGGTAAACTAGAGCAGGAATATAATTCTAAGCAAGTTATGAAATGATCAGAGAATGTATTCGCCTCGTATCTGAATGTCTGAAGTAAATGTACTGTCTGAGATGAGGTACCTGACTCCTAGTTAGAGCAACACAAGTCAAGATGTATACAGGAGATGATAATAGTAATCTACAATGCATCTGCATGCTGTCTAGGTCAAACTAGACTAAAGTCAACACTTGGTCAACTCTAGTCAACTAGACTAGTCAAACTAGGTCAACTAGGTCAAACTTAACCCAAACAAGTCTGATAAGTCTCACTAGGCCTAACCAAGCCTAGTCTAGCAATCACACACCAATCACAAGGCTATACAAGTCATCTTTCATACATATTTACATATATAATACATATACTCACTATATATATAGCATACCTATATATAGGGAATTCATCCATGGCTATATGCCCACACACATATGTATATTCACATATTTATTCATACACACACATATTACATGTATATTTCATATATTATATATATATATAGGCATACAACATATAGGGGTTATATTGTATTCATGCAAAAAGGGGGTTTAGTCAACATGTGTGTGTATGAAGTGTGCACTAGCATATAATTGGGATTCAGGGAAACTTGTATTTAGGGTGTGATGTGGTGTCAATGTGTATGTGTGTGTGTCGTATCCTGAAAAGAAAAACAATGAAGGGAACCTAGGAAAACAGTGTAGTGTCACATAGATGAGGGTGTATGTGTGTACAATGTTAACATGGTGGCATGTGTGTGGAGAAATACTAACATGGGTGTACATGGTACAGGCTAGGGTGTGTGTGAGTGGCGTTAGGCAGAGTTGTACTTCTAGTTACATGCATGTATACATCCATACATACCTATCTTCATATATTCATTTATACATTTATTTACCTACTTTCATCTATACATTTATACATGCATACATACATACATATTTACATACATACACACATAGAGATAGAGGGGGTTAACATATGGGAGAGAGACAGTACCGTGGACTGATTTGGGACAGGTAAGGAACTGTTTTAGAGCTGTGTTAGGGGCTGAATGTAGGACAGTATCTAGGGGTTTGTTGGGGCTGATATGTGGGCATATTTGGAGCTGTGCTTGGGGTGTAAAGGACTGAGGTTTGGCAGCTAAGGGACTGATTTATAGGGGCATGTATTGGAGTGGGTTGTGGACTGTCAAGGGGAGCAATGTGGACTATTAAGGACAGAAATTTGGACAGTAAATAGGCTATACATGGACAACAATATGGGGCAGCCAAGGGGTGATAATGGGCTGCCATTAGGACAGTTAAATAGGCTTGTATAGGACTGTTTTTGTGGAGGTTTAGGAGGGTGTACATGGGACTGAATAGGGACAGGCATCACAGGTTATGAGGGACTGTTTTAGAGTGGTATGGTACCTGTGTGTTGGTGTGATAGGAAAATTTGGGAATTCAAACAGTGTATACAATACATGCCTACATACATATTTACATATATTCATATATACATTCATATATACATAGAGATTTAGAGAGAGATTAAGGTATACATGCGTATGTAAATAGGACTGAATTGAGTGTGTATGTCATTTAGAAAACAGTGTGTGTGTATTCCTAAGTTAAGTTCTCAGATTTCTTGGTGAACACAAGTCAATGTGAATGCATAAAATCAGGATTTAGTGTAATCAATTCCCAGGATTTAGGCATAGGTGTATAACAGGAAAAAAAATGAATCAATGTGTATGTGCACTTGTGTCGAGTGTCCAGAATTCTCAGGTTTTTGTAAACCTGGTAAAACTCAGTTATTCATTCAACCATTAGAGATATTACATACATATACATATAATGAGGTAGGGAGGGGAAACATTAAGGTCTCAGGTTTTCATTCACTGGTTCAAATTCAGAAATTGAATTGTCCTAAATGAGCTTAACATAAAAATTTACAGGTTTCCATTAACTGTTTTAGCAATTCTCAGGTTCATACACATGTAGACATCACTAATCAACATAATTAGCATTTAAATTTATTTTAAACATCAATTACAAACTCTGAAAAAAAAAGAACTGAACACAGTATCAATGTTTTCAAAAACTTGACACCACAACTCAATTTCAAAATACAACCTCATCCAACCAACAATCAACATTGTAGCAATGTAATCACACTAGTGTATGAATCTACATGTCAATTTAAGCACCAATTTCAGTTAAAAACAGGGAATAAGGTTCAGGAAATTCAAACTGAATGCATGGTATCAGTCCAATGGGGAAACCCGAGTTCGAATTGTTAAATATCAATTAAACATAAAATTAAACGTGCACAGGTGTCGAGTGGGTGCACACGTGTCTGGGAGGAGTGTTCGTGACAAAGAAACTGGACACGAAGTGTCCAAACAGAGGGAACACACACACAGACACGACTGCTCTGTACAGTCTCGTGCGGGCGTGTCACCGAGTCGTGCACATGACACACGACACGTGACACGTCGTGCTAGTATCTAGGGGTAGAGGGGGACTAGGGGTACGCGTACATGTGTCTGTATCGTGTCCAAGTGAGTCGTGTCAGGAGTTACACGTGCGTATCAGTGAGGAAATTTCCCGCGTGTATAGTGCGTGTAAAATCAGTGCGCGCGCGTTTTCTCCTCGTGTGGTGAACCATATGCTCCTAAATTTTGGGAGCATAGTGTCAGTGATTTCCTCAACAACTCCACAAAGTTTTGTGTCCCCACGTGTCCTACACAGTGAGTTATAGGCCCCGAGATGCAGGACACTGCACGCTATCCAGAACAGCTAGTTCGTGTCCCCGTGTGGACACGACACAGCACGAAAATCATAGATCAAAGACACGAAATCAAACACTACACCTTGTCATGCCCCAGAACCAGAATACTGGAGAGCGGGGGCAGACATAGCCAGCTACGTATAATAAAATGGAATCCATCTCACCATACGGTCACGGCTGTCTAGATATATGAGGGTTTATCTACAAGCCATCAGTCTCCTATGGTCAATAACAAGCCTAGTGTCTCAATCACAAACAAGTAAGTAAATGTCACAAGATGTAAGATCACCAAATATACAATAGTAAGGCGTCCCAAATATTACATATTCAGCTGATCATGAAGCTAGTCGTTACAAAATGTGAGGACTAGCAAGAGTTTCAGTCATACATGATCAACCCTAGGTTGCCAACCATGTTACAGCCCGTAGGCAGACAGTAAGTAAAGGTGCAATACGAGCTAACACGTGCTCGCCGGCTAAACGCCTCAAAAGAATAATTTTTACAATAAAGTAGGAGGACAAAAAGAAACCCACTCGTTGTCAGGATTCCGTCTAGTGGTCACCATATGGCTGGAAGGTCGGTAGATCCTCTGGTGCTGCTCCGGTATCTGGCCATACAAAACCAGCTGGGTCAGACCCCAGAAAGAGCAAGTGCCACAAAGGAGGCTTCACTTAGGAACTAAAACCAGCAATTAGCACAAGAATATAATTATATAATAAAAGATAGTAATTAAGGAAAAGCATGACCGGTGATATACGATGAGATAACCATGGGACTATTCAGATAACCAAGTTACAACCCGTAAACCAAACAAGGACCGGGGTTGTAACTCTTCATCTGAACGGAACTTGGTATCCCCACCATTTATCAATAAGGCCAGTGTAAATAATCACGATCTTGACGTAAGGTAAGGCATGTCGAGCATGTCATAGGGTACAACAAGACAATAAACGAAGAAAGAACACAGAACTGCTCCGGAAGCCAGGTTACAACCCGTAAACCAAACAAGGACCGGGGTTGTAACCCTTCGCCTGAACAGAACTGGTCCCCTGATCTTTATTGTTAAAAAGCAAGCACAAGTAATCATGCCATGTAACAATCTTGTACAGGATCGAGGCAAGAATAGACAGGGTTAGACTCCATTCAATCATTCACGGCCAAGCAATAAGTACGGCTTGATACTTAACTAACTAGGGTTATCACAGGCCTAGTTACTAGCAAGATGCAATGAGATTATTCCACAGCCACAAGCCCTGCAGACCATCCAGGTTATCCAGGTCGAATATTAGTACAATAAGGGTGCAACACATGACAGTGTGCTGGAAATGTGCCCTACTCGTCGGCAGGCTACAGATCCCAAGTGGGGCGCCCAGATAACGGGATTGCCTGTAGCTGGAAAATCTCTTCATGACTACTGTGTTAATCTAGTTATTAGCCTTAGTCCATTTCAGTAGGTACCCCTGACCGTGGTACTCAGGAGTCCCATCCAAAGCATGATGCAAGACAAGACTGGTTCATTGCACAAGCACAATCGTCCACGGTGTCCAGGTTGTTCATACTTATCAAGTCATGTCATGTCATGCTAGCCGTCGCAATAGCATATCAGGGTATATCATGTCAGGTTTTTTTGTCAGGAGTGCGCCACGGCGGGCCACTATCATGCATTATCATGTCCACTTGGTACTTGTCAAGAGTGCGTCTTAACAGGCCACTATCGTGTTCTATCCTTACATTATCATGAATGAGAGAAACTTGCATAAAATAACTAGTAACATGTTCTTGAAGCCAAGAAAAAGATCTACAGCTTTCATGTTTTGAGTTTTTCAAGATTCTAGCTACAAAACAACTTAAACAGGCAAAAACAGTGAAATAGAGCAATACCGGCGCATGAGATTCCTGCACAAATCGGCGCGTGAGATTCCTGCACAAATCGGCGCATGAGATTCCTGCACGAATCGGCGCATGAGATTCCTGTATAAATCGGCACGTGAGATTCCTGCACAAATCGGCGCATGAGATTCCTGCACAATCGGCGCATGAGATTCCTGCACGAATCGGCGCATGGGATTTCAAACTCACGTTGCGTCTTCAGTACATGCGCGTAGAGAACCTACTGTATGACACGCTCGGAGTTAAGGGATGCATTGCCGGGACTTCACGACGCATGGCCTCCCGGCGCATGGCCTCCCGGGCGTATGGGGTTCATCGTCCCCAAACAGCAAGTTCAGCCATGAAAGTTCTGAAAACTTGCCATGGCCATAACTTCCTCATCCGGAGTCGAAATCAAGCAAAACAAAAGCCAAAACTGCATAAAATTGAATTCTCTACAACATGGAACCACTAGTTTTTGGAAATACCAAGCTTTTAGAGATCAAAACCAAGAAAACTAAATAAGAAGGAACTTAAAACTTAGATCTACAAAAATATAACCATCAAAACCGAAAACTTCCAGTTCTAAAGAGGCTTAGAATCTAGTAAGGAAGAGAATGGAACAATAAAACATGAGATCCATCATGAAGCAAGTTTGCACTTGCCTAAGCTCTCTCTCTCTCTCTCTTTCTCCCTCCTGGTGGTTGAAGAAGTAATGGTGGAGAGTAAATGAAGAAGGAAGGAAATAATGATGAGAGAGAAAAGGAAGGAGGTTATAAATAAGGAGGGTGGTGGTAGGTAGGAGGGTTCACCCTTGGTTCATGATGAACCAAAGCAAACCAAGCCAAGCCGAACCAACCCAAGAATAAACCAATCAATGAAATGCTAGAATAAATCAAGCAGGAAGACATACAATACGGGTCAAATTACGTATACATATACCAAGATACACAATACGAACCACAGGCATTACACACCTAGCACTACAAATTCATTTAAACACATTTCAAAAATAATAATAGAAACACGAGTGTGGCATTTCATCAAACACCTACACTTACACATTGACACGTGTCCGATACGGACACCAAACGGACACGAAACGACACAAATCTAATACCTACTGCTAGGGGACACCTAGGGCTTCCTATCCATACAAAGAAAACGAAATTTGGTGGAGGGAATAGAGATTTACCTATATGTTCAATTTGCATGAAAAAGCTTCAAAAATGGGGGTTTCTTCCTGATGGCCAAGTGCTCCAAATTGGTCCAAACCTGAGATTTCTCTCCATGGACATGAAATAGAGCCAGATTAGGAACTAATACAAAAGACTAGAGTGGAAAAGGAATTAAAATGAATAATCTATGGGTTGGGGAAGAATGGACAAACCTCTTTCTTCAAAACTTGGAGAAATTAATAAAAGAGGCAAGAACAAATGGAAGAGGCATTAAATAGGGGTGTGAAACCCTAGGTTGGCTGCCATGGGTGGGCTTGTTGGGGTTTGGGCTTAAGTCATGGGCCTATGGTTCAATTCACAAGTCATTAAATCACAAGTCATTGCATTAAACCATAAGTCATGACTTAATTTCACTAACCTAATCCCCTCATTCTAAAACCAATCTCTAATGACTAAAATGGGTTAAATCAAGTTAGGCTAGGGTTACCATAGCTAGGGTTAGGTTCTAGGCTAGTCTACAAGTCTTAAACTAGTCAAAGCCCAAACTAGGAATTCACCAATTTAATAAATAATCAAATAATTTAAATAAGTCAAAATGACCAAATTACCCCTAGGCTAAAAATGATAATTAAAACACCCTAATCACATGGCTAGGCTCTAGGACAGACAGTCTCTACGGTTTCACTAGCTGTACACCAAATCACAAGTCATGATATTTAATAGTTTAAAAATGATTAAAAATCACCAAAAATCATAATATAAAATAAATATTAATAAATAATAATTATAATTACAAAATTTTAAAATTACCCTTATTTGAAAAACTGGGTGTTACAATCCTTCCCACCTTATAAAAATTTCGTCCTTGAAATTAAGATGATCGTACCCCCTTCTAGGTCAACATAGTCAAGGGTCAATCACTAGTCAATTTTTCAACATCCAAGTACTTGGTCATCAGCTGGTCAACTTCTTAGGGTTTTACCTATGCTGGCTATCTAGGTGTTGGCAACTAGAGATTAGCAAAGAAACTCCATAATAGACTAACTCTTAACTTCCCAAATCCTATCAAGTCACCCATAACTAGATACCCAAAATCTAAGCACACAAATTCCAAATACCACATATTCATAAGCTCAGTAACAACAACCCATTACATATATCCTAAGTATATCATTTGCAATCTATCTATATATATAGAACTCTCAGTCTTAGGTGAAACTACAACTATGCTCAAGGGCAGGCTCTGGTCACTGGGTGCCCCACTAGAAGGGTAAAGGAAAACAATAATAAATCATCAAGGTTGTATGGCATACTAACATCCTATATGTGTAAAGTGGTTGGTATTATAGATAACAGGAGAATTATCTGCAATGGGTTACTTATTCTAACACCAATGCTAACTATCACCTCTAGGGTATAGACACTCTACAAGTCACCATATCGTTATACTATGAAGGAACTACCTATGAACAAGCTCTACAAACTAAATATCCCTACTCCTAAGTCATTTATAACAATCAAAAGGGTATGATGTTTAAAACCTTCTCAAGATACAATCTGTCAATCATATGCGTCTGTCCAAAATCATGTTGTCCAGAGTCTTTATCATGCTAGTGAGCAAGGCTACGATAATCACAGAGTCCTTGACTAAGGTACGTACCTCTAGGTTCATGGTATTTAAAATTTTTGTATTGTCGCATGCGACGGCGAAAACCTTAAATTCCCATACCCGAGAAATACATCCAAAGTCTGACTACGTGTCCTCACTATGCCAACTATCACGACTATCGAAGATTCTAGATCCCATGATTTAGGTGACCTAGCCCATATGATTTTCTCAGAAGAATAATAAAACAAACATAACAAAAGAGCAATATGACAAAATTAATCAATCAGCAAGGAACAGATGGAATCGGATTTCAAGGTAGTTATAAAAGACAATTTTGGGAATGGAATCAAGAAGAACGGAACTTGCAGCAAGATCTCCAATGGTCTGTGCATCCTCGACAGTCCTGACGATAGCTCGCCCTGCTGGTTTCCCCTGGTCTGCTGCATGAACCACTGCTGCTGAGAGAATCAGAAATGACGAGAAAAAGTCTCCGTACAGACAGAGGTGCACCTCCAATATAGCAGAAATGCCAACCTGATCGGCACAACAGAAGCTGCGGTCTCGAGGCCCTGATGAACAAGACGAGAGGTGGCCAGCCTCTCGATAGTATCCCCCGAACCGAAGTGATGAGATCGTATCTTCATAACCATCATAAAAACAGATCAAAATAAGAAGCAATTTCTGAGAATGAAGCAAAAATTCAAAGGAGGACAGTTTATATTCAAAGGGAAGTCAATAAGCAACAATTTTAGACAAAAGGAATCTGATTAAGAGTTTTTCCTAATGTGATTGAGTACCTCCAAAAATAATACTAATCCTACTGCAGGCTGTAGTGGTACTCTAGTTCGAATACCACTTACACAAACTCGACCTGCATGGGCCACCACTAAAAATGTGTCACGACCCGCACCCACCGTGAGGGTACGAGTACGTAACAGCGCCCAGCCTACGCCGCAGTGTCGGCGGTAGAACGCTGTTCTAGGTCATGAACTATAACTAACTAATATGAAATACTCTCTATAAGGAGGCCAACACAGAGGTACAACTCAATCACAATCTAGAGATAGAATATGGCACGATAAAATAGATAAGAAAAATCCTCAACTGAGGTACAACAGAATAAAATAACATAAGTTAACCACTACCAGTCTCAACATCTCTAGAATATACAACTCTGAAAAATAAGGACAACAACTAAACATAAAAAGGGAAAACAGTCTAAGCTATCTATACTAAGCAAGGTATCGTCCTCAGCAGCTGCCTGAACCTCTCCAGGGGTCCAGGTCGCGAGTGTCATCTAGGCAAGCTCCAAAGTAAGGGGTACAAGGTTCCTCATCATCCTCTGTAAAATTTTCAATAGGTCCAGTCAGGACGGGAGTGAGCACAATACATCTTACGCAGATCATAACAGGTTAGAGAATATAAACATGCAAGAGAGTACGATACATGAAACTGAAAGAAATACATGATGTAAACAGGAATAGAACTGTAATAGAAAAATCTACTATAAGTAGAGAGCTACCAGTGACTAGTGATTTAGAATACAAAGTCGACATATGAACGGCTTGATTTGTACATGGCTATACTAAAGAGGCGTACATGGCTATACTACTTTGGAATTGTTCACATGACTATTTATACTCCCCCATACCCCAATCAACACACAAGGATCCAAACAAGTTATGTTACGTACATGGTTTTCACATGAAGCCCAAAAATGGGTGCACATGAAGTATACATGAGATCTCATACATGAGTGCACATAAAGTTCACATGGGGGCCCGTAAATGGGTGCACATGAAATTCACATGAAGGCTCATAAATGAGTGCACATGCAATATAGGTTATACATGAGACACATAGGAAACATGATCGATTCATGAGAGCACATGAGAGTACACGAGCATGCATGAACGAGCATGAAGCACATGATAACATGGATAACATGAGAGCGAGGAATACACGATGTACATGAAACACATGACACAATGTATCCGATGCTCCCGAGGGGGATAACATCTCAATGTAGGGATCCATATAGTACCAATCCGTAATAATATCGTGACAGCATCAAATAAGGTAAACTAGAGCAGGAATATAATTCTAAGCAAGTTACGAAATGATCAGAGAATGTACTCGCCTCGTATCTGAATGTCTGAAGTAAATGTACTGTCCGAGATGAGGTACCTGACTCCTAGTTAGAGCAACATAAGTCAAGATGTATACAGGGGATGATAATAGTAATCTACAATGCATCTGCATGCTGTCTAGGTCAAACTAGACTAAAGTCAACACTTGGTCAACTCTAGTCAACTAGACTAGTCAAACTAGGTCAACTAGGTCAAACTTAACCCAAACAAGTCTGATAAGTCTCACTAGGCCTAACCAATCCTAGTCTAGCAATCACACAGCAATCACAAGGCTATACAAGTCATCTTTCATACATATTTACATATATAATACATATACTCACTATATATATAGCATACCTATATATAGGGAATTCATCCATGGCTATATGCCCACACACATATGTATATTCACATATTTATTCATACACACATATTACATGTATATTTCATATATTATATATATATATAGGCATACAACATATAGGGGTTACATTGTATTCATGCAAAAAGGGGGTTTAGTCAATATGTGTGTGTATGAAGTGTGCACTAGCATGTAATTGGGATTCCGGGAAACTTGTATTTAGGGTGTGATGTGGTGTCAATGTGTATATGTGTGTGTCGTATCCTGAAAAGGAAAACAATGAAGGGAACCTAGAAAAACAGTGTAGTGTCACATAGATGAGGGTGTATGTGTGTGCAATGTTAACATGGTGGCATGTGTGTGGGGAAATACTAACATGGGTGTACATGGTATAGGCTAGGGTGTGTGTGAGTGGCATTAGGCAGAGTTGTACTTCTGGTTACATGCATGTATACATCCATACATACCTATCTTTATATATTCATTTATATATTTATTTACCTACTTTCATCTATACATTTATATATGCATACATACATACATATTTACATACATACACACATAGAGATAGAGGGGGGTTAACATATGGGATAGGGACAGTACCATGGGCTGATTTAGGATAGGTAAGGAACTGTTTTAGAGCTGTGTTAGGGGCTGAATGTAGGGCAGTATCTAAGGGTATGTTGGGGCAGATATGTGGGCATATTTGGAGCTGTGCTTGGGGTGTAAAGGACTGAGGTTTGGCAGCTAAGGGACTGATTTATAGGGGCATGTATTGGAGTGGGTTGTGGACTATCAAGGGGAGCAATGTGGACTATTAAGGACAGAAATTTGGACAGTAAATATGCTATACATGGACAGCAATATGGGGCAGCCAAGGGGTGATAATGGGCTGCCATTAGGACAGTTAAATAGGCTTGTATAGGACTATTTTTGTGGGGGTTTAGGAGGGTGTACATGGGACTGAATAGGGACAGGCATCACAGGTTTTGAGGGACTATTTTAGAGTGGTATGGTTCCTGTGTGTTGGTATGATAGAAAAATCTGGAAATTCAAACAGTGTATACAATACATGCCTACATACATATTTACATATATTCATATATACATTCATATATACATAGAGATTTAGAGAGAGATTAAGGTATACATGTGTGTGTAAATAGGACTGAATTGAGTGTGTGTGTCATTTAGAAAACAGTGTGTGTCATTTAGAAAATAGTATGTGTGTATTCCTAAGTTAAGTTCTCAGATTTCTTGGTGAACACAAGTCAATGTGAATGCATAAAATCAGGATTTAGTGTAATCAATTCCCAGGATTTAGGCATAGGTGTATAACAGGAAAAAAAATGAATCAATGTGTATGTGCACTTGTGTCGAGTGTCCAGAATTCCAAGGTTTTTGTAAACCTGCTAAATCTCAGTTATTCATTCAACCATTAGAGATATTACATACATATACATATAATGAGGTAGGGAGGGAAAACATTAAGGTCTCAGGTTTTCATTCACTGGTTCAAATTCAGAAATTGAATTGTCCTAAATGAGCTTAACATCAAAATTCACAGGTTTTCATTAACTGTTTCAGCAATTCTCAGGTTCATACACATGTAGACATCACTAATCAATATAATTAGCATTTAAATTTATTTTAAACATCAATTACAAACTCTGAAAAAAAGAGAACTGAACACAGTATCAATGTTTTCAAAAACTCGATACTACAACTCAATTTTGAAATGCAACCTCATCCAACCAAATATTGGGAGCATAGTGTCAGTGATTTCCTCAACAACTCCACAAAGTTTCGTGTCCCCACGTGTCCTACACAGTAAGTTATCGGCCCCGAGATGTAGGACACTGCACGCTGTCCAGAACAGCAAGTTCGTATCCCCGTGTGGACACGACACAGCACGAAAATCATAGATCAAAGACACGAAATCAAACACTACACCTAGCACTACAAATTCATTCAAACACATTTCAAAAATAATAATAATAATAATACGAGTGTGGCATTTCATCAAACACCTACACTTACACATTGACACGTGTCCGATACGGACACCAAACGGACACGAAACGACACAAATTCAATACCTACTGCTAGGGGACACCTAGGGCTTCCTATCCATGCGAAGAAAACGAAATTTGGTGGAGGGGATAGGGATTTACCTATATGTTCAATTTGCATGAAAAAGCTTCAAAAATAGAGGTTTCTTCTTGATGGCCAAGTGCTCCAAATTGGTCCAAACCTGAGATTTCTCTCCATGGACATGAAATAGAGTCGGATTAGGAACTAATGCAAAAGACTAGAGTGGAAAAGGAATTAAAATGAATAATCTATGGGTTGGGGAAGAATGGACAAACCTCTTTCTTCAAAACTTGGAGAAATTAATAAAAGAGGCAAGAACAAATGGAAGAGGCATTAAATAGGGGTGTGAAACCCTAGGTTGGCTGCCATGGGTGGGCTTGTTGGGGTTTGGGCTTAAGTCATGGGCCTATGGTTCAATTCACAAGTCATTAAATCACAAGTCATTGCATTAAACCATAAGTCATGACTTAATTTCACTAAACCTAATCCCCTCATTCTAAAACCAATCTCTAATGACTAAAATGGGTTAACTCAAGTTAGGCTAGGGTTACCATAGCTAGGGTTAGGTTCTAGGCTAGTCTACAAGTCTCAAACTAGTCAAAGCCCAAACTAGGAATTCACCAATTCAATAAATAATCAAATAATTTAAATAAGTCAAAATGACCAAATTACCCCTAGGCTAAAAATGATAATTAAAACACCCTAATCACATGGCTAGGCTCTAGGGCAGACAGTCTCTACGATTTCACTAGCTGCACACCAAATCACAAGTCATGATATTTAATAGTTTAAAAATAATTAAAAATCACAAAAAATCATAATATGAAATAAATATCAATAAATAATAATAGGTACACACCAAACGGACACAAAACGACACAAATCCAATACCTACTGCTAGGGGACACCTAGGGCTTCCTATCACAAGTCATGATATTTAATAGCTGCACACCAACACCCTAAGCACCAATTTGTGCTTGGCGGTAAAGTTTGCCGATGTAAAACTATACGAAGCACCTGAATCAAATAGTACACGAGCAGGCACATTATTAAAATTTAGTATACCTGTCACGACCGTATCTGATGCAAGCATTTCATCTCGAGTCATGGCGTAGATGCGGCCCTGGGCATTAGGGCGATGGTCTTGGCCATTTTGTGGTACGGGTTGATGGGCTCGAGACGCTGGGACTTGATTCCCTAGACGGTGTTGTTGGGGCGCCATTGGACGGTGCTGTTGGGGCGCCATTGGACGATGCTGTTGGGGCGCCGTTGGGTTCGACCTTCTGGCTGGACAATCAGTACGAACGTGGCCCTTCTTGCCACAGTTCCAGCATCCATCTTCTGGTATCCGGTAATCGACGATAGTGTGACCGGACTGGCGACAACGGATGCAGTAAGGCCATGGATTACGCCATTGATATCCGCCTTGTTGCCTATTGTTTGGACGTTTGGTCATATTGTTTCCTCCCACGTGGCTAGGGCGTTTGTGATTGTATGTATGCACAGCGTCGACAGCACCTGGAGGGTATTAGCGTTCAAGGCGGAGGGCGTGGTTGAGAGACTCCCCCATCATTTTGTATTACGGAACAGACATATGGGCGTAGATAAATGGTCGTTGGCCTACTTCGAACCGTCGAGCACGACTCGCCAGGGAGGGCAGGAATTCTCTAGCAAATTTGGCTAACTTGTTGAACTCTACTGCATACTGTCGCACCGTCATATTTTCTTGCCTTAGCTGTATAAATTCGTTTTCCTTCTCTTGTCGAACGGCTTCAGGGAGGTACTCGATCTCGAACGCCTCCCGAAAGGTGGCCCAAGAAATTGTAGCTGTTTCGTTGTCGCGTCTGATCACTCGCTTTTGCACGGCCCACCAGTCGTGCGCGTTCAATCGGAGTAGAAGTTGAGCGCATGCGACTTTCTTGGACTCTTCGACACCCAGAAGCTCGAATTTATCTTCCAACTCCTCCAACCAGTCGATCGCCACGAAGGAATCTTCTGTGCCGTTGAAGGAAGTACGACAGCTTTTCGTGAATTTTGACACGTCGAAGTTGGAACTTCTCGGTGCTGTAGGTATAGTCTTACGACCCGCACCCTAGAGTAAGGGCACGAGACGTGGGTACGTCCAGCCTACGCCGCAGTGTCGGCGGTAGAACACTGTCCTAGGTCACAACATCTAACAGTTAAAGGTAATAAACAGTTATACTCCCCGAATGGGGGTGACATAACAGAATATATCTCAATCACAACTAAGGTAGAATAAGATGAAGATAGATAGATAAATATCCAGAATGAAAACACAGAAATACGATCTAGAATTCTAAGTGTCTAAAATAAATACATATCCCAAATATCTCAGAATCTATATACAGTGATCCAGAAAAGTAAAGACATCATAGTCTAAGGAGTGTCATCCACTGCTAGTAGGTCCAAGTCACTAGTGATGTCTAATGCTGCACCAAGAGGGGTAGACACCAGAGCCTCATCATTCACTGTAAAATTTTCAACAGGTCCAGTCAGGACGGGAGCGAGTACAGTACATCTCAACAAAATCATAATAGGTTAGGAAATATAATCATGCTAGAGAGTAAGATACAAGATACTGGAAGAATAATATGATAAACAGGAAGACTGTAAATAAATAGCTACAGTATATAGAAAACTAACAGTGTCTAGTGATTCAGAGCACAAGATGGTTATGTAGATGGCACGATGTTGTACACGAGTAATCTACAGAGGTTGTACACGAGTAATCTACTGGATTGAATACATAACCACTTCTACTCCCCCGCCCCAATCAATACACAAGGATCTAGCTAAGTTATGTTATTGTACACGAAGGTCATGTGAATACATGATTATACACGATTTCACACGTTTCGTACACGAATGTCACAAATACAAGGAGTACACGATGTTCACGATAAAGTACACGAACACGAATACCCGATGTATCCGCTAAGGGGGATAACATCACACAACAAGATCCATATAGTACTAATCCGTGTTTCTAACGTGTCAGCATCATGTAAAGTAATCTAAAGCAGGAATATACTCCTAATGCAGGATATGAAATGATCAGAGAATGTACTCGCCTATATCCTGAGAATCTGGAGGATATATAATGTCCGAGGAGTGGTGTTTGTCTCCTATAGAACAGTACAAGTCACTATGAGTCTAAAATGATAATAAGATGCAAGTTAATGCATTCTACATGATTCTAGGTCAATCTAGGCCAAAGTCAACTCTTGGTCAACTCTGGTCAACCCTAGAAGTCAAACTAGGTCAACTAGATCAAACCTAAGTCAAACAAGTCTATACTAGTCTAACTAGTCTATTCTAGGTCTAACAAGACTAAACAAGTCTAATCTAGGCTCACTAGGCAATACCATGCCCTAACCAACCTATAATCACATCTACACAAGTCAAATCATTTATCTAAAATGTAATACACTCTAATATAGGATACACATATAGACTACCTATATACATATCACCCATACATTATATATACTCAATATATATAATAGCACACACTCATATATATATAGGATACCTATATATATATATATCTCAATACATATATATATACTGTCACGACCCGTACCCTGATTAGGGGCACGAGTACGTGGTTACGTCCAGCCTACGCCGCAGCATCGGCGGTAGAACGCTGTCTAGGTCATCTATAAATACTACAACTAAACAGATAAATGTACTTGTACAGTATATATACTCCGAATGGAGGTGACATAGCAATACAGTCTCAATCACAAATGTAAAACTAAGGTAGATAGTATGGAAAGGAAAATACGAATGATGAGAACATGAAATAAGTCCAAGATCCACATAAGTCCAGAGCTATACACAAACAACCCAGAGAATCACATAATATATAAAATTACTACAGTCTAAAAACTACTAGCTGGCTCGTAGGCCAGGCAAACCTAACTAAGTTACACTACTCAGGGTGAGCAAAGTCTAGTGGCGCTACTAACAAGCCACAGCCCGGGTCTACTCCATCAGACTCGACCCCATAATAGGTCGGGTAATCAGTCTCAGAATCATCTATAATATGTCAACGGTATCCTGTCAGGAAAATGAGCAAGTACAAACACCAACAACAGTTCCATATGAATTGACAAATACTATAAGAGACAGTATAATAAAATACAAGACAAAGATATAGGCGACTTGGGAACCATTTGAAAGTCGAGTTACAACCCTTGAACCAAACAAGGACCGGGGTTGTAACCCTTCTTTCAAACAGAACTTAGTCTCAAATCATGGTACAGTATAAAAGCAGGTAGAGCATGTGAGTAATGGAATCATAGCATGGTGAGAAGTACAGAAAGTAAAGCTGAACTGGAATATAAGATACGACAATAAATGTAAAATGTGATTTGAATTATTAGAGCGATATGTGATCGGCTAGGGAGTCATGGTGGGGTTGTCCACTTGGCCCGGCAATCCGCGGTAACCTCAACGGAAAGTCATGTCGGCCAACCTGGATAACCTGGCATGGGGTATCTGCTACACCCTACGTGAGGTGTGGGTGGCACTAGCAAAATAGTAACAGGAAGGCTTTGATCACATAACCCCTAATAATTCCCCCATCCCTGAATAGTATCATGGATCCGGACATGGCAGATCATGACACGGATTCGAAAGCAGGTGATCAGCCCACTCCCAAATCGATGTCTATATAAGTACATGAACATGGATATCACATACCAACATACCAAGAAAAATCTGGGAATAACATCTCATGACAGGATCCAACGTATACCAGTCCGTGAACCGTCGTGTCGGGAATCATGTAAGACACTACAGCTGAATCGGATATAGTAGATATCAAGACAATGAAAACTATCAGTAAATGTACTCGCCTGTGGTCCTGAGCTGATAAGGTGAACATACGTTCAGAGTAATCACAGACCTAAAGATGAGATACTATAAGTCAAAACATGGTTTAATAATGAAAGGAAAGCTAATCTAATCATGATATGCAAGTCTAAGCCAAAAACTAGGTCAAACCAAGTCACACCGAGCTAAACTAGGTCACACTAGGTTATACTGAGCCAAACTGGGTCACACTAGGATAACCAAGGTCAAACAAAGTCACATAAAGTCAATCCAAGTCAAACTAGGTCAATCTGGGTCAAAGGTTGACTTACAGTTAACTTTTGGTCAAAAAGTCAACTCTGGTCAACCCTGGGCCAACCCTAGGTTAAACAAGTCAAATGTTGACTAACAGTTGATTTTCAGTCAACTGGTCAACTCTGGTTTGGTTTTGGTCAATTCTAAGTCAAGTGTTGACTTGAAGTTGACTTTCGGTCAAAAAGTCAACTCTTGGTCAACGGGGGTCAAGACTAGCCTAAACTACCCTCATCTAGTCATTACCTACCAAGACAACCTATTTCTAATTCCATCTTAACAATCAAAATCCTTTCTTAGACTTTACCCTAAAATTCTACTTTTACCCTCTAAGATACTGATTTGTATCTTAGGATACTCACTCATCTATATCCTAACTTATACCTCTAATATAAGATACTAACCAACTCTAACATATAACTTCTAACCATCTATTCTAACTTATAAACCTAATACAACTAACATATGTCATCTCTACCTAACAATAACATAGACTAACACAACTAATTATCTAACTTACGCAAGATATCACTATCTAACTTCTAAGATATCTCTAACCTCTACATAGATTATAACATAACCACTAACATACTAACATACCTATACATACAACATTTAAATTTCTCTCCACTCCAATACTAACACACACACAAACACATATACCAAATCCACCACCCTTCTCTTCCAACACACCTACATACATCTATATACAAACACGCTACCACTCAACCAAAACACAAATTACTCAAAAAATTACACTAGCCTTAAGTCAAATAGGATGGCATGATCCTTCCAACTCTCTCACCTTCACAACACACATACTACACTACCATCTATACAATATCAAACACACACTAGCACACGTCCTCTATCAATCTTACTTCTCTCCACTAACCACACATCCTTATCTCATTCAAACACACACACTATACTAACATATATTACATAACAATAATATATATATATATATATGTACTATATCATACATATTCTTGACAACCTATGATACCTACATTCACATGATATCTATACTAGGCTCATAGGTTACACAAAATGCCTACGTCGCATAGTCACTCTTCTACTTAAAATCAATACTGTACCAATTGGGCCTTCACAAAATTCTAGAATTAAAGTATGTTATAGTTCTTCGTGTTAGCTTTCCGAAACTTCAAACGGATCGCATTTTCGTGTCCGGAAGCTCCCGGAATCGTGAAAACACCGAAACGCGTTCATCTTTCGTACAGCTGACACTCAAACAATTCTACAAAAAGTTCTAAAACGAATTTGGCTTATTAAAATATATATTTGGAAAGCTAACTTCGATACGCTTCTTTTAAAAAAAATGGGAGATTAATTGGAGTTATAAGCTAAAAGTTATGACATTTCTAAGTTGCTCTAGCTACTAAAAACGTGGATAAAAATTATGACGAATTTGGGTTGTTTGGACAAAAAACACATGTAGGCCAAAATATTTGGATACCAACATAGCTATCTAAATAAAACTTATTCTAACCATCCTAAATAAGATCAATCCACTCTCTAACCATCTAACCACACACACAAATAAATATATATATGCACAAACCAGACACACACACACACACACACATATATATATATATATATATATATATATATATATATATATATATATATATATATATATATATATATATATATATATATATAAAGAGACACACCAATCTAAATATAAAATGAATATGATACAATATGATACTATAAAGAACACATTAGGAACAACTCTCTAAAAATATAAATCTGAGATTAAAACACTAATTAATCATTCCTACAATATATATATATATATATGCATACAAGTGTCCAAAATAGAAGTTTTTTCCACTAGGACACAACCACAACACAAAGGACACTCCTATGACCTCCAAATGGACACGAAATGGACACAAATAGAGATACAACCATGGGGGTCATTCCTATGGGTTCAAAATATTCCTATATGCATGTAGGGATGGATTAGAGGAGAGATTATACCTTTCGGGAGAGAGATTCAAAGGAAAATCCTTTCGACACGACACCGACACGTAGAGATTCCAAAAGGACACGAACGAGCTCCGAATCCTACCAAACTTGGCTAGCACCCTCTAACCATGGAGTAGAAGAGAAATAAAGAAGATTTGGTGGAAGAAATGGTAGATTTGGAGATGAAATCAATGGAGTTGTTCTCTAGAAATTTGGGGAAGAACAAGAGAGAGAAAATGGATGGATAAAATGAAATAGAAGAGATGGTGACTCACTCCTTATCCCCACCCATAGGTGGCTGCCCAAAAAGGGTGAGGTGTCCCCATTTTGAATGTCCAAAATGCCCTCCACTAATCTATTTGATTTAAATTAGGAATTGGTTAAAGGTTGAGGTCAATTTAGTCTAGTTTTAAGTCTCCAATTAAACTGAACCTATCCATAAATAATTAGTCTAACTAGTAACTAAAATTAATATCATGTGGACTAAAATTAATATCATGTGGGCCATGTCTAACTAGTGTGTGGGTCCCACTAGAGTCAAACTACCCCCGGGTTCCCGTTTCAAGTCGAATTGAGTTAAAATTCGAACCCGACTCAAATAATCCCAAAACAATATCATAAATAATAAAATAAATTTCAACCCCAAAATAATATCATAAATAATAAAATAAATTTTAAAAATATTCAAAAATGTAAAATGATAAAAATACCCCTGTTTCTGAAAACTGGGGGTGATATATACATATGTAAAGAGAGAGGGGGACACATGATGTTCAAGTGTGTGTGTGTGTGTGTGTGAGTCATGAGTGAGAGTGAGGCATGAGTGTATGACACTTGTGTGTGATATAGACATGGCATTGTGTTCATGGGGAAAACAGGAATGGCAACCTGTGTGTGTATGTGTTAGCAGGAAAATTAGGACTATAAGTACAAAACAGTGGCAAGTGGTACACATGACAGTTACAAAAGGAATAGGAAAAATCAGTACATACCAACTGAAAATCAGTAGCAATTCACAATGTGAAAAGGATTGGAAATCAATTCAGTGCAATAGAAAACAGGGACTTCATTCTCAGGTTAGCTATCATTTCAGTTACAGTTAAAGGAAGGATCACTCTAGGATATTAAGGGATGAATGAAATATTCCATTTATAACAGTCCTATAGCTTATTTAAAAACCAAAAATTGCCAAAACCCCTTTCAATCACGGAACTACAATACCAGGCATGGGAATCACATTAACAGTTTAATCATGAATAAAACCTTCATGCAAAAACAGTTAAGGAAAGGGAATGGAATCAATTGACAGGTTGGATGGAAATCAAAATCAGTTAAATAACAAAACCAATCTATTTCAGTTTATAGAAGAAATGAAAGTACTCAGGTATTTAAGAGATTACATTCTCAGTTTTAGGAAACTAGTTGACAGGAACAGTGTGCTAACCCATTGTGTTCGAGTGTGTGCAACCAGTGAACATATGCCCAGGAAAACAGGAGATACAAGTTTGAATCAATTAGTTAACTAATACCCAAAACAAACTACAACAGTTAGCATATAATCAAATCAGTCATGGCTATTCCAATTTAATTTATTGTCTAAATATTCCATTTCAAACACAATCTCATGTATCAGTCGACCCCTATGAGCCCCAACTCATAGTCCAAATTCCCATATACGAACCATAGAGCCTAATCGAATGTAAATACTGATCTAACATGAACAACCAATCATGTGGGGATCATAATTCAGTGAAGAACATAATTAAACAGGGATTTAATAGTTAGGACTATATTGAAAATGCAAGTATCAGTCGAATGGCTTTAATCCCCTATTCGAATCACATTCACAACAAATACCTAAATTAATCATGCAACTCAATCTAACAGAGATTATACATTATATTAGGACCTATTTAACAATTTTAAACCACTAATTAAATATTTAAAATCGAGAGAAAACAAGAACACAAACAGTGCACAGCTCAACACACCGCACACGCACAGTGCACGCACGAATCTGTGTCCGACATGACACAAGAGTTCATGAAACCCTAGGAACCTCGTGTCAGTCACGAGTACGACATGTGTGTCAAATTTCATGAGCCAAAGTGTCGTGTGCACAGCGCAGTCGCACCCGAGTAGCAGGGCAGCTACAGTGCCCGTGCACGTACACGCGTGTCAGCGTGTTCCCGTGTCCGTGGCGACACGACACAACATGAAAACATGCTCAGACTATTAAAAACCCATAAGCGAGGTCAAGACCTAATTTTCTATTCAATTACATTCCTAAAATTAGATCGAAATGCCCTTTGGGATATTTCGTCAAACACCTACAGTCATGAACTGATACGTGTCCGATACGGACACGTATAGGACTCAAAACCTAGAGTTAGCTAGTCCTACAGTTAGGTTAGGCCTAGGGCTTCCTAAATATGCAATAAAACAGCAATTACATGGAAGGAATTATAATATACCTATTGATGTGCAAAGGCTCAAAAATCTCCAAATGAAAGTGGTTTCTCAAGCCACCAAATTCTTTCAAATTGATTCTTCCCTGAAATTACTCAATACCAACAGCAAGTAGACTAATTTTAGAACCTAATGCAATTGATTTGGGTAGAAAAGGAGTTGAAATGGATGTTCTATGGATTAGGGAAGATGGAGACTCACCTATTTCCAAACTAGCAAATAATTTCTAAAGGAGGCTAGCCCTAATTTCTAGGAGGGATTAAATAGAGTGGGAATGACCTATGGTGGCCGGCCATGGGCTGGAATGGGCTAGGGTTTGGGTTCCAATAGTGATCTATGGGCTTCCATGGGCCAAAATCACTAATCATGACTTGTGAAATCACAAGCCATTTTCTATTCCAATAAATTCCTAATTTCCCCAAAATAATTCTAATGGATTTGATGTCACTAACTTAGGTCAAGCTAGGGTTTCTTAACCTAACCAAATAGTCATGACCTAGGTTAGCCTCTAGGACAGTCTCCTAAGTCAACATTAGTCAAAGTCAAAACTAGCACCAAATCAATATACTAAAAATTACTTAAAAATTCTAATAAATATAGTTAATACTAATAATTCCAAAATTTTAAAAAAGACCAAAATACCCTCAAGCTAGAAAAGTGGTAGTGACAAATCTACCCCCCTTAAAATAATTTTGTCCTCAAAATTAAAGGCGAAACTAACTGCTGAGAAGGATAGAAAAGTATACCTCAAGGTCCAAAAAGATAGGGGTACCGCTCGCACATCTCATCCTCCCGCTCCCAGGTAGACTCTCCTGGAGAATGATGCCTCCATGCGACGCGTACCAAGGGTATCACCTGGTTTCTCAGTACCTTCTCCCGGCGATCCAGAATCTCCACAGGCTGCTCTGGATAACTGAGAGTAGGTCCAACCTCAATCTCCGAATGATCGAGCACATGGCTAGGGTCGGCCACGTACCGTCTCAACTGTGATACGTGGAATACATTGTGAACTCCCACTAGTACAGGTGGCAAGTCTAGCCTGTATGCCACGTCACCGACTCTCCCGCTGATAACGGAAGGGCCGATGAAGCACAGGCTAAGCTTCCCACCTCCATCAAAACGTATCGTACCACAAGTCAGAGATATCCGCAGAAAAACCATGTCTCCAACCTAATCACAAGCAAGGTCTCAAGTTACTAAAAATCAAACACGATCAAACAAACAAAACAAAATACAACCTACTTCTAATCCTATCTCTAAGTCTGTACCTCAAACTCCAACGGCCTCCGATGGCTATCGGTCCAGTACCGATGTCTGTCCTGCGCCACGCGAAGTCTGTCCCTGATGAGCTTCACCTTCTCGACTGCGTCAACAACCATCTCTGGTCCCAGTAAAGCTCGCTCTCCAATATCATCCCAAGATAAGGGTGTACGACACCTACGCCCGTACAGAGCCTCAAACGGTGACATCTCAATGCTGGCCTGAAAACTGTTGTTGTAAGCAAACTCTACCAAATATAGATGATCCTTCCAGGAACCTCCAAAATCCAGGACGCACGTCCGCAGCATGTCCTCTAGGGTCTGAATAGTCCTCTCTGACTGTCCGTCCGTCTGGGGGTGGTATACAGTACTAAACTTGAGCTGAGTGCCCAAACTAGTCTGCAGACTCCTCCAGAACTGTCGACTTCACTTTGTCTTGCCGCAGGCTCGGTTACGGCATGGGTTGTCGCGAAGTTGTTGTTGTTGGCCACAACTGTCTGAACAATCTGCTGAAGAGTATCAAGCTACTTCTGCTGTAACTTGAATTGTGCATCGAATCGGGCCTTGAACTAAGTCTGGCGTGCCTCCGTCTGCCGTTGATGTTGCTCATTCAAACATCGATTCTTCTGAGCTTGTTGTTGTTGCGCTTCCAGCATATGCAACATCCTTCAATGGCGTCGTTAGAGGGTCCGGGCCTCGAGCTACTCGAGCCGCTCGAAGCACTTTCTTTGTTCGTCGCCACGTTCACCGCCGCACCCTCTGGGATTTTGAAGGCAAAATATATTAGTCACAAAACTTATTACGGATTCACTCGTATGGAATGACATATCTCGTCGACACGAGACCAACAGTTTTGAGACTGGAAACTCGATACTAGAGGCCAAGGACGTAAAGCCGTGCTCTGATACCATTACGTCATGCCCCAATTTCGTAGAATCGATAGTCGTCCCCCGGGCGTGATGCCGTACGAACCTAAATTATGCTCGCACAAGGCATAGTCATAAGGTTATTCGAAACACAACAACAAGAGAATGCGCAGAGAAAAATTGAACACACATTATAAAGAAGGAAACTTAAGCTTTATTGATAATGAACATCATTTTACAGACTCGATACAAGGGTGTCGCACGAGCTTTTTACAAACTGACTCCATTACAAAATAAACATCGATGAGATAGCCATTTCATAACGTGGAATGGATCTTAATTCAACCGTTCCCGTTCGATCGATTCGATCGATCCCGACCTATCGGTCCCGACCGAGTCGATAGCGACAGTGTTCCTTTCTTGCGTACCCTGTCACTACCACTTTCCTTCTGTGGAGCTTCAGTTGAGGAGCAGGTGGCTCCGCATCCCTTGATCGTAGAGTTTATGGACGTATTTCCAGAGGAGTTGCCAGGGCTTCCACCGGACAGGGATGTATAGTTCTCGATAGACTTGGTTCCCGACGCGGAACTGATATCTCAGCATGTCTATCGAGTGAACAACAGTGAATTGGTGGAGCTGAAGAAGCAGGTGGATGAGCTGCAGGACATGGGCTTCATCCGATCGAGTTTTTCACCTTGGGGTACACCGGTACTCTTCGTACCCAAGAAGGATGGGTCGGTACGGATGTGTATCGACTACAGGACACTCAACAACCTAACGATTAAGAACAGATACCTACTGCCGTGGATCGATGATCTCTTTGATCAGTTGAGCGGAGCTCGGGTGTTCTCCAAGATTGATTTGAGGTCAGGTTATCACCAGGTGAAGGTGAAGAGGGAGGATATTCCCAAGACCGCTTTCAGGACGCGGTACGGGCAGTTTGAGTTTTTGGTTATGCTGTTTGGGCTGACCAATGCACCAGCAGTGTTTATGAACCTAATGAACAAGGTGTTCCACCAGTACTAGGATAAGTTCGTGGTGGTATTCATTGATGATATTCTGGTGTATTCGAAGACAGAGGAGGAGCACGAGGAGCAATTGAGAGTGGTTCTGGAGACACTCAGGAGGGAGAGATTGTATGGCAAGCTCTCGAAGTGCGAGTTCTTCCTAGACAGAGTAGACTTCTTGGGTCATGTGGTGACTGGAGATGGTATCTCAGTGGACCCAAAGAAGATCACAGCAGTTGAGGCTTGGGCAGCGCCGACTTCAGTGGCAGAGATCAGGAGTTTCCTGGGGCTGGCAGGATATTATAGAAGATTTGTACAGGATTTCTCCCGGGTTGCAGAGCCGTTGACTCGGTTGACCCGGAAGGATACTGAGTTTGTTTGGTCAGAGGAGTGTCAGGCAGCTTTTGATGAGTTGAAGAAGCGGCTTACGATAGCTCCGATTCTGACATTGCCTTCAGGATCAGGTGGATTTACTATTTATAGTGATGCTTCAGGGAAGGGGCTGGGTTGTGTCTTGCAGCAGCATGGGAAGGTGATTGCCTATGCTTCCAGGCAATTACGTCCCCATGAGAAGAACTACCCTACTCATGACCTGGAGTTGGCAGCGGTAATTTTTGCTTTGAAGTTGTGGAAGCACTATTTGTATGGCGAGAGGGTGGAGATTTTCACAGATCACAAGAGCTTGAAGTATGTGTTTACATAGAAAGAGCTCAACATGAGGCAGCGTAGATGGCTAGAGTTGATAAAGGACTTTGACATCTCACTTCAATATCACCCGGGAATGGCCAACGTGGTTGCCGATGCCTTGAGTAGGTATCCGACAACCATGTGTTTGACTTTGGATCAGCACTTGCTTGCAGACTTGGAGAGCCTTGGGATTGAGGTGATTGTGCCCGGAGTGCAGATGCAGTTATGGGGCCTTCAGATACAGTCGAACTTGATGGAGAGAATCAAGGCGACGCAGTTCGAGGATGTGGCTCTGCGGTGTATCCGAGAGCAGGTTCGTGCAGGGTTGGTGGATGGCGAGTTTTCACTTGCAGAGGATGGTGCCTTGAGGCACGGTTCTAGGTTATGTGTGCCTAGCGGGGAGCTCAGGGAGCAGATCATGCAGGAGGCTCACAGATCGCAGTACTCTATACATCCTGGTGCCAACAAAATGTACAGGGATCTGCAAGAGCATGTCTGGTGGTACGGGATGAAGCGGGAGCACTACAACAAATAGGACATACAATAGCAATTTATCTATAGCGTTCAAACCTTCCTGCTATAAAATGTCATCATCAATAGCGTTCCTTCCGCAGTGCTATTAAAATAGAATACAATAGCAGTTTATCTATAGCGTTCGAGCGTCCCTGCTATTATAATATAATCATCCATAGCGTTCATATTGAAGTGCTATTAAACGTTCATACAATAGCAGTTTATCTATAGCGTTGAAGCCTCCCTGCTATTAGAATGTCATTATCAATAGCGTTCATTATGCAGTGCTGTTAACAGAACTTTATATAGCGTGTTATGAACGCTGTTAAAGGTATAGTTTTTTCTGAACGTTGCTATGCCCGTATGTCTTGGGGTGAGCATTATTCGGTTTTTGGACCAAAATCCGAACCGAACCTAACCGAATAAGAGATTTGGTTCGGTTTGAAAAAAAATTGGTTCGGTTTCGAAAATACTAAAATTTCTTATTCGGTTTCAATTTCGGTTTTGGGATTCGGTTTCGGTTTAATCCCACTAACCTTTCAGAAATTTTATCTAAAATTCCTCTCCCTGGTAAACCGAATAAGAAAATTTAGTAATATATATATGAAATATATCTTTGTATATTTAGTTACTATATATATTGACAAAAAAATTATAAATAAACTGAAATATTGGTTAAACCAAATAAACTGAAAATCGAACAGATTTATTCCGTTCGGTTTGGTTCGGTACGGGATATTTCGGTTGGTTTCAAATTGTTGTTCGATTTTCGGTCGAATTCGGTATTTGGTAATTCGGTTCGGTTAACCGAGTTAATCGAATGCTCACAATTGAACTATCTACTGTTCCAATCATGGGAGAAGCAACACAGTTTTCTATTTTATATTAAAAAAATAAGTTATAGGAGCGATTCAGTTTTGCTGGATAATTTATAGCGTTTTCGATAGCGGGCGATCCCGTCCGTTGGATTTTTAGAAATTAAATCGGTACCGTCAATAGCAAAATGCTATGTCTTACACTACACCAAAAGAGAAATTTTCCAACAAAAAAAATCAATTGCTAACAGTTTTTTACCGTTACTAATTACTAACGGTACAAAACCGTTACCAATGAAAAAACTGTTAGTATTAATAGAAAAAACTAAATTTTAATATAAATACAACATATTATTTATGTTATAACACTTAAAAACTGTTGGCAAGGTTAATAAAAAATGAGACCTATCACTTGAAGAGAAAAGTGTTGGGGGAAAACACTTTCTCATTCCCCCGCCTATTTTTTTCCCGACTCTCTCCCATGAACCCTAGATGTTCTCTCCCCTCCTTCTCATTCCCACCATTTCCCCCTTTTTTCCTGCAGACTCTCTCCTATGAACCCTAATGTTTCTCTCCCCTCTGTGGACCTCTCTCCTCTGAAGGTAAATATCTCTCTCTCTCTCTCTCTCTCTCTCTCTCTCTCTCTCTCTCTCTCTCTCTCCTCCTCTTCTCCTCACATTACAATTTTAGGGTAAATATTAGGGAACAAGTTTTGGTATCCTTCAGATGTCTCGAAACCCTAATTTCTAGGGTTTTCTCTTCCCCCTCTCCGAAACCCTAATTTCCATGGAGTCGTTCCACCAGGGGATTGGCTACAAGAAGGCCTGTCGCCTCTCCAACACCTCCCATTCAAAGATCGCCCCTTCCCTCTCCTTCCCTCCCCGTATGGTTTGGATCGACCGATCGCCGGCTCGGGCTCTCCGACGAGTCCTACGACGGTGCCGGAGATCAGCCGGAGGTTCTCGACCAGGCGAGCGCGATCGCCGGGCTGCTCCGCGACTGCGACGTAGGCTACCTGTAAATGCTTGCCGAAGCTGCTCCTAGTTTCGAATTCGATTGTTGACTTTTCTTTCTGAGGATTTTTTTTGTGTGTAGAAATTTGAAGGAAGAGACGAAAATGCTGCCCGGAGCTCCGGGGAGCATTCGATGCTCTACAGCGAAGTTGTCAAGTACAACCGTGAAGCGCTCGACCGCTCTTCTACAGGTCAATCATTTCCAGTTGGATTGTTTCTGTTGGTTTTGATTGATTCTGTTGAAGTATACGTTCTTCTGTTGTTTTGTTTATTTGAGAAAGTTAGAGAGATTCATTGTAGCAGTTATGGTCTGTTTGGATGCTTGTACCTCCTCGGAAGTGTGAAAGTGTCACTTTCAACATGGTGTAATACAGTGTATTTGCAACGAAAGTGTGAATGTATGAGAGACCTTATTGTAAAATGTCTATAGTTAAAAACTTACGAAGTGTACACAAAAAGAGAGAAGAACGGACCCCTCTATCTGAGTACATTTTTTTGCCATGACATATGGAGTTGGTTTTGCATCGCTAACGGCTACTGTCATGCATGTGCTGCTCTTCCATGGGAAGTAAGTGTCTTTGGATTCTCTAGTATGTTTATCTTCAAGTTTCATGAATCTTAATTGACATACTTTTTTGATCTTCAATTCAACACAACATGCTAAGTTTGATGAACAAAGATATCATATATACCTATATAAGTAACTTTATTATCTTTGAGGTTCTTGTCAAATTGCAAATTGGGAAATTGACTTGTTTGAAGGTCTCGAGGAATTCTTCAGCTAACATGAAAGAGTCTATATTTATCGAGGTTCCAAGTATCGGTATCGGCAGTATCAGCGTTTCGGATCAGAATATAGAAATTTTCAGTATCGAAAAACAACTAATTATTAATAAATTATTAAAATATTAGAAAAAAAATGTTTTATACATTTATGCATAATTTGAAGTACTTGGTGTGTTGTTTCTTAGTAGTTTTGAAATTGAATGAAATAGTAGTCACCCTCGCGGATTGCTTTACCTGTAGCATATAAGTTTTCTTTTACAACCTTATGCTTTTACACTATTGCTTATTGTTATTTTTTACTCAATTTTCTTTGCTGAATTGATTGGAAAAGAGACCCCTAATGTCGGTATTGGTCAGTATCTATATTGATCGGTATCAGACCGGGACATTCTAAACCGTATTGGTATTGGTATCGCACCGTATTGGATCGATATCGGTCGATACTGCGAGCTATGATATCCATCTCTCAATTCCAATATTTTCCTGGATGACATATATATCCAAGTATATTCGAAGGCTCTATGTGTGTGTCGAGTCAACTTCTTCTAAGCATTTGTGCAGTAGAGAGTTAGTATCCCTGTTCACTACAAACTGTCTTCCTAATCAAATTCTGCAGTTAAGTTCATCATGCACTGTACTATTTCAAGGAAGCCTATATATAATTGCTATTTAATTTTTTTGCGGAAAGGGTTAAATTTATAGCACGTACATTGGTGTGCTGCAGAGAGATATGGCAACTGAGCAAGTCAGCGTTCCAAGAGAAGAAGACGGACGTGCACACAAGGCTGATGAGCATATACAAGCAAGTGACGGAGTGGTGGTTCGTCTGCATCCTCATTGCCAACATTGCCCTGACGATCTTCGCTTGCGAGTACTACATCGACCAGCTTCAACTGCCATGGTGGGGCGTGCTGCTCGCCTGTGGCAACGCAATTTTCTTTACGCTCCCCATCGGGATCATCACTGCAACCACAAATCAGGTATTTGGCATGGTCACTACACTTCTCAATCAAAGGGGTGTGCTAATTAAAGTCCGCCACGTGAGTGCGGACCAACCGTGGTCACGCCCACGGACAGACAAAATAGACTTGGCGAATTAAATAGTTCTCTCTTAGGTGTTTGGCTAAGTTGAGTAATTAGTGACTCTTTTTCTGGTTGAAACAATTATGTAGACTCCTGGACTGAACATCATTATCGAGTACATCATGGGTTACTTGTACCCGGGGCGCCCAGTCGCAAACATGTGCTTCAAGGTGTATGGATATATTAGCATGACACAGGCCTTGACATTCTTGCAGGACTTCAAGCTGGGACACTACATGAAGATTCCACCAAGAACAATGTTCATGGCTCAGGTCGGTTCCTCCAAAATTTCTCAATCCATACTATTTCTTGGCACTCGTTAATATTTTGTACAGAGAGGGGAGTACTTTATCTTATTTGTGCAGAACATAAAAAGTTTCGGAAAAAAATACAATTCAAGGGATAAAACGCCAACTGTATTGGCATTTTGAAACAAAATTATGGATCGCCAACTCAGTTGGCATCCCATGGCTTTGTTTCAACATGCCACACCTGTGTTGGCATCCCATGGCTTTGTTCCAAAAATGTGCTGGCTATTTTGATGTAGAACAGTATAGTTCTTATATATATTCCATGTATTTTTTGCTACCAACTTGAAATGGGCTTTATACCCACATCTAAGTATCTGTAAAGAATCATCAATATAATCAAACTTATTTTTGCCATTTGTCATGTCTTCAGGTGTAAAACATGGTTTGCTAGTAAATGTGGTGACATCTAAGTATCTATTTATTACATTCAACTCAAATGTCTGAGTCAATGCTTGTAATTTCGGTTGTTGTATGTAGGAAAGTTCACCACACCACATATCCTTTACCCCGGAATTTTGGTGTCGGCACTGTGTAGGAAAGTTTTGGATCTTTAAAAAAATGATATATAATTTTTTTTGATAGCTCAAATATATATGCATGGTTTTTTCTACTTCCATATTATGGGCATATTGATTAGTCATTTATATATTAAAGTTCAGGTTATTAGAATGTGATTTGGTATAAGAAGAAAAAAGTTATGTTTTTTTTTGTGAAGCTAATTAACATGATATAGCTCTATCCTACAGTGATGTGTGGAGGAAGAGCAGGTTAGCTATGAAAAATGTGAAGCTAGATATCCTTTACAGGCTGATGAAGAACTACAAACAAGTTCCTCAGTGGTGGTTCCTTATTATGTTAGCAGGAAGTGTTGATTTCTCGCTTTTATCATCATTCGTGTGGAAGGAGGACGTGCAACTGCCTTGGTGGGGGTATGCTATTCACATTCGGACTAACTTGGATTGTCATCCTTCCGATCAGAGTCATTCAAGCAACCACGAACTAGGTATCTGATTGAAACAACACTTAGGCCTTTACTATGATATAATAATGATATCAAGAACTGAAATTTCTTCTCAACTTTATGAAAATGCAGCAACCGGGATATGATCGATTGATGATAGCATCATAGCATTATGTTGTAGATGTATGTACTGTACTTTTGGTGTTGATGTGATTTAGGATTCCCAGGAGCTAACTGCTTTATATTAAGTTTTATGAGATCATGTGCTTATTTTTTTTTAAACCAAGTAATAAAGATATTACGGCAATGATTTTTGTTCAGTCTATTACTTTTACACCATTGATGTGTAACCTTTTACTAGTACACTCACCCCGGGCATGTACTGCAATGTTCTAAAAATCGGCATGTTCGGTCGTCTAGGTGCTAGGCTTCCCTAGGCCAAAGCGAAAACTCCCTATTTGGCGGTATAATGTGGTTATGTTCTTGTGCGGCCCTGTTCAATGCCTCGGCATCTTGTGCAGCTTGTGCTTCTTTGTGCGGCTTGTGTTGGAAGACGATGGAGGAAGAGAGGGGGATTAAATATTAGACAGTGAAATTTCAGCATATGCCAGAAGAGTAACTCTATAACAACAAATATAGAGAATTTGAACAGCTCAAAGAAGTTAGAGAGCGAAGATAAGGGCTTTACTAGGATCAACAAAATGGTTTCCTCATTCAGTATCATTTAGTTCAGAAACTAGAAGATTTCATAGTGAAATTACAGAGATAAGAGTGGGGCAGAAGCTTATATCGACTAAGGATTGCAACAAGTGACTTGTTTGTGCAGGTTAGGAAGTAACATATGTAGTTTGGGTGTGTTTTGCTGTGATAAATCTGCCATATTGAGTTGTTTAATGACATTTTCAATTTTTCACATATATATATTCTTGTGCATTTTAGTATATTTGACTTGCTTGGTTTTGATAAAGTTTGCCAATGATCTGAAACATTCCAGTATATAATCTTTGAGCAATGTAGTTATGTCCCAGTCAATGCTATTATGTGATAGTAATATTTGTATTTCCGTGGCCTGCATGATGCTTACTCATTTGTGACCCAACCATTGGCTATTTGTTGTTTACCATTTTTCTCTTGTTTATATTGCTCTGTGATTGCTTTTACTTGTTCCTTATATAGGTCTGTGAAGAAGTGGAGTGTGGTCTTTCAAAACTTGGTCTTGCTAGGGTTGGTGGAAGGTACGAGACTAAGATAACCTTTTTGCAAAGACCTTTTGCCTAGAAATATGTTTCTTTAATCCTCATTCTATGTAACATATGTATACTTATTTACTCATTCTATGGTTGGATATGGCTATATTTACTCCAGGACCATGGTATGTTCTCTTCACCCAAAAAATTAAAAGTTAGTTAAATATGCACATACTTCATATCTTCCAATACACATACTCCATATCATATGTGCATTAAAAAATCTTTAGCTGAGGAATCGAGAAGTCAGGAAAAACTGAACTGTTAGAGTTGTATGGTAGTGTTTTTTTAAATTTACATCTTCTATAATGTTTGAGAATTTGTCAATACTGATTGATGTTGGATCTTCCAGGTGCGAAGCCCTCATGTATTTGTTCAGACAACATAAGGTGTGGAAGTTGAGGTAGAAAACACTCATCTGCACTTGTCTTTTATATTCTTGGTTGTTCTGTTGTCGCTTTGACAGTTAATTTAGATATTCTCTGTTGTATATTTCATCTTGGCTAACTAGATTCTTCTGTTTAGCTGCTCATCTTCCTTTTATATTGGTTTTGACTATCCTTTTTAGACTATTTCCTGAACCTGAGAGTCTACCAGCTCTGTTATCTTTCTTATCATAAATGAAGATCTACAAAAAAAATAGTTGAAGTAGAACAGTTGGTACAAAATACCTTGAGCTTATTAGAAAGGTTTATAGAACTTATATTTCTTAATTTTGTCAAAACAATTGAGAGCCTTAGCTTCTTTTTGGTGGAAATTGCACTTGGAGCTTTATGGTGTAGCATTTGGTAGAACTTAAACTTTCTCAGCAAATAATCCAAAAGATGTTATAAGGTATAACAGTAGGAAAATGATATCTTAGTTATATTCTTCCTTACATTCCGGGATGAAAGCTAATTTATGGATCAACATGACACATTGCAAATATACTTAATAGCTGTTTGAAAGCTAATTTATGGATCAACATGACAATTACAATTACAACAGAATATATAAACACATAAGACTCAATTAGTGCACTGGTAAGGCATTACTTTTCCTATCCCAATATATAATTTACTTTTCGTCAATTGTCTGGATCGGCTCGAGATGTTTTTTCTTTACACTAATGATTTTTCCCCTATTTTTGTGTAGGTTGGATGAAGGAAGAGGATACTTTCTGAGGAGTTTTGGTTGTGGATAGGCTCGAAGGGAGCTAAATGTTAGATAGTCAACATTTTGGGATATATGTAGCTGACTACACTGTTAATGTTTAATTTTTGGACATATGTTTGGTACTACTTCGTTGTTCTACATGGAGAAATTAAGGATTTTGAATGTTTGGTACTACTTCGTTGTTCTACATATATTAGACAGTGAAATTAATGAATTTACTTATGTTCGGAATTCATTCTGTGATTGATTCGCATTTAAATTTTTGAATACCTGCATTTTGTGTAACTGTGGCATTATCTGCAATAGTATTCTGATGTGCTGCATTCTGCAAATTTTTGAATACAGAATTTTGACTCTGCAATAGCATTCTGACATGCTATTGTTGCACATATAAATAGCAGGAAAGAAATGCTATAAAAAGCAGATATATATCGAAACGCTATTAACAAAAAATAACATACAGGAACGCAATTAAAAATAAATAGCGTTCAGGAACGCCGTAACCATTTATAGCGTTAACAAATGTTATTAATGAAATATAGCGTTCGTAAAGGCTATGTAAACTATATAGCATTTGTAAGTGCTATAACATGTCTGTAGCGTTCATGAACGCTACAATATATTAATAGCGTTCATGAATGTTATTAAAGTTCTATAGCGTTCCTAAGTGCTATAACTATCATATAGCGTTTTAAAACGCTATACATTGTTTATAGCGTCAATGAACGCTATAATCCAGGAATAGCGTTCGTGAACGCTATAACTTTATAGCGTTCTTGTACATGGGGTTATTATAGCGGGGGCATATATAGCGGACGGAATATGCTATAACATACATTCTACAGCGTTCAGCGCACGCTATCATATCCCATATCTGTTGTAGTGGAGGTAGCTCGCTTCGTAGCTAGATGCTTGGTCTGTCAGCAGGTCAAGGCAGAGAGGCAGAGGCCCAGAGGATTATTGCAGTCGCTGCCCATTCCAGAGTGGAAGTGGGAACATATCACCATGGATTTTGTATCTGGGTTGCCACGTACACCAGGAGGAAAAGACGCGATTTGGGTCATCGTTGACAGGTTGACCAAATCGGCCCACTTCTTGCCATTCAAGGTGGGTACGTCTACAGAGAGGCTTACGGAGTTGTATATGAGGCAGATAGTCAAGATTCACGGAGTTCCCGTCAGCATGATCTCAGATCGGGATAGTCGTTTTACTTTCCATTTCTGGAGGAGTCTGCAGATTAGTTTGGGTACTCAGCTCAAGTTTATTACTGCATACCACCCCCAGACAGACGGACAGTCAGAGAGGACTATTCAGACACTTGAGGACATGCTGCGGACGTACGTCCTGGATTTTGGAGGTTCCTGGGAGGATCATCTGTATTTGGTAGAGTTTGCTTACAACAACAGTTATCAAGCCAACATTGAGATGTCACCTTTTGAGGCTCTGTACGAGCGTAGGTATCGTACACCCTTATCTTGGGATGATGTTGGAGAGCGAGCTTTACTGGGACCAGAGATGGTTGTTGACGCAGCCGAGAAGGTGAAGCTCATCAGGGACAGACTTCGTATGGCGCAGGACAGACATCGGCACTGGGCCGATAGCCACCGAAGGCCGTTGGAGTTTGAGGTACAAATTTAGAGATAGGATTAGAAGTAGGTTGTATTTTGTTTTGTTGATTGATCGTGTTTGATTTTTAGTAACTTGAGACCTTGCTTGTGATTAGGTTGGAGACATAGTTTTTCTGCGGATATCTCCGACTCGTGGTACGATAAGTTTTGGTGGAGGTGGGAAGCTTAGCCCGTGCTTCATCGGCCCTTCCGTTATCAGCGGGAGAGTCGGTGACATGGCATACAGGCTAGACTTGCCACTTGCACTAGTGGGTGTTCACAACGTATTCCACGTATCATAGTTGAGACGGTACGTGGCTGACCCTAGCCATGTGCTCGATCATTCGGAGATTGAAGTTGGACCTACTCTCAGTTATCCAGAGCAGCCTGTGGAGATTCTGGATCGCCGGGAGAAGGTTCTGAGGAACCAGGTGATACCCTTGGTACGCGTCGCATGGAGGCATCATTCTCCAGGAGAGTCTACCTGGGAGCGGGAGGATGAGATGCGCGAGCGGTACCCCTATCTTTTTGGACTTTGAGGTATACTTTTATATCCTTCTCAGCAGTTAGTTTCGCCTTTAATTTCGAGGATGAAATTATTTTAAGGGGGGTAGATTTGTCACTACCACTTTTCTAACTTGAGGGTATTTTGGTTATTTTTAAAATTTTGGGAATTAATTTGGATTTATTAGTATTAATTATAATTATTAGAATTTTCAGTAATTTTTAGTATATTTGATTTGGTACTATATTTGACTTTGACTAATGCTGACTTAGGAGACTGTCCTAGAGGCTAACCTAGGTCATGACTATTTGGTTAGGTTATGGAACCCTAGCTTGACCTAAGTTAGTGACATTTAACTCATTAGAAATTATTATGAGGAATTAGGATTTGATTTGAATAGAAAATGGCTTGTGGTTTCACAAGTCATGACTTGTGACTTAAGCCCATAGAGGCCCAACCCAACACTTGTAGAGCCCTAACCCTAGCCCAACAGCCTTGGCCGGCCACTTAGGTCATTCCCTCCCCTATTTAATGCTTCTAGAAATTAGGGCTAGCCTCCATTAGGAATATTTGCAAGTTTTAGAAAGAGGTGAGTCTCCATCTTCATTAATTCCTAGAAATTTCATTTCAATTCCTTTTCCATCCAAACCAATTGCAATAGGCTCTAAATTAAGTTTACTTGCTGTTGTTATTGAGAAATTTCAGGAAAGAAACAATTTGGGAGAGTTTTGGAAGCTTGAGGAACCATTTTCATTTGGGGCTTTTTGAGCTTTGTAACCTATAGGTAAATTCTAATCCTCACCATAAAATGTTGATTTTGTTGCATATCTAGGAAGCCCTAGGCCTAACCTAACTGTAGGACTAGCTAACCCTAGGTTTCGAGTCCTATACGTGTCCGTATCGGACACATATCAGTTCATGAATATATGTGTTTGACGAAATGCCCCAAAGGGCATTTCGATCTGATTTCAGGGATATTTTTGAATAGGAATTTAGTTTGTGACCTCGCTTATGAGATTCCATTGCTCTGAGATTGTATTGGTGTCGAGTCGTGTCGCCACGGACACGGGAACACACGGTTGTACTCGCGCGCGTGCGCAGATTTCCTTGCCCTGCTGCTCGGGGTCTTTTGCACAGTGCACACGCCACTTTGACACGTGATTTTGGACACACGTGTTGGGACACTGACTGACACGAGATTCCCAGAGTTTCACGAACTCTCGTGTCGTGTCGGACACGGTATCACGTGTGCACGAGTAGTGCACTGTGCGTGTACGTGCTGTGGTTTGTTCTGTGTATTTATTCCAGTTTTAATGCTTTAATACATGTTATTAATTGCTATTTAGATCCTAATCATGTCTAATTATATATGTTAGATTAGGTTTATATAATAGAATAGGTATTGATGTGAAATTGGTTTCGAATTGGGTTAAATTTCATGAACACTGATACATTCCTGATACTTGTGTTTTTTCAGTATTTCCTGACATTTAAATCCTATTTTAAGAAAGGTTTCTCACTGTTAAATGTTACCCACATATTATTGTTCATGTTTAGTTTCAATGTTTCATTTCAAATTGGGCTTGTGTTTGAGAATGGGGTATTTAGTCAAGGAATTGATTTCGAATTTCAAGACTGGGGACTGTTATCTCATTTCCTGTAACATGAGACTCTTTTCAGGTTTTCCATACTTGTATTAGTTGTGTATGTACATGGTTGAATTCAAATAAGGATTTGGTTTTAGCTGAACTGTAAACTGAACTGAGAAATTGGTTCCTTTCTTTTTACTTAACTGAATTGGTTTCCTTTCCTTCTTCATACTGAGTTGAATGATTTCAAATTCCTAAAACATGAGTAGCTCTTCCTTTCTATAACTGAACTGAAATGAATGTTTATTCATGATTAAACTGTCACAGGGTTGGGTAATTAGCCACTGTTTTGATTCATATGATCACTGTTTTCTAGTTTTCCTTTACCTGGACTAACTTCTTTAACCTGAGAATGAAGTTTCTTAATATCCTGTACTGAATTCCCTTTTTGTATTCACTGTTTTCAAATGAACTGATAACTGAAATTGAGTTAGATATATGGACTGTCAACTGTTACTTAGTTCCCTAAACCTGAGATTAAATCTCTGAATACCTGGGCTGAATTCCCTTTTGTACTCACTGTTTCCTACATGATACACACACAGGATCACCTAGTATACAGGTATTTGCCATGCCACTGATTCCATGACACATTGCCCTGTTTTCACACACAAATGTATACACTGTATTTGCCTCACACACTCTAGCTGTATCACTCACTGTTCCAATTTTCTGTTCACACACAGGTTCAAGCCTAACACACACACACACACATGTCATGTCTCATTCACACACACACTCATGTCTTCATTCACACACACACATGTACACCACATCCCCTTTCCTATTTCTCTATATATATATATATATATATATATTTATATATATATATATATATATATATATATATATATATATATATATATATATATATATGAGATGTATATTCATATGTGTATCCTATATTATGTGTGTGTACTATCATATATATTAAATATATATAATGTATGTGTGATATATATATAGGTAACCTATATGCTATGTGTGTTACCATATTATATTAATATGGATATATATAAATGTATGTGTGGTATACATATGGGTAGCCTATATGTCAATATGTGTATTATTTAGATATATGAATTGGCATGTGTAGATGTGTTTTATGGTTTGGTTTATAGGCATGATATGGCCTATGGGTGTGGCTTGAATGCCAGTATAGAGTCTAGTTAGACTTGTATAGCCTTGTTAGACTAGTATAGACTTGTTTGACTTAGGTTTGACTTAGTTGACCTAGTTTGACTTCTAGGGTTGACCAGAGTTGACCAAGAGTTGACTTTGGCCTAGATTGACCTAGATTCATGTAGAATGCATTGTAGTGCATCTTATTACCATTCTGGACTTGTTGTGACTTGTACTGTTCTAAATAGGAGTCAGACACCACTCCTCGGATAATACTTTTATCTTAGACATTCAGATAGCAGGCGAGTACATTCTCTGATCTTTTCATACCTGTCTGGACTATATTCTTGCTCTAGATTACTTTACTTGATGCTGGCACGTATCTTCATGGATTAGTACTATATGGATCCTTTCCTGAGATGTTATCCCTCTACGGGTGTATCGGGTATTTCATGTTCATATACTTTATCATGTGCATCAGGTACTCCTTGTACTCGTACTAGTTTATGTATTTACATGTTCTCATGTGCTTTCATGTACTATCACGTGCCTCATGTACTACTCATTACATGAGTTCACGTATCTTTAGCTGTATTCATGTGCCTATAACGTAACTTGAATGGATCCTTGTGTATTGATTGGGGCGGGGTGAGTAGAATTGGTTATGTGATCATTATCCCCAGTAGGTATTCATGTGCTTCTTAGTTGTATTCATGTGCCCCCAAGCCGTTTACATAACCATATTGTACTCTAAATCACTTAGCCACTTACAGTCTTTACTTATCATGTACTTACTTTTAGTTACAAAATATCTCCTGTTTTCCTGTACTTCCTTTTCAGCACTTCTTGTATTTTACTCTATTGTATGATTTATACTCCTAACCTGTTATGAACTGTTTTGAGAGATATGTGCTCGTTCCCGTCCTGATTGGACCTATTGAAAATTTTACAGAGGACGAGGATGAGGCCTGCTTAGATACTTTCTATGGGACAGCCTTAGAGGACACTTGCGATCCGGACTTCCAGTCGGATCCCTTAGCTGTAGAGACTGTTGCTCCATAGATGTCTTTATCTTATTTTATAGTATTGGAGATTGAGTTGTATATATTGGATCTGTATTATTCTGGATGTTAGTGGGGTTTAGCTAGACACTTAGCTTTCTCTCTATTTATATTTTTTGTTGATTTGGATCTTGCATCTTTTATATCATTCTATCTTATCGTATTCTACCTTAGATGTGATTGAGATATATTCTGTTATGTCACCCCCATTCGGGGAGTATAACTGTTATTACCTTAAACTGTTAGATGTTGTGACCTAGGACAGCGTTCTACTACCGACACTGCGGCGTAGGCTGGACGTACCCACGTCTCGTGCCCTTACTCTAGGGTGCGGGTCGTGACATACCCCGTGGACAGAAAACGGGGCACGATGTAGGGACTGGTCACTACAGTTCCATACAATGAGTCCGTAATAATTTGAGACTGAATGCGTTTGTCTTCGTATTACAGAAGTGTCGAAACCTGCGGCCTAGCAAGAGCAGAGCACTTCTAGCGGCTCTAGTAGTTCGCAGGCCGGACCTTCTAACAAGACCATCGAAAGGATGTTGCGCATGATAAAGGCATAGCAGAACCAGTCCGAGAACCGACATCAACAGACAGAGGCATGACAGGCCTAGTTCGAAGCTCGCTTCGACGCACAAGCTAAGCTGCAACGAAAGCAACTAGATACTCTGCAGCAGATCGTCTAGACGATTGTGGCCAACGGAAATTCTGCGACTACGCCTACTGTCACCGTGTCGGCGGTCCAACCCATTGAAGTCGACACAGAGGAGCCCGAGCGTCAACCGGCGGTACCGAAAAAGTACAACTTTGAAGTGTCAGAATTCAAGAAAGCGTGTCGTACTTCCTTCAGCGGTACCGATGGCCCTTCTATGGCAATCGACTGGCTGGAAGAGCTGGAAGATCACTTTGAGCTCCTCGACATTGAAGAATCAAAGCAAGTCGCCTGCGCACAACTTCAGCTACGTTTGAACGCACACGACTGGTGGGCCGTGCACAAGCGAGCGATCCGACGTGACAACAACACAGCGCCGATCTCTTGGGCCACGTTCCACAAAGCTTTTAAAGTCGAGTACCTTCTATCAGCCGTTCGTCAAGCGAAGGAAAATGAGTTCATGTAGTTGAGGTAAGGAAACCGGACAGTGGAACAGTATGCCGCAGAATTCAACAAGTTGTCCAAATTTGTTGGTGCGTTTCTTCCTACAGAGGAGTGTCGTGTGCGATGGTTCAAAGTAGGTATGCGACGTTCTATCGGTGCGTATGTCGGGATCCCGAAGTACAAGACCACGGGCGAGGCTCTGAATCACGCTCTCCGCCTTGAGAGCGAATACCCTTCCGTTTCTGCCGACGTTGTGCACCACTCCAATCACAAACGTCCTAGCTATACGGGAGGCAACAATCACGCATCAAAGCGTCCCAACAATGACAGCTACAGAGGAAAGAACCCAATACCTCGATGCACCAAGTGCAACAGTCTCGAACACGATGCCAACAACTGCTTCACCGGAGGAGCATGTTTCGTTTGTGGGGAAAGTGGCCACCGAGCTCGAGATTGCATGGCCCAAAAACCAAATCATTCCAACGCACCACCATAACAACACCGTCAAGAGAACCGAGGGCAGGCACCCCGACCTCCTCAGCCCACTCAATCCAACAACCAAGACCGACGTCCTAATGCTCAAGGACGCGTCTTCGCCCTGACTCGAGATGAGACGTTCGCTTCCGACACTGTTGTGACAGGTATATTGGGTTTCAATAATGTACCTGCTCGTGTGTTATTTGATTCAGGTGCTTCGTATACTTTTATATCGGCGGACTTCGCCGTCGAGCACAAATTTCTTGTAATGTCGTTAGACCTTGATCTTAGCGTAAGTATGCCTTCGGGCGTGCCACTACTCACAAATTTAGCCTGCGAGGGAGGAACCATATGTATTGGGGGTCAAAAGATCGTTCTTGATGAGATAGTTCTAGATATGAAGGACTTCGACATTATACTGGGCATGGACTGGCTCGGTCCTTGCAACGCCACAATCGACTGCGCAGGAAAGAGGGTCACCTTCCGTACCTGGAGTGCCCAAATTTTGCTATTCGTGTGGTGAAGCATCGCCGACCTGCATGGTGATCTCGGCAATTTCTGTTCGGAAGCTGCTTCATTCCGGATGCGTAGGCTACTTGGCGTCCGTTCGTGACATGAGACAGGATGGTACAACGTGGGTCAGACCGACGTTGTGGCAGAATTCCCAGACGTGTTCCCGGACGAGCTACCCAGCATGCCGCCCGATCGAGAAATAGAGTTCACCATCGATCTAATTTGCCGGGGAGTATTCAGACTGCTGATGGTACCTTCAGACCTGTAATGGGTAAAGGCACTGTCGCATGCACCCCTTTCCTTACTCTCAATAATGTCTTACATGCTCCTTCTTTTCCTGTCAATCTTATATCTATTAGTGCCATTATTCTTAATCTAAACTGTATTGTTTCCTTTGACATTCCTAAGGTAACTTTTCAGGAGAAGGGGACAGGACGGCGACTAGGGACTGGCACATGACATAAGGGGCTATGGTACTTGGACAGGACCGGACTGGACAAAGCATTGGCATCTCCAGTAGCAGACGCACAACCGAACGCTTTTCGTAGCAGTGTAGAAGACGAATTGCTCCTCCATCACTAGCATGTTGGACATTCTTTCTTTAAAGTTATTAGTCGTATGTATCCGTCCTTATATCAAAGGACTAATAAAGAGAAGTTATTTTGTAATGCTTGTGAGTTGGGAAAACATACCAGAAGCTCGTATGTGAGCTCCGGGAATAGAAGTTCAGCTGCATTTGACATGATACATTCGGATGTATGGGGCCCGTGTCCTACAACCGGTATTAACGGTTTTCGATGGTTCGTCACTTTTATTGATTGTCATACTCGCGTGACTTGGGTCTACCTTATGAAGAATAAAAGTGACGTCTTTGAGGCATTTCAAGATTTTTATCGTCGGGTAGAAACACAATATGGCACTAAAATTAAGTGCTTATGGTCTGACAATGGGACAGAGTATACTAATAAGAAGGTTGCTGAGTATTTATCCACTCATGGAATACTACACCAAACTTCATGTGCCTATACACCGGCACAAAATGGTGTGGCCGAACGGAAGAACAGACACCTGCTGGAGGTCACACGGATGATGATGCTGGCTATGAATGTCCTAAAACACTTATGGGGACAAGCTGTCTTAACGGCCTCTTATCTCATCAACAGAATGCCATCTCAGGTATTGGACTGGAAGACACCGTTGGAAATGTTTACTGGTGTAACCACTTACACAGTTCCACCAAAAGTATTTGGGTGTGTGTGTTTTGTCCAAGATAATAGGTCGGGAGTTGGTAAACTGGATCCTAGAGCGGTTAAATGTGTCTTTGTCGGGTATACGACGACTTAGAAGGGATATGCATGTTGGAGCCCGGTTGAGCGAAAACTGTTTGTAAGCATGGACGTTATATTTCGAGAACTGGAACCATACTTTGGTTCAGATGAAGGTTCAGCGTTTGGTGACACACCTAACACGGAGGGTGTTAGACGTGAGGGGGAGAGAATAAGTCCAAACGTGGTAGTCGGATCGGTCCCGTGCCCGGTCGTAGAGAACTGGACGAAAGGGGGAAATAGCAGTGACTCCGATGAAGAAGACGATACATATGTTATGCAGGAGGAGAAGTCGTGCCCAGTGTCAGTGCCTACTGTACCAAGTCCAGTGCCTACCATACCAAGTCCCTCGTCTACTCCTGTCCCGGCTCTTGAAGATGTTGTCCCCACACTGAATCACTCTGATTCCGATGCGGATCTCTCTGACTCTGATGGTATGTCCTCTCCACTACTTATTGCTCCTTTAAGGAGATCTTCTCGCATCAATGCGGGTAAGGCTCCTCGTCGTTATGATGATTATGAACATGGCATTGCCAACTTCTTGTCTTATTCTAATATTTCTCCAAATTATCGAGCCTTCATTGTATCGTTAGACTCTACTTCTTTGCCCAAGTGTTGGCAGGAAGTAAAGAAAAATCCAAGGTGAAAAGCTGCAATGATGGAAGAACTTGGGGCACTAGAGAAAAATAAGACATGGGAGCTGGTTCCATTACCCAAAGGAAAGAAAGTTGTGGGATGCAAATGGGTGTACACAGTAAAGGAGACGCCAGAAGGAAAAGTAGAGCGGTACAAGGCGAGGTTGGTTGCAAAAGAATACACACAATCATATGGCATTGACTATGATGAGACGTTTGCCCCAGTAGCAAAAATGAGCACGGTAAGAACTCTGGTCTCCATTGCAGCAAACTGTGGGTGGAAGCTATACCAGTTAGATGTGAAAAATACCTTTCTCTATGGGGACCTGCAAGAAGAAGTATACATGGAACCCCCGCCAGGGTGCTATGCGACAATCAGACGGAGGGACGTCGCATGGTAAAGTGTGTAAACTAAAGAAGTCACTATACGGACTCAAGCAATCTCTTCGAGCCTGGTTTGACAGATTTAGAAAGGCGTTTACAGGCATGGGGTACCATCAAACAAATACAGATCATACGTCTTTCTCCAGCATACAAGAGGCTACATTACTATACTTGCTGTATATGTGGATGATATAATAATCACTGGTGATGATGAAGTCGAGATTACTAAGCTGAAGTCAAAACTCGCGAAGGAGTTTGAGGTGAAGGATTTAGGAGCGATGAGATATTTTTTGGGTATCGAGGTGTGTGACAGCAAACAGGAAATTATTCTCTCACAGAGAAAATATGCACTAGATCTGCTAAAGGAGACATGGATGCTGGGATGCAAAGCAGCAGTAACTCCAATTGACCAGAAGTGCAAGCTGGGAGCAGAAGCAGGAGAGCCTGTTGATCGTGAAAGGTATCAAAGACTTGTAGGGAGATTGATTTATCTGGGGCACACTCGCCCGGATATCTCATTTGTGGTGAGTGTAGTGAGCCGCTACATGCATGATCCAAGAACGGGTCATATGAAAGCAGTGTTTCAGATCTTGAGATATCTGAAAGGGACGCCGGGAAAAAGGACTATGGTTCAAGAAGAATGGACACATAGAAGTTGAGGGATACTGCGATGCAGACTGGGCAAGCTGCATAGACGACAGAAGGTCTACCACGGGGTACTGTGTTTTTGTAGGAGGAAACCTAGTCTCATGGAGAAGCAAGAAACAGCCAGTGGTAGCACGGTCGAAAGCTGAAGCAGAATACAGGGCAATAGCTCTGGGAGTGTCGGAGTTGCTATGGGTAAGAGCACTGCTGACAGAGTTGAAGCTGGACAAGGGAGCACCATTACGTCTTCTGAGCGATAGTCAAGCTGCAACAAGTATAGCTAATGTTTTCCATAAATAAATTCACTTTATTTATTTTGTATCTGAGAAAATTACAACTATAGGAATCCGATCTAGAAGACGATCGCTTTATCCTTTGGACTATGCGAAGAAGAAAAGCTCTCAAAATTTTGACAGTAGATATCAATGTATCTGTACAATGAATAAAAAAAAGAACTCTATTTATAGAGTCAAAACAGTAACTGAAAAGATAACTACCTCACCACTAGTGTATTTGAAAAGTCACGCAGACTCTAAATACACGCAGGGTTAGTGAGTAGTTACTGGACGTGGCCCGTAACTGTTGGACACATGGCATTAGTGCATGGGTCGTGTGCAAGTTACTGGGCACGCGAGAGAGAGATCGGTGGCATGGCTGCCACGTACTCCAGTTGAAATGAAATCCACGCTGTCTTGCTGAAGGCAAAAAATCCACGCAGTTTCGTTGACGCAGACTCGTTGAAGGCGAAATCCACGCAAGCTTTGAAGAAGAATACTTCAGAATTTACGCAGGCTTTGAGAAGAATAACTCAAAAATCCACGCAAACTTGAGGAAGGAGAAGGTTCAGAATCCACGCAAACCGCCAGCTGTCTTGATTTGGCACGCTTCGTCTGACACAAAATCTCTGACATTGATTATATTGTCAGCCGCATTAAATGAAGATAAGACCCAAAGTCATGCCAACTTGGTGAAGAGTGAGTCTTACTAAGGAAGATTTCGAAAGTCACGCAAAAGACGGCGATGATCTCTCGAATTCTGTGCATACGTGGCATACGAGGAGACGTTTCTCGACTGCTGTGTTTGTCAGTCATTATGATTCTGACGTATGGCTGAGCTGTCTCTGCGTGACTTCTAAAGGAGATGGCCAGGCAGAACTTAGCGTATCTTTTGTGCTGCTTCTCGGATCACTCTGCGTGACTTGTTCTGATCAACTCAGCGTGACTTTCATTTTTGAGGCCTACAAAACCCCCTTCAAAGTTTTCAAAAAAATGATAAAATATTTTCGAAATACTTTGAAATAGAGATGATGAAATGAGTTAAAGTCACGCTAAGATGGCTCCAAAATTTTTTGGAAGTTGAAAAAGACTTCGAAGTTCTTTGAAAACATCCAAATGAACTTATTAAATGTCATAATGACTCTTCGTTCTCCGAGACTGATTGTATCCAATTTATGGTGGAATATGAACCGCCGGCGAGCTCTGTTATATAAACAGGGAGAAGATTCATTTTTAATCTTCATCTTACGTCAATATGACACCAAAGGAAGAAGCTAAGGAAGAAGCACGCAAGTTGGGCTTTTGTTCCCATGGTGACCCCACTTTTGGGGGCAAAGAACCCGAACCTGTCGTCATCGAGCTCAAGGATGACTCCACGCAGCTAGCCAAGAATCTCTTGAGCTACTTTGGATTGGATGGCTCGTCTTCTTCTGATGGACGGAGCCTTATGGAGAAGCGTGAAATGCTCGAGACTCTATTGCATCGCCTGGGAGTTAAGAGCGTAGAGGAGTTAGGCATCAAACTTAGCCGCTCTGGAAAATAGGGCGTAACTTTCTACGCTTTTGTTGTACTTTTTTTTTTGTCTTTTTGTAAGGCCATCAGTGCCTGTTTAAAGAATGAAGTACAACTTTTGTGTTTGATCTGCGTGCCTTTTAATGAAGAAAATTAATTAGCACTCTTTGACTGTTTCCAATGTTGCACGGTCTCCCGAAGTACACGTGACACTCATTCCACAATTTACGAGCGCTATTTATGCGGATCTTTTCCAAGAATAGACCTGCACTTGACCCTTTAAATAGATGGATGAACTCCACGCAAACTTATCTTCCCATTCTTCTTCCTCTCTTCTGAGAATGAATTTTCTATGAGAAGGAAATAGGAAAGCTATGTTGCCTGATGTCAAATCTCTGTGCACGATACCAGACATGGATCTGTCAATCCTTAGCAGCAAACTCAGCGGTAAGTTCAATATACACGCATCGAATTTTTTTGTTTGCTAAGGACAAATTCATCTTCCTGAAATGAACAGAATGTATCTGTCTTTGCTTAGCCAGTTTCTGTTGACTGATTTTTCTTTACTGTTTCTTGCAGAATTTTGGCTGAAAACCTTCTTCAGAACTGGCATTGGTGATATGAATGCTGTGGACAATGTTCTTCTGACATCTACATCAGGGAGCTCATACGCTTTTGACGCGTAAATCAGACAACTCAGAACTCTTCGTGAGATAGAAGGGTCTTCTTTAGATGGTAGGAAGAGCCTTTATACACGAGAGTTGGATGGTGGAGTTAACTCTACTACAAAGAGATTGGGTAGTAGAGTTCCTTTCAAGGCAGAACTAGGAATTGTATCCCAAGGTTTGGATACATTCCTGTCTTCCTTAAGAGGTTACCCCCATCCACCAGTTGTATTGGCAGCAACACATTTTCGTGTTGCCCTACTCTGTGGTTCTCCTCTCGTCTGAGAGATAAGACCAGAGTTTGATTCCTGCTGGACACCCAGGAATTGCCACAAACAACGGGATTGCCAGAGAAGATCCAAGAAGAAATAGATCTCAGTTGTACATAGAATGAAAATCCAAGATTTGTAATAGATTTCCATTATGATTTGTAGGAAAGTCTAAGAAAATGTAATAGACTTTTTGTGGTGAAATGGGAATGGAAATGACATTTTTTCTATGCTCAATGATTTGTATTTGTGGATGAATTGTGGACATGATAGATAATAAAATCATCTTTTCTGTTTTTAGAGTATATGATATTATCAGAGGTATTATGGACATGATAATATATAGGAACTCGAAAGAAAATAGATTGATTTCTATGCAGAGGTCAAAACATGACAAACGAGTGAGCAGATTCAGAATTGATTCAGAGGTTATGAAAACATGATAAATAACGAATTCCCACTTAATGAACTGATAGAAGATTATGAACGGACGAACCGTTAAGAAATGATGAACAGATGAACTGTCGAGTGAATGTAATAAATAAACGGACGAACCGTCAAGTATTAATGAACATGTGAAACGTCGGATGAATATGAGAAATGAATGGATGAACTGAGTATCGGGAAAGAATACGTCCCTTCGATCCTTGTAACCATATGCCTATAAATAGAGCATATATTTGAATAGAAGGATCGCATTTTATCCACAATGTCTTTTGAAGAGAACATAAAGAAGGCTGAAGTCGCTCTTGAAGCTACTGAAGGTGTTAAAGAACATCCACCTCCGCAGAAGAAGGAAATGGGCGAAAGCTCGTCTACTCCCAAGCCGCCAAAAGATATCCTGGACTTCCTGGTCGAACCAGGAGAAACCGAAGAAGAAGAAGCAATGAGGCTGGCTGCCTGTCAATTCTTGGTGCGGTCAGGAAAAGATGTATTCAATTCTTTTGCTGATTATGTATGTGGTCCTCGTCCCAAATATGAAAGGGATCATAGTGATCTTCCATGATGATGTACCCTTTTTTTTTCTTGAGGGATTTGTCTCAAATAAACTCCGTTTAAGGAAACTTTGTTTACGATATATCCTTTCCACTTTTATATTTGCCTTTATTCATTGATCTTTTGACTCAGAAATTAGAAAGACTAAATATCATTTTCATAAATATGATATTGAGAAAATTCAGAGGTAATGTGGACATGATTTTCTGGATATCAAATTTGTTGAGAAAACGATACAAAGTAGAATACCTATCTCCACTGGGGATAATAGATATCAGAATGATTCTTCGGAAAGAACAGTGAAACAGCTGGAGAGTGATGGGAGGACAATTTTGATAGAAATATCAGACGTAGTACTTCTTCAAGAATTTGCCGTTGATGGGCATCATAGTGGCTTTACCATCTAGAGTAGTGAGTTGATAAGCCCCATTAGAAAAGATCTTATTGACAATGAATGGACCTTCCCATTTTGCATCAAACTTGTCCTTACTCATGTGTGTCATAGTCATCGGGCGTCTGACAGTAAGCACAAGTTCTCCTTTCTGAAATGTTCGAATTCTGACTTTCTTGTTAAAAGCCCTTGAAATTCTAGCTTGATAGAATTCAATATTCTGTTGAGCAGATAACCGTTTTTCATCCAGAGCCTCCAATTCTTGAAGTCGAAGACGATCATTATTTTCGGCAGTGAGTTCATTAGCGATTGCTATCCTTAAAGAAGGAATTTGAATCTCTAATGGGAGAACAGCCTCAGATCCATACACCAGAGAGAAAGGTGTACACTTAGTAGCATTACGGACTGTAGTGCGATAAGCCCACAAGCATTCCCCGAGCTTGTCACTCCAATTACGTTTGTTAGTGGAGACAAACTTCTTTAGGAGTTTGATGATAGTCTTGTTGAAAGCTTCTTCCAATCCGTTAGCTGCTGGATTATATGCGGTAGAAGCAACATTATTGATCCGGTGATCGTCACAGAATCGAGTAAATTTTTGGCTGACGAACTGTGGTCCGTTATCATGAACAATACGTCGAGGAACACCAAATCTGTAGATGACATGGTGCTTAATAAAGCTGATGACATTAGACGTCTTAACTTCAGATAAAGGAATAGCTTCGGCCCATTTGGAGAAGTAATCGGTTATTACGAGAATGAACCGATGACCTTTAGATGATGGAGGATTGATCGGGCCGACAATGTCCATTCCCCAAGCTTCGAAGGGCCATGATGCTGCCGTCGGATGTAGAAATTCTGAAGGTTGATGTATAAAATCCGCATGGATTTGGCAAGCTTTGTATTTCTTTGCATATTCAATGGCATCTGATACCATAGTTGGCCAATAATAACCCATCCGTCGAATACGGTCTTGAAGTTTTGGCCCAGGTTGATGCGCTCCACAAATTCCATCATGTGCTTCACGAATAACTTGTTGGGCTTCATCACCGGCAATGCACCGAAGGAGTAAACCATCATAAGCTCGACGATATAAGGTCTTTGTTGTATGATTGTAATAGAATCTAAGTGATCGTCGTCTGATAGATGCTGCCTCACTCGGATCGTCCGGAAGAATATCATACAATACAAGATCTAAGAAAGGAAGTCTCCAATCTTTATCCGTATTCTGATTCTCAGTCGAGTTACTGAAGATGAATTCCATGCTGGAATCGGATGAAGATGATATCGATTTACGACTAAATCCAAATCCTCTTGTTGTGTTGACGTCATGAGATGTTGATTCTTCAATGTCAACTGGAAGTCCTAGAGTCAGGTTATTTTCAAGATGAAATAATTCTCGACTATGAACAACAATCATTTGTTGCCGTCTGATTGGGATAGCCAGCACCGCTGCAAGATTAGCAAGGGCATCAGCTTCTGTGTTACATGCTCGCCTAACATGTTCAATAAAGAATTCCTTAAATGATGAGGCCATAGATATGGCCACTCTATGATAAGGAACCAGATCTTGATGGCGAACTTCATAAGTACCCCTGATTTGATTGACAATAAGTTTAGAGTCTCCATACGCCTCCAAATGTTGAATATTCAGATGTTTAGCGAGTTGAAGACTAATAAGCAATGCGTTGTACTCAGCTACATTGTTTGAACACGGCTGATCGAGAGAATAAGCTCTTTGGATGGCAAGACCTTTTGGCGATACAAGAACAATTCCAACTCCAGCAACAATATCGCCATTAGGACCAATTCTTGACGCTCCATCAAAGAATAGACGCCAAGTAGGATCTTCTTCAGCAATTTGATTTGAATCTAGGACTTCATCTGAGATTTCATCATAGAGTTTTGAATTTTCTGGAATTGAGTGAGCAGCCAGAAAATTAGCTAAAGCTTGTCCCTTGACTGATTTCTGAGGAATATAGTGCATATCATACTGAGCAAGTAGGATTCCCCAGTTAGCCAATCGAGAATTCAAAACACTGGGTTTCTTCATCATGATCCGTATAGGATTGATCCTGGAGATGACATGAATAGTCTGACCAATGATATAATGACGTGTCTTTTGGACAGCAAACATCAAGGCTAGACACTCTTTTTCAACTGGTGAATATCGAGGTTCAGCTCCGGTCATAGTGCGGCTGAGATAATAAATGGCTTGTTCATGGCCATTTTGATTCTTTTGAGCGAGTAATGCACCCAATGAATGACTCATTGCTCGAGTATAGAGGAGGAACGGTATTCCTGAGACGGGAGGTACCAATACTGGAGGGCTCATCAGATATTATTTTATATCATCGAATGCTTTCTGACATTCATCATTCCAGACAAAAGAGACACCTTTCTTCATAAGTTTGTTGAATGGTCTGCAGCGTCCTGATAAATTAGAGATAAATCTCCTGATATAAGCAATTCTTCCTTAAAATCCTCGTAGCTCTTTTAAGGTGCGTGGAGGACGCATCTCTTGGATGGCTTTGATCTTCTCGGGATCCACGGGTATACCTTTAGAGGTAATGACGAAGCCGAGAAATTTACCACTAGAGACGCCTAAGAAGGACTTAGTAGGGTTTATCTTTAATTGATGCTTACGCATTAGATCAAATATAGTCTTCAAATCTTGGATATGATCCTCCTTTTGTCGACTTTTGACTGCAATATCATCAACATAGCATTCGACTGTTTTCCGCAAATGTTCACGGAATATAGTACTCATAGCTCGTTGATAAGTTGCTCCTGCATTCTTGAGACCGAATGGCATAACTGTATAACAGTATGTACCAATCGGCGTTCTGAAAGAAGTGTGCTTCTCGTCTTCTGGGAACATTTTGATCTGATTATACCCAGAATACCCGTCCATGAATGACATTCGTTCAAATCCACAGGTATTATCAACCATGACATCAGTGATTGGTAGAGGGAATTCGTCTTTAGGACATGCCGCATTGAGATCGCGAAAGTCTATGCATACTCTGATCTTGCCAGTCTTTTTAAGAACAGGAACAATATTAGCCACCCAATCGGAATGTTGTTCCTCTCTAATAAACCCAGATGTAATGAGTTTATTGACTTCAGCTTCAATTGCATCCATGATGTCCGGACGAAATCGTCGCTGTTGTTGTTTAACCGGTTTAGCATTCGGTAAGATGTTGAGCTTGTGAGTTGCAATTTGAGGATCAAGCCCTGGCATATCTTCATAACTCCAAGCAAAGACATCGATGTAATCACGAATGAGTTTGATCATGTCTTTCTTATCAGTTTCTGAAAGACTTTCACTGATGAATATTGGTTTGGGAGACCCCTCTTCACCAACATCTATTTGAACAAGTTTATCTTCAGTCGGAGGTTCTTTTTGCTCGAAACGGAACTCCCATTGATTATCTAATCTTTGGGCCCACTGTTCTGATTCAGGTGAGATTTCAAACTCTTCTTCGTCTTCATCACTTTCTTCAGAATGGTTAATGGAAACCATATTGGAAGACAGAAGGTTGCAGTAGAAGTCACCGATACTCGTATCGGAATCCCAAGAAGTGGTACTAGAAGAATCAGATCTCTTATCTTCGTCAGACTCAAGATCTTCATGGATAATATTGATGAAAGGAGTAGGAGCAGTATAACCCAATCCGCATTTCGTCTTTCCATATTTCAAAGGAGGAATCCGGACAGGCATTTTTCTTCCTTTTCCATTATTAAGGCCAGTCCTGAAGTCATAGCCCATATTTTTGATGATGTCTCTAGATTGCTGACTATAACGACGTAGTTGTAATCTTCCAGTATCATCATTTTTGTCATCATCTTCAAGATCAGAAGGATTTTGAGGCCCTTTGTAGAAGAATATTGGAATGTCTCCTAGCTTTCTGCTAGGAACTAGAAAGTATGAAGATTGTACAGGTTCTAAAGATACATCTGTATGAACAGTCTGTACAACTCCTATGGTTATTGTGTTCAAGTCATCTAACAGATGTAAATAACTATGAACATAATTACACACATCAACGTACTGCAAAGGTGGAGACTTTTCATTAAATGTAAAAGCAGCAATATTTACATTGGGAGAAGGCTGAGCCTTAGAGATTTTAGCCAAGTCAATGACTAAAGGAGAAGAAGAAGAAGCTTTGTTTCGATTAAGATCAATAACAAATGGCTGAGAAGAGGTGAGCTCCCTTGAAGTTTGAGTAGGAAGAGTAGTCCGCCCTCCAACTGGAATTAGCAAAGTATCTTGTGAAGGTACAGGAACTGTAGTACGCCCACTGACAGGAATGATCAGTGTATTCTGAGTAGATGACTGAGGTAACGGAGAGATCCGTCCACTCACTGGAATGATGAAAGAATCTTCTTCAGAGGATTTAGGAGATTGTTGCTGAGTAGTTCGACATTTAACAGGGATTATTAAAGTCTCACTTTGTGCATCTTCTTTCTCCATAGCTTGTATGATCCTTGTATATTCTTCTTTATACATTCGGGAATCATTGAAATAAGCTTCAACCCCACGGAAGGAATTTATATCAGCAACTTCTTTTTGTACTCTTCCATTGCTATCGATGTACTTAAAACATTGATGAAGAGTAGAGGGCACCACATTATTTTCATGAAGAAATGGCCTCCCCAGAAGAAGATTATAGGATCCCGCGATCTCGATCACATAGAAAGTGACTTTAGATCTGAAATCACCTATCTGAAGCTTCAGATGAATCTTTTCCAAAGGCTCACTTTGGCTTTGATTGAATCCCAAGATAGTAGTAACCGTCTTGGAGAGTTTGTGAAGAGGGATTTTTAGTTCATCCAACAAACTCTTTGGCATTATGCTTATAGCAGATCCTGGGTCAATGAGAATATGATCTATCTTCATCGTATCAATATAACCAGTGTAGTAGAGAGGTCGATCATGTCGATTATCCTCCAGTAACATGTCGTCTTGTGTAAAGGTGATATTTGGGATAATCTCCAGTACACTGTTGCAATGTAAGCAAGTGGCAGGTTCCGCATTCGGCTTCTTGTAACCATATGCCTATAAATAGAGCATATATTTGAATAGAAGGATCGCATTTTATCCACAATGTCTTTTGAAGAGAACATAAAGAAGGCTGAAGTCGCCCTTGAAGCTACTGAAGGTGTTAAAGAACATCCACCTCCGCAGAAGAAGGAAATGGGCGAAAGCTCGTCTACTCCCAAGCCGCCAAAAGATATCCTGGACTTCCTGGTCGAACCAGGAGAAACCGAAGAAGAAGAAGCAATGAGGCTGGCTGCCTGTCAATTCTTGGTGCGGTCAGGAAAAGATGTATTCAATTCTTTTGCTGATTATGTATGTGGTCCTCGTCCCAAATATGAAAGGGATCATAGTGATCTTCCATGATGATGTATCCTTTTTTTTTCTTGAGGGATTTGTCTCAAATAAACTCCGTTTAAGGAAACTTTGTTTACGATATATCCTTCCCACTTTTATATTTGCCTTTATTCATTGATCTTTTGACTCAGAAATCAGAAAGACTAAATATCATTTTCATAAATATGATATTGAGATAGAAAATTCAGAGGTAATGTGGACATGATTTTCTGGATATCAAATTTGTTGAGAAAACGATACAAAGTAGAATACCTATCTCCACTGGGGATAATAGATATCAGAATGATTCTTCGGAAAGAACAGTGAAACAGCTGGAGAGTGATGGGAGGACAATTTTGATAGAAATATCAGACGTAGTACTTCTTCAAGAATTTGCCGTTGATGGGCATCATAGTGGCTTTACCATCTAGAGTAGTGAGTTGATAAGCCCCATTAGAAAAGATCTTATTGACAATGAATGGACCTTCCCATTTTGCATCAAACTTGTCCTTACTCATGTGTGTCATAGTCATCGGGCGTCTGACAGTAAGCACAAGTTCTCCTTTCTGAAATGTTCGAATTCTGACTTTCTTGTTAAAAGCCCTTGAAATTCTAGCTTGATAGAATTCAATATTCTGTTGAGCAGATAACCGTTTTTCATCCAGAGCCTCCAATTCTTGAAGTCGAAGACGATCATTATTTTCGGCAGTGAGTTCATTAGCGATTGCTATCCTTAAAGAAGGAATTTGAATCTCTAATGGGAGAATAGCCTCAGATCCATACACCAGAGAGAAAGGTGTACACTTAGTAGCATTACGGACTGTAGTGCGATAAGCCCACAAGCATTCTCCGAGCTTGTCACTCCAATTACGTTTGTTAGTGGAGACAAACTTCTTTAGGAGTTTGATGATAGTCTTGTTGAAAGCTTCTGCCAATCCGTTAGCTGCTGGATTATATGCGGTAGAAGCAACATTATTGATCCGGTGATCGTCACAGAATCGAGTAAATTTTTGGCTGACGAACTGTGGTCCGTTATCATGAACAATACGTTGAGGAACACCAAATCTGTAGATGACATGGTGCTTAATAAAGCTGATGACATTAGACGTCTTAACTTCAGATAAAGGAATAGCTTCGGCCCATTTGGAGAAGTAATCGGTTATTACGAGAATGAACCGATGACCTTTAGATGATGGAGGATTGATCGGGCCGACCATGTCCATGCCCCAAGCTTCGAAGGGCCATGATGCTGCCGTCGGATGTAGAAATTCTGAAGGTTGATGTATAAAATCCGTATGGATTTGGCAAGCTTTGCATTTCCTTGCATATTCAATGGCATCTGATACCATAGTTGGCCAATAATAACCCATCCGTCGAATACGGTCTTGAAGTTTTGGCCCAGGTTGATGCGCTCCACAAATTCCATCATGTGCTTCACGAATAACTTGTTGGGCTTCATCACCGGCAATGCACCGAAGGAGTAAACCATCATAAGCTCGACGATATAAGGTCTTTGTTGTATGATTGTAATAGAATCTAAGTGATCGTCGTCTGATAGATGCTGCCTCACTCGGATCGTCCGGAAGAATATCATACAATACAAGATCTAAGAAAGGAAGTCTCCAATCTTTATCCGTATTCTGATTCTCAGTCGAGTTACTGAAGATGAATTCCATGCTGGAATCGGATGAAGATGATATCGATTTACGACTAAATCCAAATCCTCTTGTTGTGTTGACGTCATGAGATGTTGATTCTTCAATGTCAACTGGAAGTCCTAGAGTCAGGTTATTTTCAAGATGAAATAATTCTCGACTATGAACAACAATCATTTGTTGTCGTCTGATTGGGATAGCCAGCACCGCTGCAAGATTAGCAAGGGCATCAGCTTCTGTGTTACATGCTCGCCTAACATGTTCAATAAAGAATTTCTTAAATGATGAGGCCATAGATATGGCCACTCTATAATAAGGAACCAGATCTTGATGGCGAACTTCATAAGTACCCCTGATCTGATTGACAATAAGTTTAGAGTCTCCATACGCCTCCAAATGTTGAATATTCAGATGTTTAGCGAGTTGAAGACCAATAAGCAATGCGTTGTACTCAGCTACATTGTTTGAACACGGCTGATCGAGAGAATAAGCTCTTTGGATGGCAAGACCTTCTGGCGATACAAGAATAATTCCAACTCCAACAACAATATCGCCATTAGGACCAATTCTTAACGCTCCATCAAAGAATAGACGCCAAGTAGGATCTTCTTCAGCAATTTGATTTGAATCTAGGACTTCATCTGGGATTTCATCATAGAGTTTTGAATTTTCTGGAATTGAGTGAGCAGCCAGAAAATCAGCTAAAGCTTGTCCCTTGACTGATTTCTGAGGAATATAGTGCATATCATACTGAGCAAGTAGGATTCCCCAGTTAGCCAATCGAGAATTCAAAACACTGGGTTTCTTCATCATGATCCGTATAGGATTGATCCTGGAGATGACATGAATAGTCTGACCAATGATATAATGACGTGTCTTTTGGACAGCAAACATCAAGGCTAGACACTCTTTTTCAACTGGTGAATATCGAGGTTCAGCTCCGGTCATAGTGCGGCTGAGATAATAAATGGCTTGTTCATGGCCATTTTGATTCTTTTGAGCGAGTAATGCACCCAATGAATGACTCATTGCTCGAGTATAGAGGAGGAACGGTATTCCTGAGACGGGAGGTACCAATACTGGATGGGTCATCAGATATTGTTTTATATCATCGAATGCTTTCTGACATTCATCATTCCAGACAAAAGAGACACCTTTCTTCATAAGTTTGTTGAATGGTCTGCAGCGTCCTGATAAATTAGAGATAAATCTCCTGATATAAGCAATTCTTCCTTGAAATCCTCGTAGCTCTTTTAAGGTACGTGGAGGACGCATCTCTTGGATGGCTTTGATCTTCTCGGGATCCACGTGTATACCTTTAGAGGTAATAACGAAGCCGAGAAATTTACCACTAGAGACGCCTAAGAAGGACTTAGTAGGGTTCATCTTTAATTGATGCTTACGCATTAGATCAAATATAGTCTTCAAATCTTGGATATGATCCTCCTTTTGTCGACTTTTGACTGCAATATCATCAACATAGCATTCGACTGTTTTCCGCAAATGTTCACAGAATATAGTACTTATAGCTCGTTGATAAGTTGCTCCTGTATTCTTGAGACCGAATGGCATAACTGTATAACAGTATGTACCAATCGGCGTTCTGAAAGAAGTGTGCTTCTCGTCTTCTGGGAACATTTTGATCTGATTATACCCAGAATACCCGTCCATGAATGACATTCGTTCAAATCCACAGGTATTATCAACCATGACATCAGTGATTGGTAGAGGGAATTCGTCTTTAGGACATGCCGCATTGAGATCGCGAAAGTCTATGCATACTCTGATCTTGCCAGTCTTTTTAAGAACAGGAACAATATTAGCCACCCAATCGGGATGTTGTTCCTCTCTAATAAACCCAGATGTAATGAGTTTATTGACTTCAGCTTCAATTGCATCCATGATGTCCGGACGAAATCGTCGCTGTTGTTGTTTGATCGGTTTACATTCGGTAAGATGTTGAGCTTGTGAGTTGTAATTTGAGGATCAAGCCCTGGCATATCTTCATAACTCCAAGCAAAGACATCGATGTAATCACGAATGAGTTTAATCATGTCTTTCTTATCAGTTTCTGAAAGACTTTCACTGATGAATATTGGTTTGGGAGACCCCTCTTCACCAACATCTATTTGAACAAGTTTATCTTCAGTCGGAGGTTCTTTTTGCTCGAAACGGAACTCCCATTGATTATCTAATCTTTGGGCCCACTGTTCTGATTCAGGTGAGATTTCAAACTCTTCTTCGTCTTCATCACTTTCTTCAGAATGGTCAATGGAAACCATATTGGAAGACAGAAGGTTGCAGTAGAAGTCACCGATACTCGTATCGGAATCCTAAGAAGTGGTACTAGAAGAATCAGATCTCTTATCTACGTCAGACTCAAGATCTTCATGGATAATATTGATGAAAGGAGTAGGAGCAGTATAACCCAATCCGCATTTCGTCTTTCCATATTTCAAAGGAGGAATCCGGACAGGCATTTTTCTTCCTTTTCCATTATTAAGGCCAGTCCTGAAGTCATAGCCCATATTTTTGATGATGTCTCTAGATTGCTGACTATAACGACGTAGTTGTAATCTTCCAGTATCATCATTTTTGTCATCATCTTCAAGATCAGAAGGATTTTGAGGCCCTTTGTAGAAGAATATTGGAATGTCTCCTAGCTTTCTGCTAGGAACTAGAAAGTATGAAGATTGTACAGGTTCTAAAGATACATCTGTATGAACAGTCTGTACAACTCCTATGGTTATTGTGTTCAAGTCATCTAACAGATGTAAATAACTATGAACATAATTACACACATCAACGTACTGCAAAGGTGGAGACTTTTCATTAAATGTAAAAGCAGCAATATTTACATTGGGAGAAGGCTGAGCCTTAGAGATTTTAGCCAAGTCAATGACTAAAGGAGAAGAAGAAGAAGCTTTGTTTCGATTAAGATCAATAACAAATGGCTCAGAAGAGGTGAGCTCCCTTAAAGTTTGAGTAGGAAGAGTAGTCCGCCCTCCAACTGGAATTAGCAGAGTATCTTGTGAAGGTACAGGAACTGTAGTACGCCCACTGACAGGAATGATCTGTGTATTCTGAGTAGATGACTGAGGTAACGGAGAGATCCGTCCACTCACTGGAATGATGAAAGAATCTTCTCCAGAGGGTTTAGGAGATTGTTGCTGAGTAGTTCCACATTTAACAGGGATTATTAAAGTCTCACTTTGTGCATCTTCTTTCTCCATAGCTTGTATGATCCTTGTATATTCTTCTTTATACATTCGGGAATCATTGAAATAAGCTTCAACCCCATGGAAGGGATTTATATCAGCAACTTCTTTTTGTACTCTTCCATTGCTATCGATGTACTTAAAACATTGATGAAGAGTAGAGGGCACCACATTATTTTCATGAAGAAAGGGCCTCCCCAGAAGAAGATTATAGGATCCCGCGATCTCGATCACATAGAAAGTGACTTTAGATCTGAAATCACCTATCTGAAGCTTCAGATGAATCTTTCCCAAAGGCTCACTTTGGCTTTGATTGAATCCCAAGATAGTAGTAACCGTCTTGGAGAGTTTGTGAAGAGGGATTTTTAGTTCATCCAACAAACTCTTTGGCATTATGCTTATAGCAGACCCTGGGTCAATGAGAATACGATCTATCTTCATCGTATCAATATAACCAGTGTAGTAGAGAGGTCGATCATGTCGATTATCCTCCAGTAACATGTCGTCTTGTGTAAAGGTGATATTTGGGATAATCTCCAGTACACTGTTGCAATGTAAGCAAGTGGCAGGTTCCGCATTCGGCTTCTTGTAACCATATGCCTATAAATAGAGCATATATTTGAATAGAAGGATCGCATTTTATCCACAATGTCTTTTGAAGAGAACATAAAGAAGGCTGAAGTCGCCCTTGAAGCTACTGAAGGTGTTAAAGAACATCCACCTCCGCAGAAGAAGGAAATGGGCGAAAGCTCGTCTACTCCCAAGCCGCCAAAAGATATCCTGGACTTCCTGGTCGAACCAGGAGAAACCGAAGAAGAAGAAGCAATGAGGCTGGCTGCCTGTCAATTCTTGGTGCAGTCAGGAAAAGATGTATTCAATTCTTTTGCTGATTATGTATGTGGTCCTCGTCCCAAATATGAAAGGGATCATAGTGATCTTCCATGATGATGTACCCTTTTTTTTTGAGGGATTTGTCTCAAATAAACTCCGTTTAAGGAAACTTTGTTTACGATATATCCTTCCCACTTTTATATTTGCCTTTATTCATTGATCTTTTGACTCAGAAATCAGAAAGACTAAATATCATTTTCATAAATATGATATTGAGATAGAAAATTCAGAGGTAATGTGGACATGATTTTCTGGATATCAAATTTGTTGAGAAAACGATACAAAGTAGAATACCTATCTCCACTGGGGATAATAGATATCAGAATGATTCTTCGGAAAGAACAGTGAAACAGCTGGAGAGTGATAGGAGGACAATTTTGATAGAAATATCAGACGTAGTACTTCTTCAAGAATTTGCCGTTGATGGGCATCATAGTGGCTTTACCATCTAGAGTAGTGAGTTGATAAGCCCTATTAGAAAAGATCTTATTGACAATGAATGGACCTTCCCATTTTGCATCAAACTTGTCCTTACTCATGTGTGTCATAGTCATCGGGCGTCTGACAGTAAGCACAAGTTCTCCTTTCTGAAATGTTCGAATTCTGACTTTCTTGTTAAAAGCCCTTGAAATTCTAGCTTGATAGAATTCAATATTCTGTTGAGCAGATAACCGTTTTTCATCCAGAGCCTCCAATTCTTGAAGTCGAAGACGATTATTATTTTTGGCAGTGAGTTCATTAGCGATTGCTATCCTTAAAGAAGGAATTTGAATCTCTAATGGGAGAACAGCCTCAGATCCATACACCAGAGAGAAAGGTGTACACTTAGTAGCATTACGGACTGTAGTGCGATAAGCCCACAAGCATTTCCCGAGCTTGTCACTCCAATTACGTTTGTTAGTGGAGACAAACTTCTTTAGGAGTTTGATGATAGTCTTGTTGAAAGCTTCTGCCAATCCGTTAGCTGCTGGATTATATGCGGTAGAAGCAACATTATTGATCCGGTGATCGTCACAGAATCGAGTAAATTTTTGGCTGACGAACTGTGGTCCGTTATCATGAACAATACGTCGAGGAATACCAAATCTGTAGATGACATGGTGCTTAATAAAGCTGATGACATTAGACGTCTTAACTTCAGATAAAGGAATAGCTTCGGCCCATTTGGAGAAGTAATCGGTTATTACGAGAATGAACCGATGACCTTTAGATGATGGAGGATTGATCGGGCCGACAATGTCCATGCCCCCAGCTTCGAAGGGCCATGATGCTGCCGTCGGATGTAGAAATTTCGAAGGTTGATGTATAAAATCTGCATGGATTTGGCAAACTTTGCATTTCCTTGCATATTCAATGGCATCTGATACCATAGTTGGCCAATAATAACCCATCCGTCGAATACGGTCTTGAAGTTTTGGCCCTGGTTGATGCGCTCCACAAATTCCATCATGTGCTTCACGAATAACTTTTTGGGCTTCATCACCGGCAATGCACCGAAGGAGTAAACCATCATAAGCTCGACGATATAAGGTCTTTGTTGTATGATTGTAATAGAATCTAAGTGATCATCGTCTGATAGATGCTGCCTCACTCGGATCGTCCGGAAGAATATCATACAATACAAGATCTAAGAAAGGAAGTCTCCAATCTTTATCCGTATTCTGATTCTCAGTCGAGTTACTGAAGATGAATTCCATGCTGGAATCGGATGAAGATGATATCGATTTACGACTAAATCCAAATCCTCTTGTTGTGTTGACGTCATGAGATGTTGATTCTTCAATGTCAACTGGAAGTCCTAGAGTCAGGTTATTTTTAAGATGAAATAATTCTCGACTATGAACAACAATCATTTGTTGCCGTCTGATTGGGATAGCCAGCACCGCTGCAAGATTAGCAAGGGCATCAGCTTCTGTGTTACATGCTCGCCTAACATGTTCAATAAAGAATTCCTTAAATGATGAGGCCATAGAAATGGCCACTCTATGATAGGGAACCAGATCTTGATGGCGAACTTCATAAGTACCCCTGATCTGATTGATAATAAGTTTAGAGTCTCCATACGCCTCCAAATGTTGAATATTCAGTGTTTAGCGAGTTGAAGACCAATAAGCAATGCGTTGTACTCAGCTACATTGTTTGAACACGGCTGATCGAGAGAATAAGCTCTTTGGATGGCAAGACCTTCTGGCGATACAAGAACAATTCCAACTCCAGCAACAATATCGCCATTAGGACCAATTCTTGACGCTCCATCAAAGAATAGACGCCAAGTAGGATCTTCTTCAGCAATTTGATTTGAATCTAGGACTTCATCTGGGATTTCATCATAGAGTTTTGAATTTTCTGGAATTGAGTGAGCAGCCAAAAAATCAGCTAAAGCTTGTCCCTTGACTGATTTCTGAGGAATATAGTGCATATCATACTGAGCAAGTAGGATTCCCCAGTTAGCCAATCGAGAATTCAAAACACTGGGTTTCTTCATCATGATCCGTATAGAATTGATCCTGGAGATGACATGAATAGTCTGACCAATGATATAATGACGTGTCTTTTGGACAGCAAACATCAAGGCTAGACACTCTTTTTCAACTGGTGAATATCGAGGTTCAGCTCCGGTCATAGTGCGGCTGAGATAATAAATGGCTTGTTCATGGCCATTTTGATTCTTTTGAGCGAGTAATGCACCCATTGAATGACTCATTGCTCGAGTATAGAGGAGGAACGGTATTCCTGAGACGGGAGGTACCAATACTGGAGGGCTCATCAGATATTGTTTTATATCATCGAATGCTTTCTGACATTCATCATTCCAGACAAAAGAGACACCTTTCTTCATAAGTTTGTTGAATGGTCTGCAGCGTCCTGATAAATTAGAGATAAATCTCCTGATATAAGCAATTCTTCCTTGAAATCCTCGTAGCTCTTTTAAGGTGCGTGGAGGACGCATCTCTTGGATGGCTTTGATCTTCTCGGGATCCACGTGTATACCTTTAGAGGTAATGACGAAGCCGAGAAATTTACCACTAGAGACGCCTAAGAAGGACTTAGTAGGGTTCATCTTTAATTGATGCTTACGCATTAGATCAAATATAGTCTTCAAATCTTGGATATGATCCTCCTTTTGTCGACTTTTGACTGCAATATCATCAACATAGCATTCGACTGTTTTCCGCAAATGTTCACGGAATATAGTACTCATAGCTCGTTGATAAGTTGCTCCTGCATTCTTGAGACCGAATGGCATAACTGTATAACAGTATGTACCAATCGGCGTTCTGAAAGAAGTGTGCTTCTCGTCTTCTGGGAACATTTTGATCTGATTATACCCAGAATACCCGTCCATGAATGACATTCGTTCAAATCCACAGGTATTATCAACCATGACATCAGTGATTGGTAGAGGGAATTCGTCTTTAGGACATGCCGCATTGAGATCGCAAAAGTCTATGCATACTCTGATCTTGCCAGTCTTTTTAAGAACAGGAACAATATTAGCCACCCAATCGGGATGTTGTTCCTCTCTAATAAACCCAGATGTAATGAGTTTATTGACTTCAGCTTCAATTGCATCTATGATGTCCGGACGAAATCGTCGCTGTTGTTGTTTGACCGGTTTAGCATTCGGTAAGATGTTGAGCTTGTGAGTTGCAATTTGAGGATCAAGCCCTGGCATATCTTCATAACTCCAAGCAAAGACATCGATGTAATCACGAATGAGTTTGATCATGTCTTTCTTATCAGTTTCTGAAAGACTTTCACTGATGAATATTGGTTTGGGAGACCCCTCTTCACCAACATCTATTTGAACAAGTTTATCTTCAGTCGGAGGTTCTTTTTGCTCGAAACGGAACTCCCATTGATTATCTAATCTTTGGGCCCACTGTTCTGATTTAGGTGAGATTTCAAACTCTTCTTCGTCTTCATCACTTTCTTCAGAATGGTCAATGGAAACCATATTGGAAGACAGAAGGTTGCAGCAGAAGTCACCGATACTCGTATCGGAATCCCAAGAAGTGGTACTAGAAGAATCAGATCTCTTATCTTCGTCAGACTCAAGATCTTCATGGATAATGTTGATGAAAGGAGTAGGAGCAGTATAACCCAATCCGCATTTCGTCTTTCCATATTTCAAAGGAGGAATCCGGACAGGCATTTTTCTTCCTTTTCCATTATTAAGACCAGTCCTGAAGTCATAGCCCATATTTTTGATGATGTCTCTAGATTGCTGACTATAACGACGTAGTTGTAATCTTCCAGTATCATCATTTTTGTCATCATCTTCAAGATCAGAAGGATTTTGAGGCCCTTTGTAGAAGAATATTGGAATGTCTCCTAGCTTTCTGCTAGGAACTAGAAAGTATGAAGATTGTACAGGTTCTAAAGATACATCTGTATGAACAGTCTGTACAACTCCTATGGTTATTGTGTTCAAGTCATCTAACAGATGTAAATAACTATGAACATAATTACACACATCAACGTACTGCAAAGGTGGAGACTTTTCATTAAATGTAAAAGCAGCAATATTTACATTGGGAGAAGGCTGAGCCTTAGAGATTTTAGCCAAGTCAATGACTAAAGGAGAAGAAGAAGAAGCTTTGTTTCGATTAAGATCAATAACAAATGGCTCAGAAGAGGTGAGCTCCCTTGAAGTTTGAGTAGGAAGAGTAGTCCGCCCTCCAACTGGAATTAGCAGAGTATCTTGTGAAGGTACAGGAACTGTAGTACGCCTACTGACAGGAATGATCAGTGTATTCTGAGTAGATGACTGAGGTAACGGAGAGATCCGTCCACTCACTGGAATGATGAAAGAATCTTCTCCAGAGGGTTTAGGAGATTGTTGCTGAGTAGTTCGACATTTAACAGGGATTATTAAAGTCTCACTTTGTGCATCTTCTTTCTCCATAGCTTGTATGATCCTTGTATATTCTTCTTTATACATTCGGGAATCATTGAAATAAGCTTCAACCCCATGGAAGGGATTTATATCAGCAACTTCTTTTTGTACTCTTCCATTGCTATCAATGTACTTAAAACATTGATGAAGAGTAGAGGGCACCACATTATTTTTATGAAGAAAGGGCCTCCCCAGAAGAAGATTATAGGATCCCGTGATCTCGATCACATAGAAAGTGACTTTAGATCTGAAATCACCTATCTGAAGCTTCAGATGAATCTTTCCCAAAGGCTCACTTCGGCTTTGATTGAATCCCAAGATAGTAGTAACCGTCTTGGAGAGTTTGTGAAGAGGGATTTTTAGTTCATCCAACAAACTCTTTGGCATTATGCTTATAGCAGACCCTGGGTCATTGAGAATACGATCTATCTTCATCGTATCAATATAACCAGTGTAGTAGAGAGGTCGATCATGTCGATTATCCTCCAGTAACATGTCGTCTTGTGTAAAGGTGATATTTGGGATAATCTCCAGTACACTGTTGCAATGTAAGCAAGTGGCAGGTTCCGCATTCGGCTTCTTCAATTGTGCAAGACAAGAGTCAGCTTGTAGAAGTGCTTCACTTAATGTCTCCCGAGTCTCTTTAGAAAGACGTAGAAGTTCAAAAAAGGACATTCTAGCGGGAGTATTAGCAAGCTGAGCCAAAATGTCGAAATTGTAAGGCTTCTGAAGTCCAAGAGGAGAAGACTTCTTGATTGGCTTATCAAACCGAGCCTGTTGTTTGCCTTTCTCCAGAGCCGTAGGCTTGGGAGGAACAGGTTCAGTAGTTGGTTCTTCCTCGGGAGGAACATTAGGAGCATCTTTAGCATCTGAAGGGATATCAGTAGGATCTTTAGGATTTTTAGAATAATCCTTTAGGTAAGGTTTCCCCGTTCGAGTAGCACTAACAAGTGCTTCTTCTTTATCTTTTGGCTCTGTGTCAGAAGTAGACCCAAGAAAAGTCATATGACATGACTTGATCTTTCCAGCCTTCTTGGATTTTTGAGAAGAAATCTTTTGAGGAGAAGGCGATTCAAAATCTGCCACTAGATCAGGATGGATCCACATGATTTCTCCTGTTTCCAAAGTGATTGGCACTAATCCTTCAAACTGTGGAGGAGGAAGATTTACTATGTCAAGAGTTGCCTTGGGAATAGGAATAATCCCACTTTCAAGGAGTTGAGGAGGGAAATTTCCAAATTGCATAGAGACGACGTTGGAGGTGACGGTCTTCTCTTTTGGAGTAAGAGAGATAGCTCCAGATTTAATCATTTCTTGGATCTTTCCTTTCAATACATAACATGTACGAATTATATGACCCAGTATTCTGTGATATGGACAGTATTTAGGATGATCTGTTTTACCAGCTTCATCAGGTTTCTTGATCTCTGGTAATTGTATTTTATTACCTTTCAGCAAACATTCAAAGATACCAAGGACATCGTCGTCATCAAAAGAATATTCTTCTCTGGGGCGAGGTGTTCTTGATTGTTGAGTTGTAGAGGCAGGAGTTTGAACATTCGATGCATCTTTGCTCTGAAGATTAACTTCTAGAGTTTCTTTTCCTTTGCGAGCATTATTTTTATTGTTAGCCCCTTGTCCTGTTTCTTTAGGAGTCATCTGCACTCCTAAACCTTTGAAGATTTCAGTACTGATTTCTGCAGCTTTAGCACTGACTATGAAGGAAGGCCAATCTTGAAATTGAGTGGACCCTGTCCACATACTGATGATTGACAACAAGTTTGATTTGCACGTGTCAATGGTGACAGCATCAGGAGTTCCAAGAGGCATCTTCAGAGCTTCTCTTCGAAACCGTTCAATGTATTCCTCTGTAGATTCATTATTTTTCTGCTTGATTCTAATAAGAGCAGACATAGTCATGTCATTAAGCCCTTCATAGAACCTTTCAAGAAACATCTGTTTGAAACCAGCAAATGAGGTAATACTCCCATCTGGGAGACTTCTATACCATTCATAAGCCGTTCCCTTGAGACATCCAATAAATACCCGAGTAAGGAGGGCATCACTTGGTTGTAATTGATCAGTCATTACTTCAAAGTGATTGATAAACTGACTTGGAGAAGTGGTTCCGTCATAAAATGAGATAGTAGGAGGCTTGTATTTAGGAGGATATGATACTTGCTTCCATTCTATCGGATAAGGCTGCTTGATGCCTAACCTTTGTAAACCATCCTTCTGTTTGAATGCCTCGAATTAAGTTTTGAGATTTTTCAATTCTTCAGAGACAACTCCCGAAGATTGTAGAGTTGTGGCTTGTAGAGAATAGTTAGGAGGAGGAACAGCATTGTAAGCACTACCCCCAGCTCCAGAGAGACTAGGATTTGGTTGAGCAGGTCCAGAAGTATTGGATTATACTGCTGGAGGAACTTGTACTGGACTTATATCAGTATCAACTGGTACGGCATCTGATACAGTCTGTCGATTTTACAACTGAGCTGTCATGAGTTCATACATTGACTTCATTGTGTCAGTCATAGACTTCATTTGCTGTTCCAAAGAAGCAATTCTTTGATCTTGAGGAGTCAGGAAAGAAGAGGGTTCATCAGTATTCCCATCAACCATGTAAGTCGTGACTGTATGAGGGATTATTGATGAACTAGTAGATGTTGTATGCTCTGAATCATTGCTTCGTGTATCAAAGTCAACTATAGGAGAATTACCTCCAGTAGGAAGAGGTGGGAAGTTAGATTCTCCAAGAAATTCAGAATCAATTTCAGGGATCAAATTTCTTTGACTAGAAGCCAGAACTCTTGCTCTGGTGTTTTTATATACTCCATCTGGACTATCAACTCTACCCCCGGTGTCCCGAGAAGTCATGTTGACAGAGGCAAACAAAGGCTCATCTTCATCAGGCATAGGTTTATACTGAATCCTATTAAAGACAGACTGTCGTTTATTTTGACATCTGCATTGCATTGTGACTCTTGGCTGGAAGTCACATTCAGTATGATCACCATGGTCTTGAACTGTTGATTCACATCTGCACTGAATTATGACTCTTGGATAGAAGTCACATTCAGCATGTTCCTTTGATATAGAATTACTCCTTCTCTTCTGTTGAAGATATTTTCGTAAATCTGTTTGTGAAGATTGAGGAATATACTTCCTGTTCTTGGGTCTTGATGGCTCTTGATTATACAAAGAGTGATTAATGTGAGCCACATAATTTCTTGCATACTCTGCATCTGGATCTTTTATCTTCATATCCAATTGGTATGGTTTCTTAACACCAGAAGTGCTGAGTTTTGTTCTTAAATCAGTGGAAGGTAACATATTAATTTTGGAAACATGGAGTTTTCCTTCCATTGATCTGGATATTTGCAGAGAAGGAAGAGTTAAACCACTCCCTTGATTAGGAGTTGGTAACAGACCCTCTTTAATGGACAGATTCTGTACCCAATTTGAAGAAATCAAAGAAGAAGACATTAAGGAATATTTCTTCTTAGACTCATTCAGATGTTGAGACATAGAATGTCCAGAAGGAAGAGTAGTCAAAAGACCATCTCCTTTCCTTTGACTAACAAAAGTATCAGTCAAAGCTGTTCCTGGAGTAAAAACTACAGGAGCAGAAGAAACAACTAAAGAGTTATTCCTTTTCGAAGGGACTTTGTGTGGAAGACCACCCCCAGTTCTAGTAGAACTCGGTGAAGAAGAAGAGATAACTAAGGAGTTATTCTTCTCTGATGAAATACACGCTGAAACAGACTTGGTTAAAGAACCAGAGCTGTTAGCGTGACTTTTGATTGTGGGGTTGCACACTGGAATAGATTTGGCTAAGGAGCCAGTACTATCTGCGTGACTTTTAGAGTTGAATTTGCACACTGGAACAGATTTGGCTAAAGAGCCAGTACTGTCAGCGTGACTTTTAGAATTGAATTTGCACACTGGAACAGATTCGGCTAAAGAGCCAGTACTGTCAGCGTGACTTTTAGAATTGAATTTGCACGCTGGAACAGATTCGGCTAAGGAGCCAGTATTGTCAACGTGACTTTTAGTTACTGTCATCTTCGAGCGCACAAGAGTGTACGTACTTGCAATGGAGTTCTTGCCAGTGTTAGGAGTAGACACTGTGGCAGAGACTTCACCATTGACTGCCAACTGATTCTTAGGGACATAGACAGAGTGTCCCTTCGACTTGGCAGTGATAATGGAGGCTGGAATGGGCTTGCCACCCTTAGCCCGCTGCATTTCTTCATAGGCGAGTTGATCGAATTTGATCGTCATCACCTTATTTGTCGAGCCGATAGACGAAGTATCGCATTGAGTTGTTACCATCTCAGAAGAGGAGATGGTTTTTCCCAGCAGAGTCGTCAATTTGTTTTCCATAAATAAATTCACTTTATTTATTTTGTATCTGAGAAAATTACAACTGTAGGAATCCGATCTAGAAGACGATCGCTTTATCCTTTGGACTATGCGAAGAAGAAAAGCTCTCAAAATTTTGACAGTAGATATCAATGTATCTGTACAATGAATAAAAAAAAGAACTCTATTTATAGAGTCAAAACAGTAACTGAAAAGATAACTACCTCACCACTAGTGTATTTGAAAAGTCACGCAGACTCTAAATACACGCAGGGTTAGTGAGTAGTTACTGGACGTGGCCCGTAACTGTTGGACACATGGCATTAGTGCATGGGTCGTGTGCAAGTTACTGGGCACGCGAGAGAGAGATCGGTGGCATGGCTGCCACGTACTCCAGTTGAAATGAAATCCACGCTGTCTTGCTGAAGGCAAAAAATCCACGCAGTTTCGTTGACGCAGACTCGTTGAAGGCGAAATCCACGCAAGCTTTGAAGAAGAATATTTCAGAATTTACGCAGGCTTTGAGAAGAATAACTCAAAAATCCACGCAAACTTGAGGAAGGAGAAGGTTCAGAATCCACGCAAACCGCCAGCTGTCTTGATTTGGCACGCTTCGTCTGACACAAAATCTCTGACATTGATTATATTGTCAGCCGCATTAAATGAAGATAAGACCCAAAGTCACGCCAACTTGGTGAAGAGTGAGTCTTGCTAAGGAGGATTTCGAAAGTCACGCAAAAGACGGCGATGATCTCTCGAATTCTGTGCATACGTGGCATACGATGAGACGTTTCTCGACTGCTGTGTTTGTCAGTCATTATGATTCTGACGTATGGCTGAGCTGTCTCTGCGTGACTTCTAAAGGAGATGGCCAGGCAGAACTTAGCGTATCTTTTGTGCTGCTTCTCGGATCACTCTGCGTGACTTGTTCTGATCAACTCAGCGTGACTTTCATTTTTGAGGCCTACAGCTAACAATCCAGTTCAGCACGACAAACGAAGCACATCGAGATCGATCGATTCTTCATCAAGGAGAAGCTGGAACAAGGGATACTGAAGATTGACCATGTTCGCTCAGAATAACAAGTTGCAGACTATCTGACTAACGGTCTTAGTTCATTGAGTCTGTCAAAGCTATGTAACAAGATGGGGATGATTAATATCTATCGCCCATCTTGAGGGGGAGTGTTAAGAACTAATAAGGGACTTTAGTCCCACATCGGAAGTTGTATTGTGAAGAGGAGGTATACTCTCTATAAATAGTGGCAGGAGCCCATCAATAAAATCATCTGAGAAATTCCACTCATTTCAACTATCTAATTATAGCTAACACCTATAATTTAAGTGGAAGGTATTTTCAACTATAACGCTTGAATGTTTTTTTTATGTTAACTTTTTACTGCTCGGTTTTGACTCTCCAACTTCATAAATTGGTATTTTGAAGTACATTTCGTCAATTTTGAAGGACATCAAGACCATTTCAAAAGCATATCTTGCAGTACAAAAGTGAAATGTAAATACTTGTATTACCATACTTGTTTTAAAGTGATCATGTTTCGTCAATTTTGAAACACATCGAGACCATTTAAAAAGCATATCCTGTAGTATAAAAAGTACAATTTAAATACTTGTATTGCCATATATTCTTTTAAAGTGGTCATGTTTCGTCAATTTAGAAGCACATCGAAACCATTTCAAAAACATATCTTGCAGTATAAAAGTACAATTTAAGTACTTGTATTGTCATATAATCTTTTGAAGTGATCATGTTTCAAAATTGACGAAATGTGCTTCAAAATAGCAATATATAAAATTTGGGTGTTAAAATCGAACAGTAAAAAGTTAACGTGTTATAAAAATTTTGAAGTAGGGGTGCCATTAGGATAATTTAAATTTGACGAAAGATGTTTCAAAAGAGCACTTTTAAAGTGTAGATGTCAAAATCGAAAAGTAAAAAGTTAACGTCCAAGCTTTAGTTGGGTATAATTAAGATAATTTAGCCTTACGAGAAAACATTTGCTATATGTGTAAACATATTTATGCGCTTGATCCTTGTATGTGTTGTAGAGTCTGGGATGGGCAACAAGGTTTGTACCAGGGGCGGCCCTGGCCCAGGGCAGGCCGGGCGACGGCCCAGGGCCCCCTGACAAAAGGGGGTACCAACATGGGGCTGTCTATAATAACTATTATGTATCACGTGTCTTTCTTTTAACAAAAAGTATTATGGTGTAGTGGTTATAATGCTAGACTTACATTTAAGAGATGCTTGGTTCAAATCTTTAATACAACAAAATTTGTTTTATTTATACTTTTTTTTACATTATGTATGAGGGCCCATTTTGGAAGTTTCGCCTCGGACCCCCAACAGCTCAGGACCGACCCTGGTTTGAACTCAAGGAGATGTCTATAGCTACCTAATACTTCTTCTGGAATTGTTCACTGGCAAGAGACCCTTCGGTCGTAGGACCTGGTGGTGCTGATGGTGCTCGAAATAGGAAAATGATAAATAGCATGCGGGAGGTAATCATGCGCGTGTCCGTATGCCGCGTGTCACCACCCCCCACAAATCCTCTTGCTGCTTTCGGGGCCCATCCATCCTCCCACCCAATCAAAGAATGACACGTGGCTCGCTGATCAGGACTGGAGTCCAAATTCGTGGACAATGTAGCATATAATATAAACGATGATGTGAGTCGATGTATCGATTGTGTTGCTTCTGTTTGTAGGATTGGTGTTTTGTGCGCCAGGGGCGGATCCAAAGGGTAGTTGGGGTGGGCTAGAGCCCACTCCAAAAAAAAATTCATTCTTTTTTTTCCTTATAATTTTTTATTTTTGATTTTTTTTATATGGGCTAGTCCACTTCTAGTCCACCCCAATTCATCGTAGCCCACCCAAGCTTCAATTTCTGGATCCGTCCCTACTATGCTCCAAAGACCCGCCAATGGAGCGAATGGAGATGAAGAACATTAAGTGCTGAACTGAACGCAATTAGGAACCTGTTCCTTAGGTGACTCACCGAGATTTATTAATAGTGGACTTTGTAACAGTTCATGTGGAGAGAAACCTAGGACCTCGTAAATGTTTCAATAGTTCGATTATGTGTGTGTTTGAATCAACGTTTTCATGTATATTAGTATAATTAATGTATTGACGACTACAAGGATTTGAGTGGCGTATGTATGACTTTGTGTCGCATCTGAAATATTATGATGGTGAATGGTGTTGTAAACTAGAGAGAGAGAGAGAGCAACAAGAGAAAATGGAGAAAAAAGTTATATATATCATTCATCAAATATGGCCTTTATATAGGCTTACATTGCCATGCCAAGGGACAAACGTTTCATAGGTTATGAAACCAAAGGGCATATGTTACATATGTTATGAACCTAAAAGCCATAGGTTATAGAAACCAATGGACATCCATTTACAACACTCCCCCTTGGATGTCCATATGTATGGAATATGCATCTTTAAAACCTTGTCAAGAAAAATCCAATGGGATAAAAACTTGAACGAAGGAAAAAGAGTACATATCCATATAAAATGAGTAAGCGTGATAAACTGCCTCATTAAAACCTTGCCAAGAAAAATCCAATGGAATAAAAACTTGGTCGAAGGAAAAAGAGTACAGTTTGAGAATAAATGATCACGCTCCCCCTGATGCAGGCAAGAGATCCTTTAGCTGACGCATCCCAATATTCTGAATCATCTTTCTAAATGTTGTGGTTGGTAATACTTTAGTGAATAAATCTGCAAAATTTTTGCTTGGTTGTATCTACCAAACGTCAATGTCACCATTTTTCTGTAGCTCGTGAGTGTAAAAAAATTTCGGTGATATATGCTTCGTTCTGTCGCCTTTGATGTAGCCATTTCTGATTTGTGTAATACAAGTAGCATTGTCTTTATACAATATTGTCCCGATATTCTTTGTTGAAGATAACCCACATGATTCTCAGATATGCTGAGTCATCGTTCTTAACCATATGCACTCTCGACTTACTTCATGTAAGGCCAGAATTTCTGAGTGATTAGAAGAAGTTGCTGCTAATGTTTGTTTCACTGAGCGCCATGATATTGCAGCACCACCACAAGTAAACACATATCCACTATGAGATCTTCATTTATGTGGGTCAGATAGATAACCAGCATCAGCATAACCCACAACTTGTGATTCTAAATTTTTTGAGTAAAATAAGCCCATATCGGTTGTTCCACGAAGATAACGTAATATATGTTTAACATCATTCCAATGTCGTTTTGTTGGTGCTGAGCTATATCTTGCCAGTAAGTTTACTGAGAATGCTATATCAGGTCTTGTACAATTTGTAAGATACATCAAAGCTCCAATAGCACTAAAATATGGTACTTTTGGACCTAATAATTCTTCATTATTCTCTCGAGGACAGAATGGATCTTTCTTTACATCTAAAGATCGAACAACCATGGGGCCACTCAGTGGATGAGATTTATCCATATAAAATCTTTTCAATTTTTTTTACATAGGTAGATTGATGGATAAAAATTCTATTTGATAAATGCTCGATCTACAGGCCGAGATAAAATTTTGTTTTTCCGAGATTTTTTATCTCAAATTCTTTTGTTAGATAGTTAGCAGTTTCTGTGAGCTCTTCGGAAGTTCCAACAAGATTTAAGTCATTAACATAAACTGTAATAATTGAGAATCCATTTTTAGATCTCTTGATGAAGACACATGGGCAAATTGGATTGTTTATATATCCTTCTCTAACAAGGTACTCGCTAAGGCGATTATACCACATTCTTCCATATTGTTTTAATTCGTATAGGGATCGTTGTAATTTGATTGAGTATAACCCATGAGATCTTTGGTTATTTCCTTCAGTAAATTTGAATCTTTCTGGGATCTTCATATAAATGTCATTATCCAATGACCTATACAAATATGCGGTAACAACATCCATAAGCCGCATATCAAGTTTTTCTGTGACTGCTAAGCTGATCAAATATCGTAATGTGATTACATCGATCACAGGGGAATATGTTTCATCATAATCGACTCCAGGTCTCTGTGAAAAACCTTGTGCAACAAGTCGTGTCTTGTATCTCACAATTTTATTTTTCTTATTTCGTTTTCTTACAAATGCCCATTTGTATCCAATAGGTTTTATACCTTCAGGGGTTTGGACTACTGGTCCAAATACTTTACGATTTTTTAAAGATTTTAATTCAGCTTGTATCGCATCTTTCCATTTTGGCCAATCATTTCTATGTCGACATTGTTCAATAGATTTTGGTTCAGGATCCTCATTTACAATATCAAGTGCGACATTATAAGCAAAGATATTGTCTATAGTAATTTTCTTTCTATCCCAGCTTTCCCTTGAATCATATAATTCAAAGAGATCTCTTCTGAAATATGTTCATTATCATGTGCCTCTTCAGGAGTTACTTTAGACTGATCAGTCAAATTTTCTATAGCGCTTTCATGTTTCGAAACTATTTTCTCTTCGGGAGTAATAACTTATACATTTTTCTTTCGAGGGTTCTTATCTTTAGCGTCAACAGGGCGTCCACGTTTCATGTACGGTTTTAATGTGCCATCATGTTGTCCTCCAGGGATATCAATCCGTACGGGTACGTTTATAGCCGGTACATGAGATTTTATCACTTTCTTAATATCAGTGAATGCATCTGGCAATTGATTTGCAATATTTTGCAAATGGATAATCCTTTTCACTTCTTGCTCACATCTACTTGTGCGTGGATCAATAAAAGATGATACATTCCATGTAATTTCACGCCGTTCTACAGGAAGTGACGTTTTATCTCCCCCTAACGGTGGGAAAACTGACTCGTCAAAATGGCAATCAGCAAACTTTGCCTTAAATAAATCGTCCGTCAGGGGCTCAATGTATTTTATTATAGATGGTGAGTCAAAACCAACGTAAATTCCAAGACGCCTTTGTGGGCCCATCTTTGTTCTTTTAGGTGGAGAAATGGGGACATAAACTGCACAACCAAAAAATTTTAAGTAAGAGATATCAGGCTGCTGGCCAGAAATAATTTTCAATGGTGAATGATGATTAAATGAACTTGGTCGAATACGGACCAATGCAGCTGCATGTAGTATTGCATGTCCCCAAACAGAAGTGGGTAAACTTGACCTTAAAAGTAAAGGTCTAGCAATCAATTGTAATCTTTTAATAAAAGACTCTGTAAGTCCATTTTGAGTATGGACATGTGCAACTGAATGTTCAACATTAATCCCAATTGACATGCAATATTCATTAAATGCTTGAGATGTATATTCACCGGCATTATCAAGACGAATTGTCTTAATAGAATAATCAGGGAATTGAGCCCTTAACTTTATAATCTGAGCAACAAGTTTGGCAAAAGCAACCTTTCTTGTTGACAATAAACATACATGTGAATCTAGATGATGCATCTATCAAGACCATAAAGTAACGAAATGGCCCACAAGGTGGGTAAATAGGTCCACAAATATCTTCTTGTATTATTTGTAAGAACATAGGTGACTCAAGATTAACTTTCATCGAAGATGGTCTTATAATTAATTTTCCTTGTGAGCATGCAGCACACACACAATCACGAGGTAAAAGAATCTTCTGGTTCTTTAAAGGATGTCCTCGTGAGTTTCTAACTATTCGATGCATCCTACTAGATCAAGGGTGGCCAAGCCGATCATGCCAAAGCATAAAAAGTTTTGGATCATTGAACTTCTGGTTCATCGCAGTGTTAGATTCTATGACACTTATTTTTGCATAATACAATCTTGATGAGAAAACTGGGAGTTTTTCTTTCACATGCTTCTGGCATGAATCATTGGATGTAATACATAGATATTCCATATTCCCCTCATTCATAGTCTCGATATGGAAACCATTGAGACGTATGTCTTTGAAACTTAGCAAATTTCTTTTTGACTTGCTTGAATACAAAGCATCTTTTACAAACATATTTGTTCCACCCGGTAATATAATATTTGCTCTTCTAGAGCCCTCAATTAATTTTGTAGTACCAGAAATTGTACTAATATTTGCTTTTGCCAAATTTAAGTTCAAAAATTATTTTCGATCTCGAAGAATAGTGTGCGTTGATCCACTGTCAACCAAACATATATCTCCACCGTTGGAGTTATTCACAGCATCATTATTTTCCATATTTCTATAAACACAAATAAATTAAGTAAGAAATATTTAATTTATTGATAAAAACCAAATGTTAAAACAAGCATAACAACGGATACTTAAAAACATGATAAAACAAACATAAAACTAGAACTAAACTGGAAAAGTTCAAATAATCTCAAATTCAACTTAATTATTTTTGATATTTTCGTTGCCATCATTAGCATCATCATCCCAAAACTTAATTCCTCCATTTGGCTCGTTTAAGTAATATTCAACATCCAAATGAGTAAATTCTATTGGATCATTTTCATCTTCAAGAATGTTGCTGAAATCTGCAAAGTTGATCTCTTTCTCTTCTCCTTTACCCTTGATAGATGTTTGGTAAAGGTCAATTAGGTGCTTTGGTGTACGACAGGTACGAGACCAATGCCCTTTTGCTCCACATATGTAGCAAGCTTCTTCATAATTCTTCGGAGAATCCAATTTTGTACCCTTTTCTTTATCTTGTTTTTTGCCATTTTTGTTCCACTTCAAGTGGTATGGCCCAACCTTCTTGTTGAAGGTTTGATGGTTAGGACCACCATGGTTTTGAATTTTACCATGACTATAACCGCGACCATGACCGCGACCACGACCGCGATCGCGACCACGACCACGACCACGACCACGACCACGTCCTTGTCCATAGTTATTTGCATTCGCTTCAGGGAATGGCTGTGATCCAGTAAGGTGAGAGTTGTTGTTTCTTATTAGGAGCTCATTATTTTGTTCGGCAACAAGAAGACATGAGATCAATTGAGAATATTTTTTAAATCCCTTTTCACGATACTGCCGCTGCAGGAGCATGTTCGTGGCATGAAAAGTAGTGAATGTCTTTTCTAACATGTCTTCTTCAGTAACATTATCTCCGTATAATCTCATTTTAGACACAATTTTGAACATTGCAGAGTTATATTCGTTTACCGATTTGAAGTCTTGCAACCTCAGGTGCATCCAATCATGGCGAGCTTTTGGGAGTATCACACTCTTTTGGTGATCATAACGTTCCTCTAAGTTTTTTCATAGAACGGCTGGGTCTTTCACTCCAAGGTATTTGGATTTTAGCCCTTCATGGAGGTGATGTCGAGTGAAAATCATTGCTTTTGCTTTGTCTTGTTCGCTTGCCTTATTTTTCTCTTTGATTGCATGTGCAAGGTTCTTTGCACTCAAATGAATTTCTGCCTCAAGAACCCAAGTTAGATAATTTCTTCCAGAAATATCAAGAGCAGCGAACTCAAGCTTGGTGATGTTTGTCATTGTCTGAATTTTTTTTTATATTTAGAATATAATACACATGCTCAAATCTACATGCTTGAGTTCTATCAATTACGCTTCAAGCCTAACATATTCTTTTTTTTTTTTTGGCTTCAAGCCTTTTATTCTTTCAAATTTTCTTTATGAAACTTCAGGTCCATAAAGCTGTAAAATATTTGTCATATTGTAAAAATACAAAGCTCCAAGATGGTTGTTCAATTTGCTGTGTTGCTAAATTAACTTCACCGAATTTTCTTCCAATCACTTTAGAAAAATAAAAAGAAATACTTAAGAAAATTCGTAGAGAAAGGTTACTCATCACATTTTTTATGGAAATACATGCCTGGGAGTGCGGACGATAAGTTGCAGTTGTTAATTGGATGGAGAATATGTATAATAATAGTTGTAGTAGAGTGTATTCTCAGTTTCCTACTATCCTTTCATTCAAGCTTAATATGTTTCCTGGTGATATATTTCATGGATGCAAAGTGATACAGAATGGAAGGGAAATCCTTTTTCAGGTAGATAAACACATGTAAGATGTTAAGATTTTGACACATCAAGTAGACGAACTAGTCATATAATGTTAATGTTTTGATTGTTGGCAATTGCAACTTATGATACATGTGGTAAAACTAGTTTTATGCAAATACTGGTAAAAGAAACTAAAGTTTTTTTTTTTTTACAACAAATGATTTTGTACACAAGATGGAAAAATTATGAGTTTAGTTTCCTTCCAGGAAGTCTTTTATATTTCTCATGTTAGAAATCTTGTAAATGCATGTCTCTTGAGCAGATGGACAAATCCAGAAAATTATTCAGCGGGGTCTTGGGACTTGAACAGTAAGAAGAAAACAAAGTGCTCAATTGGATTTTACTTTTACATCCAAATTCTGGTTGTTATCAGCCCAGACATCAAAACAAATTAGAAACAAATGAGGATGTCGAATTAGAATATCTAACATTATTACAGTATCTAACATAGGAGTTCAGTACATAAAACCAAAAGTATGTGTAGCTGCATAAAATATGCTCGTAACTACAATCAAAATAGGAAAGCATAACTGAATTTACCCACTAGCTAATGGACAAAAAATTAATGACAAAAACAATAAAAAAAAATTAAAAGAATTATGGAAGTTATACTTACAATTTTTGAGAGCAATTCGTGCTGATAACGTGTTGTAAACTAGAGAGAGAGCAACAAGAGAAAATGGAGAAAAAAGTTGTATATATCATTCATCAAATATGGCCTTTATATAGGCTTACATTGCCATGCCAAGGGACAAATGTTTCATAGGTTATGAAACCAAAGGGCATATGTTACATATGTTATGAACCTAAAAGCCATAGGTTATAGAAACCAATGGACATCCATTTACAACACTCCCCCTTAGATGTCCATATGTATGGAATATGCCTCGTTAAAACCTTGTCAAGAAAAAACGCAATTGGATAAAAACTTGGACGAAAAAGAGAGAGTACATATCCATATAAAATGAGTAAGCGTGATAAACTGCCTCATTAAAACCTTGCTGGTGGCTCATTAAAACCTTTCTCTACTAATTTTATATATTTTCTCTTCTTCACTTTTCTTTTTACTGTCTTTTTTCTTTAAGAGATATAAAGGAAACATCCAAAAAAAACATAAAGAAAAGAAAAAAATAGTAAACCCCAAGCACGAGGAGGTTGCAATGCGACCATCTCATAATACACACCATTTATATAGAAAAAAAAAAGAAAATTCACATAATATTGTTGTTGTCGTCATCATCACTTCTCATTAGACTATCCAGGTCCAGATCTTTCGGGACCGGTCCTGAATTTTTTGGTGTCAATGACAAAAATTAGAATGATATCCCTCCTTAAAAATTAAAATAAAAACTACAAATATCATAAAAAGAACAACATCATTGGATCTTGAACTCATGCCCTCTTTACATAAAAGATGTAAGTGAAAATCTACTTTGCTGAGTGAGTCATTATGTCAAATTGTGTGAGTACTAATATTAAATACTATCAAAAATGAAAAAGGATGGAGGCGGCGACCTAGAATCACCGAAAAGGAAAAAAATGAGATCTCTGCTTGGAAAGTGTCTCGGATCTGTCGATCCTTTCTGTATGGTGTCAGAGAGTGTCATCGATTACTTAAAATCGAAGGATCAAATATGAGATTGCCAGTGATTGCAAAACTGGAATAAGTGAAGACATTTAGTTGCAATTAAGCAAAAAAGAAATTAACTCATACAATCTTAAAATATAATGTTTGTGAAATGCTGTAAAAAAAATCCTCCGATAATATGCATAAAACCTACCTAATTATATCGGTCTTTCACATCTTCCTCTTTCATAATTTTTTTCTTTGTTTATTTCCCCTACGAAGTTTTATAATTGATTCATCCTCTTCTTCTAGATTTTGTGAATTTTGACATAGATGATAATGGGGGGAGGTTGGGTCTTCCGTTTTTTCAATTCTGTTCGCTGGATTCCTCGTCGTCACTCTCGACACAACGTTGGCGACATCGATGCTATTTATTGTTATCAATTATCCTCCTCCTCTTCGATGTATATGTAGTATGAAAAATGTGGATGTACAGTAATAATATATCTACATTTTTAATGAAAAATTCTCAATCGAAAAATATAATAAACAGTATCGCTTATCGATAATCAATTTGTTGGGTTCGGATATAGCTAATTTTGGTTAAGTGTCTGTTTTAAATTAAAAAAAATTCAATTCTAACTATTTTTGGTTGGACTCCACGAACACTCGCACTTACTTCCACTTTCAGATGATTTTTTTTAATAACTTAAATTTGTACCCACTTTTCCAACATGTATTTATTGTTGTCCGTGTACTCAGGAAATAATAGAGGAAAAAAAATAAAAAAATAAATAAAAAAAATAAAAGATTAGAATCCAAACTTTTGATTTGGACATGCGATAACTTAAACTCTAATTTGATACAAAATCGAGGGTCTAAATACTAGTTAGCCGGCCTATAAGGGGAAAAAAGGGAGCAACTTTTGATCTACTCTCTTTCATCACCGGAGAGAGAGAGAAGCAATGGGAGTGGGAGGAAATTTCTGGGAGGTCCTGAAACCGTACGGGAAGTGGGAAGGAGTCGACTTCCTCCGCGGGAAGCGGGTGGCGGTGGACCTCTCCTTCTGGATAGTCCAGCACGACGCCGCCGTCCGCCGCTGCCTCCCCCGCGCCCGCAGCCCCCACCTCCGCATCACGTTCTTCCGCACCATAGCCCTCTTCTCCAAAGTCAGCCTCTCTCTCTCTCCCCACTTTGTTTCAACTCCTTTTACTCGCTTTCGGTTGATTGGTCGATGGGGGTTTTTGTTTCGTGGCAGATGGGCGCGTTCCCGGTGTTTGTCGTCGACGGGGACCCGTCGCCGCTGAAGTCTCAAGCGAGGATGGAGAGGTTCCTGCGGGGCGTGGACGCTTCCGCCATCGGAGAGGTAGATGGGGCGAGAAAGAGGAATGGGCTGTTCCAAAAGTACGTCCGCGAGTGCGTGGTGAGTGAAGCCGTTTGGTTATTGCATTTTCGGAGTACTGCAAGTAAACTATATGAGAAAACGGGCATTGCATTTCGATTGTTTGGTTCTGCCCTAGGTTACACGGACACAATTAGGACATGATATGGACACGGTGGTGGCATTGATGTTGGTGTGTCCTAAGCTCTGCTTGGCAATGGTGTTTTCACCAGTTTTGGAGGATTTTTGAGCCGGTCATTTATGAAGTGTTTTAAAAAAAAATCCTCATCGTTAATTTTTTTTTTTGAGGCACTGGTTTTGGTCGGCTTGAGAAGCCCTAAAATCATATAGGGTTTTCTTGGATTGAGGGAAAAAAAAAGGGAACTGCTATTTGGCCCGCGGGCGGGCCAGCCCGCCCGCCACGTGGCCCTCTCCCATTGGCCAGTCAATGGCGCGGGCCCCATGCTAACAGGGGGGGGGGGCAATGGGAGAGTGCCACGCAGGCGGGCGGGCTGGCCCGCCTGCGGGCAAGAAAGCATTTCCGAAAAAAAAAAGCAGAGTTATGTGGGGTTAAGTGAGGGGGAGTAGAGTCAAAACATATAACCTTGCTTGGATTGAAGGAAGAGTTAAGTGAGATGTGTTTAATAACTCTTGCTTGGATTGGAGGTTTTGAGTGAGAGGAGTATTAATGAAAATATAATAGTTACCAAAATACCCTTATTATATATGTCATAAAATTAAATTTGATTGTAATTTTAATTAGAACCTGTCAAAATATCTTCACAAATAAGGAAGCTGCAGATAGCATCTTGAAAGCAAGAAAAGATTGAAGGAAAAAATTTAATTATATTTTATAGGACAAATTAGGGCTTTTTTAACAAAACCTCTCAATTTTTCTCGTTAACCCTCAGATTTGGGGGGTTAAAAAAATAGACAAAAGATGGTTAAACAAATCCTCACTTAACCCTCTATAACCCCCCTCCTAAACTTCCATCCTGAAACCAAGCATAATTTTTATTTTCCCTCACTTAACTCTCTTAACACTCAATCCAAGTAGACCCATAGTGAAATTTTAGGTGTCTTTATAAACACCCAAAATTGGTGGAGTTTTTGAAGGTTTCTATTATTTTCTTCCATTTATACTCTTACAAAAAAAAACATAATTACAACTACTGTCAAAAATAGTTTAATACCCTATATCTTTTTTCTCGTCTTTGCTTTGGTGATGAATTCCTAATTACATAACATCAAATTGAGAGTGGCAATATTTTCTTGATGTGACATGTCAACAGCCAATGATATAATCTTGTTTTGGGAGGACTTTTGTTTATATATGGACATATAGGTAGTTTTATTCTTTTAAAAACTATCAGAACTGCTCGTCAATGAATTAGCAAGCATGGATTGGACTGGTTTAAAAGCCGCTACTTAAAACCATCCAAAACCGGGCCCCTCATAACCGCTTGTAATCGGTACTTTAAAAAATACCTCATAACCGCTACCCCAACATTTTGTGGAGTGCCCGACACAATGTGACACTGACGCGACACCAGTTTTTGTAGTGTCCATGGTAAAACACAAAGGTCAACTTAGAGCTTGATCGAGCCAATACTTTTACTGGCATTAGTAGATACCCAATAAGCTAGGTTAACTCAGTGTTCTAAAAATCGGCCTAGGCGGCCGCCTGCCGCACCGAAAACTCCCAAATCGGCCTCCTAGGCGCCTGTTCGGCGCCTAGGCAGGCCTGTTCGGCCAAGTCGGCCCCTGTTCGGCCTATTCGGCCAAAGCAGGAAATTCAAAATTTTGAATTTTGAATTTTGAAATTTCAGAAATTTGAAATTTCAGTTTTGAAAATTCAAAAAAAATTCAGATTCTAAAAAAAAAAATCATTAAATTCAATAATAAATATATAAAATTTCAAAAAAAATATCAAATTTTTTCAAAAGTCAAAACCCAAAAAAAAAAAAAAAAAAAAAATATATAAATATATATATATATATATATATATATATATATATATATATATATATATATCGTGCTGCCGCCTAGACGCTAGGCGCTCCTTTGCCGCACCGAATCCGCCTACCGAAACTTATAACACTGGGTTAACTACATAATATCGGATGCTTAAAAGTTAAAAGGTGGTTGAAGACTTAATTTTGGAGCTATAGCTTGCTTGGAAAGCAAGTAGATTGCACATCAGAAGCTATCCTACAGAGGCAGATGGTTGAGAACATAATGCACCAATATAGTGCCGAATTTATAATTCATTTTTTTGGGGTAGGATGCCTTGGTAACCATATATGCCGACTGAGGCCTACTTTGGCGATGGAGTTGCAAATGAAACTTAAGATAAACTTAAAACTAAGGTTCACAGTATCGGTATCAGAATCAGTATCAGTATCGGTATCAGAGTCGGTATCGGACCATTCCTATGGGTATCGGGATTGGCGGTATCAGCTGTTTCGGATCGGAGTATCGGATTTTTTTGGTATCGGAAAACAAATAATTTTTGATAAATTACTAACATTTTAGAAAATATATTTTATACATTTAGGCATAATTTTAAGTATTTTCAGCGTTGTTTCTAGTAATTTTGAAATTGAATGAAATAGTAGTGATCCTTTTCGATTGCTTTACATTTGATAAGTTTTCTTCTTTTACATGCTTTTACAATCTTAATATGCTTTTACACCCTTGTTGTTTGGTCTTATTCGTTCAATTTTCTTTGCCGAATTGACCGAGAAAAATACCCCCAATGTTGGTACCGGCCAGTATCGGATCGTGACATGCCAAACTGTATCGGTATCGTCTGTATCGGATCGGTATTGCAAACTATGCTTAAAATGGACTTTTGTAGTTCTGAAAGTCAAACTTTCAAAACCTAAACTCCATTTCAGGTTAACTGAAGTTTTGCTTTATATTGTCAGTTGCTTTCCAATATAGAATTTCAAATTAGAAAGAAATACCAAAGAAAGAAGAAAACCCACTGAAATTTCATCAGATAGAAGGTAATGAGGTGCTAAAACTATGGGGTGAACACACGAATATTTTGGAGGAAAAGGCTGTCTATTCAGGCAAATGGAGGTCGGCATCAGATTGAAAGGTTACGTGGGTGGATCTCATGGGCACAAATCTAGGCGGAGCGGTTTGTCTGTTGGCGGGTGAGAAAATAGTCTTCGGAGGAGGCCAACAAGAGGAGGATGGGCAAAGAGTCAAAGACGACTACTCTTGGTGTTAAGTAGGAATGGGAGGTTTTTTTTTCCAATGGTGCGAGGGAAGAGAAGGGGAGAAGGAGAGGAGTATTCTAAGTTTAGATTTCAAAGCTATAATCAGACAAGAAATTTTCAGAACTTCAGATTGGAGTTATGAGGCATCAAAACTTATGTTAACTCTCGTTCCTCAACGGGACCTAAGAACTAAGATCAGACAAAGAACTACCTTTGACCAAATACTAATCAACTCATATTGCTATTTACTTGGTGAGAGACTATTTATATGCAGACCAACATTAAAAATTATAGACATGACACAATACAAACACCATGAATCGACACTTTTTGTGGTGCCATAATTTATGTTGGCAGGTCAGTCATGTTTCTGATGCAGATATAGGCGAAATATTAGATTTCTTGCATATTTTCATTGTATAATCTGCAGACCGTCATGGAAGATCATTCAAAAGTAGGGTATGATTTTCGTGCTAAGCAACACCATTTTGTTTGTGGAAATGTGGCCAAGAGAGAAAAGACACTAATTTTTGAAGGATGAAAAGCTTGGAATTATTTGGAAGATGAGTACCTTCCCAGTGTCTGCTGATAGAAAACTGTGTACATTATATAGCTGTTTTTTTTATTAATTTGAAAAATAGTATGTTATATACTCATATAGGAGCAAATTTCTGTACTAATTTGAAAAACAAACAGCCACACGCCAGGAAAGGGTTGAAGGCTGATAAAGAAGAAAGAAAGAGACCTAGAAGGAAAATATGGTTTGAATTTTGCCACATCAAGTGGGTGATGGAAGAACTGCTGCCAAACACTCAGTCAAACACTCTCCAAAGCATGACGAGCTCTGTCAAATACGCAGTCAAACACTCAAATCAAAAAAAATAAATAAATAGAAGAAGCATGATCAGAAAGAAAGAAAAAAATAGAAGAAATATGATCTGGCTCAAACTCTTCAAAGCTTCAAACTCTCTATCAAAGACAACAAACACTCCCCAAAAGTCCAAATCAAAGCAAAGTTTCAAAAGAGAGAAAAAAAAATGCCAAAAGGAAAAAAACACTTCCGGAGGTCGGGGCGGTTCGCGTCAGTGTTAGAGACTCGGGAGGCGGTCAGTAGCGGAGTGTCGGGGGTGGCCGGTGGCAGAGGTCGGCATGGAGATCCTCTTCTTCCTTCGGCGACAATGTTCTAAATGTTGGCCTAGGCGGCACATGGTACCCCCGCCCGATGGCCGCCTAGGCGCCCACCTAGCCCCGCACCCCCCCTCCCCCTCCGCGAATCCCGACTATGTATATTTTTGAGTTTTATGGCAGTAGGTTTTTTTATTTTTTATTTTTTTTTGAGCCGCGCCCGCCTAGGCAGGCTAGGCGATGTGCCCGCCCCGACTAGCGTAAAGAGTCTTTTACAACCTTGTTCGATGGCTGCTGCTTCATGTTCCTTTTTTGGGGTCATCTTATGTCTATCTTGATCGATTCGGGAGAGAGACAGAGGAGATCAATGAAGGGTCGGGTTACAGGTCTGTTTCAGATCCACCCAACAAAAAAAACTTATTAACTCTGCCTAGGTGGCCGCCCGGAGTAGTAGTCAGCGATTCCTAGGCGGCTGCCTATCCGCCTAGCCCGACTAATCGAACGATTTTACCTGCTTTTTTAATCTGCCAATTGGTTGATTCCGGGGGTAATGTAGGCGGTCCATGGTCGCCTAGCGCATAGGCACCGATTAAATCCGTTTTTTAGAACACTGATTAGGCACTATCATTATGTTGTTGCCCAATGCTTTTTACAAGTTAGTCGGATTGTGTGCAGCCAATTAATTTTATATAGGCAGTCACTTGAAATTTTTACTTAATCAGCCAGCCTAGTATTTTGGTTAACTGGTCAATTACTCGGTCATTAATTGCCAGTTAATCCAATTTTCAGTTTTTATTGAAATACTTATCCGTGCCAAACTATGAAAGAGAACTGCATTCAATCACAAACCAACAGAAAAAACAGGATTTTCCTTGATGAAACAATAAATTTTTTTAGCAGCTTTGTAAGTAAACTTATTTGTATTTACTATTTAGTCTTTACTCTGCAGGATCCACACAGATCGGAAGGGCTTGAAAAGTCTCTGTGAATCAACTTTCCACCATATGTAATCAGTTTTCTAAGAGTAGCCTAGGTATCTGCAAAAGTGCCTCTCCTGAGGTCACACCTTTCATAGATGTATAGGTGGGCATTGCACACCTAGCAAACTACTGAGGGTATGAAGAAACTATGTAAGTAGGCCTTGGTGAGTTTGAGCAGGCTAGGTGGGGCTAAGAGGTTAGCTGATTGCATAGCCGTTTAGGCAGTTTAGTGCATTCTTTATCATCATGTCATATAAACTAAGAATTTAAGATCATTGGCAACACGTAGAATACTCTATTCATTTACATGCGTAAGAATGAAAATTAAATGGTCAATCGGGATAATTATTTTCTCTCTCCCCTTTTTATGAGTTATTTAAAAAAATGTTTTTAGCATTTTGTCACAATTTTAACCTCAATGATAACTTGTCAGCTTGTCTGCCTAGGTGGCCCTAGGTGGTAAAACCAGTCACAGTTGCTACATTTCAGAACATCTAAATTATGTTGAATAAGTTTCTGATTGGTCCTTGCTATCATTGGTAATGTGACAACTGTGACTTATCTGCTTTCATTAAAATACATAGAAATCATCCATTTTCATTCAAGTATATAGACATTACTCACTATTCATATCGTAGACAACTATTTTTCTTTTTGTATCAGTTTTTCTTTTTCTTCATGATGTAGCATTCTTTTTCTATATCTATAGGAATTACTGGAACTCCTTGGGATGCCTATACTGAAAGCACGTTCTGAGGCTGAAGCCCTCTGTGCAAAATTGAACAGAGAAGGCATTGTAGATGCTTGTATTACTGCTGATAGTGACGCCTTCCTATTTGGGGCTAAATTTGTCATAAAGTGCCTCCATTCCAACTCCAAGGTAACATTAGAGTGTTTTGCTCTTTGCTCCTTCAACATGATTTCTGTTGATTTATTCTATTTTCCCTTTACATTGCCTTAATATTTCAAGTTAGTCTGTCATTTTTTGGTTTTACATGTAGTTATAAAATTAACTGGTTATTAGAATCTATTAAGTTTTAAATCTTTGTTATACGACTGATACAAGGTAAGAATGATCATTAAAATAAGATAGCAAAAAGCAGAACAGCAGCTTTATGATATCCCTGACCAAGGACTGTAGGCAAATTTCCTTTATTTTTACAAGAAGGAAACTAAAGAGTAAAGAGAATGAATTAGATGACTGTTCTTTGCTGATGTGTGGTGGTGGTTGGGGGGGGGGGGGGGGGGGGGGATAGTGGGGGTGGTTAGAGGAATATCATTCCCTCTCCTACACAGCAAATCACCAATACTGCAATCACCAATCAATGAGAAGCAGACAGTGGATAGGTATTTTGTCGGGACTAAGCGCCTAAGATCTCCAGTTTCATACTGGATCCTGACTTGGGTCGGATATGATCGGATCCAGTCTATTCTCAGTGTCCCTGGTGTCTGCAATTCCTCTGTCAATGTCACTGTCGCAGGTCGACAAATGCTAAGACCGAGAGGTCCAGGAAGGGGAGAGAGGACTGACTGAAAGGAGATATATGGTGCTAGGTGTTGGCACTTGTATGAGAAACATTTACTGGCACATTTGTAACAGATAGAAAGGGAAGATTTTGTTGTCGTTGAAGTGTATGTTATCTTATCGGAAGCATAGACACAGCTATGAGGGAGCTATATCCGTGTTGGATTCGAATCCGACACAAATTCATGTAGGAAATGGTTCAATTCGTGTCGGATATGAATCCGAAGTGCAAATTCGTCGGGAACAAGGGTCATGCCTGACTCATGTAAAAAGGAAAAAGAAAACTTGAAACTACCTTGCGTTCCCGATGCCTTTTGCTGGTTGTTGACTCTCGTCATTGCTCTGGTGATGGTAATCCTCGCTGGAAAGGAAGGTTTGATGTGGAGGAAAGTTTGAGTGGTTGTGAAGGGAGGCTCGATGGTGGATGCAAGAGATGAGCCACCTAGGGTTTTGAGCTTTCTAAAAAGAATATATCTTGGCCGTCAGATTCAATCTACGGTCCAAAATATACCGCCCTTTATGGCTTATCAAATTAACTTAAAGTAGCCAATGAGCATGATCTCTCTTGCATAGCTAAAGTTTTTATTGTTTATACCCTATACACAACATAGACTTTAGGACTATTATTTTAATAAAGCAAGATAGATCATGTCCATTGGATTGTTTTAAGTTAACCTAAATGGTCATAAAGTTTGGTGTGTTTTGGGCCTTTAGATTTTTTTTTTTATAGATTTTTTTTTACTTGAGTTGAATCTGATGGCCAAATCTATTTTTGGGAAAGGGGTCTCTCAAAATCCTAAGTATCTCTCTTACTTCCACCTTCAAGTTCCCCTCTCCCACAATCACTCAAGTTGCCCTCCACTTCCAACCTTCCTTTTGTATGAGTGGTTGTGAAGGGAGGCTCGATGGTGGATGCAAGAGATGAGCTACCTAGGGTTTTGAGCTTTCTAAAAAGAATAGATCTTGGCCGTCAGATTCAATCCACGGTCCAAAATATTCCGTCCTTTATGGCTTATCAAATAGCTTAAAGTAGCCAATGAGCATGATCTCTCTTGCATAGCTAAAGTTTTTGTTGTTTATACCCTATACACAACAAAGACTTTAGGAGACTATTATTTTAATAAAGCAAGATAGATCATGTCCATTGGATTGTTTTAAGTTAAACTAAATGGTCACAAAGTTTGGTGTGTTTTGGGCCTTTAGATTTTTTTTACTTGAGTTGAATCTGATGGCCAAATCTATTTTTTGAGAAAGGGGTCTCTCAAAATCCTAAGTACCTCTCTTACTTCTACCTTCGAGTTCCCCTCTCCCACAATCACTTAAGTTGCCCTCCACTTCCAACCTTCCTTTCTGGTTCGGATCACCATCACCAGAGGCAACGGGAAGCGAAAGACATCTGGAAAGCAGGTAGGTACATGTTTTTCCTTTTGTATGAATTTGGCATATCGCCGACGAATTGGGCCATGTCCTCAATGAGTCTGCATAAGAATTCGTCAGGATACGTCAGGAATCGAACTGTACAATACGGTCTCATCACCCTTAGTAGTGTCCGTAAGTTATCTTTTATTTAAATTCTTATTTTAGAGTTTCTCTTAAGGGGAATGTCATTCATTTAGTTATTTATTGTTTCATAGAGATAAATGTATTTTTTTTTCCTTCCGACACGTGCGGGGCTCAGTTAAATCGTGTGTCCCCCGCACACGATTTTTAGCCGGTCGTCATATCATTTCGGACTCTTCATGTGGATCTTGTCCGCACTTGCTTTGTCATCATCATCATCCCCTACTGATAAATGTAATTCAACTATAGGGAAAAAAAATACCATCTCACCTCTTTGTTAAGCGAAACTTGACGGTGCTCTTTGGTTGCAAGAGGTTATATTTCATAACCAGAAACATACATCTAGCTGGCCACCAAGGTTCCAACTTGTGTAGTAGGTTTTATGGTAACACTCTCTTGCTCAACTTTCTTGGATGAGTCTGTTGTCACTTGTCACTGATGGGAGAGGGCTTGGATGGTAATGATTACTTTAGTTAAAGGGAAGCACAAAATAGTTAAAAATGTCAAACTAAGGGGAAACCTAACAGATTCCTGTAATTTACCCAATTTATTGTTGTACTCATTTATGTATTTGATTTTGTCCCCCTTATTGTTCTTTTTTCTTATTTTTAGATATGTAAAATAATTCTATGTCTCGAAATAGCTGATTTTACACTGAGGCAGATGGAGTATTTTATTTCAGACCAATGTTCTTCCCAATCTGATATCTCAGACAATGGTTAGTATTAGAATAATATAATTTATAACCCCCTTTGGTTCAGTGGCATGGTGTTTATCATGATACCAGAGCAACCCAGGATCAATTCTCGTCTGGCAGTACAGTTTAAGCGGCTTTTAAAAAAAATCACACCATTATGTGAATCAGCCCATTATTAGGCATTGGACCAGTTGTGGCCTATTGGAATAAAGTAATAACCCTCTACCTTCATCACAGCACTGGATGGTTTAGTGCCAGGATCTTTAACAGTTGGAAAAGGACAAATATAGAAATTCTTTCAGTTTAACAGTCAGATTTAGTTGAAATATTGTCATATAGGAACATATTGGATGGCAGAAGGGAAATAATTCTTCTTCCCAGATTTGTAGAGAGTATATTTTGTAGAAGAACTCTCGTGATACCATGTGACTTGTTGCATTGTGCGGTCACACAACTCATATCTTCTTTTTAACTCATTTGTAGAAGTAGTAGCTCATCAAAAAAAATCATCATTGATTTAAGCAAATTTCGTTTTAACGAAGGAAGACTATAATCAATGTTGTTCAGCAAAGAATTCACCGTCTATTTATGAGCAATTGTCAAGCAGGACACTGTGTACAGATTTGAGGATTTTGGCATACCAACCTGTATGTTTTACCAATTTACGTTTGTATCTTTACTGTATTTTGGCTATATTCCATCTTTGGGAGGTACTTCCATCTTAAGAGCCACTGGGTAAGCACTAGTGAATAATTGATTAATATGCATTATCAGTATGAATTTCGTCAACTAGTGATCTGAGGAAAGGTATAGGAAAATGGAACAGAAAAGCACAAGGTATGCCTAAAGGGTTCCCATTAAGGGTAGAATAATATTAAAAGTGACCTAAATTTAAGGGTATATATGCTCAAAACTACCCAGTTTTTTTAAGAAGAAGAGAGATATGAGGATATTATTAATACTTATTAGAGTTAAGCAAATGATTTGTGTGGAGAAGTTCTTGAATTCTACACAAATGTCAATGACTTCGAAGGGAAAATAATAAGACAGAAGGCATGTCATGCTTTATTGGATGAAAGTAGAGAAATTAAGAAAGTCCATTCTAAAAAAAGAGTGCAGCTGAATCACTGAAAAGAGAATGGTGGGATGGATGACGTACAAGCTACAAGTAGATACAATTGTAGATTTGAGAGGAAATTCTTTAACACAGTTCAGACCAATGTTCGGTATAACCTTTTCATATTGACCTGTATACAGGTTTCAGTTACCCAATGCAATAAGTAATTGCTGGTTTATTGATCAAAACAAACAGTTGGAAATTGGGAAAGTTTATGCCGGTTCTGGACTTCCCCTTGTTTATGTTACATTTGCCATTAAGAACATTGGTTCACACATGTGCACACCCATTGGTGGGGTATCAGTATGATTATAGTTTAAGGTTGTGAGGATGAGGGCAGACCTAGAACAAACCTTGATTGAGGCAGTAATAAAAATATAGTGACTGATAATACAATTGTGGGGACTCCCTTTAATAGAGCTGAATGGAGGAAAATATTCATGTATTTACATACCCCAAAGACCAGAAATAAGGGCACTTATGCGAACATACAACCCGCTTGCTTGGTAGAGAGGTCTAGGGTGTGCAGTATGCAGTTCAAAATGACCAAACCAAATTAGACTATTTGGTTTGGTTAATTAGAAGATTATCGGATTTTTGGTTTTGGATTTTTAAAATTGTGGCTTGCAGTTAGGTTTTTGAATTTGGAACACCAAAACCAAACAGGATAAACGCATCTTAGTTTGCAATTTTTTCATCACTTTCTATTGCTATGTAATTGTTCTGTAATTTTACTTATAAAATTTTGTGTACTTGGTATACAGGTTAGTAAGCCTTTTTTATTCATCCAAGCCCAATAAGAAGTCATACTAGTAAAAATGGCTCCTTTTAAACTTTTGGTAAAACATAGGCACAAAATATCATAGTTTGTAGTATCGGCCGATACCGATCCGAATCATCCGATATGGTTGATACCGATACGGTTTAACATGTCTCGATCCAATACGCAATACTGACCGATACAGACCCTGGAGGTCTTTTTTCTAGTCAATTCGGCAATCGGCAAAAGAAAATTGAACGAAAAAATCAATCAACAAGGGTGTAAAAGCATAGTGAGGTTATAAAAAACATGTAAAAGAAGATAATTTATGTCGCAGGTAAACCAATCGATAAGGGTGACAACTATTTCATTTAATTTTGAAAACTACTAAGAAACAACACATGAAATACTTAAAATTATGCATAAATGTATAATTTTTTTTCCTTCTAAAATGTTAATAATTTATTAATAATTATTTGCTTTTTGATACCAAAAATTCTGATACTCCAAACCGAAACTGCCGATACTGTCGATACCGTTGCCACCGGCCCCGATACTCATATGAAGGGTCGGATACCGATACCGATAGTGCGAACCGTGCAAAATATATTGGCTCAAGCCATTAATAGCTTAGCCCAGAGAGATCTCCCTTTGTTTGTTGCACAGATGAAGTGCTTCTTGTAGAAAGTGCTCAGCCTCTATGGATTCAACCAGTCCAAAGGTAAGAAAGAGTCGCTCAATGAATTGGTGGACCACACGTCATACAACCATGAGAAACCTTTCAACATCCTATGGGTTAGGAACTAAATTCTCTGTAGGAAACTGTCTCATCTTTCTTTAGATGATAATAGCAAATCAGACAGTCCAGTCCTACACTGGTGGAAGCAATTTATGGCCATTCTAGAAAGCACTAATACTCCCAAATTTACCATATCGTACCATATCCGTGTTGGATACATATCACACACAACTCACACTTAAAAATACACTAGGAGTCTAGGACACTCAATATCATATAATACCGGTGTTGGATATGTATCATGTCCGTGCCGTGTCCATGATTTGTTGTATTGTACCCTATCTGTGCATCATAGGTTGTATTATTGTTACCGGAGTGCGCTACCTATGCAGCGTATCGCGTTCAAGAACACATGTTCTTATTCCATGTTCTGTGTACCGCTTTCCCGTTTCATATGCACTTTGAAGTTTATCCAGTGTACCACATTCCCCTTTTCATTCCACGTTCCAGAGCATTCAATGTTCCTGGTAACCATGATTTGCTCTTAAAGGAGATATATGGACTTATGCATAGGTTATGGATTTTTTAGGTTGCACACCCTAATAGGACTGATTATCATGTGAATCTGGTTTAGTCGCAACACTTGTCTAGTTACTAGTTACCCTACAGATTAGGTTGTTAGACTTCCAGAACCTTGGTCCAAGACTCCAAACTGCTTGTTCATGATCAATATACTTTTCTACCTCCTACATAATTTACTTTAGAGAGTGTATTTATTTTAAATATTTATCAAGTTGGTAGAACTTGTTTTATCAATAATTAAAGATAACCTATATCTGATGTAGGTCATTAGGGAATAGGGAGTTAGTCATGCTATTGACCAAAGATAGACTAGTAGATGGATGTATTCTTAACATTTGCCATTTTCCTATATTTCTTGAATCTTTGAAATCTACAAAAAAAAAGACTGTTTCCAGAAAAGTTCACATTCTTTATACAAAGGAAAAATACTACACCCCCAGTCAACACTTTTTCATCTATATTCTAACCCCCATTCATGATTTTTTTCCACTTTTAATGCAGGAAGCATTTGAATGCTATGATTTATCAGATATTGATGCTGGACTTGGATTGGGAAGAAAACAAATGATTGCGATTGCTCTTCTGGTGGGTAATGACCATGATTTGCACGGGGTACATGGGTTTGGGGTTGATACAGCTATTCGCTTTGTGAAATTGTTTTCTGAGGATGAGGTTTTGAGTAGGTTTGTCTTCACAACTGCTTAAACATTAAAATGTCTTCTCCTTTTTTCTTTCTTTCAAAATACTCATTTCATTGCCAGACGTATGTTGTTACTCTAGTAAAATTGTTTAGGTTATCTGAAGTTGGCAGCGGTGTTGTTCCTCAACTTCAGGAAAGCAGTGAATCTTCTGTAGAGCTCCGTCTACCCAGTTCAGATGAGGATTGGTCAGTGCAAGATCTTCACACTGCTCTCAATGTGGTCATCCTGGTAGCAAGCGAGCGCATCTAAAGTTTGCTTGTGAGCACTGTACTGGGAGTGGTCAAAATTGCATAGAGAAGCCAGCAGGGTTCAGATGTGAATGCGTTGCGTGTGATCAGGTACATCCATATTTGACTATCCTGTCCAATTGCATTGGCCTAAACATGAAAAATTAGCTCAAGGATATAGACTTTGTCTTAGTCTCATGCTTTCTTAAACTTTCTCGTTCAATTGACTATGAGAAGCCATGGAAGTTGTCATGTTTGTTTCTTTAACCACTTCCCCTTCTATCCTGATTTTGCGCAACATTTTTGTATTCAACTTATATTCTTAAGGAAATGTTTTGGTCTTTACTTTGCAGGCACACAAGGTCAAGGAACTAAAGAAACATGAAAATTGGCAAATCAAAGTTTGTGAAAAGATTGCTTTAACAAAGAATTTTCCAAACAAGAAGGTCATCGATATTTATCTATGTAATGACCTTGGAAGTCACAGTGGTAAGTCCTTACATGGAACTGGATATAAAAAGTTGTCACTTTTTATCGCTGAGGAACTTGATGAACTAAATTTAACAAATGTTTGTAATTGTGACACATTACTGTTAGAGCATTGGATGGTGGAGTGTGCAAACAGTTCACTAAGCTCTAAGGGGGTTGCCTTGGGGTTTTCATGGGCTGAAAACAGTGCAGTAAGCCACTTGAAAATTGTGTAGCACCATTACTATAAAAACAAGTCATCGTGCACTCACGAACAAGCTCCTCAAACAACCCATTCCTCCTCTTTGCTCTATTTTCTGACCCTGTCCCTCTGTGGCAATCATAAAAGCATCCAAACTCAAGAACCTCACAGTCCTAGCAACCTTCAATTGCTACAGGGGGGATTGGAGTAGGAGGGCATTTCTGGGAGCTCCCGAAGCCTAGGCGAGAAAAGGCAAGGTGTTCCTCCGCAAAAGCAAGTGAAGGCAGGCATGTCCTTGTGGATTGTGCACATGATGCCTCCATCACTGTCGCTCACTCATACCTTCAACCCCCACCTACACATATGTAACTGTCTCCTTCAAAATAATCCCTTCCAACACATCTCCCCCGTCCCCCACCCCCCCCCCCCCCCCACCCCCCCCCCCCCCCCCCCCCCCCCCCCCCCCCCCCCCCCCCCCCAAAAAAAAAAAATGCAAAAAAAATGTCATTGCCTAGAAATCTTTTCTTGTAATTCGGTTGACGGGTTCTTGTTTTCCGCATATGGTGCGTTCCAAGTGTCTTGTCATCAATCCCTTCCAACACCCCCACCCCAAAAAATGTAACATTGCCTAGAAATCTTTTCTTGTAATTTGGTTGACGGGTTTCTTGTTTCCAGCAGATGGTGCACTCCAAGTGTTTTGTCATCATCGTTACAAGCGAGATAAAATTTACTTTTTTCCTTCTTTTTAACTACTTTGCTCTTAGGACTCTTTTTGCATACCAGTCCCTGTAAAATCAGTAAGTTGCATATATGTCCTACAAACTTATAAAATGACCCCTTTGAATATTTTCCTGCGGTTTGATAATTTCTCGTTGTTTCTCTTGAGTTTGTCATGGTTCTACTCCCATAAATCTTTCTATAATTCTCATTCTTGTCTTCTATGTTTCTTGTTTATTATCCTTTGTTCTTTCTCATGATTTCCTAATCCTTGTGGATGTTTCATCACTTTGTCTCACGTTTGATGACCCTTTGCTCATGAAGAACAAAATGCACAGGTTTGTTTCTTGGGATATATTTCCTCTAGGATCTGTGTAGTTTTGTTTGGTTTGCGTCCATTTACCAAATAGTTTCATTTTTTGGTTTTCATTTCCCAAATGGTAGTAGGTAGTTTTTCATCTACCAGTAGGACTTGATTGTATGTCGGTTTTTATTATCAGAAGGGATTTGGCCTTTTCTTTCCCTTCTGATGGGATTGATTTTTTCAGTTTTTTCTTCTGTTAGTTATATTTATTTTAGTTCTTGAAGTCCAGTGGGGCTAGGTCAGTTGGTTTTGTTTTTTGTTCCATTGTGCAATTTGGTTTTGATTTTTGGTGGGATCCGTCAGTTTGTTTTAATTTGTTGGGTTTTTTTTCCGTTCGGATTTGGTTGCATATTGTTTCTTTGAAAGAATCAGTCTGGTTGGTTTGTTGTTTCTTCAATGAAGGTTGTTCTACTATTAGTGTTTGTCTCAAGTTCAACCTATGAACTTGAAATTTGCACATGGGCCCTTATCATTGAGGCGTGTCAGTTAGAGAAGAGAGTTTGCTTGATGGTTTATAGGACGTGGTTTTTTAGTACTAGTAGGGTGTATTATTTAGGGGTTGATGTATACGATCATTATGAAGTAATGAAAGATCTCTTCCACAACTCCTCATTCCGCTTGTGAAAACCTTTACATGCTTAAGATGTAATTTTATTCTTATAATCTTAAGTTAAACCCTTACACTACTCTATGGTACATAATCAGTTCCTGAATTTTACTCTGCAGAAAATGATGATCTTTCCATCAGGTGGGATAAACCGAATGTTGAAAGTCTAGTCGATTTCCTAGCTTACCACCAGAACTGGAAGCCTTCTTATATACGGCAGAGAATGCTTCCAATGCTGTCCACTATTTTCTTGAGAGAGATGGCAATAAACCCAAAAGAAGCTTTGCTTCTGCATGACCAATATGAGTTTCACTCTATTCAGCGAGTGAAGATACGGCATGGTCATCCTTATTATGTGGTCAAATGGAAGAGAGCTTCTGGTAGTACAGACAATGTACTTCATAATATCCAACGAGCAAGCAGAGACTGAGCAGAGTGACTCCGATGAAGTTGGTGACTCTAATGATCCATTAGACGAATCAGATATGCCAGTTATTCTTGTTGATGATGGATGCTGGTATCTGTTGACTGATGAAAACATGGAGCTTGTACAAGCTGCATTTCCAAAACTAGTTGAAAAGTTTCTGGAAGAAAAGGTATGTTTTTTTGGTCCTTTACTGTACCGATGTACAAGGAAATGAAATTCTATCTGACTTCCTGATTTTAGATCGTAATGATAGGTTTTACTTGTAACTTTTGACATTAAACGCCACATGCCTGTAGCTACTTATATATTTATTTTCCACGTGATGGCTCAATGCGAGCGTTCCTTTTCACTCTTTTGTTTAATGTGTCATAGAGATAAATGTAATTCCCAATAGCAAATTGTACCATTGTATCTCTTCTCTGATAGTCTAGGGGAACTCGGTGGATGCTCCTTGGTTGCATGAGCTTAAACCGAATATCCAAGTGGTAGTCAATTTTTTTTTTTTTACTTTCTCCCTCTTGCCATCTTGAGTAACTATACTACGGCAGCAAGGGCAGTCTCTGGCAACAACGGTGAGCAGTAGACAGCAAGAAAGGCAAACTTCTGAGTGGCGGCATGGCACAACTATTGTTGGTATTTAGACTTTTTTCCTTCTCTTTTCACGTTTTTCTCCTTTTTCTTTTTTCAGTTATTCTTACTTCAAACTTCAAAGTTAATATCTCCATATATATTTTCTTGTTTGGAATTCTTCTATATCTTTGAGCAAGTTATATCTTGGATCTTTGAGTGAGTTCCATCTTCTATTTAGGGTTTAGTTAAGATTGTTTTTGTTAAATTGCGCACATTATCTGATAATTACATATTTAAGTGTTTAAAAGATATATATCATGTTTTTATGGCTATTGTATTTTTCTCTCTTTTCTTTTGTATAATTTGCATATTTTATTAATTTTGTAATATTTTCATCCTTCTTGCCATATTTATTATGATTATTTGTTTTTAAATTCAAATTTTGCTGAATTCAGCCAACGCCCTTGGGCGCTTGAGGCCCTGGCTGCTTAGGCCGCTCCTGTTTTCTTGAGACATTGATTCCTCATATTTGATATAGAACTTTTCTTTCCATCCAACCTTGTCCGTCAATTTTCCTACCTTCCCAAATTCGCCGACGCTTTCACACCTTTCTGCCTAAATTGCCTATGCATAGAATTGACATCGATGAACCATCTCAAAAGGTTGAAGAGGTCAGTCAGCGAATTCCAAAAATCCTACAATTTACAGAACTGGAGTGAGCAATCTTGCATGGTTCTCTTTATCTGTACTAGTTAATCAGGCATGTCCATCACATTTTGAGAGGATTATGATGTATTGACCAGGTTGAAGAGGTCGGTCAGTGGAAATTCAAGTTTCAGAATGATTGACAATATATGACCGGCTGTCTACCTAATGCCAACCCTCAATGCTGGTGCAAATTTTTTAGCTTGCCATAAAACGTTGAAGGCTAATTAGTGGGTAGGTACAACTACCTGTTTTATCATGCAGTTTAAGCTTATGCAACCAAACCAAGTAGTCCCTCGTGAATTCCCTACACATTAAAGTACAGGCAAAGATAATGTATAGATCTGAAGGATCAATTAGAAATATGGATTGATTTCATTCCTGTCTAATCAGACTTTTAGAAGAGTTTTGTCGTTTACATATGGCTAGTATATAACAAAAATCTGAAAAATACTCTTCTTTAAGATATTTTAGAATCTATATATTACTACGAAATAAGTTTCCTTTATTATACTTCTCATTCTTCTCATCCTTTCCCGTGAAATGTAAGACATGCATGCTATATTGTTTGAGTTGTTTAATTTTAGTATTGTGAAACCACATTCTGTTAAAATTTCTCGTCCTTTTTCTGATCTCCTAAATATGCATGCAAAGCATATTTGAATTGTTTATAACACTATGGTGAAACTAATTTTTGAGTAGTTGCACAATATTCTCATCCTTGTCTCATCTTATGGTGTTCGAAAAAGTTCACATACAAGGATGGTGAATATGAGCTAATTTCTGCTTAATTGTTACAAAAGATTCTCATCCTTCTCTCATCTTTTGGTGTTCAAAAAGGTTAACATAAGGAAAAATCTGTTGTTGAGTAACTACAATTTTTTCTATTTAACTGTAATTTGATACAGTATTATATTTATATTTTTTACAAGTTGAAAATTAATACCAAATTTTCATGTTGTTGATGCTTGTTTTCTTGTTATTCCAATCAAATATGATATATATATCCAATTAAAATGTTGCAGAGACTAAAAGAATCAAAATCGAAACAAAGGAAAGTGAGCAAAAACATAGTAGGGGCTGCGGATAATTCAGAATCCCCTCAATCTAGTGCATCTCAGCTCAGTATCACTCAGTTTTATCTACTAAATTAGCAACTCAAGCAAAGCCTGGTGAAGATCCTGAGAACAGTTCATGCAAGAAAGGGCAGTCAACTGAGAAAAGAAAGACGAACGTTGATTTGGATCGGAGGATTCCCAAGTCTGTGAAGCGGCGCCTTCTTTTTGATTAGTTTTGTTTTTTTATTTTCGGTTTCTGTAGCGTGGATGCCATCTAGGTCTGTAAATTATGAAGAATATGTACCTTTTTGTTCCAGTTTGAGGGTAGCTTCCCCTACCTGCAGCTCTGTAAATTATTAACATATTAATCTTATTTTGGTCATAGCCTGGTAGCTTCACCTGTAGCTCCCTGTATATTAAGAAAAATGTATATTATTTTGACTTGGCTCCTTTTGTAAATTATGGTTTGCTTCCATTATTAGCGCAATGTTTTAAATTGCGTTTTATGAGCTTATTAAGCTTCTTATGAGCTCGTCTCAAGTGAAAACCCAGACTTACTATTGCGTTCTTTTCTAGGTTAGAAACCGCACCTCGACTCTTGTAACTACTGATATGTATAAATTTGCTCATGGTAATTTGCTGGACATGGATCTCGTGTGGATCACATCCTTTGTATTCATGATCTCAACGTGATAATGGTGGAACCGAACCATGTGGTTGCACTTGAAAGCACGATCAACCCACATCAGGATAAACAATTGCTGGCATATTATCAATCTCCGGAACTGAGTACAATAAGCGTCATTCTTGAATGCTCCAAGAGAAGTGAAATTTCATAGGGAATGTACCAAGAATTCAGAAATAAATTCAGAAAGTAGATAGATTTTGAATAATCTTTTACAAATTTAAACAATGACCACTACTCCACTTCTGCCGAATAGTCATCAACTTCAGCAGGAATGAGTACCCTGCAAAAGAAGGGATTAATCAATTTCATACATATTGCCTCTGTTTGGATGTTTGTAGCTTCTCAAAAGTTGAACGTGTCCTTGTAATATGTTGTAATGTAGTGCACTTGCAATGAAAGTGTAAATGTATCACTTTTCAAAATATGTTTGGATACATAGTTTTTTTGTCCCCTGCAAATGAGGAGTTTTAAAATATTTTGTTTGAATAACAACATGAAAGTGTAGGTGAGAATCAATCTATTTCTCCAGCAAGTGAGAAATGACACTTTCAGTTGCAAAAAGTATCTTATCACAACCACTTGCAATAGAGTTGCAGGAGATATTCACACACTGAAACTGTCTACACCAACGGTCAGTTGCAATGGAAGTGCTAGTTTCAATGCACTCTCACCTGTCCAAACTAGTCATACTACTCACTAATAAATTGCAACGCCAGACGAAACCACAAAATATCAGGCCTCCTGCATAGCTCAGCAGCTCGAGCCAGATGATATCATAGTCCTCCTGCATACATACTTTTTATGCACCAAAGCTAGGTCATTGGTTGTCCTCCGAAATCGATTATACTATGGCGAATCGCTCGTGTGCTGATCTTTGGAAAAGTATAAGACGTCTTTTTTTCTGCATCGAAAAGAATATTATCGACTGTACTTCTCACTCTACCAGAAAAGTGCCTGGAACGTAAAGAAATCTAGGAGTAGTTTCAACCCTATAAACCTACAAGAACGGAAAGAATGTGACCGTTAGGGGAACCGAATCCGTAACTTCTTATCAATCTCAGGATTTCTGTGAAGAGTTTCCTATCTTTACGAAGGCACAAGTGCCACCATGAATGATAAGGTTTGTTTTGAGGGTAATGGACTCGTTTCGACCTTTGATCAGACAATATCCACTGAACTTGCTCTTCTGGAACTTGTTAGCATCTTGCCTGAAGATGAAGATCTTACTTAAGTTTCATTTCGGAGTTGGGCTTTAAAAAAATAACCAACTGAAGAGAGGCTCAGTACTATAATTTAAAGACGCTTTTGCAATGCTGAATTTTTTCTAATACGGAACTAATCAATATTGTTAGAAGTCTCATCTTACAATTTCAGTTAGAGGTGCAAACCAGGTAAGTAATGTGATGTACATGAGAAGCAGGAGACTCCATAGTTTGGTCTGCCTAGATATTTCAAATCCAAAAGCCCAACATATCAAGTACTAGTGAGTAGTTTAAAGCAAGGTTTGCAGTATCGGCCGGTATCGGATGTAACGTTCCAGTCCCAAAATACTTAGGACTAAGTACGTATCCATGTCCGTTGCACACATACGGAATATATTCCAATATATGAAAACCTCGTACGTGTATATAAGCTGTGAAATGTAGTAAACCATACTACTAAATCTCATCCACCAAATAAAAGAGTAATAATATAATCAACTATAAATTTTGTCATTTATTCATGTAGTTAGGCGGAGACAAATCCACTACCAACCATTTTAAATGAGAAGAGAAGTATAAGAAAATGGAATAAAAATGGTAAGGGATCGAAGATCCAAGAGCAGTCCTCCTCGATATAGAAGGGATGATCACGATCCTGGCTAGAGCACCTGCAAAACATCATCGAAGCACACACCTGGAGAGATCACCAGGTCCTCAGAGGGAGGTAATAAGATACAAGAAGAACATGCCACATAACTGAATATATAAAATGTCATAAATCACAAGTAAGGTAAATTAGCCTCATTCGTAACAAGATCCAATATCTCATCATCGAAACAGTGGACTACCCCTACAACCAAATAAGGACAAGGGGTAGCACTATTCCGCGATGCGACATTGACCCAAGCTACTAGTGGGGGTGACATGACATTGACTAAGGTTACCTAACCATTCTACTGTGTTCATGCAGTTAAGAACAAACCTTCAACGCATGGACACTCTAGCTACAGGGGCAGGAAACTCAGGTATTGTCCCAACAGGATACCAGAGACCTCAAAGTATAACATTCATCGAATGTCAGAGGCCAGCAGGAAATCAGGTATCAGCTGGATCCAGGACCGTATCTCCAGCAGAGATAACCGACAATAATAGGAAAGTGCATATGTGGCCCACACATTAAGGAACTGTTCTCCCCACTCTATACGCCTATTAGGTCGTATCCACGACCTTGTACCTCTACTAACTACTAAGTCACCTAACATGCCTCTATTAGCAGTTAGACCTAACGCATGCGCACTGGGGATCAGCCAACACGCAAGTACCTCTATATGCTACTCATCTCACACATATCTCGTGGTACAACTGTGTCAAGTTTATGGAATGCAACTAACAAGGTAGTCCCTTAACTCTAGGTTCATAGACAAGGTTTCAAAGTAATAATAAAGTGTGACTAGCAGTTGCATAAGCATGGTAAGTAAATCAGGAAGAAATAACAAGAAAATAACTAAGGAACTAGAAATAACCATGCAACAACTACAAAAAGATGCAAATAATATAAACAGTAAATATGTGTCACCCTCGATTTTTGTTATACGTATTTTGGTATACATGTACGTATCTCGGACCCGTATTTCGACTTGTCCTGACTGGCTAGTCTTGGGTTTCGCATTTGGCATGGATTGGTTAGCATTTCCTGGTTTGTGTGGTTTATTGGCATGCATCAGGTTTGGTTGGGTTCGGCTTGGTTGGGTTCGGCTTGGTTGGGTTCGGTTTGGATTAGCATGCAAATCCCTACCTACCACCATCTCCCATTTATTAACCCAACAACCCTTCTCTCTCTTCATTCATTTCTCATTTACTCCTCTTCTTCTTCCTCCATTAACTCTCTCCACCTACCAAGAGCTTAGGCAAGTGCAACTTGCTTCATGGAGGAACTCAATTTTTGTTGTTCCATTGTCTTCCTCACAAGATTCTAAGACACTTTTGTAGAAGCATGGAAAAGAATGATTTTTGCTATGGGGCTTCATGCGGCTCACAAAACACAGGAAGCTTCATGCGGCTCAAAATCCCTGGGAGCTTCATGCGGCTCAGGAAGCTTCATGCGGCCTTATGCGGTTCAAAATCTGCCTATACAGCTGGCCATAATTACTCTAACATAAAGGCGACAGCTCTGACAGAGATGATGGCTCTGACATAAAGACAAGACATGACATGCTCCTAAAAAGACGAGAAAAATCATGAGATCTGGCACAGTTCACAAATTTCAAAGACAACTCTTTATGCGGATAGCCTATGCGACTCTCATGCGGCTCGGTCATGAGACCTCTCTCATGCGGCTCGGTCATGAGACCTCCCTCATGCGGTTCGGTCATGAGACCTCTCTCATGCGGCTCGGTCATGAGACCTCCCTCATGCGGCTCAGTCATGAGACCACACTCATGCGGCTCGGTCATGAGATAACTTTCATGCGGCCCGGACATGAGACACTCTTTATGCGGCTCGGCTATGAGACAGTCCTTCATGCGGCTCAGCCAGGATGCATCATTCATGCGGCTCGCCACAGAGTAGCAACTTAGACACGTGGCAGAAATTGAACAAGTCTTGACAGTTCAGATTTGGTACAACAAACAGATCATGATCAATCTTAACCAATCCCTAACTGTCCAGTTCTCGAGGCACAGTTACAAGGATGTGGCCCAAAATTAGTCACGTGACTATACACCCCATTACTCATAAATTCCTATAAATAGCAAGGTGCTATTCCCCTGTACACACACACAGAGACATACAGAGAGAGAGAGAGCATTTCTTCGCCGGAGCCGAGGTTGCGTTCGATCGTCCAAGGAGTAAGGCAGAGTTGATAGCACTTTCCCGAGCCTCTACCGTCACCCCCCCAGAATCAAAACTAAACAATTGTACTTAGATTGCTTTTCCTAGGTTTTGTTCCTAGTGTAACTCCCTAAATACATTTTCTAGATTTCCTGAATTTTTATATTTTCCTTTACTTAGAAAGATATCATTTTCTATAAAGTGTGTTGAATAAGTAAATTTGATTTTATATTAAAACAATTAATTCCATTTGTTAACCCGATTTTTATTTATTATTGGTTAATGTGATTTATTGTAATTTTGATGAATATGATTGGATTTTGATATTTTAGCATTGGTTATTATCCTTGTATGGATAATTGATTTAATTTCCTATTTAAAATCTTATAATTTTGTTAACAAAATATGATTTTAAGTAATAAATACGATTTTAATAATTTATTGATTAATTATAGATTTTATAATTGATTCTCTGACTACTAAAACTGTGTGGAAGATTTTTGGTTATTGTGCTGGTATTATTACTTTAGTATTTGACAGTAGTATTTGTTGGTTTTAACTAAATTGTGTAATTAGCTAGTAGTTATAACTGAATTAGTTATTCAGTTAGGAATTGTTACCGACTAATTTCGTAATTAGTTAATTAATAAAATCTGTTGGAAAAACTATTTGAATTTTGAAATCTGTTTCTTTTTTATTTGAAAAATCTGTTGAGTTTGAAATTTGTAATTTATAATAATTGAAAGTCTGTTACAGTTGTACACCAAAGACCCCCAGATCTAACCGTATTTACAATTCTGCCACTATACAAAGACCCCTAGATCTATATTTAATTACTACAGTGCCATTGACTTATACCCTAAATATTTTATTATAAATATTGGTGTCAGTACACTTTCAACACTGTCACATCACCACCATTACACGTTTCCCAACACAACACTCTCTCTTCTCATAATTCAGGCCGAGCGTCGCCGTGCGACCATCGCACATCGCCGGAGAACCACCGTGAGCCCGACAATCACCATCTCCACCTCATCTTTGTCTCCTCCGTTTCCACAAACCACCTCGTCGTGTCCGGTCACGACACAATCACCGAAAGTTGAGCCACCGCTGGATTGAGTTCAGATCCGGCCATTTCCCGTCGACGATCGCTGATCCGTCCGCCACTGGAGACCGAGCGCGCCTCCTCGATTCAGTGTGCCTCTTCGTTCTCCGTGTCTTCTCGAAGACGATGCTGACCCCTAGAATTTCGAGGCGCCTCGAAGGCAGATCTGTTCCTCGCAGATCGAGCCAAAGCCACCGCCATCACCAACATTCGTCACCGTCCGTACAGCGTTTCCGGCCGACTCCGATCCGCTGGCACAAGCCGTGGATCGCCGCGCGTCGTCTCCGGTCAGCAAGCCTGCCAATGCTCGTGTTCCTCCGACGACCTTCACGAACAGAAGCCGACGCCGCCTCGCCGGGGAAACACCAGTGTCGAGCACCAATCTCGATCCGGTGGTTCTCTGTACTGTTGGCGTCATCTGGACCGTCTGAATCCTCCAGACCGCCGAAACCAAGGTGAGACCCCCTTGATCATTCTTCTTCCTCTTGTTCTTATTTTGTTCTCTTCTTCGTTGTTTCGAAGAAGTAAGTTTGGAGGGGTGCTCCTCCGTGTGTTATGAAGTGGGCTGTGAATTGATGGGGAGAGTAGGAATTTAGTTAGCTGGGTTTGTGAAGAAGAGAGTTGAAGGAAGTTTAGAAGTCGGCTGGTTAGAAATAAGGATAGGAGAGAGAACGATGGGAGTTTTGTTGTGGCTGTAAGGAAAGTGTGATGGAGGAGTGGTTCACGTGGGTTAAGTTTTGAATGGAGAGTGATGAGGAGCATGTTCGGCTGTGGATTTATGAGTGAGATTGAGAGTTGAGCTGAGGAAAGAAAGGGATTAGGATTCCTTTCCACTTGAGTATAGGTGCAGAAAGAGACGGGTAGTAGCTGACCCTTCGACTGCAGAGCCATGACAGGCCATGTGACCCCTCGAAACTCGAGGAGACAAACATTTTTCTCATTCAATTTTGTTACAACTTTCTAGAACCAGAGAGAGATGTTGGGTCTTGCGAGTGCATGGGCTACACAGGAGGATGAGGAGTTAAGTCTGGGTTTTTATTCAGTTAAATAAATTGTTATTGATTGTCAATTTGTCCTTATATTCCTAGTATTATAAATTCAAAATATGCCATCCTATATAGTTGTCTGCAAGGCTTCTACAGCAGCAGTGTATTAACATGTAGGCTGGACTTTTGGACTGTTTTATAATTGTTATTAATTATTGTTCAAAAATCACCTTTTAAGTAAAGTTCTTTTCCCTTAAATATATAGTTTTAGTAAATGTCTTAGTATTAACTAAATAAATTATTTTGTCATGATTTATAAATCCTTTTTGGTAGGTACAGATATATTCGCTTAAAAAAATGTTTTGCCATAATATCATTTTGAAGTTACTAGTAGACTATTGTAAACTATCTTTAAAATAATCTAGTTGATATTAATTATAAATATTTTACTAGAATAGAGTTGCTGCCTTAATTTTATCACTAGTATTATTATGACTGAATTTATAAAACCTGTATATTTTCTAAAAACAGGTTAGCTTAGATATTTTACTTAGCTAAAATATGGAATAGTAATGTTAGCTAGATTCTATAATTAGCAAGCTATTTTCTAACATTATTAATAAATGTGTTTTGTTATCATTAGTAAATATTGCTACAAATCTTTATGGATGATTAATAAAATTGTATAATATTTCCAAGTATGATCTTCAAATAATTTATCTAAAGTTCATTATAAGTTTTCTGGTATTCTAGCTATTAGTTATATAAAGTTGTACAGCATAATTATTACCTCGCTAATAAAATGTTTCCAAATATTTCTAAAATATATAGTATAGTTTTCTTGAGTATTTATGGTGATTAAACTATAAGTATTTTCTAAATATTGTTAACTTGTTCTTACCTAGAAATAGTTAAATTATCTAAGTTAGATAGCTAATGTTATTATTTAAAACCCTAATAAATTGTACAAATATAATAGGTGAACAACCATGAGTACTACTTTCGTGCAACCAAACCGAGACAAGTACACTGACTCGACTTGTACTCTGTATTTTCTGTCTTACATTCCGGTGCCATGTTCTCATATTGGACACGAGATACCCACGATTGTCTTGTACATTGTCCATTGCTTGTGAGTCATTGTTTATTGCGGGGATTAGGAGAAATATTAGCTTTTGTGTGACCACACCCAACATAGGTAATTGTGGATAGCCTAATCGTACACTTCACGTACGATGAAGCCGGACCTTGTAGAATTGATTGACTCATTGCCTCATTGATTGATTGTGCTCCTAAGCCGGTCACACATTAGTTTAATATTTCAAATTGTCACAATTGCATATTGATTGTCGTGATTCATTGCCTTGTACATTGATAGCCGTGTTCATTGTCTAGCATATTGATTGTCGTCCATTGCCTGCAGTTTTACATTTCATCTATGGTACCGTAGTTTCATTTCCTGTTCTGGTATTCTGGTATTCTGGTTTCACCTTGTATTCTGTATTACAGATTACATTGAATATTGCTCTTGTCAGGGTTGTACTTTGCTCTTTTTCTGACAGGATACATTGCAGGTGAGCTTAGGCCATATGGAGCATGTGATTGCACTGGATATTGCAGCTTTTCTTTTACTTATTTTTCTGGAGATTGTATCTTGGATATTCATTATTGTATATTTATTTTATTTGACCGATTTGTCTCCGGCTGATTTGTACTAAAAAGACTTGATGGATATTGGTGATCATTTTGGAACGTTATAAAAGCTGTGTTTGTTTACATTTCATTGTGACTTAGAGTTTTCTTAGTATTGTACAGCTTACTTCGTCGTGTCCATCGACGAAGGCTGGCGTGTCCGACTCGTATCCGATTATTCGGGAGCGGGTCGTGACACCTAGGCTCTCTTTTGTACAAACGAGTTTGTAATTGTGAGTTAAAGTTCAGTCCTCCTATAAAACTGTTCTGTTTTACGACAATTAATGGCAAACACGATGGCGACTCTGCTGGGACTAACTTCTCCACTGCTGAGAAGTTGGTGACTCAATCGGACGCAGCCAAACTCGGCTCCATGCAATAGATGCTGGTTGTCGCTTCGACCAGCAAGCGTTTGAAGAGATGCTCTCCGAGGGGAGCGCTAGCCCCATCCAGAAGCGTGCCGACCCAAAGAAGGCCCGCAGGGAGTGGAGGCCCAAAACCGTTGCCCCTCTCCAAGCTCTGGAAGAAGTGTTCTCTGATGCCCAAGACGGCGAAGAAGACTCACATGCGGCCCCACTTCAGGCCGCAGAGGACCCTGTTGTCCCCAAGTCCGGCAAAGGAAAATACTACGATGCTGGACTTGTAGGAGCAAATGGGAACTCTAGGCGGTCCAGGAAGAAGCCGCATAAGGGTGCTATCTGCATACAGAAGGCTCATGCGGCCACCAATCCCAGCCTCATGCAGAAAGCTCATGTGGCCACCAATCTCAGCCGCATGCAGAAGGCTCATACGGCCACCAAACTCAGCCGTATGCAGAAGGCTCATGCGACGACCAATACCAGCCGCATGTAGAATGCCTATGCGGCCACCAACCCTAGCCGCAGGGAGATAACCTATGCGGCATCCAATCCCAGCCGCCAGCCATCTGCTCTATGTGGCTCGGGTTCAGTCTTCGCCCTCTCATGCGGTCCTGACATCAGAAGCTCTAATGAGAATGTGCCAGATTCTATGTGGCATAACTTGGACTCTTTCTACTATGCACCCTCGGGTGCTAGAGCGAAGAAGTCTAGGACAGCGCGGGCTCGTCGAGCTCAGTCAGCTGTCCCGACCTTTGACCATCAGAGAGTCCCGCTAACTGTTATGCGGGCCTCTGATAGAAAGTTGTACAGAACGCCCGTGTTCAGCCCCCAGTGGCAAACGGACATGGTGGTTCCCAAGAGTCTCCCAACAATGATCGAGGGCAAGTACTTTTACTAGCCCCGCATCAGGGAGCAAACATGATGCCAATGCACTCGTGTGCTCGGGATTCCTGGGCCCATAAAACGAGTGTAAAGGTTGATCTAGATACACTTGACTTGCGAGATATGATTCTTCACAAGCGCAAGGAAAGAGAAGAAACCTTGATGTACAAAGAGTCCTTCCATGGACATCACTGCACTCAAGTCATTATCAACTGCTGCTGCAACAAGACAGCAGTACAAGAGGACCGACAGTCCGTCTTCCAACGACTGCAGCAGCCAGGACCGGTCCTAGAACAAAGCTCGGAAGATGAGGCGCTTCCTATAACTCTGCCCGAAAGGTCCCTATCGGCAAAGGAGGAAAAAATAAATACTTCCAGCCCGATGATCTCAACCAGCACGGCCAAGAAACTCTCATCTAGGGGGTTGTCTACAACCATCACAGAGGGGGTCTATCAAGGTACCCGCTCAAAGAAGAAAGCCTCATCACTTGGAGATTCGTCATCTGCATCCCTGGGGGTAGTTGGAGCTGGGGGTAGCACTCCTCGGAACATCCACAACAATTCGGTGTTCCAAAAAGAAGAACCAGGGGAAACAATTCTCCCAGCAGATATAACGGAGTCTGACGTCCCTGAAGACGTCCACAAATCCCAAGACGAGGCAACCTCCTATACAGGGGTGGCACCTCCTCTGAGTCCGAACCAGAGGAGAACATTCCCACATACCCCGACGACTTCTCTGTCCAAGGGTATGATTCGGAGGGCACATCTTCTACAGTGCCTTCCACCTCTCCTCACGTGAAGACAATATTCATGACTGAGAATGATTAAGACGGTCCAGTGATCGGCAGCGCCTCGACACTCTCGAGGCCATACTTCATACCTTGGTTAAATTAGTAGACGAGATCAAGGCGTCCCTACCGTCTTTACAAGCAAGGACACCGGGTCAAACAAGCTTGGGTCCCGCCGCCAATACGGACTCAAACACGACCGCACCAACCCTGGGCGACAATCCACCCGGAGTATCGGCTCCCACTGCTGCAGAAGAGGCCAGGAAGGCGAGAAGAGAAGTCCAGGAGCTCCGAGCAATATTTAACGCCCGAGAAACCTCTCAGGACCTCAGGATACGACAGCCGTATTCCGCTGCATGGAGAGATGTCCCCTTCCCTCCACGATACAAACCATTCAACATCAATCCATATGATGGGAAGACCTCTGCAAGCCGGTACATGACCTACTTCGAGGTCACAACAGACCATCTGCCACATGACGACGCCATCCTCACGAGGTTGTTCATTGGGGCATTAGAGGGTGTCGCGTTCGATTGGTACCGCAACTTGTCGGATAACTGCATCCATTCTTTCGTCGACTTCAAACATATATTCTTGGAGAGGTTCTATAAGGTGGGACAAGATGTGACAATGTCAACCCTCATGGACGTTGTCCAAGGAGAAAAAGAGCCGACGAGGAACTATATTGAGCGGTTTCGCCAAACCGCGATGAAATTGCCCTCCGGTAACCCAGACTCTTCTTTAATTGAGATTTGCCAGAAGAGGCTGCTCCCCACAATCAGCCTCTGGATGGGCGAAAGACAATTTAAAGACTGGAAGGCCTTCAACATCAGCGCCACTAGCGCAGAAGCAAAACTGAAGAAGGCTCGCCAACTAGGGCTACATATCTCGGATGGAGATGATAAGGGCAAACGCCCTAATACCAACAACAATAACAACAACGGCGATAATTCCTCTAACAACCGAGACACCAAAGGCAAACAGGCTATGGTGGCCGATACATCCCAGAAGCCTGAGCCAAAGCAGGCAGAGAAGCAGTGGCCTCAGGTGACTTACTCCTTCGAGGATAGCCATGACAAGCCCATCTTTGACATGCTCTTGCAAGGAGACAGAATTCAACTCCCTCTGCCGAGACGTGAACCTCGACCTACATAGATAGAGAGCCCGAAGTACTGTCACTTCCATCGCTACGTCCACCACGCTACTCAGGACTGCTTCCAATTGAAGCGGTACATCTAGAACCTCATCGATTCTAAGGCTCTGGCCATTGATTTTGAGGAGGTAATCGTGGCTGCCAATGTCATGACCCGCACCCGCTTTTCGGATGCGAGAGCGTGAGCAAGCCAGCTACACATCAAGCGGACTCCAACCCGACTCAAATACGTAAACGCTGTCACGGCTATGGCAATGGGCCTAATCAAGGCAAGGCAAAACTATATCTCAATCCACAATAAGAATAATAATCAAGAATGAACAAGTATGGATCGTGGTCTGCAGCCCACTAGCATATATGTCCGATAAGACTCTAAGAAAGTAACAAGAGTCTAAAACTGAATCAAGAAACATGATATCTCATGATAATGAAGAAAAGCACGAGCGGATAATAAACACAATAACGATACCTGAATCCCGCAAGCGTATCATCCCGTCTGCCATCCAGAGCTGCTAACTAACTCCACGCAATAACTAACCTGAAGAGATCATCAGGTCCTCAGGGGACATATCAAGATACATAAAAACATGCATATCTAACAGTTTATCATGTAATAAAGAAAATACAGGAAATAATGGGAAAAGACCAATCAGCACGAAAATACGACTATACACGACTGGAAGAACCACTATGCCTAAACGAACTGCTGGAGAAAACAAGAGAACACGATATCACGATGTCAATGGACAACCAATCGAATACTCAAACCCTCGCCCCTAGTGTGGACTCGCAGGTTTGAACAACTACTAGCCCTCGTCCCTAGTGTGGACTCGCAAGCTAGCATCACCCTCATCCCTAGTGTGGACTCGCAGGTGTGAACCATATACTACTAACCCTCGTCCCTGGTGTGGACTCGCAGGCTAGCATCACCCTCGTCTCTAGTGTGGACTCGCAGGTGTGGACATATAACTACTAACCCTCGCCCCTAATGTGGACTCGCAGATTAGCTTACTAACTCTCGCCCCTGGTGTGGGCTCGCAAGTTAGCTTAACTACTAACCCTCGCCCCTAATGTGGGCTCGTAGATTAGCTTACTAACTCTCTCCCCTGATGTGGGCTCGCAAGTTAGCTTAACTACTAACCCTCGCCCCTAATGTGGACTCGCAGGTTAGCTTCAAGAATTTCAAGGTACAACAGTTCCAATATGACTTATTCATCCTATGACACGATGCGACTCAGTCCAAGTACAAGAGATGACACGACACGACCCAATCACGATACACGAGAAAACCAATCCAATATGAACTACAAAGCTAATTATAAACAAGGCTATATATAAACTAGCAGGCATGATATACAAATCACATATAAATAATCAACTAGTAAAACTATATAATAATATAAATATGCATGTAAATAAACTGTAGAGGGAAGCAAGGTATCTTGCCTGGAGGTTGCACACAGATCTAACCAAAATACAGTCAACTGCCAAGCCATTAAGTCCAAGTCCTCACAACTGTCTCCGAAAGCTGTAACAGACATTGCCAACAGTCTCAGAATAGTCAAATTAGCTAAGATTGCCTGTCCTTAAGTCCAATTCTGAACACAGGGGCAAAACGGTAATTTCGGGCCAAAATGATGTCTGTCGTTGGACCCGCTTTGCACCGAAAGCGTGCCAGAGTCAATGGTCTCTAAAGTTGTCAAACTATATGTCTACGGATCCGGTTTTCTGATACGAACCCAACCGTATGTCCAGAGTTGGATTCCGGCGGGCCGAGCACAAAATCACTCGTTGAGTCGGACCGTGGGGCCCGCAAATGGTGATTTTGTCAACTGTCTCAGAATCGAACCAAACTTGGCATACATGACCAAAAAAATGATACGGTCCTGTTGGCGCAAGTTTTGTCTCGATCTGACGAGCGTACACAAAGTAATTGGGAAATTTGCACAGAGGCCGAAACGGGAAATTTTGACGGATATGCATCAAATTCGTCGTGCACACGCGACCAATTTGAATTCCGTCAAAGCCCATACGACCACGAAACCGTTACGCAGCTTTCGATGCTTTCAGTTCGCAACTACGTCACCCGGATTGGCGGGACGCACGTCGTGTGGATAAATTTTCTAGTTTTGAAAATAGATTTTCGGTCAACTTCGGGATCCGATTTCTCGGCGCGTAGTCGATGAAATCGACTTCTACGAATTGGGTCATGGAGCCCTACATGTTTTCTATAACTGCCTTTAAACACAATTTTGAGACAGTCAAAGGATTGGCGATTTGTCGCCTTCCAAATCAGGGGTTTGGACTGCTATATACTGTCCTGTTCCGGGGTGTTTTTCGTCAACTTTGATTCAAATTTCTGATCGATCAACTGGGTTAGGTCCAATTCCTTTTGAAGCGGGTCGAAGAGGGACAACCAGGCTATACGCGACAATTTACGAAATTAAATTTCATTGAAGGAGCAGAGAGAATGCATACCACGAAGATCGGACTTGCACTGCCGCTGTTGCTGTTCTATACCGCACATGTGCGTGCGGCCCGCGCGCGTGCGGCCTCCTGCCGTCGGCCGGCGGTGGCTGCGGCGCCGCACAGCCACCTGGGCGGCGCACCGTGATCGTGGGGAGGTGTGTTGGAGTGTTGGCAAATTTTTGCTTAGGGTTTCCTCTCTGTTCCTTTATATGAGTCGCGGCTGTGGGTGTACTGTGTACAGGGAGCTCGGGCCTGTGCGGGTGGGCTCGGGTTGTTGGGGAGCTGGGCCTGGCTGGGTGTGGGGCTTAGTTAGTTGGGCTGGCTGCTTCTTATTCTTCTTTACTTCCACTGTATTTATTAGTTTAAAACCTATACATACATATATATATATATACATATATTCTCATATACATATATATATATATATATATATATATATATATATATATATATATATATATATATATATTCCCAAATACGTATCCATATACTATATTTATTTATATATACTCACAACTGTATATATCTTATACACACACCCAAATACTTATATATATTTACCACATATACATATATATCTATATATAAATAAATGTACACACGTATATATATATATATATATATATATATATATATATATATATATATATATATATATATATATATATATATATATATATATATATATATATATATATATATTTTGTATAAAAAAAAATATATATATATATATATTTTGTATATATATATATATATATATATATATATATATATATATATATATATATATATATATATATATATATATATATATATATATATATATATATATATATATATATATACGTATACATACACACACATATATATAATATATTTTTATATGTGCATACACATACACACATATTATATATATATATATATATATATATATATATATATATATATATATAATATATATATATATATATATATATATATATATATATATATATATATATATATATATATTTATATATATCTTTGTTAGAGAACAAAATAATAATAACTATTAATAATAAATAATTTATTTATTAATAATCACAATATTAACATTAATAATAATAATAACCCTAGTAATTAAACCAAATAGTATACTTCGGTGAACTCCTCAAACACCATTTATTTGGCTCCAAAATTTGTACAATTATTCTAAAACAACATTTAAATAAACTATTAAATATTTAGAAAGTATTTGTCAAGTCCTAAAATAAATAAAAAATATATTTGTACACACCTAAAATGTCTACATGGCCGTCCCGGGTTTCACTGCATGCCTACATGGGCTTGGATTTGGTTCGGCCCAGTTCGAACTAACTTGGTTCAACCGAGTTCCCGAAAACTCAATAATATAATTAAATAATAAATAAAAACTTCGGTACGGGTTAAGTCGCAACTTAGCCTGGTTTTCCTAGTTGGGACACTCCTGTAACTTTGCATTCCCCTACCATGACTAAACACTAGTCAAAGTATGCCACTGTACTATTCGTGCCATGATTTCTAGCTGTATTGTACTCTAATTCTCAACCATGATTAAAATCATCTACCGTAAAAACTAATTAAAGATTATTTATAAAAATTCTAAATTCACTATTTAAATCAAATAAATAATAATAATAAAAAAATATTTCAAAAATTCTGGGAAGGAAGGCTACAGCCAACATGGTGTCGGTCTAATTCGGCAGTTTTCCTCCAACGAGGACTCAAGACGATGTAGTACCCGTCCTCCGGGCAACAATGGAGGTCACCAATCTTTCACCTCCCCGAGACCAGACGACTGGGCTGGTGCCCCTCACTACGTCAAGAGGGGAGGTCATGTGGGTCCACCCAGACTTGGTGCCTGAAGTAACTCAGTCAGCATCATCCCCTACCGGCAAGAAGAAGGGCGGGAAGACTAAGTCCTGCCGCATAATTTCAACCGATATCGAAGAAGCGACAGCTGTCGCTACCCGGTCCGGTGCACAATCTCAACCCATGCCGGGTAACTCGGCTGAAGAACGTCAGCCGGCTACTGCTGATGCCCCGGGACCATCTCAGCCTCCACCGGTCGACAAGCCTAAGTCAAAGGAGACCCGCTTCGACAAGCCTCTCCGTAAAGATGCGCCTTAGGGACTGGAGAGGCCTTACAATTTTGACATCCTGGCACAATTGGCTAACACACCAGCTAAATTGTCATTATATGAGCTCTTGAGGCTCTCCAAGGATGTTCGCATCGCACTGAGCGAAGCACTCCAGAATGCCGACGCGTATTTGGCTCAGGTCAAGCTTACATGGGAGAGCTCGCCTGTAACGCCCCAGAACCAGAATACCGGAGAGCGGGGGCGTACATAGCCAGCTATGTATAACAAAGTGCAACCCACCTCGCTATACGGTCAAGGCTGTCTAGATACATGATGGTTTAACTACAAGCCAACAGTCTCCTATGGTCATGAACAAGCCTATTGTCTCAATCTCAAGCAAGCAATAATAGTTACAAGATGTCAGAGCACCAAATATATAATAGCAAGGCGTCCCATATATTACATATTGGATGATCATGAAGCTAGTCGTTCAAAATGTCAAGACTAGCAAGAGTTCAGTCATACATGATCAACCCTAGGATCTGTCAATCATGTTACAGCCCGTAGACAGACAGTAAATAAGGTACAATACGAGCTAACACGTGCTCGTCGGCCAAACGCCTCAAAAGAATAATTTTACAATAAAGTGGAAGGACAAAAGAAACCCACTCTCTACCGCTAACTACGATCCGACACGAGGAAAACACCCTCACTGATAATGACTCGGGCTCCAATCCTATCCGTGTCGCGAATCGTGCAGACATAAATGAATGCGAGGCACCAGAATTAAATAATACTGAAGCTGGAAAGGTGTTGACGAGAATAGTACCTGCCACTACCTCACCGGGTGCTATTCCTTCCTCTCCCATGGTCAAGGCCAGCACTTGACCATGCCCTCTGGGTGCGGGTCCCCTCTGCTGAAAATTCCTCTGCCTGCTCTGGATCAGGACTTGGGCTTGGGCATACTGCTGCGGTCTCTGCTGCTGGAATGCCTGGGCCTACGTCGGCAATGGCCTCGGGAATAGGTACTGCAGCTGCTGCTATTGCTGGACTGGTACTGGTCCTCTAACTGAAGGACTAGAGAAAGCTGATGATGAACTCCCCCTGTTCGGGCAGTTCCCAACCTTGTGGTCTAGGGTACCACAAACCAAGCACAAACCCTGTGCTCTGCGACACTATGATACCACATGCCCCGGCTTCCCGTAGTATGAACATCCTACTGCGGAAGACTGCTTCTGCTTCTGCTGCTGAGGGTGCTTCGGGGTGGAATGCTGAACCGACGTCACTGAGGCCGCCCGCCTCGGAGCTCCAATGGTAAAAGCCCTGGCTGTCGGGGCTGGTGCTGATGTAATGTCCCAAATTCGTGATACGTATTTAGTGTACGTATACATATTTTGGACCCATATTTTATTTATTCATGGTTAGTTATCTTGGTTTATTTTGCATTGGCTTGGTTTTATTGGCATTGATAGTTAATTGGTTTTAATGGTTCATTGGTTTATTTGGGCTTGGTTTATTCCTGGGTTGGTTCAGGCTTGGTTTGGTTTGGTTGGTTCATTATGAACCATAGGGGTGAACCCCCTACCTACCACCCCCATCCCCCTTATAACCTACCTAACTTTTCTCTCTCCTCCACTTTCTCATTAACTCTTCTTCCTTCTCCATTAAACCTACCACCAACCAAGAACACCCCTTAGGCAAGTGCAACTTGCTTCCACAAGAGAGCCCATTTTTATTGTTCCATTAGCTTCTCCTCATGTTTCTAAGACACATTAGAGCTTGTTATTTTCCATTTTGAGGCTTTAATTTTTGTAGATCTAGAAATTAGTTATTTTTAGATTTTGGTAGTTTTGATCTATCAAACTTCTTTGTTTTCAAGTTTTGATGGTTCCATGTTGTAGAGAATTTTATTCTACCCAATTTTGACCTTTGAAAAGTTGGATTTGGACTTATTTTGACCAAGTTATGGACTTTTGAAGCTTTGGGTTCAAACCATGGAGTTCTTGCTGATTTGGAGAAGACAGTGAGCAGTGCGCGAGCTTTTTAGCTTGCACCACTGAGCTGCTCGCGCTCTTTAGCGCAGCGCAGTCTGACTCATACGCTACCTTTTGGAGGCGTATGTTTTGCATACGCTGCCTTGATGAGGAGTCGTATGGACCTCATACGCTGCCTTGATGAGGAGTCGTATGGACCTCATACGCTGCCTTGAAGAGGAGTCGTATGGAGTACATACGCTGCCTTTTAGAAGCGTATGTCTTGCATACGCTGACCTGAGCGTAGCCTGACCTGAGCGTAGCCTGACTTGAGCGTAGCCTAACTTGAGCGTAGCCTAACTTGAGCGTAGCCTGACTTGAGCGCAGCCTGACTTGAGCGCAGTCTGACTCAGGCGCAACCTGATGTTTAGGCGCAACTGGACCTGACCCTACTTACCCTGGATCTTCTATAGCCCTGTATATTGATATTTTATTAGATATTTAACGTCCATTTTATATCCTTACGCCTTTTGTCCTGAACTTGATTACTTGATATGTTTGGAATTGATAATTGAGCATGACGTGATAGTGACCCGTAGTGGTGCACTCCTGACATAATAACCTGACATGATTATCTCGAATAGCTGTTGCGACGGCTACCTGACATGATATGACCTGTATAATTAATCTGGACACCGTGGACGATTGTGCTTGTACAAATAATCCAGTCCTGTCTTGCATCATGTCTAGGAGGGGACTCCTGAGTACCACGGTCAGGAGTACCTACTGAAATGGACTAAGGTTAATGACTAGATTAATTCACTAGTCATGAAGAGATGTTCCCCAGTTACAGGCGATCCCGTTATCCCGGCCGCAAATGTTTGGACTTGTAGCCTGCCGACGAGTAGGGCACATTTCCAGCCCACTGTTATGTGGGGCACCCACCATTTTCACTTTAATGATTGAACTCTATTGTCACTCTAATGTATTGTACTCTCTAGATTGTCACTATAATGATTGCCTGGATAACCTGGATAGCTGCAGGGCCTGTGACTACTTGGAGCATCTCATTACGTCTTGCTAGTAACTAGGATTGTGATAACCCTAGTTAGTTAATGTAGAAAGCCGTAGACAATGATTGGCCATGATTGATTGGATGGAGTCTAGTCCAGTATAGTATTGTCTAGAAGTGATTGATTGCAAGATTGTACCAGAATGATTGAATTATTGTCACTCCAGATTGTTACTATAATGATTGTACTCTTCATTGTCGCTTTTATCATTGTACTCCCTCCTTTTACCTTAATAATTGTCACCTTTAGCAATAAATAATCAGAGACTAAGTTCTGTTCAGGCGAAGGGTTACAATTTCGGTCCTCGTTTGGTTTAAGGATTGTAACCTGGCTTCCGGAATAGTATCTTCGTCTTCTCTTCATATATTGCCCAGCTATATTTTATTTAGCATGATTCTCCAGTTATCTTATGTCATGATGCTTTACTTAATCATTTCCTCTGATTGGGATAAGTGCATTGGTAGTGCACAAACCTCAATCTGCGTTATTTATTGTTGTTTTCTTACATGTTGAATGCTAATGATTTGCTGGTTTTAGTTCTTAAGTGAAGCCTCCTTTGTGGCACTTGCTCTTTCTGGGGTCTGACCCAGCTGGTTTTGTATGGCCAGATACCGGAGCAGCACCAAAGGATCTTCCTGCTTTCCAGCCCGATGGTGGTCACCAGGCGTAACCAGGGCATCGAGTAGGTTTCTTTTGTTCTCCAACTGTAATATTGTAAATTATTCTTTTGAGGCGTTTAGCCGACGAGCAAGTGTTAGCTCGATTGTACTTACTTACTATCTGCCTACGGGCTGTAACATGATTGACAAGCCCCGGGGGTTGATCATGTATGACTGAACTCTTGCTAGTCCTCACATTTTGTAACGACTAGCTTCATGATCATTTCGAATGTGTAATGTATGGGACGCCTTACTATTGTGTATTTGGTGGTCTGACATCTTGTAACTATTATTAGTTGGTTGAGATTGAGACAATAGGCTATCTATGACCTTAAGAGACTGATGGATTGTAGTGAAACCCTCACATATCTAGACAGCCGTGACCGTATAGCGGTGTGGATTCTATTCCGTTATACGTAGCTGGCTATGTCAGCCCCCGCTCTCCAGTATTCTGGTTCTGGGGCGTGACATGGTTTAAGTGGTGGCCCATGCAGGTCTTGTTAATCAAGATGTGTGAGGGTTTACCGAATAGATGTCTCAATCGGTACTTGCCCTTGATCTCTGCTCGTATCCTCTTGATTCCTGAAATTCTTGTCCTGATCACCTGCTTGTAATCGTTGATCTGTCCTGGTCCTTCCTTATTGTTTCCATGTCATCTTCTTCAGCGGCATTAAACCTGGACCTGCCGATCAGCAAGGAGGATCACCTCCCGTTGACCAGCAGCAACCAGAAGATCAGGCCCAACACTCAGGAGCAGCCTTCCGAGTCGTACCTACTGGAGGAGAGCCGCCAGTTCAGCCAGTCCAGCCTGCAGAGCCCGATGATGGCACCTTGGTGGGTCTCATCAGATCATTATTAGCTTCCCAGGATCGTAGAGGCGATGCCTTGCACCAGGCAGTGGAAGATGCTCTGAACAGAGGCGGTCATCCAAGGAACAGTGCAGCCAACAGTTTCAAGCGCCTGAATCCTTCCTTCTTTGATGGCAGCGAGGATGCCATTGCTGCCGATGCTTGGCTACAGGATATAGAGGTGATTCTCGAAGCCGCGAAGATTCTAGAAGATGAGAAGGTGGCTGTGGTGCGCCTACAGTTATTGGATCTAGCCCGCAGTTGGTGGGCCGCACAAGCAGTGGGATTGACAACACCTATCCCCTGGGCAGTGTTCAGCGAAAAGTTCCAGACCAAGTATTATGATGCAGTGGCTCGGTATGACTTGCAGACCAGGTTCAGTAATCTTAAGCAGATGGGGAGGACGGTCGACGGATATGCGGCCGAGTTTTCCAGACTCAGTCGGTTTGCTCCCACCTTGGTGGCAACCGAGTTTGACAGAGCGCAGAGGTTCCAGCAGGGACTTCACCTGGAGATTATATTGGCAGTAGAACAGTTCGAGCATCAGACCTATGATGCGGTGTTGCGAGCAGCAAGGAGGCACGAGTATACCTCCCAGAGAATAGTGGACAGGACCGGAGGTCGGAAGCGGTCCCATAGTCAGATGAATCAGCCTTCAGCCCCAGCCCCGGCAGCCAGGGCTTTGACTATTGGAGCTCCGAGACGGGCGGCCTCAGTGACGTCGGTTCAGCACTCAACCCCGACGTACTCTCAGCAGAAACAGAAGCAAGCGCAGTCTTCCGTCGTGGGCTGTTCTTATTGTGGGAAGCCCGGACACGTGGAAGCGGAGTGTCGCAAGGCGTTGGGATTGTGTTTATTGTGTGGAGCACCGGACCATAGGGTGGGGTCCTGCCCATTCAGAGTTGATTCAGCATCGACAGTATCTAGTCCCTCGGTTAGGGGACCAGCCCCAGCTCCAGTTCACCAGCAACAGCAGTTTCCGTTCCCGAGGCCCTTGCCGAACAACCCTTAAACCAAACAAGGACTGGGTTAGTAACCCTTCGCCTGAACAGAACTGGACCCCTGATCTTTATTGTTAAGGCCAGTATCAATAATCATGTCATGTTACAATCTTGCACAGGATCAGGATAAGACTAAGCTGGAATAAACTCCATCCAACCAATCACGGCCAATCAAGAGTACGGCTTGATACTTTTAACTAACTAGGGTTATCACAGGCCTAGTTACTAGCAAGATGCAATGAGATTATCCCAACAGCCACAAGTCCTGCAGACCATCCGGTTATCCAGGTCGAATGTCCGTTTATGAAGAATGCAACACGTGACTGTGTGCTGGAAATGTGCCCTACTCGTCGGTAGGCTACAAGTCCACTGAATGCGCCCAGATAACGGGATTGCCTGTGGCTGGGAATCTCTTCATGACTACTGAATTATTCTAGTTAATTAGCCTTAGTCAATTTCAGTAGGTACCCCTGACCGTGGTACTCAGGGATCCCTATCCTAGACATGATGCAAGACAGTACCAGTTTATTTGTACAAACACAATCGCCTATGGTGTCCAGGTCTTTTATACTTGTCATGTCAGGCTAGCTGTCGTAACAGCATATCATGATATATCATGTCAGTTTGCTTGTTAAGAGTGCGCCACAGCTGGCCATTATCGTGTTCTATTCTTACTTTATCATGAATGAGAGAAACTTGCATAAAATAACTAGTGACATATTCTTGAAGCTAAGGAAAAGATCTACAACTTTTATGTTTTGAGTTTTTCAAGATTCTATCTACAAAACAACTTAAACAGAAAAAAAAAACAGTAAAATAGAGCAATTTCGGCGCATGGGATTCCTGTACGATCGGCACGTGGGATCCCTGCACATCGGCACGTGGGATTCCTGCGCGATCGGCGCGTGGGATTCCTGCGCGATCGGCGCATGGGATTCCTGCACAATCGGCGCGTGGGATTCCTGCACAATCGGCGCGTGGGATTCCTGTGCGATCGGCGCGTGGGATTCCTGCACAATCGGCGCATGGAATTCCTGCGCGATCGGCGCATGGGATTCCTGCACAATCGGCGCGTGGGATACTCACGTTGCGTCTTCAGTACATGCGCGTAGGGAACCTACGCGCATGACACGCTCGGAGTCAACGGATGCGTTGTCAGGACTTCACGGCGCATGGCCTCCCGGCGCATGGCCTCCCGGGCGCATGGGGGTCATCGTCCCCAATCAGCAAGTTCAGCCATAAAAGTTTCGAAAACTTGCCATGACCATAACTTCCTCATCCGAAGTCGAAATCAAGCGAAACAAAAGCCAAAACTGCATGAAATTGAATTCTCTACAACATAGAACCATTAGTTTTCGAAAATAACTAAGTTTTAGAGGTCAAAACCAAGAAAACCGAAAAGTTACAAACTTCGATCTACAAGAATCCTTCTATCAAATCCAAAAATGCCAAGTTCTAAAGAGGCTTAGAATCAAGTAAAGAAGAGAATGGAACAATATAACTTGAGATCCATCATGAAGCAAGTTGCACTTGCCTAAGCTCTCTCTCTCTCCCTCCTGGTGGTTGAAGAAGTAATGGTGGAGAAGAAGTAAATGAAGAGAGAGAATGAGGGAATGGGTTAATAAATTGTGATGGTGGTGGTAGGTAGGGGTTCTCCCCTTGGTTCATGATGAACCAATAAACAACCCAAGCCGAACCAAGCCAACCCAAAATAGACCAAGCCAGGAGACATAAAATACGAGTCAAGATACGTATACGTATTCCAAATACGTAATACGAACCACGGTCATTACAACTCTACCCACCTTAAAAGAATTCCGTCCTCGGAATTTAATTAAGAGGCTAGAGCGGCAAGGACAAGCTATACTAATCGCAAGCTATAACAAGCAGTCTATCATGCAGTCATTTATTCAAACAAGAAATTGAAAGCATAAGGCATACGGAAGATATTATACCTTACGAGTCAAACAGGTCGAGATATCGCGATCGGATATCATCCTCACGCTCCCACGTCGACTCACCCAAAGAGTGATGACCCCAAGCAACACGGACTAAACTAATAGTCTTGTTCTTGAGTATCTTCTCTCTCCGGTCCAATATAGACACGAGCCTCTCCTTATATGAAAGGTTGGTACCAACAATCAATTCTGAATGATCCAGGATGTGGCTCGGGTCCGGGATATACCGTCGCAGTTGGGATACATGGAACACGTCATGCACCTCACGTAGCGACGGTAGAAGAGCGAGACGATAGGATACATCACCTACTCACTCCAGAATGTCGAACGACCCTATATACCTAGGACTAAGCTTTCCTCGCACGTCGAAACGAATGACGCCACGGTTAGGTGAAATCCTCAGGAATACATGGTCACCGACAGAAAACTCAAGAGGACGTCGATGAGAATCGGCCCAATGACGCTGGCGATCTTAGGCAACTCGAAGATGATCTCTGACTCTCTTGACCACTTCAACGGTCTGAGCAATCATTTCCGGACCGAGTATCTGTCTCTCTCCAACATCGTCCCATGCTAGTGGGGATCGGCACTACCTACCATACAGTGCCTCGAACGGTGCCATTTGGATACTGGCCTGGAAACTGTTATTGTACGAAAACTCTACCAGGTGCAGGTGATCTTCCCACGATCCACCGAAGTCGAGCGTACAAGATCTCAACATGTCTTACAAGGTTCGTATGGTATGCTCCGACTGACCATCTGTCTACGGATGATAGGCGAAGCTGAACTGGAGGCGAGTTCCCAAACTCTCTTACAGGCTATGCCAAAAGTGCGATGTAAATCTTGAATCTCTGTCCGAGGTGATACTGACTGGTACACCGTGAAGTCTGACGATCTTCCTGAGGTACATCTCTGCTAGCTGAGCCGTCGACTGACCAACTCTGAATGGGAGAAAATGAGCCACCTTCGTGAGCCTGTCTATAATAACCCAAATAGCATCTCTGCCAGCCGGGGATCTAGGTAATCCAGTCACGAAATCCATGGTTATATGCTCCCACTTTCATTCTGGAATTGGCAAGGGCTGAAGTAGTCCAGCTGGCCTCTGATGTTCAGCTTTAACTTGTTGGCAAACCAAACATCGAGAAACAAACCGGGCTATCTCCCTCTTCATGCCATTCCACCAAAAGTGCTGACGAATATCTCAGTACATCTTCGTACCGTCAGGATGAATGGAATACTGCGAACTGTGAGCCTCTGCCATGATCTCCTGTCTGATATCTCCATTGGGTACACAAAGACGCTTCCCATGTCGAAGTGTACCGTCTTCATGGATATATAACTCTGGTCTTCGTCCTGCCTCACACTCTGCTCTGAGTCGCTGAAGCTTGGAATCTGCTGACTGTGCCATCCGGATCCTCTCGACTATAGTGGACTGAACTTGCATACTGGCCATCAATGCCACACTGGAAGGAAGGACAACTTCTATATCCATCTTCTGAAGATCTGCTAACAGATCTGGTTGTGCTGTTAGAAAATAAACTCCGGCTCTCCTGCTCAATGCATCTGCAACAACGTTGGCCTTCCCTGGGTGATACTGCAGGTTGATATCATAATCCATAAGAAGCTCCAGCCATCTCCTCTGACGCATGTTAAGATCCTTTTGGATGAAAAAATACTTCAGGCTCTTGTGGTCGGTGAAAATCTCCACCCTATCTCAATATAGGTAGTGCCTCCACAACTTAAGTACAAACACTACTGCTGCCAGCTCCAAGTCATGGGTTGGGTAATTCCTCTCATGATTACAAAGTTTTCGTGATGCATAAGCTATTACCTTTCCATGCTGCATGAGAACACATCCCAAACCTCTGCCTGAAGCATCACAATACACTGAGAATCCCCTGGTTCCATCTGGAAGCGTGAGAATAGGAGCCGTCATCAAGCCTCGCTTCAACTTCTCAAAAGAATCCTGACATTCTGCTGTCCAAGCAAACTGCACATCCTTACGGGTCAACTGGGTCAATGGTGCTAAAATCTGAGCAAAGTCTGAAACAAATCGTCGGTAGTAGCCGGCCAAGCCAAGAAAACTGCGAATTTCTGCCACTGTGCTAGGTACCGGCCACGTTTCTATGGCCACGATCTTCTGGGGATCCACTTCTACTCATCCTCTAGTGAAGATATGGCCCAAGTACGAAATACGATCGAGCCAGAACTCGCATTTACTAAACTTGGCATACAACTGGTGCTGTCTGAGAATCTGGAGGAAAACTCGAAGATGCTGCTCATACTCCGCTTCACTCTTGCTGTAAACCAGGATGTCGTCTAGGAACACAATCATGAACTGATCTAAATAAGGTATGAAGATGCGATTCATGAGGTCCATGAATATAACCGGCGCATTGGTTGCTCCAAATGGCATCACAAGGAACTCCCAATGCCCATACCTAGACCTGAAAGCTGTCTTCGGAATGTCCTGCTCTCTGACTCTGATCTGATGATATCCTGAGCGTAAGTCGATCTTCGAGAATACTGCTGCCCCTTGAGTTGATCAAACAAGTCATCTATCCTCGGAAAAGGGTATCTGTTCTTGATTGTCACTGAGTTCAAGGTACGATAATCTACACATAATCTGGACGTACCATCCTTCTTTTTCACAAGAAGCATCAGGGCTCTCCAAGGCGATCCACTAGCATGAATGAATCCCTTGGTTCTGAGTTCTTCAATCATCTTGTACAATATCTCTAGCTCTGACGGCGCCATCCTGTAGACTCTCTCTGACACTGGGGCTGTCACGGGAATCAAGTCGTTGGTGAACTCGATCTCCCGCTCTAGCGGCATCCCTGGAAGCTCTTCTAGAAAAATATCTGGAAATTCTTCGACTATCCGGGGTAACTGCACGGCTGCTACCGCCATCCGCAATACTGGAGGAGAAGGTTCAACTTCGCCTCGGGAGAAAGAAAACTTCGGCTCGCCTGGAATGCTAAAAATAACCCTGCCAAGATGGCAGTCTATCCTAGCATACTGGTCCCTCAACCAATCCAGCCCTAAGACCACATCATAATCGTCCATCGAGAACTCTATCAATCTAGCGGGAAACTCTCTACCGCTAACTACGATCCGGCACGAGGAGAACACCCTATATACTCCCACAAGTCCATTACCAGTAAGTATATTGAGCCTCACTGATAATGACTCGGGCTCCAATCCTATCCGTATCGTGAATCGTGCATACATAAATGAATGCGAGGCACCCGAATCAAATAATACTGAAGCTGGAAAGGTGTTGAAGAGAATAGTACATGTCACTACCTCACCGGGTGCTATTCCTTCCTCTCCCATGGTCAAGGCCAGCACTTGACCATGCCCTCTGGGTGCGGGTCCCCTCTGCTGAAAATTCCTCTGCCTGCTCTGGATCAGGGCTTGGGCTTGGGCATACTGATGCGGTCTCTGCTGTTGGAATACCTGGGCCTGTGTCGGCAATAGCCTCGGGAACGGGTACTGCAGCTGCTACTGCTGCTGGACTGGTACTGGTCCTCTAACTAAAGGACTAGAGAAAGATGATGATGAACTCCCCCTGTTCGGGCAGTTTCCAACCCTGTGGTCTGGGGTACCACAAACCATGCACAAACCCTGTGCTCTGCGACACTATGATACCACATGTCCCGGCTTCCCGTAGTGTGAACATCCCACTGCGGAAGACTGCTTTTGCTTCTGCTGCTGAGGGTGTGTCGGGGTGGAATGCTGAACCGACGTCACTGAGGCCGCCCGCCTCGGAGCTCCAATGGTAAAAGTCCTGGCTGCCGGGGCTGGTACTGATGACTGATTCATCTGGCTATGGGATCGCTTTCGACCTCCGGTCCTATCCACGATCCTTTGGGAGGTATACTCATGCCTCCTAGCTGCTCTCAGTACTGCATCAAAGGTCTGATGCTCAAACTGCTCCACCGCCAACAAAATCTTTAGGTGGAGCCCGTACTGGAACCGCTAGGCTCTATCGAACTCGGTCGCCACCAAGATGGGAGCAAACCGACTAAGCCTGGAGAACTCGGCTGCATATCCATCGACCGTCCTGCCCATCTACTTCAGATGGGTGAACCTCATCTGTAGATCATACCGAGCTACAATATCAAAATACTTGGTCTGGAATCTCTCCCTGAATACTGTCCAGTCAATAGGGGCCACTAATCCAACGGCCTGCGCCGTCCACCAGCTGCGGGCAAGATCCAATAGCTGTAGGCGCACCACGGCCACCTTCTCGTTCTCTGGAGTCCTGGCTGCTTCTAGAATCACCTCTGTGTCCTGAAGCCATGCATCTTCAGCGATCGCATCTTCATTGCCATCGAAGAAGGGAGGGTTCAAGCGCTTGAAGCTGTTGGCCGTGCTATTACCCTGATGACCTCCTCTGGTCAAAGCGTCTGCCACCGCCTAGTGCAAGGCATCTCCTCGACGATCCTGGGAGGCTAATAGTGACCTGATGAGACCCACCAAAGTGCCATCATCAGGCTCTGCAGGCTGGACGGGCTGAACTGGTGGCTCTCCTCCAGTAGGCATGACTCTGGAGGCTACTCCTGAATACTGGGCTTGATCTCCAGGTTGCTGCTGGTCCGCGGGAGATGCTCCGCCTTGCTGATCGGCAGGTCCAGGAATAATGTCGCTGAAGAAGACGACATAGGGAACAATAAGGAAGGACCAAGACAGATCAACGATACAAGCATGTGATCAGGTCAAGATTACAGGGATTCAGAAGATACGATCAGATATCTAGGGCGAGTACTGATTGAGACATCTATTCGGTAAACCCTCACATATCTTGATTTATAATACCTGCATGGGCCACCACTAAAACCATGTAACTCTCCAGAACCAGAATACCGGAGAACGGGGGCGTACATAGCCAGCTACGTATATCGAAGTGCAACCTACCTCGCTATACGGTCACGGATGTCAAGATACATGAGGGTTTAACTACAAGCCAACAGTCTCCTTTGGTCATGAACAAGCCTATTGTCTCAATCTCAAGCAAGCAATAATAGTTACAAGATGTCAGAGCACCAAATATAAAATAGCAAGGCGTCCCATACATTATATATTGGATGATCATGAAGCTAGTCGTACAAAATGTCAAGACTAGCAAGAGTTCAGTCATACATGATCAACCCTAGGATCTGTCAATCATGTTACAGCCCGTAGGCAGACAGTAAATAAGGTGCAATACGAGCTAACACGTGCTCGTCGGCTAAACGTCTCAAAAGAATAATTTTACAATAAAGTGGGAGGACAAAAGAAACCCACTCGTTGCCAGGGTTACGCATGGTGGTCACCATCTGGCTGGAAGGTAGGTAGATCCTCGGGAGCTGCTCCGATACCTGGCCATACAAAACCAGCTGGATCAGACCCCAGAAAGAGCAAGTACCACAAGGGAGGCTTCACTTAGGAACTAAAACCAGCAAATCACAATAGAATATTAAAGACAATAAATAAAGAACTGATAATAATAGAGATGACAACAGTAAACTGAGTACGAGAAAACCATTCAAGTAGCCAGGTCACAACCCTTAAACCAAATAAAGATCGGGGTTGCAGCCCTTCACCTGAATAGAAACCCGTCTCAATTGTTATTGGTACAGTGAAGACAATAGACGAAGAGAGGACATAGGACTGCTCCGGGGGCCAGGTTACAACCCTTAAACCAAACAAGGACCGGGTTTGTAATCCTTCGCCTGAACAGAACTGGACCCCTGATCTTTATTGTTAAGGCCAGTATAAATAATTATGGTATTAAGGTAAGGTAAAACATGACGAACATGGCATGGGGTTGCAATAAGACAATAAACGAAGAGAGGACACAAAACTGCTCCGGGAGCCAGGTTACAACCCTTAAACCAAACAAGGACCGGGGTAGTAACCCTTCGCCTGAACAGAACTGGACCCCTGATCTTTATTGTTGAGGCCAGTATCAATAATCATGTCATGTTACAATCTTGCACAGGATCATGATAAGACTAAGCTGGAATAAACTCTATCCAATCAATCACGACCAATCAAGAGTACGGCTTGATACTTTTAACTAACTAGGGTTATCACAGGCCTAGTTACTAGCAAGATGCAATGAGATTATCCCAACAGCCACAAGACCTGCCGACCATCCGGTTATCCAGGTCGAATGTCCGTTTATGAAAAATGCAACACGTGACTGTGTACTAGAAATGTGCCCTACTCGTCGGTAGGCTACAAGTCCACTGAATGCACCCAGATAACGGGATTGCCTGTAGCTGGGAATCTCTTCATGACTACTGAATCATTCTAGTTAATTAGCCTTAGTCAATTTCAGTAGGTACCCCTGACCGTGGTACTCAGGGATCCCCATCCTAGACATGATGCAAGACAGTACCAGTTTATTTGTACAAACACAATCGCCTATGGTGTCCAGGACTTTCATACTTGTCACGTCAGGCTAGCTATCGTAACAGCATATCATGATATATCATGTCAGTTTGCTTGTCAAGAGTGTGCCACAGCGGGCCATTATCGTGTTCTATTCTTATCTTATCATGAATGAGAGAAACTTGCACAAAATAACTAGTGACATATTCTTGAAACTAAGGAAAAGATCTACAACTTTTATGTTTTGAGTTTTTCAAGATTCTAGCTACAAAACAACTTAAACATGAAAAAAAAATAGTGAAATAGAGCAATTCCGGCGCATGGGATTCCTGTACGATCGGCGCGTGGGATCCTTGCACATCGGCACGTGGGATGCCTGCACAATCGGCGCATGGGATTCCTGCGCGATCGGCGCGTGGGATTCCTGTGCGATCGGCGCGTGGGATTCCTGCACAATCGGCGCGTAGGATTCCTGCACAATCGGCGTGTGGGATTCTTGCACGATCGGCGCGTGGGATTCCTGCACAATCGGCGCGTGGAATTCCTGCACGATCGGCGCATGGGATTCCTGCACAATCGGCGCGTGGGATACTCACGTTGCGTCTTCAGTACATGCGCGTAGGGAACCTACGCGCATGACACGCTCGGAGTCAAGGGATGCGTTGTCGGGACTTCACGGCGCATGGCCTCCCGGGCGCATGGGGGTCATCGTCCCCAATCAGCAAGTTCAGCCATAAAAGTTCCGAAAACTTGCTATGGCCATAACTTCCTCATCCGAAGTCGAAATCAAGCGAAACAAAAGCCAAGACTGCATGAAATTGAATTCTCTACAACATAGAACCATTAGTTTTCGAAAATAACCAAGTTTTAGAGGTCAAAACCAAGAAAATCAAAAAGTTACAAACTTCAATCTACAAGAATCCATCCATCAAATCCAAAAATGCTAAGTTCTAAAGAGGCTTAGAATCAAGTAAAAAAGAGAATGGAACGATAAAACTTGAGATCCATCATGAAGCAAGTTGCACTTGCCTAAGCTCTCTCTATCTCTCCCTCCTGGTGGTTGAAGAAGTAATGGTGGAGAAGAAGAAGTAAATGAAGAGAGAGAATGAGGGAATGGGTTAATAAATGGTGATGGTGGTGGTAGGTAGGGGTTCTCCCCTTGGTTCATGATGAACCAATAAACAATCCAAGCCGAACCAAGCCAACCCAAAATAGACCAAGCCAGGCGACATAAAATACGAGTCAAGATACGAATACGTATTCCAAATACGTAATACGAACCACGGTCATTACATCGCCAGCGGATATCCAGGACAGTGCTTGTACAGGTGCAATGCCCAATATTGTGTTCACTCTGCAGGATATGCTCATCAAGACCAACCTGCACGATCGCCCTCTGTATTACACTGGATACGTTGGCGACATCAAGGTGGATCGGATGCACATTGATCCCGGTTCTTCAATAAGCATCATTCCGAAGAGCTTGCTTCACCTCCTGCACATCCCTATGCATCGGCTAACACCTACCAGCACCGCCATCAGCGGTTTCAATTCAGGAAGAAGCTACCCGGCGACCTTCAGTCGGAAGTGACTTGCTATGTCATAGACGCAGATACGTCCTACAATATTCTCCTGGGGCGTCCGTGGATACACGATTATATGATCGTGCCTTCCACATTGCACCAGTACTTCAAATACGTCGACAAGCACGGCTTCGTAAAGACGGAATTCGCCGACATCGATCCCTTCAAAGGGGTTGAATCCTACTATTCGGATTCCTGTCTATACGAGAAATCGAAACGGCACTTGATCAAAGAGGATGCTCAAGAGCAGACGGAGGCTGCAATGGGATCAGAAGAACCTCTGAATAACTATCTTCAGTCCCGCAAACCAGGCATAACTGCACCTCTTGTAGGTACTCTGCGTAAAGAAGCAACTAGTCTTCCGGTACTCACCGTACAAAAGGAGCAGATGGTTATTCGACTCCCAAGGTCTAGCCAAGGGCCAAGACCCACTGGGGATCCGCTGACAATCAGACTGCCAAGAGCCAGCCTACAACAATCAGAAGAGATCAATCCTTCTGTTAAGCCGATGATCATTCGTCTTCCCAGGACAAGTCGACAGCCAAGCGCTAAACCGGGGACCGCTAGTGAGCCAACGATACCACATCCAGCACCAAGCGCTAAGCCAGCGACCGCTAGTGCGCCAACGACCCCACGTTCAACACCACCAGTGGGACCCTTGACAATCAAGCTGCCTAGGTCATCCTTCCAATTTTTATTAATACAGGGGGTAGTTGAAGAGGAGTTAGAGCTAGCCAAGTATGTGGCTGCACACACTGATGTTCCTTCTGTTGATGATGTAATTCCACCAGAAAAAATACCTTATTTTATCAATAAAGGGCTATCTTTGAACTACCTCGAGCTTAACAAGCTCCGTATAATATATGCTATGGAACACGGTATAGGCACCAACTTACACACATAAGTAATGAATGTCTATACCACGAACCAACTTACTCCCATGGAAGGCGCTTGCTTCATAGTCGAGGGAGAAGATCACCCAATCATCTTCGGCCGAAAGAATGGTCAACAGTCCTTCAGGCCAGAGGAAGTTGATCTCGAACCCAACACTGGAAGACTGCATCTTTATCTATATAACTCCCGCTCCAAGTACCTCATGCAAAAATAGGGGTATGATATGGAAACTACGCCAGACTTGAACTATGGCACCAGCCGGCGATTACCGTTGCAATTGCCTGTCCCGGCTGGAAAACTACGGGATTATTACAACAAGACCAGGCATGGTCTAGGATATGTTACACCTACAACAACTCTGGAGAGCTCAGATGAGGAATACGAATGGCATTCACATTCGACTGGATCACCCACTTCCGATTCGGATGTCAGCATCGGAGACGTATTCAGGCAAGCTTGGTCTGTCAACATGGCATTTGCTGACGCCTACGAAGAAGACAAAGACGTACCCGAACTTCTCGAGTTAGATCCTTGGGTCCAACAGCTAGATGTGCAATGGGAGAAGCATTTCGAACGAAGAGATCCCCTACAGAAGATGAGGTTATGCAAGTTGACCTCGGTGATGAATCCTCTCCAAAGCCAATCTTCGTCAGCAAAAGCCTGACAGACGAAGAGCGAGAGTCGCTATTGCAACTCGTCAGAGAGTATATTGACGTATTTGCCTGGAGCTATGAAGACATGTCAGGGCTAAACCCCGAGGTTGCACTCCATAAGCTCAACATTCATCCAGACACAAAGTCGGTCAAGCAACAACAACGACGGTTTCGCCCAGATATCATGTATTCTATCGAAGCTGAGGTCAACAAACTAATAGCCAGTAGCTTCATCTGTAAGGAACAACATCCAGACTGGGTCGTCAATATAGTACCAGTCCTCAAGAAGAATGGGAAGATCCGAATTTGCATCGACTTCCGGAATCTGAATGAAGCATGTCCTAAAGATGAGTTCCCTCTTCCTATTACAGATATAATGATTGACAACACATGTGGCTTTGAGCGCATGTCATTCATGGATGGCTTCTCAGGATACAACCAAATCAAGATATTTTCTGATGACGAAAAGCATACATTATTTCAAACGCCAATTGGTGTGTACTGCTATACAGTCATGCCCTTTGGTTTAAAGAATGTCGGCGCCACATATCAACGAAATATGAGTGTCATCTTCAGAGATCACCTGCGTAAGATAGTGGAATATTATGTCGATGACATAGCCGTTAAAAGTCGCTATAAGGAAGATCATCTGCATGATCTTAGGACAGTATTCGACCTGATACGAGCACACAACTTGAAGATGAATCCCACCAAATCCTTCTTGGGTGTATCCAGTAGAAAATTCTTGGGTTTTATCATTACCGCCCAGGGAATCCATATAGACCCTGAGAAGACGAAGGCAATCATGGAGATGGGTCATCCGAGAAATCTCCGAGAACTCAGAGGCCTTCAGGGAAGGATAGCTTATATCAGGAGGTTTATCTCTAACCTCTTCGGGCGATGCCAACCATTCACACATCTCATGAAGAAAGGCATCTCCTTCGTATGGGACGAGGAGTGCCAACGTGCATTTGACAACATTAAAGAATATCTGTCAAACCCTCCAGTCCTGGTGGCCCCGGTTACTAGAAAGCCATTTTTGCTCTATGTGCGAGTGATGGAGCATTTCGTCGGTGCTCTACTAGCACAAAACAATGATGCGGGGCATGAACAAGCTATCTATTATCTCAGCCAAATGATGATAGGGCCTGAGCATAGATACACCGCCGTAGAAAAAGAATGTCTCGCCTAGGTGTTCGATATTCAAAAAATTCGACACTATGTTACAGGACAAACCATCCATGTTATATCACGAGTCAACCACTCAGGGTCCTCATGACCAAACCAGGCGTACTCAGCTCTCGCCTTGCTACCTGGGCGATATTATTGTCCCCCTACCACATGATCTTTGTCCTACAGAAGGCTGTTAAAGGTCAAGATCTGGCAGACTTTTTTGTGACCCATCCAGGTTCGGAGTCAACCAGAATATATAAAGAGATCCCAGACAAGGTTGCCAATTTAAATATGGCTTTCCATGATACCGTCTGGCGAATGTTCTTCGATGGTGCTTCAAAAACCGGTCCCAAGGGCAACATCGTCGTTGGGGTCGGAGTGGTATTGATTTCTCCCTCTGGCTTGGTGACCAATTGGGATACTCACTCACGGAACCTTGTTCAAACAACGTGGTCGAGTACAACGCCTTGGTCATCGGCCTCCGACTTGCGAAGGAATTGGGGGTAGAGTACCTGGAAATATATGACGATTCACAGTTAATCGTCAATCAGATCCGGGGTTCATATGAAGTTCGCCATGAAGACATGATCCCCTATCATCAGATAGCAATCGCCATCATCACGTCCTTGAAAGGGTTCTTCACCGAACATGTTCCAAGACTCCGGAATATTGAAGCCGATGCCCTAGCAGGACTTGCCGCTTCTCTGGTGGTTCCAAATCGTACTTATCATTTGGTGGACGTAATAGGCCATGAATTGGTTTGTCCTAAGAACAACGTACAATTTGCTGTGAGTTACTCTGCCCTAGCGGTCGACGAAACACAGGACTGGAGAATCCTATTTATTGACTTCGTAGTCTACGGCATCTTGCCGGAGAATCCGAAAGAAGACACTTTTATCAAAAGACGTTCTCTCAGATTCTTCTATGATACAGAGACAAAAATGCTGTATCGACGATCCTATGATGGGTTGTTGCTCAGGTATTTGTCAAATACATAAACCAAAGAAGCTGTACGCGAAGCTCACGATGGCGTTTATGGGGCCCATCAACCTGGCCCGAAATTGCAAGACCGTCTTCGTCGGATGGGCTATTACTGGCCTACGATGGTAGTAGATGCGATAGACTGTGGAAGAAAATGTAAAGCTTGTCAGGTCCATACATATTTCATACACCAACCATCCGAATTCCTATATCCGACGGTGGTGTCCTGGCCATTTGAGGCATGGGGAATGGATATCATCGGTCCAATCACCCCGCCTTCGTCCAGAGGACACCATTTTATACTGGCAATTACGAACTACTTCTCCAAATAGGCAAAAGCTGTTCCGCTTGCAGAAGTGAAGACATCAAACGTGATCAGCTTTGTCAAGCATCACGTCATCTATCGCTTTGGACTGCCTCGAAGGATCATCCACGATAATGGTCCGCAGTTCGCAAGCCATGCCTTTTATCGGTTTTGCGACAAACATCGAATCCAGAATGTTGCTTCAATACCGTACAACCCGGCGGCTTATGGTCTGGCTGAAGCATTCAACAAAACTATAATCAAGCTTCTCAAGAAGTTCATGTCCTCAAACAAATACGATTTGAATAAAAATCTTGGCGAATGCTTATGGGCGTACCATACGACAGTCCGGACAACCACTGGGAACACACCATTCTCTCTGGTATATGAAAGTGAGGCAGTTCTCCTATTGGAGACTCAAATTCCCTCGCTCCGTGTCGTCCTCACTTACCGATTGACGACGGATGATAATTACCGTCGTCGGCTAGAAGAGTTGGAGGCCTTAGATGAAAAGCGCATGCTAGCTCAACAATAAATCGAGCTTTATCAAGCCCGCATCTCTGGAGCCTTCAACAAGAAGGTCAAGCTGAGAACATTCCAAGTAGATGATCTCGTCTTGGCAGCTCTGAGGCCATGGTTATGACTCACAAAACCGCCGGCAAGTTCCAGCCAAAGTGGGAAGGCCCATTTATCATCGAGGCTGTATTCTCCAATGGTGCATACCGTCTCGCGAAGCAAAACGGAGACTTGCTCGTGATGCCCATCAACGGTAAGTTCCTGAAGAAATATTATGTCTAAACGATATCCGCTGAATCAACCGGATTATTGAGTTATGTACCCTTAAGTACCGCTGAACTTACACTCTGGTCATTCCAAATGAATCCATATCGCATCTTCTAGGTAGTGAGTCATGTATAATCATACCTCTAAACTTCCTCCCTAAAAGGGCATCTTCCTCATAATCTACTACCCGCGCTTTCAACGCATAAAAAAGGGTAACAGGTCCACAAAATTTTAGAAACAACCACATCGATGTCACCTCTGAGTTGTTTCTCTTCCATCACAAACAAATCACCCCTTACATAGAACTTCTAAGTCCATATTACCTCTGAGTTGTTCTATGTACCCTTCATTGAGTCCACTCCTGCCACGTCCCCATTACCTATGAGTAGGAAAACTCCGTAGTAAAACCCTCATATTTACCACGTTCTCATTACCTCTGAGTAAGTATGTTGGTTTTCTCTCAACTTATTATCCGTACCCAAAAGCAGGGTACGCCAAGGATAATAGGCCCACAAATGTCTACAGTTGACCACAAATGTCCACAGTTGACCACAAATGTCTGCAGCTGACCACAAATGCTGTACTCGGTCCTCTAGCACATGCGCCTCTTTTCTCACCATCACATGCCTCTGGAACCCAGCTGTTCTATGGCATTCTTTCATCCAATACCAAGAATTTCCATGCCCGCCTTACCATAGAGTTGTTCTAGGTATCTCTATCAAACTTATTATCCATACCTAAAACCAAGGTATACCAAGGGTAATAGGTCCACAGAAAGTCCCACAGTGGGGCAAATACCATAATACCAAAGAAACGGTACAAGCACAACAGATAAAGGATGATGTAAACATAGTCATTCATTTAAAATCAAGAGTACTACATTTTTTGGGACCACGTCCCTGTTAAAAAAATGGAGGAACATAATAATGAATGAAAGAAAAAGCCGATCATGGTTCGACGACACACAATTCTCTGAGCCGGTCCCTCAGCTTAGTCGTTGACCGCTCAATCCTCAGCTTGGCCCGACACTTAGCCTCCTGAGTCAACCTATCTGCATCCTCCAGATGCACATGTGCCTGCCAATCGTCTTCAAGTTTCTTCAGTGCACGCTTCAAGGCATCAGAGGTTCGGGTGACCTGGTCGGTCTCCCGGAGAATTAGCTCCTTATCTTTACGGGAAGCCTGGAGCTCAGACTCTAAAGAAGCCAATTTCCTCTGAAGCTGGAGGATCTGCTCGTTCATGTCGGCTATCCCACGAGAGGCGGCCTCTTTCCGAGCGATACAATCCTCTCCTCTGCGGCTTAGTTCATCGTACTTCAGAGATAGATCCCGAAGGTCCTTCACTAGAGCAGGTTTGGACGTATCCTGCACCGTCTTTACCTTTTCCATGGCTGTTATAAGGAAGGCACGCTCCTGATCTATTGCTAAAGACGGATCGACTTGCCGTAGTCCTTAAAATTGAGCCACCAGCTGATCAGCCTCTACTAATTTAGGCTCCAGGAGCTCGACCATCCCTGTCTCGCCGGAGAGTGTTCTGAGGAGTTCAATCTGACCACGGGCACATTGACGAGCCAATGCAAAAGATGGCCCCCTCTCCAAGGCAGCTTCGATCCCTCGCTTCAGATGGCGGTAAAACTATCAACCACATCCTTTGACGATTCATTCAAAACTTCCAAAGAAGACGATGTCAAAGAAAGAGTAGCTGGCAGGGTTGAAGACGATCGTGAAGAAGATGTGCCAGAGCTTGATGCCCCTATCACTAGGGAAACAAGTTTTGAGTGATAGAACGCCTGAATAATAGCCATATCCTCTTCCGCGGCCCGAAGGATCCGGAGACTCGGTAGGGCAGAAAGGCCAACCTCCGGTGTTGGAGCCACATGAACCAAGGAGGGTACAGGGACCATTTCTTCCTGCCCCGGCAGTTCTACTACATCTCCTCCTGAACTTGATCTGGCAGGAGATCCCTCGGTATGAGTTGGAGGAGGAGGAGGCATACTTTCTTCCACCAGATCTTCCTTGGCGACTTCCCCCCCCGATGATGTCCGCCGTCGGCAGTGAAGGAGCAGGACCTGTATGTCCGGAGCAACCATCGATCAACTTAACCCGAAGGATATGAAGATAGATCAAATGAACCTCCTGACTAGTCAAGACATGACTTAGCTTACCAGGAGAGGGTTGCTGAAGCTGAGGATCACTCACAGCCACCGTCTCCTCTTCAACGGCAATACTTGAGCCGATTGCAGCCGCTTCCTCTGTCGCAGCTGCCCCGGAGGTGGATACAATTGGGTCAGCATCAACCGACTGAGGTTCAGCAACCTCAGGGATTGGTTCAGTAGAGCCCACATCGCCCCGAGTTGAGATGTCAGCAGCGGAAGGAATCTCAGCCATCGCTGGGGCGACCCTGGTGGAAGTAAGCTCGGCTGTCATATCTCTAATTAAGGCGGCTAGAGCCGGGTCAACCTCAGAGGCGGTAGCCGGCTCTGAGGAGTTCACTTCTCCCGACGCCTACAAAGAAAAGGAAGATGATCAGATTATTTTAGAAAAGAAGAATAAAAAAAAGAGGATCGTAACTCGATTCACCTCCGAAACGGCGTCGACGTCCTCACTTCTTTCCCTAATGATCGGCCCGTGAGGCTTGACCGCAGCACATTTTTGGGAGTAAGTCATGCCGCCGGCAGAGGGTGCACGCCTGCTACGTTTTTGAGAAGGATTAGGCACAACAGAGGGCTGACCTGCCACCAAATCATCTGCAGGAGGAGGAGGCAAGTTATCAGGGTCATCCTCTTCATCCACATTGGTAGACTCCGAGTCAGATACATCAACTATCCTTCCCTTCTTGATCCTTGGCTTCTCCTCGAGAGTTCCATGTAGTAGAATTTTGATTTTACACAAGTTGGTTTCCATCGAGTCTTGGCCGAATGGGGTTCCTTGAGTTTTGAGACCCATAGCTGCTTGTCTCGGCCTAGGGGAGAAGACGAGCCTTTTACGTACACATTTTAACGTGCCTGCGTAGTGTTACCATTTTATGCACAAGTTTTAATGTGCCTGCGTAGTGTCCCTCTTTACGCTCACGCATTGCGTGCCAGCGTAGTCTATTCTACACCGAGTTCATTCGAACTCTACGCAGGGACTACACCCGCTAGCGTAGAGCCTCGCTCGAGTCTCGCTCGTGTAAAGTCCCGCTAGCATGGTGTGCTCACTCGCGTAGAGTGCTTGCTTGCGTAGAGTCTTGCTCGCGCGTAACCTTGCTCACGTCGAGCTATCTTGCCTTGTTCTTGCCCGCGTAAAGCCATTTTTACGCTCGGGGCCCCTTGGCCTAGCATAGAGGTTCACTAGCATAGAGTCTTGAGCCCCTTTGGCGTACTCCGTTGCCTTGTTATGTTCTTGCACTTTTGTTATAATCACGAATTGATTGATATAACTGGAATGATAATTGTTCACGACATGGTATAACAAGTAATTGACATGACATGACATGACAAGCAAGCATGATGGAAACTATTGAATGCTGTTGCGACGGCTAGCATGATATGATAAGAATGAATGACTTGGATACCGTAGATGATTGTGTTTGTACAAATGAACCAGTACTGTCTTATATCATTTCTAGGACAAGGATCCCTGAGTACCACGGTCAGGGGTACCTACTCAAACTGACTAAGGTTAATTACTAGAATAATCCAGTAGTCATGAAAAGATTTTCCAGCTACAGGCAATCCCGTTATCTGGGCACCCCATCATGGGATTTGTAGCCTGCCGTCTTGTAGGGCACATTTCCAGCACACTGTCATGTGTAGCACCCTTTATGCTACTTAAGGGTACATGCGTCTCCTGGACGATGTACCCACATGAACTCAATCCCTAATTGTGTTCGGATAACCTGGATAGTCTGCAGGGCTTGTGGCTGTTGGAACAATCTTATTGCATCTTGCTAGAAACTAGGCCTGTGATAACCCTAGTTAGTTAAAGTATCAAGTCGTACTTATTGCTTGGCCGTGAATGTTGATTGGAGTCTAACCAGTCTAAGCCTTGTCTTGTTCCATTACATGGCTACCTTGGAACATGATTGTTCATGCTTACCCCTATTATACTGACCTGAATAATTTCTCACCTTCTTACCAGTTATTGCCCTATTAAATTTCATGTCTTATTTACCTTTCTTATTTTATGTTCTGATATGCTGGTTTTAATTCTTAAGTGAAGCCTCATTTGTGGCACTTGCTCTTTCTGGGATCTGACCCAGCTGGTTTTGCATGGCCAGATACCGGAGCAGCTCCAGAGGATCTCCCTACCTTCCAGCCAGATGGTGACCACTAGGCGTAACCCTGGCAACGAGTGGGTTATATTTTGGCTCTCCCACTCTATTGTAAAAATATTCTTTTGAGGCGTTTAGCCGACGAGCACGTGTTAGCTCGATTGCACTTTACTTACTGTCTGCCTACGGGCTGTAGCATGATTAACAAATCCTAGGGTTGATCATGTATGACTGAAACTCTTGCTAGTCTTCACATTTTGTATGACTAGCTTCATGATCATCCAAATATGTAATGTATAGGACGTCTTACTATTGTATATTTGGTGCTCTGACATTTTGTTGGTGCTCTGACATCTTGTAACTGCTATTATTTGCTTGAGATTGAGACAATAGGCTTGTTCATGACCATAAGAGACTGATGGCTTGTAGTTAAACCCTCATGTATCTAGACAGTCGTGACCGTATAGCGAGGTGGGTTGCACTTCAATATACGTAGCTGGCTGTGTTCGTCCCCGCTCTCTAGTATTTTGGTTCTGGGGCGTGACAATATGGCAAGGTATCTTGCTTGAGGTTGTGTGCAAAAGGGCGACATCCAATCGCTCGAACAGTCAAAATAGTGAAGCGATGAAAGCCAATTCTCGTATGCGTCCTCGGATGCTGAAATAAACACCACGAACGTGTTTGGCATAAAAGATATGTCTAGAAAACGTCTGTCCAAAAGTTCAATTCTGAAACAGGGACTAATGTAATTTCGGGTCAAAATGATGTCCGCCGTTGGACCCGTTTGCACCAAAACGCGTGCCAGAATTTACGGTCTCTAAAGTCGTCAAACTATATGTCTACGGGTCCGGTTTGAGAAGATGAACTCAACCGTATGTCCAAAGTTGGATTCCGTGGGCCGTGTACAAATTCGTTCGTTAGATCGGGTCGCGGGTCCGATAAATAGACGTTCCAGTCGACTTTCTCAAAATCGGACCAAACTTGGCATACAGGACCAGAAAAATGATACGGTCCTGTTGGCGCAAGTTTCGTCTCGATTTGACGAACGTGCAGAAAGAAATTGAAAAATTTGTAAATAGGCCGATACGTATCGGCAGTATCGACAGTATCGACAGTATCGGCAGTATCGTATCGGAACATCAGCCGTATCGACAGTATCAACAGTTTCGGATAGAAATATCAGATTTTCTGTTATCGAAAAATAAATTTATTAGAATTTTAGAAAAAAATACATTATACATTTAGGCTAATTTTAAGTATTTTTTGTAATGTTTTTTATTAGTTTTGAAATTGAATGAAATAGTAACCATCCATACTGATTATTTTACCTGCAATGGATAAGTTTTGTTTTCTTCTTTTACAACTTTACTATACTTTTACACCTTTGCTGATTAGTCTTTTCCATTTGGTTTTCTTTGTGAAATTGGCTTTTTTCTAAAATTTTAATAAATTTATTTTTCGATAACAGAAAATCTGATATTTCTATCCGAAACTGTCGATACTGTCGATACAGCTGATGTTCCGATACGATACTGCCGATACTGGTGATACTGTCGATACTGCCGATACGTATCGGCCTATTTACAAAATTTTCAATTTCTTTCTGCACGTTCGTCAAATCGAGACGAAACTTGCGCCAACAGGACCGTATCATTTTTCTGGTCCTGTATGCCATGTTTGGTCTCTTTTCCATTCAGTTTTCTTTGTGAAATTGGCTCCCAATATCGGTTCGATATTGGTAGGTATCGTATCGGAACAATTTCATATCGGATTGGTATCGGCCGATACCGTAAACTGTGGTTTAAAGTCCAGTAAAGCAGCACAGTTACTCAGATCTGGCTCGAAATTGTCATCGTAACTTCTTATCAACATTTCCAGCTTAAGTGTTCTAAACCCAGTTGGTAACTATTCAGATTGATGGCTACCCTTATCAATTATTTATTTCCACATCTCTGCCGTATCTTAAAATTGCCGTGTCTGCATCCATGTTGTGTCGTACCCTGTCATAATGCCACCAACATTAAATTGGTTGTCTTGAGGGTAGTGTACTCCTTTCTCCATTTAGGCGTCGTTTGGTTTGCGGAAAGGAAAGGAAAGGAAATCAATTCCTAGTTTATTTCTTTCCTTAGGAAAATTGTAATTTCCATCCTTTTTTTTCGGTGTTTGGAAAGGCCAAGAAAATTAGGAGTGAAAGTGAATTCCTAGAGTGGAAAAGTGAATCATAGATGGGTGGGGGGGTGGTTTCCCCCAATTTTTCTTTCCCTTGGAAATCGATTTTCTTTTCCAAACATTTTTTTAGGCATCCAAACATAGGAAAGAAATTACTTTCCTTTCCTAATGCCATGATTCCGTGAACGCCTTAACCATATTTATCCATCAGCGTCCAGCACTTATTATCATATTGCATGAGGATATATGAAGATACTTAAATTTTATATTTGAATTTGGACTACTTATACTATGTAATAGTTATTTAACCTGAACTATGCTACATTAGCTGGACGTGACCGCAAGCCATGTGGCGAGCTTCCATTGACCTCCTGATCCGAATTTTAAGATGGTAGAATCCGGTGATAGCAGGGAGAACAATGGTTAACTGCCACGTGGGCCGACGGTCATGCGTCGACGGACAAAATATTATTTTCCTATTTAACCTATAGCTATAGTCTTCTTGGACATAATGGAATAATTCTCTTGAGTTCATCCAGCAGTACAATGGTTTTAGTTAAGAGAAGCCACTGTGACATTTAGCTACAAAGTCATGATTCAACTATTTCTAGGACATGACAGGGAGCTCAGTAACTGTGGGAGAAAGCCATACAATATTGATATATTTGTCAAACAGTAGGAGCCAAGGCTGCTGGAAGCTCAGAATAAAAGTTGGGAATGTAGAAATTACAATATGCCACGATGATATTTCTAAACTCATTTGACGCAGGAATTTAAGAGGGGTTAATTTCAAATGTAAAGAAAATATGGTTTACTAGGTTGGCACTGACCTCTTATTGTTTCTGTCCCTGTGTATATAGTACCAACACAACAAAAAAAAACTTTTTTTTCCAGTAAAATTAGTTGACCCCACTTGTCTCTTGCCACTACTTCAATAGGTTCTACGCATGCAGAACTAACCATGTAGTCCAAGTTCCGAAGCTGACATACACAACTATATATGTGCATATGCCTAAGACTAATATGTAAGGGAACATTTGGCTCATGAGCTAGCCCATGTTATTGTACAGAGTTCACTTGCCTTTTGAGCAAATGACAAGCAATAAGAGCACCCATAGTGGGACTAATTTAAGTGTTATATTTAGTCTTTAGCCAAATTTTGTAGCACTTGATGGCTTCAATGGACTCTTGTCCACACTTAAAAAATGGTAGAAAACTAAGAGACTCTCCAAATTTGGATAGTCCACTAGTTGAGCTATATTACTTACGGACCCCCTTCCCGTCACACGTGGCTGCCCCCTGCCGTGCTCGGCCCCCTCCACGGCGTCGCCGCAGCCCCCTGCTCTCCGACCTCGTCGCACCCCCCCTCGGTCATCACCACCACCACCACCGCCGCCATCATCACCATCATCATCATCATCATCATCACCACCACCATCAACCATCATCACCACCACCACCGACACCCTCACCCCCCCTCCCGCTCCGCCACCCTAGCCCCCACCGCCACCGCCGCCATCGGCGTCGCCGCAGCAGCAGCAACAGCAGCCGCAGTAGCAGCCGCAGCAGCGCGCGGTAGCGGCGGCAGCGGCGGCAGCGGTAGCAGCGCGCGGCAGCGGCGGCGGCGGTGGGGGCTAGGGGGCGGAGTGGGGGGGGAGGGTGTCGGTGGTGATGATGATGGTTGATGGTGGTGGTGATGATGATGATGGTGATGATGGCGGCGGTGGAGGTGGTGATGGCCGGAGGGTGCGGCGAGGTCGGAGAGCGGAGGAGGGGGGGTGCGGCGACGCCGTGGAGGGGGCCGAGCACGGCGGGGGGCAGCCACGTGTGACGGGGAGGGAGGACACACAAAAGGAGACAAGGACATTTTCGTCCAAAAAAATTGGTCAACAGGGTTGACCGCTCGTTTTGGATGAAAACCGTCATGTAAACTTGTGGGGTGCACCTTAAATAAGCGTAAAAAAAGTGAGATGCCACTCAAATTTTCTCTTATTTTATTATTTAGATAAAATTACCATTATAAGAGATTAAAATCTTATTTATAACGTGAGATTAGGATGTCCACCGACTTCAGTATACTTATCGAACTCTCTCTATTAATTGATGTATTGACCGAGCTCATCCTACTCATGTTGGAAGCAAACTATTGTTAACCAAATCCACCCTACAGAAATCATTCATTACTCATTACATATCTTTACCTCTGCTGACTCCGAATGGACCAAACTATTGTCAACCTCCTTCCTCGCACATTTTTACATGCCTTTGTGCCTTCACTCTTCTCTTTGGTTTTCAGAGTCGACGGATCCTCATCTTCTCCTAAATAACTTTCCTATGGTAAGGACTGTGTTCCTACACTAAGAATCCTGAATCCTTGCAGACCATAAGCATAGGATCTGAATTGCCTTAAATATGGGTGGTCATTGGTCAATTATTTGACTATGGAACGAGGACAGAATCCAACCGAATAAGAGATTTATTTCAATTGGAAAAAAAAAATCGGATCGATTTCGATTTTACAAATACTAAAATTCTTCAATCGGGTCGATTTCGGTTTCCATCCAAAACAAAAAAATCGAATAAAATTTATGTAATTATTAAATACTCTATATTTTATGATTAAAAAATATGTTTAATTTTTATATAGTTTGAAAACAAAATTATATTTAGAAAATTTTTGCGTCGCACCCCACTTACTTTACCATATTTCATGGTGCACCCCTGTCATTTACCATAATGTATAACGCCCCCCACTTTAGACGTTTTCCGTCACGTGCTAACAGCTGACCGCTCTGACTATATTTTTATGACCAAAAAGTCCTTAATTCATTTTTTAAGGAGCCGTAAAGAATGGAAGTGTAACTCCACTTTCCGGTTTTTGAGAAAAATTGATTTCTAAAAATAATTACTATTGATTTAGGTTTCAAATAAAAGGTTAATATGTTATTTAACTAATAATTTTGATGATCTATTTTGGAGGGAATTTAAATTGGGAGCAATTTTCAATTTCAAAAATGGTTACAACCAATTTAGTGGTCCCTCACCTTTGTTTTAAAATAATAATTATTATAATAAATTTTTTTAACTGTTTTCAATAGTTACTGTAATTTATGAAAAGGGTGAGGGCTAGGTTGTTAAAGAGCCATTTGGTGGAGGGGCTTTTCCGCATATTCGCCAAACCGGAGGGGGCTGGTTGTAAATGTTGCTACCATCTTTTTAATTAAGGAGAGAGAGAAGCAGAGCATTCACTACTCTTCCTCCATTAATATTTTCTCTGAGCCTCGTTTTCCCCAAATTTCGAGAACCCTAGCTAGGCGACGACCACTTCTCGGCGAGAGTAGCGACGACGACAACCGAAGCGATGACTGAACCGACCATGGCGACCACCGCCGGTGTCGACGTCCAATCCCTTCTCCCAGCAGCGGCGATGGCGAGGACCCTCTCCTCAGTAGCGACAGCGAGCTCACGATGACGGTCACGAACGGCTTCTCTTCCGACCATCGGAGTTGTTGTGGTGGGTCCATCACTCGGCGGTGCTAGATCTCGGCGGACGGCGAGCATGGCGATGGCAGCGACGTGTCGAGCCATCCTTCTAGCGATGAGGCCGAGCTTCTCGACGAGCGGCGACTTCATCCCTCAACAGTTCCGGGCAGCGAGCCTCGGCGAGTGCTGATCTTCTCCGGAGGCGCACACCACTGACTGAGACCCGGTGGCGTTCACTCGAACATCGACAACAGGATTTCCCCCGGCGAACTCGTATCCGCGAGTCCATTATTTCACCGGCGGTGACGCAGTGAGCGGACCTTCGTGCACAGAGCACAGTAAGGTCCCTGCCCTTCTTCGTCTCCTTTCCTTGATTGATTTGTTTGTGTTTCAAAATGTTGCGATCCTGATCGAATTGGTCGATCCGAGAGATCGGTTCAACTCGAATCTTGGTCGATCGATCGACCTGAATTCGATCAGTACGTAGGAACACAATTGTTCTATGTTTTGATTCTTGATTGATCACTATTCTGGATTGGAAGCATCGATCGAGTTTGTGATCTATTTTTTCGATTGTTTAATTCTGTTCAGGGGAGTTCGATTTTTGGAACCTCTACGTTTATTTTCCCTCGTTCGAATTCAGACACCTCAGTTTCAGGTATTGATCCATTTGTTTAATTTGAATTTTTACTGATGCAATTAGAGTTTAGTAGATAGTTGGAGTTTGATTATAATGCAGGGAGTAGAGTGTTTTGAGTCGAATATTGTGTCTGAGTTTAATTTATTTGGTTTTGTGTCAGCTAGCTCGTACCTGTGTCTCGTGTGCGTGGTTGTCATATGCCGAGTAGCAGTGCCGTGTTCGTGTTCGTGCTTGTGTAGGCCAGTAGCTCGTGTCCGGGTTGACCGTGTTCATTTTATCAGGATTGTGATCTGAAACCTATGCGCAGGCTTGAAGACTAATCGTGTTTAACTCATAGATTTTTATCATTTGATTGCTGTTGTATATTGATCATTGTACGATATTGAACCCTTGAGTTTGCTGTGGTTGAGGCTTAGGTTGAGCATCAGTGATTAACAAATTTTATCAGGAATGTTGAGTCATTGAATGTTGCAGCTGATATAAGTCTCCCGTAGCTGATGTATAAGTTTAATTGTTAGATTTTATTTGTATATTATTTTACTGTGTGTTGAAGGGAGATCAGATTTTTAGTTGGTTCCATTGAACTTGAACTTTGAGTATCTGAGTTTTGGCAGTATCAGTATTTTGGTACTTGACTATATGCCAGTTACCGAACCTCTAAATTCCACATAAATAATCAGTAGTTTTTCTTCCAAACTTTTTGAGCTTAACTTCAACTGAATAGTTGTTGTCCAAATAATTTGGTTGTAGTTAGAATGTTTTGCTGAGTAGAAATTTTAAGAATTGGATTTATGGTAAGTAATCTTTAAATCCAAACCCTTTTGCATTTTTCTATTTTAGCACCAGCCATTCATTTATATATGAATCATTGGTTGTACTTTATCAAGTACATTTGTTTTGAGTTAAATGTTTGATAGAGCTGAGCTACTCTTAACTTAAGTTGGACTTTATGTTAATTTTAAAGGATGCTGGATGGAAAATATTAGTTATACTTGAGATAGTGTTATAAAATAAACTACCTTAAAGATAATATTATCTCCTAATCGACTCTATATTTTCAATAAGATTTTTGAGTGTTCAATTTAATAAATATTTTTATTAAATTCTAGCTAAAGGAATTATGGTCTGGCCAAATGTTGATTATTAATAGAGAATTCCTAAATACCTAAATATAGCTTATGACAACCTATAGGAACAGTCTTGGTTAGGGGGTATTGAGTAGATTGAGTTTTGGACTTTAATTTAAGTGCAAGTTAATGAGTTCAGTTTAAGTCTATTGAGTGTATTCTAAATTCTAGGAATAGTTAGTTAGCTAAAAGTCTTATTTAGACAATAACCAACTTGTACACATTATTAAATACAGGAGGACATCTAGCCCCGATCTTCACCCGTACTTTTCTGGAGCAAGACAAGTACATTCTATGGTCTTGTACATTTCATTATATCATGTGCTTCCTTGATTGACACACTGCGACATGACATATTTTTCTGGTGCTCATGTTCCTTGTTCTTATTACTTGTACCTGGGGTGGGAAAATATACTATTTATGTGACCAAACCCAAGAAACAACTCAGGTGTGCTTAGCTTAGACCCCGCATCGTGCACGCGGGTCCTAAGCCGTACCGTTCATGTGCTTTCATGTGCTTACCCCTAGCCGGTCACATACTTAGTTATATTTCAAATATTGTGCACACATATTCAGGAGATATATCATGTACTTAGTTCCTGTGATTCCTGAGATACCATGTTCTTTCATGTTCTTATATTTCATGTTCTTTCATGTTCTTTCATGTACTTTACACACCATGTTCTTTCTTGTACTTTACATACCATGTTTCCTTGTACTTTCATATCATGATGTCTTGTTCATTACGTAGAATTGTACTTTGCTCCGCTCCTGACTGGATAAGTTGCAGGTATACTTGCAGGATATCATTCGACCATATGGGCCAGAGCCCGGGATCTTAGCTGAGCAGGATGGTCATGACTTAGCTTGAGGTTTCAGGTTTAGACTGTTAGCCTTACTCTTAGATACTGTTTTAGAATTCATAGTACATTTCATTCTTGATGACTCGTACATTTATATACATAGAATTGTGGATTATGGTGATCATTCTGGGATACGTTTTTAGATGCTGTGATTATATACAATTATGATTATCTGGTTAGATTTTCCTAGTTTGGTACAGCTTACTTCGTCGTGTCCAATGACGAAGGATGGGCGTGTCACGCCCCGATCTCGCAGAGTCCTTTCGTCCTCGCTTCGGGCTCTTTGGGACCGTTCGTCCTCGCTAAGGCGTGATGTCGTGCAAGCCTAAGTTGTGCTTGCACAAGGCCAAGACCTGAAGCAAGACAAGATAGACAAGATTGACAATACGCAGCGGAACTTATCGCAGATAATTGAAGCAGCAGCGGACATATTTCAGAATACAAGCATTGAACACAATGGTAACAAGAAATAATTCTCTTTATTGAATTCATTTGAACAGATTACAAGCTCTCTATTCTCTATGATACAATGTTACATTCTCTCAGAACTTTACAGATTACAATGATCCCGTTCCCATACATTACATCCCTTTATATACAAAACCAACTCTTGCAACAGATGTCATCTCTTGGCATCTCTTCTGATTTCTGGCTCCTGAGGATGAGGCTCGGGCTATCGCTTCGGACTATCCTTCTCGATGCATATTGCACCTGCATGCAGACTGATGGTGGGTCAGTATATCAGCATACTGGTGAATTGTGAACAAAGAGCTACATTTGTCTGAAACGATCACTGTTTATTTAGTGAGAAAACGTTTCTTGTGATGTGATCTTGCTAGTTTTACCTAGATTCATTCCATGCACATAGAGTCAGTTTACATTTCTTTTGAAAACATCTTTGAAAAGCCAACATTTGTTTCATTTCATTTCAAGCATATAAGGGACTCTTTTGATTTCAAGCACGATGACTATTCATTTCATGGGCAGTGCGCAGCGTGTTCCATGAGCATATTCATTTCTCTATTCAAGCAACTGTTAGGGACAATGACAAGCATGATACATTATCTTTTCTTAAGTGGGACATATCATTCATGGCAAAGGTTAATCTTTGCAAGCATTTATATAGGAACTTAAGCAACACATGTATATCACTTTTCAGTGACTCTTACCATAGCCGACGGTCCATCCCTGCACAAGACAAGGATTAGCATAAACATGATAAAACCTACATTATTCCCTGTTCGTCTCTGCATCGTTAGCTCTTAGCAAAACATATGATAGACACATACAGACCGATTGGCAGCTGTGACTCTCCGGTTCAGCTCTGCACCAATCCACACTTATCTATATGATGGTCCATGGGAAACCCATGATTAGCCGCTGTGACTCTTGGGTTCAGCTCGTCGCTAAGGACATTGATGCAACACCCGAGGCCCTTGTACCTCGTAGTGTCTAGATAATCTCTTCTAGGCCGATCAGCTCCCAGTGCCCTGGAAACCATCGAAAGATCTAGTGACCTTGTATACAAGTTGTCCGAGACCAATGCATGAATACAACATCTAGCAGATAAACTCTTTGAGGGGCAATGGTTCATTTTTCTCTATATCAATCTTTGTAACAACATAGCTATGACTCTGTCATCTCTCTTTGTAACAACAGAGCTATGACTCTGCCTTCTTTCTTTTCTGTAATCTCAGAGCCGAAGCTCCTACATAATTCTTTTCTTTTACAACATATACAAGTTCGCCTGTACATGTCTAGCATTCAAAGCATATTTGAAGGACAAGCAATGATCAAGCATTCAATTCGATTCATTTGTCTTCTCTTATCCAATCAAGCATGACAAGCATCATATCGGTTCTTATTAGAAGGCAACAAGTCTTCTTATTAGCATGCAGATGATTTCTTTATCAAGACAACATTCATTTCTTAGCAAGGCAATATGTGAATTCTCTTAAAGCATACTCGATGATTTACCATCTTGTTATTAACAAAGCATTCAATCAAAAACTCAGATTCTTATTAGGCATAAGCGAATCAGCAAATGAGACTTCGTCCACTCACCCAGATCAATCGCCTTCTGTTGCAGAGCCAGCAATCCGATCTTTCTGTCTATCTGGTGCCTTCGCGGAGCGGGGCACTACATAATTATCCACCGAAAAGAAGTTTCGTCCTCGAAACTTAAGGAGAAACTTACGATATCCTTAGCAGCGATAGTCCTCATCCTTTGCCATCATCAATCCATGAAATCATAATTCAGATCATATCAAAACTCTTGTTCAATCAAGCATTTCAATCTCAATCAATCAAATCGATAAAACATATGCCGGCATCATAAAAATATTTACAGACTTATTGTATGGAACGTTCATCTCATTTTTAGTATCGAGTAGGCAAAAGAATTTCGACCAGGAGAACATCTTCGAATTCAATCGAATCAAAATCGGCCAAAGGATCGTGTTGCTCTGATAGCATTCTGTCACGCCCTGATCCCGCAGAGTCCTTTCGTCCTCGCTTCGGGCTCTTTGGGACCGTTCGTCCTCGCTAAGGCGTGATGCCGTGCAAGCCTAAGTTGCGCTTGCATAAGGCCAAGACCTGAAACAAGACAAGATAGACAAGATTGACAATACGCAGCGAAACGTATCGCAGATAATTGAAGCAGCAGCAGACATATTTTAGAATACAAGCATTGAACACAATGGTAACAAGAAACAATTCTCTTTATTGAATTCATTTGAACAGATTACAAGCTCTCGATTCTCTATGATATAATGTTACATTCTCTCAGAACTTTACAGATTACAATGATCATGTTCCCATACATTACATCCCTTTATATACAAAACTAACTCTTGCAACAGATGTCATCTCTTGGCATCTCTTATGATTTCTGGCTCCTGAGGATGAGGCTTGGGCTATCGCTTCGGACTATCCTTCTCGATGCATATTGCACCTGCATGCAGACTGATGGTGGGTCAGTATATCAGCATACTGGTGAATTGTGAACAAAGAGCTACATTTGTCTGAAATGATCACTGTTTATTTAGTGAGAAAACGTTTCTTGTGATGTGATCTTGCTAGTTTTACCTAGATTCATTCCATGTATATAGAGTCAGTTTACATTTCTTTTGAAAACATCTTTGAAAAGCCAACATTTGTTTCATTTCATTTCAAGCATATAAGGGACTCTTTTGATTTCAAGCACGATGACTATTCATTTCATGGGTAGTGCGCAGCGTGTTTCATAAGCATATTCATTTCTCTATTCAAGCAACTGTTAGGGACAATGACAAGCATGATACATTATCTTTTCTTTAGTAGGACATATCATTCATGGCAAAGGTTAATCTTTGCAAGCATTTATATAGGAACTTAAGCAACACATGTATATCACTTTTCAGTGACTCTTACCATAGCTGACGGTCCATCCCTGCACAAGACAAGGATTAGCATAAACATGATAAAACCCATATTATTCCCTGTTCGTCTCTGCATCGTTAGCTCTTAGCAAAACATATGATAGACACATACAGACCGATTGGCAGCTGTGACTCTCCGGTTCAGCTCTGCACCAATCCACACTTATCTATATGATGGTCCATAGGAAACCCATGATTAGCCGCTGTGACTCTTGGGTTCAGCTCATCGCTAAGGACATTGATGCAACACCCGAGGCCCTTGCACCTCGTAGTGTCTAGACAATCTCTCCTAGGCCGATCCGCTCCCAGTGCCCTGAAAACCATCGAGAGATCTAGTGACCTTGTATACAAGTTGTCCGAGACCAATGCATGAATACAACATCTAGCAGATAACTCTTTGAGGGGCAATGGTTCATCTTTCTCTATATCAATCTTTGTAATAACATAGCTATGACTCTGTCATCTCTCTTTGTAACAACAGTGCTATGACTCTGCCTTCTTTCTTTTCTGTAATCTCAGAGCGAAGCTCCTACATAATTCTTTTCTTTTACAACATATACAAGTTCGTCTGTACATGTCTAGCATTCAAAGCATATTTGAAGGACAAGCAATGATCAAGCATTCAATTCGATTCATTTGTCTTCTTTTATCCAATCAAGCATGACAAGCATCATATCGGTTCTTATTAGAAGGCAATAAGTCTTCTTATTAGCATGCAGATGATTTCTTTATCAAGACAACATTCATTTCTTAGCAAGGCAACATGTGAATTCTCTTAAAGCATACTCGATACTTTACCATCTTGTTATTAACAAAGCATTCAATCAAAAACTCAGATTCTTATTAGGCATAAGCGAATCAGCAAATAAGACTTCGTCCACTCATCCAGATCAATCGCCTTCTGTTATAGAGCCAGCAATCCGATCTTTCTGTCTATCTAGTACCTTCGCGGAGCGGGACACTACATAATTACCCACCGAAAAGAAGTTTCGTCCTCGAAACTTAAAGAGAAACTTACGATATCCTTAGCAGCGATAGTCCTCATCCTTTGCCATCATCAATCCATGAAATCATAATTCAGATCATATCAAAACTCTTGTTCAATCAAGCATTTCAATCTCAATCAATCAAATCGATAAAACATATGCCGGCATCATAAAAATATTTACAGACTTATTGTATGGAACGTTCATCTCATTTTTGGTATCGAGTAGGCAAAAGAATTTCGACCAGTAGAACATCTTCGAATTCAATCGAATCAAAATCGGCCAAAGGATCGTGTTGCTCTGATACCATTCTGTCACGCCCCGATCCCGCAGAGTCCTTTCGTCCTCGCTTCGGGCTCTTTGGGACCGTTCATCCTCGCTAAGGCGTGATGCCGTGCAAGCCTAAGTTGCGCTTGCACAAGGCCAAGACCTGAAACAAGACAAGATTGACAATACGCAGCGGAACGTATCGCAGATAATTGAAGCAGCAGTGAACATATTTCAGAATACATGCATTCAACACAATGGTAACAAGAAATAATTCTCTTTATTGAATTCATTTGAACAGATTACAAGCTCTCGATTCTCTATGATACAATATTACATTCTCTCAGAACTTTACAGATTACAATGATCCTGTTCCCATACATTACATCCCTTTATATACAAAACTAACTCTTGCAACAGATGTCATCTCTTAGCATCTCTTCTGATTTCTGGCTCCTGAGGATGAGGCTCGAGCTATCGCTTCGGACTATCCTTCTCGATGCATATTGCACCTGCATGCAGACTGATAGTGGGTCAGTATATCAGCATACTGGTGAATTGTGAACAAAGAGCTATATTTGTCTGAAACGATCACTGTTTATTTAGTGAGAAAACGTTTCTTGTGATGTGATCTTGCTAGTTTTACCTAGATTCATTCCATGCATATAGATTCAGTTTACATTTCTTTTGAAAACATCTTTGAAAGGCCAATATTTGTTTCATATCATTTCAAGCATATAAGGGACTCTTTTGATTTCAAGCACGATGACTATTCATTTCATGGGCAGTGCGCAGCGTGTTTCATGAGCATATTCATTTATCTATTCAAGCAACTGTTAGGGACAATGACAAGCATGATACATTATCTTTTCTTTAATGGGACATATCATTCATGGCAAAGGTTAATCTTTGTAAGCATTTACATAGGAACTTAAGCAACACATTTATATCACTTTTCAGTGACTCTTACCATAGCCGACGGTCCATCCCTGCACAAGACAAGGATTAGCATAAACATGATAAAATCCACATTATTTCCTGTTTGTCTCTGCATCGTTAGCTCTTAGCAAAACATATGATATACATATACAGACCGATTGGCAGCTGTGACTCTCCGGTTCAGCTCTGCACCAATCCACACTTACCTATATGATGGTCCATGGGAAACCCATGATTAGCCGCTGTGACTCTTGGGTTCAGCTCGTCGCTAAGGACATTGATGCAACACCCGAGGCCCTTGCACCTCGTAGTGTCTAGACAATCTCTCCTAGGCCGATCATCTCCCAGTGCCCTGGAAACCGTCGAGAGATTTAGTGACCTTGTATACAAGTTGTTCGAGACCAATGGATGAATACAACATCTAGCAGATAAACTCTTTGAGGGGCAATGGTTCATCTTTCTCTATATCAATCTTTGTAACAACAGAGCTATGACTCTGTCTTCTCTCTTTGTAACAACAGAGCTATGACTCTGCCTTCTTTCTTTTCTGTGATCTCAGAGCCGAAGCTCCTACATAATTCTTTTCTTTTACAACATATACAAGTTCGTCTGTACATGTCTAGCCTTCAAAGAATATTTGAAGGACAAGCAATGATCAAGCATTCAATTCGATTCATTTGTCTTCTCTTATCCAATCAAGCATGACAAGCATCATATCGGTTCTTATTAGCAGGCAACAAGTCTTCTTATTAGCATGCAGATGATTTTTTTTCTTGTTCTTAGCATAACAACATGTGAAATCTCTTATAAGCATACATACTGGTTACCGTCTTGTTATTAGCATGACAAGGTTCTCTTTATCAAGGCAACATTCATTTCTTAGCAAGGCAACATGTGAATTCTCTTAAGGCATACTCGATGATTTACCATCTTGTTATTAACAAAGCATTCAATCAAAAACTCAGATTCTTATTAGGCGTAAGCGAATCAGCAAATGAGACTTCGTCCACTCACCCAGATCAATCGTCTTCTGTTGCAGAGCCAGCAATATGACCTTTCTGTCTATTTAGTGCCTTCGCGGAGCGGGGTACTACAGGGCGTGTTCGACTCGTGTTCGATTATTCGGGAGCGGATCGTGACATATTTTTAGTGGTGGCCCATGCAGGTCTATCCTAATGGTACTTAGGTCTTAGCGTACTATTGGGGGACTTGATTAACTAGGGAAACTTGATCACAGCATAGGAAAAATTGGAAAATAAGGGTATATCAGGTATATCAGGTATATTGATATTCTATAAACACTTGTTGTATTTAGGTCTAGGTTATTTTAACAGTTTTTTTCAGATAATTCAAAAGCACACGACACCGGGACAGTCGATCCACCTACACTTGAAAGGTTTCGAGCTTCCACTACCTTCTATCGCCACTACTATCCCCATGGGTAGTACGCAGTTGACGAAGACGTTTCAAGAGTTCCTTGACACCAGCAGTCCGTACTTTTCCAATCCAGACTTGCAAATGCATTTCCCGAGTTAGAGAGGACTTCCAGACTATCAGACCTTGGATTTCTCCGATACCAAGCGCATATCTTGTACCGAGGAGCAGATCGAGAACCTGGAGCTGCCACTGAAGATCATCCAAGTTTTGAAGGATCCGACTCCTCTGAAGACTGAAGCCACTAGCCAAGAGATCTATAATATAACACAGACAATGGAATGAGACGGAAAGCTGAAGCATATGAGAGACATGAAGACTTATGACGAAGACAACAACTAGCTTGGACCCGCAAAGTGTCGCAACACTCAGTCGACGTTTCTTCGGTCACACCACCAGTCGCGTCATCGAAAACAGATCTCAACAGCCAGTATGCTAGCAGACGTATACTCCTATCAGAGGCTCTACGTTTCAGCCCTAGCGGGATATCTAGACTCAGATTCAGATGATGACCAAATGTGCTTTCTGCCGCCATCCAGGACATCGCTTCGAAGAGTGCCACAAAAGACGGAGGTTATGCCTGCACTGCAGATCGTCTGCCCACCAAGTCAAGGACTGTCCGGAGGCCACTGATCACACTGCCCAAGGACGAGCACGAGGAGCGCTAGTACCACAGAAAAAGGACCCGCCTCTTCAAATTCAACCACAACATGGAGCACTACCGCAAGGACCAGCCTATATCAGGACAGCTGAAGAAATTGAAGTGATTCCAGTCCCGGAAAAATACTGAAGATAAGACTGAAGACATAAGACTCTTTTGCATGGTTGGAGAAAACCATGGATCATGATTCATAATCCAGTTTTTCCTTAGATTCCTCTTGCACCTAGATTGTTTCTTAGAAATTTCCTTGTTTTCTATTATTAGATTTTATTTCCTATTCTGGAACCTTGGTCGTTATTCGAGACGTATTTTGAAAAATTTGTTCCCATTCTTGTTCGTAACTCTGCTCTTATTCGATATTTTCTTCCTGTTCGATAACTTGTTTCCTATGGCATCGTTTCCTAATTCAAGATTTGGTTCTACTCGAATTTTGTTTCCCATTCAAACTCTGTTGATATTTAAGACTTTACTTCGGATTACATTCCTATTCAAACTTATGCCATTCAAAAATCTTGTTTGAATCTTGCTTTTATTCGAGATTTCATTTGCAGATTTTGTTTTCTATCTTGAAATTTTGACTCGTTCCCTATGAGATTTTATTTCTCATTCGTGAATTATTTTTCGTTCTATTCACGATCTTGTTGATCTTGCCTCGTATTTTAAGATTTCACTTGTTTCATATCCGCTATTTAATACCATGTTTTTATATTCATTTTTCACGACTTTGTTTTCTATTATTGGATTCTATTTGAAATTTTGTTTCCTATTTGAACTGTGTACTATTCGAGAATTTTTCCTACTCGGAATATCATTTTGAAACCTTGCTTGAACCTTCGCTTCTATTGATGCTTGTTTGGGATTCTATTTCCTATTCCTGATTTTATCTTTATTCGAGATTGTTCTTTATCTGCGGCTTTGTTTCAAACTTAATTGAGATTTGCTTGTCTCATATTTACGATCCAATACCTTGTATTCCAGTCACTAAATGATACATGCTTCGTAACCTAGCTTTCTATTTGAGATTTGTGTCCTATTCGTGACTTTGTTGATAATTGATTTTCTATGTATGATTTGTTTTGAAATTTCTTTCCATTCGAGGTAGTGTTTGAGACTTCATTTTTATTCGTGAGTTTGTTATACATTGATTCATGAACAAGGATTTTGGTCATTATTTCGAGACTTTGTTTTCTATCTGGTATCTTGCTTTTATGTCACCTGGAGATTTTGCTACCTATCTGGGATTAAGTCCATGTACTAAATCTTGTTACCATTCCAGATATCAGTTGAAATTCCATCATAATTTGAAACTTTGCCCTGTCTGAAATTTTAAATCTCCCTGGTTGCCCTTTTGTACTCACCGATGGGATCCCTTGTCGTCTCTTAGTACCTAATAAATTCTTGTATTCTAATAGTCAGATAACTTCACCATTTTAGTGACTTGGACTATTGAAACTCATTTTAATTCCTTAAAATTTTCTATAAATAAAGTTGAAAGACTATTCGATGACCTACTAGGACGTGACAGTTGCGCGCTGCAGCCGTTATCTGGATCATGGAGACTGAGGATTCACTGCAGCCAGCTGTACACTGGCGAGGCATGAACTCCAAGTTGAAGTGATTTCAGACATTCATAGGTTTTCGGGTATTATTGAGACTTTGTCCTAAACTCTTTATATTTAGATCTTTTGAGTTGCTTCGTTGATAATTGTTTGAAAATAGATAAAGTTGAAATGTTATTCGGTAACATATTGTTATTTAAGTCATGGAACCGAAAGTTCACTGCAGCCAGACATACACTGGCGGGACATGGATTCTAAGTAAAGTGACTTCAAATATCTATGTGTTCTTGTATATCATGGAGACTATATTCCCTTTTCATATGATTATTGGTTTTCGAGAATCACAAATCCTTGTGCGTTTATCCTAATTTGATACCGTAACTCCTGAGTATTTCGTACCATCAACCTTGCTAATTACCCTTCTTGTATTTTATCGTTAGATCATTGAATTCCTCAAAATTATACATTGACAGAGTTTGATTCCATACTTCGTTTGTGTCTTGTCTAAACTTCAATCTTAAATCATGTCTATTTGACCATGTTTTCCTATCTTGTCCTGGTCCACTTGTATTAAACTATCAATTTTGATCGTACTTAATAGTTTATGTCTTCATGATTTTGCTCCTCTAAGTTGTAATCGAAACTTCATTCCATTCGTGCCTATTTAATTCTTGATCATTGTTAGATCGTATTATTTCAACTTCTTGTGTGTAATTATCGTATTTGATCTCAAAGGCTCAGGGCGACACAGAGTTGCACAGAATCGACAGAAGCACTGGACATACAGCAGCAGACGGCCACTGGAGTTCGCGGTTAAAGATAGAGTGTTCCTGAGAATCTCACCCACTCGGGGCGTCATCAGATTTGGCAGAGGCGGGAAGCTCAGTCCGAGGTACATCGGGCCTTTCGAAGTGACGGCGCAGATTGGCAAGGTGGCATACCGACTAGCACTTCCAGCTAGCTTGGAGGGAGTGCACGATGTTTTCCATGTGTCTCAGCTCCGACGCTACATTTCAGACCCGAGCCATGTGGTGGACTACTTCGAGCTAGAGGTGGGTCCGAGATTGACCTATGAGGAGCAGCCGGTGGAGATCCTTGACAAGAGAGAGAAGCAGCTGCGGAATCAGGTTATTCCACTTGTCCGCGTCATATGGAGACACCACTCTCAGGGTGAGTCCACATGGGAACGCGAGGACGAGATGCAGGAGCGCTATCCCAATCTGTTTAATTGATTTGAATGTACTCTGTTTCTTTTGAAATTCTATTTTCAATAAATGACTGGTGTTTGGATCTTTTGTGATTTGCTGAGATTTATTTTTGGGGTCTTCGAATTTCGAGGACGAAATTTTTTAAGGAGGGGAGATTTGTAACTCCACTTCCCGGTTTTTGAGAAAAATTGATTTCTAAAAATAATTACTATTGATTTAGGTTTCAAATAAAAGGTTAATATGTTATTTAACTAATAATTTTGATGATCTATTTTGGAGGGAATTTAAATTAGGAGCAATTTTCAATTTCAAAAATGGTTACAACCAATTTAGTGGTCCCTCACCTTTGTTTTAAAATAATAATAATTATAATAAAAGTTTTTAACTGTTTTCAACAGTTAATGTAATTTATGAAAAGGGCGAGGGCTAGGTTGTTAAAGAGCCATTTGGTGGAGGGGCTTTTTCGCATATTCACCAAACCGGAGGGGGCTGGTTGTAAATGTTGCTACCATCTTTTTAATTAAGGAGAGAGAGAAGCAGAGCATTCACTACTCTTTCTCCATTAATATTTTCTCTGAGCCTCTTTTTTCCCAAATTTCGAGAACCCAAGCTAGGCGACGACCACTTCTCGGCGAGAGTAGCGACGACGACAACCGAAGCGATGACTGAACCGACCATGGCGACCACCGCCGGTGTCGACGTCCAGTCCCTTCTTCCAGCAGCGGCGGTGGCGAGGACCCTCTCCTCAGTAGCGACAGCGAGCTCACGGCGGCGGTGACGAGCGGCTTCTCTTTCGACCATCGGAGTTGTTGTGGTGGGTCCATCACTCAGCGGCGCTAGATCTCGATGGACGACGAGGATGGCGATGGCAGCGACGTGTCGAGCCATCCTTCCGACGATGAGGTCGAGCTTCTCGACGAGCGGCGACTTTATCCCTCGATAGTTCCGGGCAGCGAATGTCACGCCCCAGTACCGAAATACTGAGACGGACTAGGCCAGCTACACCGTATGAGGTATATAGACGTCATACGGCGATCGTGGCTGTCAAGAGACTAGGGGGTGCATTGTCACGACCCGCACCCTGTATAGGGGCACGAGAAGTGGGTACGTCCAGCCTACGCCGCAGTGTCGGCGGTAGTAAGCTGTCCTAGGTTGCTAACTAATCTCATGCAGTGTATATAAAGTACTTGTCCAGATATCAGCTCCGAATGGAGGACAAGTAAAGGATAGGATATACTCAATCACAGTCTAAAACACGATAAGAAAACACAGAAGTTATACCTAAGGAATTAAAGACAACAACAACTAACTACTAAAATAATACAACAATGTCTCAAACCAACTTAATACAAACTCAATATCTTAACTTTAATACAACAAGTCAAAACATGAAAGCTAAAGTAGTCTACTAGCTAATCTCCTGAATCACTCCTGAGAGTCGGAACCAAAGGTAGCTAATCCCTCGCCAGGTCCATGGTAAGTAGGGCATGTGTCCTCAGGATTATCATCTGTAATATTTTCAACAGGTCCAATCAGGACAGGAACGAGTACAACTCATCTAGAAAATCCAAGTAAATGTCAAAGAACTATAAAGCAGTTATAGACAGTTTTATTGATGAGCATGGCAGTTTTATACAGGTAATGATGGCATAGAGAAACAGTAAGATACAAAAAAAGAAAGGTAACTAAAACAAGAGAAGAATCATGGCAATGAAGACTGTAATAAAAGCTAACTGAACTAGAATAATATGTACGAGTCCAGACAGTACGATATAAGTCTAATATAATCCCAGTGTGAGTCCAGTCTATATAATCCGATACCAGATGATTTCCAGTACAAGATGAGTCCAACAGTGATCAATGAATCTAGGGTGAGTCCAACTATGATCTAACAATGTGTTTTAAAATACCGAGGTCGACATGTAAACGGCTGTAGGTATCAGGCACATCTCTCACTGATCGGGCAAGAGATGGCTATGCTTCCGGTAGATTCCAGTGGAAGATTCCGGATTTGGGGTATGTCTACATGTCTTACTCAATATTTCCCCGTCCAGCAAGTGAATCCAAAATCGATAAAAGAATCGAGATGAGTCTGGCCAATACATGATGATTCCAGAAATGATTCCGGAATGATACCAATGACTCCAGTAATAGAGGCCAGCAAGTAAGGTATGTGTCGATACATGAATCCAGAAATATCCATACGTGTTGATACAGAGAATCACATAGAACTAACTAGAACTAAAATACAGTAATTGACAAATAAATGAGAGAACTATCAGAGAATGTACTCGCCTGATACTCTGAAAAGAGTAGCATAATATCAGATGTCTGTACCAGGGTCACAATGTCCTAAAATAGAGCAATACAGTTATGACATGTCCAAAATGAAGGTAAATGAAATCTACAATGCAATCTATATGAATTCTAAGCCAATCTAGGTCAAAGTCAAACTTAAGTCAACTCTTCAGTCAAATTAAGTCATACTAGGTCACAAGAAGTTAAACTAAGTCATACAAGGTCAAACAAGGTTAAACAAGTCTAATCTAGGTTAAAGTCAACTTTTGGTCAACATTCTAGACAAACTAGTCAAGTTATCTAGGGTTTAGTCAATAATGGTCAAACTAGTCAATATGGTCAAACTAGGTCAAAGTCTAGGTCAATCTTAGACTAACTAAGGTTTTTTTTAGGTCAAGGGTCAACTCTATATATCAACTCTATAAGGCTAACCCAAAACCAAACATAGACTAACATGTCTTAGGATACCATGGATTCTATACCACAAAGCTAAGGCATAACCAATCTCCTATACAAGTATATCACACAAAATATATATAGTACAATACCAACCTTAATCCTATAATCAAGCAAATCCCATACTCCAACTCAAGTCATGACTCAACTCTAAGGATTCCACTTAACCCCATACATATCTTAATTGACATGTAACTATCCATATAACCCAAGTCACACAAATACCCTTATATACTTAGGGCACTCACATATAGGTCAAACTCAAATAGCTAGCTAATAGTCTAGGGTTTACTCAATCATAGTCAACTAGTCCTTTTAAGTCTATACAAGTCAATTCTAGGTCAATTTGGTCAAGATTTGACCTATAGTTGACTTTAGTCAACCATGGTCAACAAGGCTACCTAGGTCAAACATTCAAGAGCCAATTAGGCCAAGTATAGGGCAACCCCCTATTAGCCATAGGCTAGTATATCTAGGACACTACCACATACATATAGGTATCTTAGATATATACTCATATCTATACAATATATATATACATAGGCCATCTCATATATGTATACATATCTACAATGTATACACCATATACCCAACTTATATAATACCATATATATACTCATAACATACATATATATTATCAATATATATAGCCAATTATATATAATATACCATATCTATATATATAACCCTCAAATATATATATAAACTATATATACATATCTAATATATATTCCATATATATACATATACATATATAATCATATATATATAATATTACATATAGACTTATATAGAGAGAGAATAATAGAGAGAGAGATGTGAGAGTGTGTGTGTGTGTACAAGAGTGAGTGAGAGTGTGAGGGGTGTCATGTGTGTGAACATGTGTGTGTGTAACAGTGAGAAAGGGGGGGTTCTGTTCTCAGAATTCTGAGAAAGGGGCACACAACACACACACACATATACATACACCTATACATACCTATATACATCCATACATACATACCTACATACCCACACACATACATACACAAACATATACATATATACTTATATATACAGTATGTATGTACATAAATATACATATATATACACACAAAAATCAATTCAAAATTCAAAATAAATACTGAAAAATAACAAGAATTACTGTTCATTCCTGAACATTGGGGAAAACCAAATCTAACACACAAAACCTAGCTAATACCCTAATCTAAGGGTTGGTAATCGTGCCCCTAGGTATACTCGTGTCCCTCGTGTCCTCAAGTGTCCACCACGACGCGACACGACGTGTCCAAGAGTGAAAAACCCCAATCGGGTAAATTCCAGACACCACAGTGTCACAGCGTCGTGCACGAGTTCATGTGTCTCATGGACACGACACAAGGGTCTAGAAGTCTCGTGATCACGTGGGTAGATTCGCCTAGGGTTACTCTAAGTGTCCAACACCCTGAATCGAGTCGGGATCGTGTCGTGTCCGAGTAAGAGAGGCGTATCAGAGCCTCGAGTTCGTATTTACAGTGTCAGTGAGTGACCAGTGCAGAGGCAATTTCGTGTCCGATACGACACGTGGTTGCATGAAACTTCGTGGGTAGGTTGTCAGAGGGTGCCCCTACCCTCGTGCCAAGTGGCACGTGTCCACGTATCCAATTCGTGGAGAAAACACTGTCAGGTAGCAGGACAGCGTGCACAGTCTCGTGCACGCGTGTCGAAGGGTCGTGTGCCCCACACGTGGCACGTAGAGACTTGTGCTCGTGTCAGGGTGTAGCCTAGGTCTAGGGCTAGGGTTTAGGCCTGACACTTTGTGTCCACGTCGTGTCTAGACACGACACGAAGGCCGTGTCAGTGTGTGTTTTAACACTGTGTGCTGTGTAAACTAAACCAGTGCGCGTGTGATTACGTGTCCGATACGACACGAGATGACATGGCACTTGGGGCTGACATGTCAGTCATGGCCCTTTCGTGTCCACCAAAATTGGTGTGTCGAAGTGTCGTGTACAGTGAGAAATGGGGCTCGAGCAACAGGACACAGTGTATGTGTGTGTACAGAGTATTTGTGTCCGTTTTGGACACGGACACGACTCAGATTCGTGCTCAGTCCTAGTGTTTCGTGATCAGCATGCTAAGGGCTACCCAAATGTGTAATTTGTTTTGGAAAATAATAACTTTTATTCCTAAGTGGCATTTCACCAAACACTGCAATTTAAACACAGATACGTGTCCGATACGGACACCAAACCAAACCTATTTTCTACCAAACTTGACCCACAGTTAGGGTTTACCTATATGCATGCAATTATGAAGAGAAAATACAATATTAACTAGGTTTAGGGATATTTACCTATGAGTGCAAAACTCAAGAAAACACCAAGGTAGGGGGGGTGTCTTCTTCAAATGATGATGCCCAAAATGCTATGCAACCTAGCTAGCTAGCTCCCCTTAGCACCATCAATGGTAGGGGATCCCAATGCAAGAAACTAGGCTCAATTTGGAGTCAAATTGGTTAAGTTGTGGAAGGTTGAAGTTGAGGGAAAAACTAGTTTTTAGGTGTAATGAAAATGAGGTGTGAATGAAGGGGGGTGTGTTTATATGGAAGGGGGTAGGGTTGGGCTGCCATGGGTAGGATAGGGGTAGATATTTAGGGTTCATCCACCTTGCTAACTTAGCTCCTAAGTCTTTGACTAAGGGGATAGATATTTCTAGGTTTTCTAAATATCTAAGAAAGTAATATCTTAGATATTTCCAACCTAAGATATTTACACATAAGCTAACATCTAACATTAGTCTTCTAGGTTAGTGGCTAACCTCTGGATTAGTGCTAAACTAGGTTAGGAGCTAACATGACACTAATCAACTAATTAAATAATAATAAATTACATAAATCTAAATAAATTCTAGTAAATCCTAGAAAATTACCAAAATACCCTTTAGACTAAAAAGTGCTAAAATGGTATCCTAATCACTTGGTTAGGCTTACATGGTCATGGTAGTCTCTAGGTTATGAAATCTCTAGGGTTTACACTAGGGTTATACTAGTAAAATCACAAAGTCATAAGTCGTGACTTAGAAAATAGTTTTAATCTAACTAAAAATCACCAAAATTCATAACATGACTAAATTACCATTTATAAATAATAAAAATAATAAATTTTCAAAAATATCCCAATTTCAGAAAACTGGGTGTTACAAGTCTACCCTCCTTAGAAAAATTTCGTCCTCGAAATTAAGATAGTCGTACTCCTCCTAGGTCAAACCCCCAGTCAATCAAAGTCAAAAGATAACATGCAATCATAGTCCTACTGGTCGTGATTCCACAGTCTTGAACAGGGTAACTACACTATCTAGCACATCACAAGCATATCCTGACAGGTACTAATGGAATCATACAACAAGATGGGAAAGGAAGGACAGAAAAGACAAACCTGCTAACCCGTCACCTGCAGCGTTGGTCTCCTCGACCGTCATCGCAAAAGGTCCACCCTTCTGGTGCTGAGCTACAGGTGGCCTAGCACCCTTATAAGGAGGTGCAACAGGACAATCCATCTTCTGGTGAGTATCAGACCCACGGGTATAGCAAACCTTCAGCCTCTTCCTACACTGCTCCCTGATGTGTCCCTACTTCCTGCAGTATGAACAACTGATCGTCTTCGGGTCCTGGCCCCGATACTGATGCTGCACCTGCTGAAATGGCCTCTGCTGCCGGGGTCCCGGGGCTCTAACTGGCGGGGTCGAATGATGTGGTGTGGGAGGATGATATGTCTGCTGGTGTAGCGTCGGCACTTTCTGCTGGAAAGCCTGACGCTTGGAGGGTCCCTCAATGTGTACAGAAGTCGGCCTCTTGTAAGACAGAAGACGCTCCTCGATACTCCGGGCTAACTCTAAGCTCTGGTAGTAGTCAGTCATACCGTTCGCCACTATAAGAATGCCAATGTCTGGAACTAGACCATAGCAAAACCTACGCGTCATCTCCTTTGGATCTGCAACCAGACTAGGAGCGAAACGGCTCATGCGACTAAACTCTGCCGCATACTCGTCAACAGAACGGTTCCCCTGCTGGATGTTCTGGAATCGTAGCCCCATGGCTACTCTAGCAGTTGTCGAAAAGAATTTTTTCTTGAACTGGGTCTTGAACTGATCCCAAGTGGCCCTCCCTCTCGTAAACAACGGCTCATTCCGGAACCAAACTCCTGCCAAATCTATCAGCAGAAATCCCGCTGCCTCGACCTGAAGGTCATCCGGCATCCTAACTCCAAGGAGCTTCCTCTCTACCGAGTCTAACCAGTCATCTGCTACTACTATGCCCTCAGTCCCTAAGAACTCCTTGGGATTCAGACCCATGAAGTCCTTGATCGTCCCCGCTCTCTGCCGCAGCTCTACAGGTGGTGGGACCACAGTACGTTCCTCAGAATGCTCCATGCTCTGACGGAGTAGGGTGGTCTGCTCCTGATGGGTTGCTAGGAACCCCTAGATCAGAATGAGCAGTTGGTTCCCGTCGAGTGTGACGGAAGCCTGGGTAGGTATAGTGATAGGGGGTGGTGGAAGTATTGGGTCCTGCTGGGCCTGTGATGTGGAAGGTGGTGGAGGCATCTGGGTTTGTGGATTTGTGGAGTAGGAGAATGTGGTAGGTGGAGGTGTATCAGTCAACTAGTCAGCTGACTGGATGAGGAGTGTGCCATTCTCAGGTGAGACATACCGGGATGAACGAGTAAGCACCATCTAATTACAATAAAAAGGACTTATAAGGACTCTTTAAAGCAAAACAATCATAGACAAGAAAATCTAATTATAATAGCAAGCATGGGATGTATTTCCTATGTTGCAATCCTAGTATTCCTCTAGGTGTTCTAAGCGTCATTCCTAATGTTGTCTAATTACCTTAAGTTCCTAATTGCAGGCATGCTTGGTACAATAACGTAACCAAACAATTTAGTCTCGAGACCTGCATGGGCTACCACTAAAAACGTGTCACGACCCACACCCAGTATAGGGGCACGAGAAGTGGGTACGTCCAGCCTACGCCGCAGTATCGGCGGTAGTAAGCTGTCCTAGGTTGCTAACTAATCTCATACAGTGTATATAAAGTACTTGTCCAGATATCAGCTCCGAATGGAGGACAAGTAAAGGATAGGATATACTCAATCATAGTCTAAAACACGATAAGAAAACACAGAAGTTATACCTAAGGAATTAAAGACAACAACAACTAACTACTAAAATAATACAACAATGTCTCAAACCAACTTAATACAAACTCAATATCTTAACTTTAATACAACAAGTCAAAACATGAAAGCTAAAGTAGTCTACTAGCTAATCTCCTGAATCACTCCTGAGAGTCGAAACCAAAGGTAGCTAATCCCTCGCCAGGTCCATGGTAAGTAGGGCATGTGTCCTCAGGATTATCATCTGTAATATTTTCAACAGGTCCAATCAGGACAAGAACGAGTACAACTCATCTAGAAAATCCAAGTAAATGACAAAGAACTATAAAGCAGTTATAGACAGTTTTATTGATGAGCATGGCAGTTTTATACAGGTAATGATGGCATAGAGAAACAGTAAGATACAAGAAAAGAAAGGTAACTAAAATAAGAGAAGAATCATGGCAATGAAGACTGTAATAAAAGCTAACTGAACTAGAATAATATGTACGAGTCCAGACAGTACGATATAAGTCTAATGTAATCCCAGTGTGAGTCCAGTCCATATAATCCGATACCAGATGATTTCCAGTAAAAGATGAGTCCAACAGTGATCAATGAATCCAGGGTGAGTCCAACTATGATCTAACAGTGTGTTTTAAAATACCGAGGTCGACATGTAAACGGCTGTAGGTATCAGGCACATCTCTCACTGATCGGGCAAGAGATGGCTATGCTTCCGGTAGATTTCAGTGGGAGATTCCGGATTTGGGGTATGTCTACATGTCTTACTCAATATTTTCCCGCCCAGCAAGTGAATCCAAAATCGACAAAAGAATCGAGATGAGTCTGGCCAATACATGATGATTCCAGAAATGATTCCGGAATGATACCAATGACTCCAGTAATAGAGGCCAGCAAGTAAGGTATGTGTCGATACATGAATCCAGAAATATCCATACGTGTTGATACAGAGAATCACATAGAACTAACTAGAACTGAAATACAGTAATTGACAAATAAATGAGAGAACTATCAGAGAATGTACTCGCCTGATACTCTGAAAAGAGTAGCGTAATATCAGATGCCTGTACCAGGGTCACAATATCCTAAAATAGAGCAATACAGTTATGACATGTCCAAAATGAAGGTAAATGAAATCTATAATGCAATCTATATGAATTCTAAGCCAATCTAGGTCAAAGTCAAACTTAAGTCAACTCTTCAGTCAAACTAAGTCAAATTAAGTCATACTAGGTCACAAGAAGTTAAACTAAGTCATACAAGGTCAAACAAGGTTAAACAAGTCTAATCTAGGTTAAAGTCAACTTTTGGTCAACATTCTAGTCAAACTAGTCAAGTTATCTAGGGTTTAGTCAATAATGGTCAAACTAGTCAATATGGTCAAACTAGGTCAAAGTCTAGGTCAATCTTAGACTAACTAAGGTTTTTTTTAGGTCAAGGGTCAACTCTATATATCAACTCTATAAGGCTAACCCAAAACCAAACATAGACTAACATGTCTTAGGATACCAAGGATTCTATACCACAAAGCTAAGGCATAACCAATCTCCTATACAAGTATATCACACAAAATATATATAGTACAATACCAACCTTAATCCTATAATCAAGTTAATCCCATACTCCAACTCAAGTCATGACTCAACTCTAAGTATTCCACTTAACCCTATACATATCTTAATTAACATGTAACTATCCATATAACCCAAGTCACACAAATACCCTTATATACTTAGGGCACTCACATATAGGTCAAACTCAAATAGCTAGCTAATAGTCTAGGGTTTACTTAATCTTAGTCAACCAGTCCTTTTAAGTCTATACAAGTCAATTCTAGGTCAATTTGGTCAAGGTTTGACCAATAGTTGACTTTAGTCAACCATGGTCAACAAGGCTACCTAGGTCAACCATTCAAGAGCCAATTAGGCCAAGTATAGGGCAACCCCCTATTAGCCATAGGCTAGTATGTCTAGGATACTACCACATACATATAGGTATCTTAGATATATACTCATATCTATACAATATATATATACATAGGCCATCTCATATATGTATACATATCTACAATGTATACACCATATACCCAACTTATATAATACCATATATATACTCATAACATACATATATATTATCAATATATATAGCCAATTATATATAATATACCATATCTATATATATAACCCTCAAATATATATATAAACTATATATACATATCTAATATATATTCCATATTTATACATATACATATATAATCATATATATATATAATATTACATATAGACTTATATAGAGAGAGAATAATAGAGAGAGATGTGAGAGTGTGTGTGTGTACAAGAGTGAGTGAGAGTGTGAGGGGTGTCATGTGTGTGAACATGTGTGTGTGTAACAGTGAGAAAGGGGGGGTTCTGTTCTCAGAATTCTGAGAAACGGGCACACAACACACACACACATATACATACACCTATACATACCTATATACATCCATACATACATACCTACATACCCACACACATACATACACAAACATATACATATATACTTATATATACAGTATGTATATACATAAATATACGTATATATACACACAAAAATTAATTCAAAATTCAAAATAAATACTGAAAAATAACAGGAATTACTGTTCATTCCTGAACATTGGGGAAAACCAAATCTAACACACAAAACCTAGCTAATACCCTAATCTAAGGGTTGGTAATCGTGCCCCTAGGTATACTCGTGTCCCTCGTGTCCTCAAGTGTCCACCATGACGCGACACGACGTGTCCAAGAGTGAAAAACCCCAATCGGGTAAATTCTAGACACCACAGTGTCACAGCGTCGTGCACGAGTTCATGTGTCTCGTGGACACGACACAAGGGTCTAGAAGTCTCGTGATCACGTGGGTAGATTCGCCTAGGGTTACTCTAAGTGTCCAGCACCCTGAATCGAGTCGGGGTCGTGTCGTGTCCGAGTAAGGGAGGCGTATCAGAGCCTCGAGTTCGTGTTTACAGTGTCAGTGAGTGACCAGTGCAGAGGCGATTTCGTGTCCGATACGACACATGGTCGCATGAAACTTCGTGGGTAGGTTGTCAGAGGGTGCCCCTACCCTCGTGCCAAGTGGCACGTGTCCACGTGTCCAATTCGTGGAGAAAATACTGTCGGGTAGCAGGACAGCGTGCACAGTCTCGTACACGCGTGTCGAAGGGTCGTGTGCCCCACACGTGGCATGTAGAGCCTTGTGCTCGTGTCAGGGTGTAGCCTAGGTCTAGGGCTAGGGTTTAGGCCTGACACTTTGTGTCCACGTCGTGTCTAGACACGACACGAAGGCCGTGTCAGTGTGTGTTTTAACACTGTGTGCAGTGTAAACTAAACCAGTACGCGTGTGATTACGTGTTCGATACGACACAAGATGACATGGCACTTGAGGGCTGACATGTCAGTCATGGCCCCTTCGTGTCCACCAAAATTGGTGTGTCGAAGTGTCGTGTACAGTGAGAAATGGGGCTCGAGCAACAGGACACAGTGTATGTGTGTGTACAGAGTATTTGTGTCCGTTTTGGACACGGACATGACTCAGATTCGTGCTCAGTCCTAGTGTTTCGTGATCAGCATGCTAACGGCTACCCAAATGTGTAATTTATTTTGGAAAATAATAACTTTTATTCCTAAGTGGCATTTTACTAAACACTGCAATTTAAACACAGATACGTGTCCGATACGGACACCAAACCAAATCTATTTTCTACCAAACTTGACCCACAGTTAGGGTTTACCTATATGCATGTAATTATGAAGAAAAAACACAATATTAACTAGGTTTAGGGATATTTACCTATGAGTGCAAAACTCAAGAAAATACCAAGGTGGGGGGGTGTCTTCTTCAAATGATGATGCCCAAAATGCTATGCAACCTAGCTAGCTAGCTCCCCTTAGCACCATCAATGGTAGGGGATCCCAATGCAAGAAACTAGGCTCAATTTGGAGTCAAATTGGTTAAGTTGTGGAAGGTTGAAGTTGAGGGAAAAACTAGTTTTTAGGTGTAATGAAAATGAGGTGTGAATGAAGGGGGGTGTGTTTATATGGAAGGGGGTAGGGTTGGGCTGCCATGGGTAGGATAGGGGTAGATATTTAGGGTTCATCCACCTTGCAAACTTAGCTCCTAAGTCTTTGACTAAGGGGATAGATATTTCTAGGTTTTCTAAATATCTAAGAAAGTAATATCTTAGATATTTCCAACCTAAGATATTTACACATAAGCTAACATCTAACATTAGTTTCTAGGTTAGTGGCTAACCTTTGGATTAGTGCTAAACTAGGTTAGGAGCTAACATGACACTAATCAACTAATTAAATAATAATAAATTACATAAATCTAAATAAATTCTAGTAAATCCTAGAAAATTATCAAAATACCCTTTAGACTAAAAAAGTGCTAAAATGGTATCCTAATCATTTGGTTAGGCTTACATGGTCATGGTAGTCTCTAGGTTATAAAATCTCTAGGGTTTACACTAGGGTTATACTAGTAAAATCACAAAGTCATAAGTCGTGACTTAGAAAATAGTTTTAATCTAACTAAAAATCACCAAAATTCATTACATGACTAAATTACCATTAATAAATAATAAAAATAATAAATTTTCAAAAATACCCCAATTTCAGAAAACTGGGTGTTACATGCATGCTACAATCAGGTCTCCTATGGTCCCACAGAGCATCTATGTCTCAATCAATCAAAACAAGAAGCAGTAAATAATGATCATATAAGACAAAGCAGTAAGGCGTCTCCAACGCTTCATCAAAATGATTCATGAGCCTAGCTTTTACAAAAAGATGAGCTAGTACCGAGATTCAATAGTACATAACCGTAGTCAGCTGCAGTCTGATTTAATTACAATTATGTAAAAGGAAACTAATGTCCAGAACTGTCGGCTAAACAGGTGCCGGTGGCTAAACGCCAAGTACAAAATAGAAGATATCAGAGCAGTGAAGAAGAAACCCACTCATGGTCCCTGGCACCCATACTCCTGGTGTGCACCATTGTTCGGGTGGAAGGCTGGATCCTCTGGAGCTGCTACGAGATCTAGCCAAAAAAAACCAGCGGGGTCAAGCCCCGAATAGCAAGTTCCACAAGGAAGCACAAAAGAGTGAGATAAAACCCAATAAGTAAAATATGACCTGATTCACGAGTTATAGGCTTATACCATATCATCGAGACAATACGACACCCTTACAACCAAACAAGGACAAACGGTGCCAATATCGTGCCGAGATAAGATATATCCTATAACCATGGGCAGGTGAAGGGCTTCTGATCGTGACTTCGGTCCATAGCCTATCGTGGCACAATAGCCCAACCCAACAACCAAACAAGGATATGGGTTGGACCACGCACCGCGATAGTCCATGTTCCTCAGTTGCTAACAGAAGAAAATATATCACAAACAAGTCAGCTTACAAGCGGCCATTCAATCCTCCGGCTTTCTATGATTTATCTAGATTATCTCAGTAATGCAAATTATAGGAATCCTCAGATCGTGTCAACCCAGCAGCGCTAGCCAAACCATATAATATACATATACACATAGCACTTTGATCATGCACCGGTCCCCCGTAAGGCCACCATGCTAAAACATATAACACATAGCACGTAGGAGTCGGATATAGTCATCCACTATAGGCGGATGAAACTGTATCCGTGGCGGCCAACCCGACACGTCAGGACAGGACCTGGGGTGGCCAGTATGGCACGATCTCGGAATTCTTCCCACCCAATGCATCTACCAATTTGAGTTTCTTAGATTAACCCTATCTTGATATGGAATTACATGTCGTGGTCACATGGTCATCCTCCTATATGTCGTACCATAGTACGCGTACCCTAAGTATGAATCCACATCGGCCCGATCTAGATCCATGCTTAGTGTAATGCTTCAAACAATAATCAACCTACCACGACACTATTACTGACCAATTACCATGACTGTACTGGAAGGTACACATGTATTGACATATAACACGAACGATCACTTGGCATGTAGAGTCACACCTCAGTGCACTCAATAAATGGCACCACAGTGCATACTAATATTGTATCTCAATACACACTTAGAACATGTATCAGCACGTATACAGGTAATCAGGTCAGGAACATGGTCAAGTCAGAAAGTCACTCGGACTCCTCGTGACATAAAAGTCACATATGAATTCTGGATAAAGTGAGACATGAGGGCCCTTTAAGCCAATACAAAGATCTACAACTTTCATGTTGGGAGTTGGGAGAAATTCTGGCCACAAATAAGTCAAATAGGACATAAAACAGCCAAAATAGGCACTATGCGGCACTATTCATCCTGCGGTACTATTTATCTCATGCGGCTGTGGCACTATTCATTCCATGCGGCTGCGACACTATTCATTCTATGCGGCTGCGGCACTATTCATCTCATGCGGCTGCGGCACTATTCATTCCTGCGGTACTATTCATCTCATGCGGCTGCGGCACTATTCATCTCATGCGGCTGCGGTACTATTCATTCCTGTGGTACTATTCATCTCATACGGCTGCGGCACTATTCATTCATGCGGCTGCAGCACTATTCATGCGACACTATTCATCGTTCCTGCCAAAACCAGGGCAGATGACATAGAAAATGTCCAAATATTGTTTTGGCCATAACTTCCTCAAAACAAGTCAAAATCTAACTTTTCAAAGGTCAAATTTGGGTAGAATTGAATTCCCTACAACATAGGACCATTAGTTTTCGAAAACAACCAAGTTTGATAGATCAAAACCATGGAAATCCATAAAACCCTAGTTATAGAAACTTAGATCTACACCAAACTAGCCATTAAAATTAAAAACTCCAAGAACTAAACTTGTAGAGAATAAAGAGAAGAACAATATAGACAAATAATATCTAAGAAAATTCAAGAAATAAAAAATGCAAGAATTTCTCCATTTGGTGCAAGATGTACTTGCCTAAATGTTGTTTGAGCAAAATAAATGAAAGAGTGAATGAGGAGAGAGAGTGTGGAAGAGAATATATATAGGGGTTGGGTTGACTCAAAGAAACCCTAAGCTTAAGCATGCTCTTAACCATGTGACTAATGACATGTTAATTGCTACATGATACAACTAATTAAATTAATTAAATAAAATCCTAACCAAAATACGGTTCAGAAATCCTATCATCGAAACAGTGAACTACGCCAACAACCAGACAAGGACAAGGGGTGACACACTAATCCGCGATGAGATACTGTTCCATGCCATGGCCAGTTACAAATATATGATATATACAATCAAGATACAGGTGCCAGATACCATATACAGAAAAATCAAAAATTTACGTATTCCGGGAATGGAGAGTGACATCTCTACCCTCCTTAGAAAAATTCCGTCCTCGGAATTTCAAGAAGGCTAGTCGAGCGTGCTCTCAGATCACGAAATACACTCATGACAAATAGCAAGCACAATTATCAAACAACACATGGCACATAAACAAATTACGAAAGCAAGAACAATTAGGTAGAAGCACAAACAGTAATCATACCCTAGAAGGAAAGTGATCGGAGACATACGAATAAAATATGCCTCCCAAGTCAGTTAGGTAGGAATTCGTCCTCGAGGTCCAACACTGACTCCTAAAGTAGACAAGGGTCAACGCTTGAGATAAGTCGGTACCAATGACTAAATCAAGAACGAGACTCTGCCCAGGACGTACTCTCGTAATCAAGACACATGATGAATATCACGTATCACATAATACGAGAGCAGATGAGTGAGACAAGAAAGTCGCTTTCACTCTTTGAATATAAAACTCAAGGAATTATAATGAATAATACTCAAAACTTATCCACAATCTGACCGCCTTCAGCCAACCTCTTCTCTAATACTCCAAATTCTATTTGCCTCTGCCCCTGCTGGACTCCCTGTTGCTGCCTTCCCTGGCCCTGCTGTTGTGGCCTCTGCTATCCAACCTGATGCGGTCCTACCTGATGTTGCGCTTGTCGGTACATCTGAGCTTGTGTCAGTAATGGACGCTGGGCTAGTGGCCTCACTGCTAGTGCTGGCCCTTGATACGGTGCTACCTCTGGAGCTGGCAACGCCGGAAACTGTTGAGCTGGCCCTCCTGGCCTCTGTATCTGTGGGCACGTAGCTATACGATGGTCTGAACCCCCACATCTCAAGCACTGCCCATTCGCTAACCGACACACTTCCCGAGTGTGCCCTCCCTTACCACAATAAGTGCAACCCACTGGTGTCTCTTGACGTTGCTGGTGCCTCGGTTTCTACTGTCGAACTGGTGCCGTCACAACTGTCGTGATCGATGTTGTATCACGAATACGGACGCCAGGCACTGGTGCTGACGTCCGAGGTACTGCTCGTCCTCCTCCCGTACTCTGTATATGAGATCTCTTCTGGCCTCCAGTCCTTGCTGATAACCTTTGAATTGCTAGCTCGTGCCTCCGAGCCGCCATTAATATTGCATCAAATGTCTGGTAGTCGTGCCCCTCGACCAGCTGCAAAATCTCTAAGTGAAGTCCCTGCTGGAACCTCATTGCTCTCTCTGGCTCTATCGCCACCATCGTCTGAGCAAACCTACTTAACCTGCAGAACTCCATCGCATAACCATCCACCGTCCTACCAGCCTGCTTGAGGCTGATAAATCTCTGCTAAAGCTCATACCGAGCTACAATGCCAAAATACTTGGCCTTGAATCTGGTATTGAAGCTATCCCAAGGAACATGATGTCTCATTCCAACCTCTTCTGATGCCTACCAGTCGCGGGCGAGATCCTGAAGCAATAATCTGACTTGGTCAACCTTCTCTTCTGCTGGAACCTTTGCTGCCGTCAATATGGCCTCAATATCCTGAAGCCAAGCATCCGCCGTGATAGCGTCCTCTGTGCCATCAAAGTACCTCGGGTTAAGTCGACAAAACCTTCCCGACGCTCCCGAGTCATTCCTGACGCTCCTCTCAAGAGCTAGCTATAACCCCTGATTCAGTAATACATTCTGTTCTTACTGCTGGGTCTGTTGTTGCTGTTGGACTGCTGTCTGGTGTTGCTGGGTCTCCAATAACCCTCTGATAATCTACAATAGTGCCGGTGCATCTAGTACTACTGGTACTACCGGCATCACTGGAGGTACGGGAACCTCTGGCCTCTGTGGCTCAACTGGCTCATGCTCGATAACATTCTCGATGTGAATCTGTCCAGGTAGAGGGGCTACCCCTTGCTTATCTCCAACTGGTCCCTGCTCTACTGGATTCTCTTCCATACCGGCTCCTCCAATAGCCAAGAACGATGTGCCCCTAAAGGAAAGGATACAAGGTATCAAAAGTCAGGATGGAAAGGAATCGAGGATGATAATCAAGTTAGCAATCAAGGTGAGAGAAAGAGAAGACTAATCAGGAGATCAAGGGAGACATATTTTGATTGAGACTCCTATAATCGCAACACCCCACAAGTCTGAAAAACAGACCTGCATGGGCCACCAATAAAACCTTGTCACGCCCCAGTACCGGAATACTGAGACGACTAGGCCAGCTACACCGTATGAGGTATATAGACGTCATACGGCGATCATGGCTGTCAAGAGACTAGGGGGTGCATGCTATAATCAGGTCTCCTATGGTCCCACAGAGTATCTATGTCTCAATCAATCAAAACAAGAAGCAGTAAATAATGATCATATAAGACAAAGCAGTAAGGCGTCCTCGACGCTTCATCAAAATGATTCATGAGCCTAGCTTTTACAAAAAGATGAGCTAGTACCGAGAGTCAATAGTACATAACCGTAGTCAGCTGCAGTCTGATTTAATTAGCATTATGTAAAAGGAAACTAATGTCCAGAACTGCCGGCTAAACAGGTGTCGGTGGCTAAACACCAAGTACAAAATAGAAGATATCAGAGCAGTGAAGAAGAAACCCACTCATGGTCCCTGGCGCCCATACTCCTGGTGTGCACCATTATTCGGGTGGAAGGCTGGATCCTCTAGAGCTGCTACGAGATCTAGCCAAACAAAACCAGCGGGGTCAGGCCCGAATAACAAGTACCACAAGGGAGCACAAAAGAGTGAGATAAAACCCAATGAGTAAAATATGACCTGATTCACGAGTTATAGGCTTATACCATATCATCGAGACAATACGACACCCTTACAACCAAACAAGGACAAACGGTGCCAATATCGTGCCGAGATAAGATATATCCTATAACCATGGGCAGGTGAAGGGCTTCTGATCGCGACTTCGGTCCATAGCCTATCGCGGCACAATAGCCCAACCCAACAACCAAACAAGGACATGGGTTGGACCACGCACCACGATAGTCCATGTTCCTCAGTTGCTAACAGAAGAAAACATATCACAAACAAGTCAGCATACAAGCGGCCATTCAATCCTCCTGCTTTTTATGATTTATCTAGATTATCTCAGTAATACAAATTATAGGAATCCTCAGATCGTGTCAACCCAGCAGGGCTAGCCAAACCATATAATATACATATACACATAGCACTTTGATTATGCACCGGTCCCCCGTAAGGCCACCGTGCTAAAACATATAACACGTAGCACGTAGGAGTCGGATATAGTCATCCACTATAGGCGGATAAAACTGTATCCGTGGCGGCCAACCCGACACGTCAGGACAGGACCTAGGGTGGCCAGTATGGCACGATCTCGGGATTCTTCCCACCCAATGCATCTACCAATTTGAGTTTCTTAGATTAACCCTATCTTGATATAGAATTACATGTCGTGGTCACATGGTCATCCTTCTATATGTCGTACCGTTGTACGCGTACCCTAAGTATGAATCCACATCGGCCCGATCTAGATCCATGCTTAGTGTAATGCTTAAAACAACAATCAACATACCACGACACTATTACTGACCAATTACCATGACTGTACTGGAAGGTACACATGTATTGACATATAACACGAACGATCACTTGGCATGTAGAGTCACACCTCAGTGCACTCATTAAATGGCACCACAGTGCATACTAATATTGTATCTCAATACACACTTAGAACATGTACCAGCACGTATACAGGTAATCAGGTCAGGAACATGGTCAAGTCAGGAAGTCACTCGGACTCCTCGTGACATAAAAATCACATATGAATTCTGGTTGAAGTGAGACATGAGGGTCCTTGAAGCCAATACAAAGATCTACAACTTTTATGTTGGGAGTTGGAAGAAATTCTGGCCACAAATAAGTCAAGTAGGACATAAAACAGCCAAAATAGGCACTATGCGGCACTATTCAAGCCATGCAGCACTATTCATCCTGCGGTACTATTCATCTCATGCGGCTGCGGCACTATTCATTCCATACGGCTGCGGCACTATTCATTCCATGCGGCTGCGGCACTATTTATCTCATGCGGCTGTGACACTATTCATTCCTGTGGTACTATTCATCTCATGCGGCTGCGGTACTATTTATCTCATGCGGCTGCGGTACTATTCATTCCTGCGGTACTATTTATCTCATGCGACTGCGGCACTATTCATTCCTGCGGCTGCGGCACTATTCATACGACACTATTCATCGTCCCTGCCAAAACCAGGGCAGATGACATAGAAAATGTCCAAATATTGTTTTGGCCATAATTTCCTCAAAACAAGTCAAAATCTAACTTTTTAAAGGTCAAAATTGGGTAGAATTGAATTCCCTACAATATAGGACCATTAGTTTTCAAAAACAACCAAGTTTGATAGATCAAAACCATGAAAAGCTATAAAATCCTAGTTATAGAAACTTAGATCTACACCAAACTAGCCATTAAAATCAAAAACTCTAAGAACTAAACTTGTAGAGAATGAAGAGAAGAACAATATCGACAAATAATATCTAAGAAAAATCAAGAAATAAAAAATACAAGAATCTCTCCATTTGGTGCAAGATGTACTTGTCAAAATGTTGTTTGAGCAAAATAAATGAAAGAGTGAATGAGGAGAGAGAGTGTGGAAGAGAATATACATAGGGGTTGGGTTGACTCAAAGAAACCCTAAGCTTAAGCATGCTCTTAACCATGTGACTAATGACATGTTAATTGCTACATGATACAACTAATTAAATTAATTAAATAAAATCCTAACCACAACACGGTTCAGAAATCCTATTATCGAAACAGTGAACCACGCCTACAACCAGACAAGGACAAGGGGTGACACACTAATCCGCGACGAGATACTGTTCCATGCCATGGCCAGTTACAAATATATGATATATACAATCAAGATACATGTGCCAGATACCATATACAGAAAAATCAAAAATTTATGAATTCCGGAAATGGGGAGTGACAGCGAGCCTCGGCGAGTTCTGATCTTCTCCGGAGGCGCACACCACTGACAGAGACCCGGTGGCGTTCACTCGAACATCGACAGCAGGATTTTCCCCTGCGGACTCGTATCCGCGAGTCCATTATTTCACCAGCGGTGACGCAGTGAGCGGACCTTCGTACACAGAGCACAATAAGGTCCCTGCCCTTCTACGTCTCATTTCCTTGATTGATTTGTTTGTGTTTCGAAATTGTAGAAGCATAGAATTTCAGGACCAGAAATCCTATGCGCTAAACACTACATGCGCCAGGTGAAGTACTGGGCACAGCAAAAGAATAAACATTAAAAGAGGATTTTTATTCATATAAAAGTCTATTACATGTCTAAAAAAGAGCTGTACAAAGGAGAATTTCTAAAAAGAAAAGATCCTAAGTCTACAGCTAGGCGCAGCAACCACCATGCGCTCTTAAACAGGCGCATCTCGCCATGCGCTCTCAAATAGGCGCAACAACCACCATGCGCTCTCAAACAGGCGCATCTCGCCATGCGCTCTCAAACAGCCAGGCGCATCCCTTATGCATCCTCAGTTATGTGCATCCCTTCAGCAGCTCAGTTATGTGTCGCCCTTCAGCGTCCCAGTCAGGCGTATCATGAAGTGTCAGCATATGCGCCATTAAATGTTTCGACTAATGAAGCATTTATTGAGCAGAACGAGGGTGGCAATCAACTCTCTAGCTGGAGGAAGAGCTCTCCGCAATCGATCCGCGACAAAAGAAGGCTTTCAACACAACCAGAATGGGCAACACCCACTCTGACAGAAGGAAGAGCCTCCAAAGCTGTAGCATCGCAATTCCGATCTGCGGCTCTTCCAGCATAACGGAGACGAGGCTCGAGCATCCCGATCTTTGGATGCAACATGCACCTTCCGCCTGCCTCAGAAGCCCTCGACTCCGATTTTTGGATGTAACAGTCACCTTCAAGTGCATCAATGAAGACAATGCGTCGCATCTTCACCCTTGTCAGCATCTCTTCAACAGAATGCGCTCAGGCAAACAAGTTCATTTCGGAAGGACGTGAGAGAACGAGAAGCAAACTCTCTCCATGCCACTATTTATAGGCTGGGCAAATCAAACCCACGCGCCAACTGGCTGGCTCTCCGAATCCCATGCAATGAATTTGCATTTAATGGTGATGAACCTGACGCTTCGAATTCAACCAAGTCAAAAATGGCTATTTAAAGCACTCGAAGAACGTAACAGTCGGACCAATAAAGACGCATCATGCAAGGCGGATGTGCCGGTCAGATCGCACATCATACAGACGCGCCCCTCAGCACCAAGCGCCTTACGAGGATGCGCCCATGCGTCTCCATGCGCCTAGTGGAACGTCGATCGATGCGCCCACTCAACAACCCATCACCTGTCAAGAATATTAAATACTGAAGACAGACAGAGTTGGCAGCACGTCCCCCGAGGACTGAGCAGTTGACAGCTTTTGCAGAAGACAAAGCGTCACCAACGTCAGCATCATCATTACTTTCCTCCAGCGGTTACAAGCCACGTGGCCGTCCAACCATCTCGCATGCGCCGCCGCAGCCATGCGCCCAAATCTCTGCATGCGCCTCAGACTTTTTATCTGATCCCTAAAGACAGAAGTCAAAGTCACTACTGAAGCCCCGCATGCGCCTTAAAATCCATGCGCCCTGACTGGTTCGTGACTCCTAAAGGATACGAGCCAAAGTCTCCTCATGCACCCATTCCCAGGCGCATCCTATCAGATCATTCCCCACCAAATTCGAGATCTTCGAGCCATGGACCTACGACACGTGTCCTTAGACTCGATTCAGCCTACGAAGGGGTACTAATCACCCAAGATCTCAGCAACAGAAAGATCCTCTCCCTCGCTACGTGTCGGCTCGACCGCAGCCCACAAAAGCAACAGGAAGGGTTCAACTCCTCAATCAAAGCGCATCATCCATGCGCCTCTATCAGTAATCACCACATGGCGTCCCCACGTACAGGCACATCCTACATATGTGTACATGAGCAGCCAGCCTGTAGACTATAAATAGAGGGATCATTTCCTTCTTCCACACACGGAGAAGACACATCATACAAGCACCGACATACATATACAGAGGCAGACCTGCGAGCATACACAGAGAGGCAGATACAGACACTCAACGTCTTCCTCCTCTCAGCAAGCTCCAGCACCCAGAGCAATCCAGACCTTCAGAGAACCGAGAACCGTCGTCAGATCGTCAACGGAGTCAACGTATTACCACTCGCTCCATCGGCACAAGAAACCCAGATAAATAAAAGTGTACTTCTAGGACTACGTCTAAGTCCTACATTGTAACACTATTATGTTTGTAATTAAAATTTACAATCAAAAGATTTTAAAGGCAAACAAGCTGGCGACTCCGCTGGGGAAGTCTTTCTCCTCCACCGAGAAAGCCGTATCGCAATCCGACGACGTGAAAGTGGACTCCTCCCACAAAATGCTGGTCGTACGCCTCAATCAACAGGCGTATGAGGAGTTCATCTCTGAAGGCAGTGCGAGTCCTTCGAAGCGGCTGCCGAAGGCGAAGAAGACTCGCCGAGTCTGGGTGCGCAAGGTCGACGCCTCTGCCACCACCACCGAAGGGGATATGCCAATACAGCCTTCCCTTCCTGTTGACGTCCTCAGCAACCAAGATGCGCCCACCGGTGCAGCACATCTTTCGGAGAAACATGCGGTTGACCACATTCCTCAGCCATCTCCCTCTCAGGCAAGAAGATGCGCCGACGGAGCAGGGGCGCAGCTAATGCCCTGCGCATGACCTCTGATGCGCCACTGAAAGTCTCTGTCTTTGACAGACTCACTCGCTGTAGTGGCGAGGAGAATTTGGACTCTGAGTACTATGCGTCCCAGAGGGCTTGTACGAAGAAGTCCAAGGCAGCACGGGCCATGCGCCTCAAACGTGCTATGCCGGCAGCAAATCAGAAGCATGCGCTCACAATCATGCGCGCTGCTGATGATAAGCTGTATATGGTCGACTCGGGTGCTTCTGCGCCGAAAATGGGCCGACCTTCAAAGTCCTTGTCTCACTTGGGCGCATCTGTTGCGTTCGCAACCAAGTCGAGCAAGGCAAACCCTGTGGTCTTGAACTCCCGTGCCTCTACTGGTTGTACATTTGAGGTTCGTTCAAATTATTGTAAATGTTGTCCTTCCAATACTGATCCGAGCGCATATTTGGTGTTGGATCAGGGGGCACAGCATTCACTTAACCACCCCGGCGCTTGGCCTTGCCATGCGCCTGATGGGGGTGTGAAGGTGGCACTCTCCTCCAACGATCTGCGTAACGTGATCACTCACAAACGCCGATCAGGAGAGTCGACTGACAAGCACAATGCGTCCCTCACAGGGCACAACTGTGCTGTAGTCACCACCAACTGCTGTTGCAAGGCAGCGGTGCCACCAAAACAGTCGGTGTTCTAGCGGCTGTAATCATCAACACCCCTCCGACGTCGCCTCGGGAAGATGGTGTCAACAAAAGAGGAGCCAGAACTAAAGGTTGCTTTATGCAACGTAATCTCTAACTCCTCGTCAGTCCGAAAGGCGACTGGCAATTCCTCGTCCTCGTCCAAGAACCAGCCGAGGAAAACCAGGACAACTGTCCCGTCCTCCGGGGTGTTTTAAGGCACTCGGGGGAGAAAGAAGATCTTGGAGGAAGCTGGGGGTAGTCAAGCCCTCGTTGATCCTCCTTCTGAAGACGAAGATGCCCTCCAAAGCACAGCTAGGGTGGATCTTCATCCTGGAGACGAAATCAGCCTCCCGGACGTAGTCGGGGGTAGTCTATCCCTTGTGGGTCTGCGTCTCGAAGACGAGGACTTCAAAGACAGAACTGGAGGTAATCAGGCCCTTGTGGATGCTCCTGAAGACGAGGGTATCCTCCAAAACATAGCTGGGGGTAGCCAGGACGAAGCACCAGGAGAGGCAACTCTCCTACAGGAGAGTGAGGCCGAAAGCGAAGCCTCAACTGATCCATCCGACTCCAGCCGTGTCATGACAGTGTACATAACTGGGGATGATACCGAGCCCGATGTGCCACCAGCAGACCTCGTCCAGCGCATGGATACCCTGGAGGGAGGACTCAAAACCCTCTCTGCCTCCATGCAAATACTGACTCAAGCAGTGTTTGAAATACGGTCCGCTTTGGCCAGAGCATCGTCTACTGGTCCTGACCCAGGGGCCAATAGAGAATCAAGTGTACCCCTTCAATGGGTATCCTTGGATACAGATCGCCGCGAAGCACCACGGACGTCGGAGCCCTCAAATGCTCAACTCCATGTGGTACTACCTTCTCCGACTCCCAGCTCCACGGAAGACGTGGTCGAGATGATCAGGGACTTGCGCGAGCGCTTTGAGTCCAAGAATAGACAAGAGGAGCGCCAAAAGATGGGCATCCCCCAACCTTATCCCCTCGAATGGAACAAAGTGGTTTATCCTCCTAAGTATAAACCACAAACATTGACGCCGTACGATGGGAAGGACTCTCCGCGTCGCTATCTGACGTACTTCCAGTCTCAAACGGGATATCTCCCGAAGGAGGACGCACTACTCACCAGCATATTTGTCGGGGCACTGAAAGGAGTGGCGTACGACTGGTACTGCAGTCTCTCCGACAACTCCATATCTTTCTTCGATGATTTGACGCGTCTTTTCCTCGACCGCTTCTACGACAGCGGGAAGGACAAGACAATGGCGTCCCTCATAGAGATACGCCAGAAGGAGAAGGAAACAGTTCGAGTATTCATCGAATGCTTCCGACAGGCCTGTTTCAGACTGCCCCCGGGCATGCCAGAACACGTACTCCTCCTCCTGCAGCATGAACATGCTGCCCGCAGTTAAACTCTGGCTCAACTCTACTCCTCCTTCCGATTGGAGTTCCTTGATCATCGAAGTCGAAGCGGCAGAAAAGAAGGCGTCCAATGCTCGCCTTCTGGGAGTTAGTTTCCCTGTCTTTGAAGACAAGAGAAAATGACCTGCAGCCAACAACCCCGGACGAGAGACGAAGGGGAAACAGGCGTTGACTGTTAATGCCTCCAAAGGTGCATCAGCACCTTCTCAGAAGCCTCCACTTGCACCAAGGCCAAAGGAGGTTTATTCTTTCAACGATGAAGACACCCTGCAACTCTTTGAGATACTGAAGCAGGGTGACAAGATCAAGTTGCCAGACCCAAAGCGTCCCGACGAGGTTAGAAAAGTGGACAATCCGAGGTACTGTTACTACCATCAGTTTGTCGGACACCCAACTAAGGACTGTTACGTCCTCAAAAACTATATCCAACGCATGATCAATGCGGATGTTATCTCCGTCGACTACGAGGAGAAAACGGTCTCGGCCAACCTGGTGTCACTCCAATTTGGCACCTTGCCGCCCACTACAACACAAGATGGCATCGTCCCTATCCCAAAGGCGACAATGGAGGTGGTTAACTTACCACCTACTCGTGACAACGTGAGTGGACTCATCCTACTCACCACATCCCGTGGAGAGGTCTTGTGGGTTCACCCTGACCTCGTCTCCGAGGTTACTCAACCAGAGGTATGCTCTGCCTCCAAAACTAAGGACAGGAAGATCAAGTCTTGCCGCATGGTCTCTTCCTCTGCGGAAGAGGCACTTCCTGTACAGACGCGTTCACATCAGAACGTCCAACCCGACGAAGCTGCCGTCGAGGTGGTACCTCCCTGCACCATCCCTGCTGCCCAGGAAGAGGGCCCCTCTAAGCCCCCGACAGCCAATAAGCAAAAGCATGTAGAAGCTCGTTTCGACAGGCCTCTGTGAAAGGAGAATGCTTCGGGGCTAGCGAAGCCCCACAACTTCGACATACTGGTGCAACTGGCCAGTACTCCTGCCCGTCTATCTCTGTTTGAGCTCCTTCATCTTTCCAAGGACACTCGTAAAGCTCTCTGTGAAGCCCTGAAGGATGCTGAGTCGTTCATCAGTCAGGTCAAGCAGCCTGAGGATACTCCGACTACATGTGCGTGCTATCATTGTGCGGATGAAGTTATCCCCAATATAACCTTCACCCAACAAGATATACTGCTCAAGCACAACCGACACAACAAGCCGCTGTATTATACAGGGTATATCGGTTCCGTCAAGGTGAAGCAGATTCAGATCGATCTGGGGTCTTCCCTCAGCATCATTCCGAAGACGCTGCTCTCAACACTGGGGATCCCAATGTACCGTCTAGCGCCATCCAACACGACAATCAGCGGCTTCAATGCTAGCAAAAGCGAGCCGCTGGGCAAAATACGGCTGAAGTGTCATATTGGTAACCTCAGAACAGAGGTACCTTGCTATGTCGTGGATGCCGACGTCAACTACAACCTCCTACTGGGTCGGCCGTGGCTGCATGAGTACATGGTGGTGCCATCTATACTCCACCAATGTATGAAATACGTATCCACCAATGACATCATCCGGACGGAGTTTACGGACATTGACCCTTTCAAGGGGGTCGAAGCCTACTTCACGGATTCTACCCTGTACAAGTCGCCGGACGAGGAAGAAGCCAATGACGCTAACGATGAAGCAGAAACGGCAGCAGAGTCGGACATGGAGCCAGAGATGATTCTTGACGCTCCTTTAAAAATCTGACTCAAAGGGAAGCCGCCTCAGACGTTGCCTCCCATGAACATCAAGCTACCTGGAAAAGCACCAACTGCTCCGGGTAGAACACCAGCTGAAGCTCCCTTGAAGATACGGCTCAAGGAAAAGCCGCCTCAAACATCGGCTCCCCTTGTGGCAAAACTACAGGGGAAGGCACCAATCACCGAAGGCGCAGTTGAGGCACCTTTGAATGTGCGTCTTAAGGGAAAGCCGTCGTAATCATCTGTCTCATCCAAGCTGCCGGAGAAGGCTCACATAGCCCTCTCGGACACCAAGATCGAAGCTGTGGTGGACTCTCCCGATCCAATCCCAGTACTCATAGATGAAGAGTTAGGGGAATATATCTCTGCTGATGTAGATGCACCCTCTCTGGACAATATAATCCCGCGGGATAAAATCTCGTGTTTCATCAATAATAGAGTGTCTTTTAATTATTCTAGTCTTCCACATTGGAATGCCATGTATACATTAGATAACGCTCTACGGTCGTTGCAAACACAAATAACGACCGTCCATCATGTAAATCGAGTAGTCCCGTCCCAAGGGGTCTGTTTTGTAGTCCCGCCGCAGAATCGAGACGAAGAATCCATCATCTTCGGCAAAGTCGAGCGTCATCAGGACCTCCCGCCGCTCGAGCCAGAACCAGATACCGGCAGAATACAAGTCTATCGGTACACGGACAAGGCAAAGTACCTCATCCAAAAGATGGGTTACGACCTAAAAAGTAACAAAGGCCTGAACTACGACAAGGGTCGACGCCTTCCTCTCCGGCTTCCAACACCTAAAGGAAAGCCGCAGGACTGCTATAATCGAACTCGACGGGGGGTGGGCTATGTCACGCCGCCGTCAACTCCAGAAAGTTCGGAGGCAGAAGAAATAGAACATTCTCATTCATCCGAAGCATCAACTTGGGATTCCGGTACCAGTATCGGCTCAGTCTTTAAGAAAGTGCTATCAGCCAACATGACATCTGCACAAGCTCAAGGAGAAGAAGGCGAAGACCAAACGCCAGAATTCTTCGAGGAAGAACCCTGGGCTCAATGCCTAGGAGAACAGTGGGAGTCTCGTTTTGAATTACGTAAACCCCCTACCGAAGACGAAGTCGAGCAGATCGACCTTGGGGATGGATCTTCTTCCAAACCCATCTTCATCAGCAAAAGCCTAAAAGGAGAAGACCGAAAATCTTTAATACAGCTGGCTAAAGAATATATCGATGTCTTCGCCTGGAGCTACAAAGATATGTCGGGGCTCAATCCCCAGATCGCGATTCATAGGCTCAATATCTTACCCGATGCTAAGCCTATAAAGCAACAACAGCGACATTTTCGTCCTGACATCATGAACGCTATCGATCAGGAAGTAGACAAACTCCTGACCAGCGAATTTATTAGCGAAGAATAACACCCGGATTGGGTGGCCAACGTCGTCCCTGTCACTAAGAAAAATGGGAAGATACGAGTCTATATCGACTTCAGGGATCTTAACACTGCTTGCCCGAAGGACGAATTCCCGCTTCCAATCACCGACGTGATGATCGACAACACATGTGGCTTCGAACGCATGTCTTTCATGGACGGGTATTCGGATTACAACCAGATCAAGATGTTCTTCGATGACGCAAAACATACGTCATTCAGGACTCCGAAGGGGGTTTTCTGCTACACAGTGATGCCCTTCGGCTTGAAGAACGCTGGTACAACATACCAACGAGCTATGAGCACCATTTTCAGTCAGCATCTTCGTAAGACAGTCGAATGCTATGTTGATGACATCGCGGTCAAGAGCCGTCTCAAAGGAGATCACCTACAAGACCTCAAGACAGTCTTCGATCTCATGCGAGCACATCAACTCAAGATGAACCCCGCTAAATCCTTCCTAGGGGTTTCTAGCAGAAAGTTCTTAGGCTTCATTATCACGGCGAAAGGTATTCATGTCGATCCCGAGAAGACCAAAGCCATTCTTGACATGGACCCTCCGAAGAACCTCCGAGAACTTCGAGGCCTGCAAGGGCGTCTGGCATACATCCGGAGGTTTATAGCAAACCTTTTCGGAAAATGTCAACCCTTTACCCAGCTCATGAAGAAGGAAGTCTTTTACGTCTGGACAAAGGAATGCCAAAAAGCTTTCGATGATATCAAGGCTTACTTGACGAGCCCGCCAGTCCTGGTGGCACCCGTCGCCGGCAAACCATTTCTCCTCTACGTCCATGCCATGGATCATTCCTTCGGCGCTTTGCTGGCCCAGAACAGCGATACAGGCTATGAGCAAGCTATCTACTACCTCAGTAGAATACTGATCGGGGCCCAACACCGGTACAACCCCGTTGAAAAAGAGTGTTTGGCTTTGGTATTTGCCATCCAGAAGACTCGCCATTATGTATCGGGCCAGACAATTCATGTCATCTTCCGAGTCAATCCACTCAGAGTCCTCATGACGAAGCCAGGATCATTGAACTCCCGGCTAGCTACTTGGGCGATCCTGTTGACGCCGTACAACATGGTGCTCTTCCCACAAAAAGCTGTCAAGGGTCAAGCTTTGGCCGACTTTTTAGCCGCGCACCCCATCCCAAAGTCCTCCAGACTCTATGAAGACATCCCGGACGAGGTCCAAGAATCAAACGTCACCGAAGAAAGCTCCGTCTGGCGGATGTTTTTCGATGGTGCTTCAAAAACAGGCCCCAAAGGCCAAATCATCGCAGGAGTGGGGGTAGTCTTAGTCTCCCCCGATCAGCTGGTCATCCAGCGTGCCTACTCCCTTTCAAAGCCGTGCTCCAACAATGTTGTCGAGTACAATACGCTCATCATGGGACTCCAGCTGGCGCAACAGCTGGTGGTGAATCATCTGGAAGCCTACGGCGACTCAAAACTCGTCGTTAACCAGATCAGAGGGCAGTATGAAGTTCGCCATGAAGATCTGATTCCTTACCATGGGGTTGCGTTGAACATCATTTCAACCTTCACCAAGTTCTTCATCGAACATGTACCTCGTCTACAAAATTTGGAGGCTGACGTTCTGGCTGGCCTCGCAGCCTCATTGGCAGCACCCCTCGGAACTCAACACTACGTCACGGTAGTTGGTCGAGACTTGGTCTGCCCTAAAAATAACCTATGCTCACAAATGGCCCATGCCATGTCAACAAGTGCTGGTGTTAATGTTCGAGATTGGAGGCTCTCGTTCATCGACTTCGCTGTCTACGGAATTCTTCCAGAGGCCCCAAAAGAAGCTGTCTCAGTCAGGAGGCGTTTCCTTCGATTCTATTACGATACAGCTACTAAAATGCTGTATCGATGCTCCTACGATGGACTTCTCCTTCGATGTTTATCCAACGAAGAAGCAGCCGAAGCCCTTCGAGAAGCTCACGACGGAACCTGTGGGGCCCATCAATCTGGCCCTAAGTTGCAGGATCGACTGTGACGCATGGGCTACTACTGGCCAACCATGGCAGCCGACACTGTCGACTATGCTAAGAAGTGCCATGCTTGCCAGCTTCATGCCGACTTCATCCATACACCGTCAGAACCACTACATCCTACGGTCGCCTCCTGGCCCTTTGAAGCCTGGGGCATGGACATTGTAGGACCAATCACCCCTCCTTCATCAAGGGGACACCGCTTCATCCTAGCCATCATCGACTACTTCTCCAAATGGGCAGAAGCAGTCCCACTGGCGGAAGTGAAGAGCTCCAGGGTGATTAGCTTCATAAAGCACCATATCATCTACCGTTTTGGGGTACCTCAAAGGATTATTCACGATAACGGTCCACAATTCATCAGCCATGTTTTCAGCAGATTCTGTGACAAGAATCGCATTCAGAACGTGGCATCGACCGCCTACAATCCGGTAGCAAACGGATTGGCCGAGGCGTTCAACAAGACGATCGTCAGGCTACTCAAAAAGGTCGTATCATCTAACAAACACGACTGGGACGAAAAGGTCGGCGAATGCCTTTGGGCCTACCGCACAACGGTACGGACCCCGACGGGCAACACGCCATTCTTCCTGGTCTACGGGAGCGAAGCGGTACTGCCTCTCGAGATCCAGATACCCTCGCTCCGTGTAGCGATCAAAAATCAACTCATAGAAGAAGACAATTAATGTCGCCGTCTGCGAGAATTGGAGGCACTTGACGAAAAACGTCTCCTAGCTCAACAACGCATTGAACTCTATCAAGCCCGTATATCACATGCTTTCAACAAGAAGGTCAAGCAGAGGACTTTCCAAATAGGCGACCTGGTTCTGGCAGTCAGGAGGCCGATGGTGTTGACTCACAAGACACCTGGAAAGTTCGAGCCCAAGTGGGAGGGACCTTTCATCATAGAGACGGTATACTCGAACGGTGCTTACCGCCTCGCCAAACCCAATGGGGACTTGTTCATGATGCCCATCAATGGCAAGTTCCTAAAGAAGTACTACTCTTGATATCCTTCAGACATGTACTTCTATCTCTACCCAACAAGGGAGTTTGTGGACCCAATCATCAGGGCTCACATACAATTCCCTTCCACAAAATCTTACGCTTTCGGAACCCAGTTGTTCCGTGGCATTCTATCCTCCAGTAGAAGGACAACCACATCCATATTACCTCTGAGTTGTTCCCCTACACCCTACAAAGCAGGACCTTACGCTCCGTAAGGCTACGCTACCTATCATGTTTACCACGTCCACATTACCTTTGAGTAAACATCCCGTACGGACAACCCCTGCATTGTCGTACATTGATTGCAGAACTTCTACGTCCACATTACCTCTGAGTAGTTCCTCGTATCCCCCAGAGTCATTCCTACCACGTCCATAACACCTCTGAGTAGGAAGATTCCATCATTTGAATCCCATATTTGCCACGTCCACATCACCTCTGAGCAAGCATGTCGATTCTCTCGAACTTATTATCTGTACCTAAAAACCAAGGTGTGTAAGAGATAATAGGTCCACACAAATCATCAAGTTCATGACAGCAAAAATGAATACACCACAAAAATGCTGTATTCTTTATTCAAAAATAAAGGATTACATCCCCAGCAAGAGTTGTAAATTACACAAAAAGAAGAGATTACAATCCCTAAACATCCCCGGGGTTGGCCGAAAGCTCTTCAATCCGACGCTTCAAGTCCGTCGCCCGAGTCTCTACGGTCGCCAGGACCCTGCGTTCGGCTTCTTGACGCATCCTTTCTATGGCCTCAGGAGAAGTGTCATCCTCGTGCTTCTCGTCTAACTGTCGTCGCTGCTGAGCCAGGGAAAGAGCCTGGCGGGTGAAAGCCGCTTCCTTCTCCTTAGATGCTACATGTTCAGCCTGGACTCGCTCAGCATCTAATAAGAGTTGGGCCCGCTGGTCTTCAAGGAGGCGAATCTTAGCATCAACCTCCGCTATACTGGCGTCCAACGCAGCTCGCAGCTCCATCTTTTCCTGTATGGACTGAGATAACCTCTCCACCGCAGCCTCAATTTCAGCCACCTCGCGTTTTCAGACACCCACGGTGGCCTGGTAAGAGGACTCAGCCTCAGCGATCAACTTCTCTTTTTCCGTGTCTATCCGAGCGGAGAGATCATTTCGCTGGATACACTGAAACTCAGAAAGCAGCTGGTCCAGCTCAGCCACTGAGGCCTCCAGAATCTCGGCCATATGATCATGGCCCTGGTGGGAACGTATCAGATTAATGTGAGGGAGTGCCAGGGTTATTGCCGTCGCAAAGCTTCCGTTGGCATCCATCACTGCCGATACACCCCTCTGCAGCATCTTATACACCGCCTCAATAATAAACTTCACATACTCATCTGCATCCGCCAGTACCTGGGGTGTCATAGCAGGAGTTGGAGGAGCTGCTCTAAACAGCGGACCGGAAGAAGGCCCACCGGCTTCTTTTTGCGAGGCTGAAACCTCGACATCGACGGACTCTTCCTCAGCAGGGGCTTGAGCCTGAGGATCCAAAAGAACATGAAGAGCCGAGAGAGGCGTCGATATCGTGCCCCAAGTAGAAGGAGCAACAGAGGGTTCCAGCAAACCCTTACCCTTCTCAAGCACAGAGGGACCATCGACATCAGCGGCTACCTCATCCGTCCCCAACATGCTATCAGCAGGCTGTGTGGGACATTTCCCCTCCGCCAGAACAGCAAGATCGACACTTATCTCCAGACTCGGCTCCTTTGGAGTCAGGATCGGCGGACGAGTCTCATTTTCACCATCAAATCCCTCCGCAAGGATAGGATCTGTTGCTACCTCCCGGTCAGCAGCCACCTCAGCCTTCGCTGCTGAGTCTGGGGTAGGGCTCGGCAATGCTGCAGTCGACCTCCCCTCATCATGACAAGGAGGGAAATCAACCCTCTCCTCTATTTCAATCACATCTGTTGCCCCCGTAACAGGCTCACGCATCTCTGGAGGAACGTCATCTGAAGACGACGAACTCCACCCCACTCCCTTATTTGGAGGTCCCGTGTCCGCTGGACCCTCAACATCTAAGGCCCCCACGGCGGTTTGCACCATTCCGGGAGCTGCTTCAAACTCAGCTTCCCTTCCAACACAATCTGGAGATACTGGAATCTCCATAACAACGACATCGTCTGGGTTCTCCTCCACGGGAGACATCACAAATGGCGGAATACGCTCTTCAGATGAGACCGCCACCTCCTTTGGTCTGCTGCCATCGGATTTTGGAGTACGGGGCCTCCTTTTTAGCGGCTCCTACAAAAAGAAAGCATCGGTCACAAGAAATGTTGAACCTAACCAGACTATATGGGACATCCTTACCTCCGCAGGTGCTGAGTCCGATGACACTGTCGGTGACGATGCCTTCTTCTGCCTCTTTGATGCCGAAGAGCCAGCCTCTATATCCGCACGTCTTTTCGGTTGATCGACCGAGGGCTCTGCCTGACCCCCTGTGGATACGGCAGGGGTACCTCGATAACCCACCTCTGGCGGACGGTACGATCGAGCCTTCGCTAATATGTTCCCGGTCGCCGCTAACTGGGTGCCTGCAATGAGACTGGTCTCCCTATCATATTCGGGAGGCACGACATTCATAACACAATAAAATTTGGCGGCCGAAAAGAGAATCGACGACCGCGGATTCTGGACGGGCAGCGTAAAGCGAGCTCCGGTACATCCGACATTGTAGTAATGCCAAGCTCGTGCACCATCCAGCAAACTTCCAGTATACCCCAGGTTAATACTGGGATTATCCAACATCGACTGAGCATAGCCAAATTGTCGTGCAAAATGGCTTGGCAAATACGGTTCCAGGTAACACTGGTTCCTATTCCGATACACCAGATGGGACGGCCGGATACTTTGCAACCAGCAGAATCCCCATGGAGGCAGAGTGGTGGCATCTTCACCCGAATCTATTAAGTCTTCGTTGGACTCAAAACCCGAAAAAACAGAACCAACTTTGGTGATCTCCCATCCCTGAAGGTGGGATAAAACTTTCCTGCAAACAGGAACACTAGTATGCGACCAGCTTCTCTGGTGGAAACGGCGGAGGAATGCATCCCAGCCCTGTGGTCGTCATCTGGGCTCGGACTCATCACGTTGGGATGGTGTAAAATTAACCACCCTATCAAATAATGAAACGACAGTTCAGCACGGAGGAAGTTGTCGTTCCTACCTCGGTCATGAACCACATTCCCCGCAAATTCTCGTAAACCTCGCAGCAGGTTACACACCATTGCGGGGAGTAGAGCCAAGCGCCGGCCAAAAACTAACTTCACAGCTGGCAGGATTAGATTCCGGGTCACCCTCTCTACAGAACCTGACCCACCCGAGAAGACATAATCCCGAAGCCAAACTATCAGATACGCAGCTAACACTGCTTTTGACGACATCCGATGAGTAAGGTGCCAGAAACAGCTATAGGAGCGTTCGTCCGACTGACGGTCCTCGTTTTCTCGGGGATTCTTCTCACCTAATATGCTCATTTCGGAAAGCACCTCGCTACGGGAAAGCGCTGGCGGAGTGGTAAACTGAGAGGGATCCTCCTTGTCTTGCTTAAAGACGTAATCTTTCTAAGCGATCACGTGAGGCTGCGACCCGCTCTTATCCCTCTTCTGCATATAATAATGATGACTCGCCACTTCCTTGAAGACGGCCATCATCTCCTCGGCTTTGTCCCCTAGAACTTGGAACTCCTCGTTGGTCGGGAAGTATTCCTCATAAGGTTCTGATCCCCAAGGGAGCTTTGACACCTCGTACATTTCATGAAGTACGAGTCCCAGCTCCCCTACCGGAGTGAAGAAAGTCCCGGTCTGGGTGTTAAACATCTCCAGAAGTGCGAGAAACATATGCCTGTTAATGTCGATGCCTGCCTGAGTAGCACGGATTACGGCCGTCAACCCAATCTCTCGGAGTTCGATTTGAAACCGCGACAGAATCCAGAGTGTCAGCTTGTCCCATTTGGAAACATAATAACACCAACCCTCTACCCGAAATTCACCTTTCGGGTACGATCGCTCCATCAACAACATGCGATTTGCAAAAGTTGAAGCGCCAAAAGCAAATGTATTGATGGAAACATCACTGTAAATGCTCCCAGGATGTAAAGTCCGCCAGGTGAAAGAAGGCCCAGACCGCACGACAACCAAAGTATCCCTTTGATCGGAGGTAAAGTCGATGTTGATGATGCCTGCCACCGCTCCCCCCTGAGATGGGGTTAGCTCCAAAAACATCCTCCTCTTGGAAGCAAGACGACAGAAAGCCGACAAAGGCCATTGACGCTCAAGTTGTTTTACAGTCATATGCACTCCCCTTGCTGTAAAGAACCAATCTTCCTTGACCTTCAACACCTTTACTTCAATAGAAGTAAAGCGGTCCCCGAACAGGAACTCAGGTTTCAAGAAAGTCACATTATCTAAAGTGGCAGATTTCAAAACGCCATGCTCCATCATCCGTTTGAGGAACCCATGCGGTTTTTCCCGAATTTGAGTCATTCTTTCGGGATGCTGATCCAGCATAATGGCAGCTTGGGCAGGGTTTATCACCTCCTCATTATAATCCACCCCCATCTGACAGAGGGCAGCGTCCAGAAGCACTTCATTCAAGAGTGGGACAGTCATCGACACTGGTGGTCAACAAAAGAATGCAAAGATATGTTAGAAACAACAAGAGAATCTGAACCACGTTCTCATCAAAAGCGTATACCCTGAACCAAGGTTCAGGCGCATCTAAAAGAAGCTTCGATGCATCATTAGGGTGTAAACCCATGCGCGTCAGCAGTGGAGCTTCGGCGCATCATCAGGGTGTAAACCCATACGCGTCAGCAGTGGAGCTTCGGCACATCATCAGGGTATAAACCCATGTGCGTCAGCAGTAGAGCTTCGACGCATCATCAGGGTATAAAACCATGCGCGTCAGCAGTGGAGCTTCGGCGCATCATCAGGGTTTAAACCCATGCGCATCGGCAGAAAAACCTTAGCACATCATCGGGACTCAAAGTCCATGCGCATCGGCGTATGTATGGTGCAGAAAGATATGGTAAAGGATGATGAAACTCACCAACCACCGCCGGCCGAACGTCGACAGGCGGACGGGGGACATCACCCGTGGCAACCTCTACAGGCTCTTTTCCTTTGCCTCGTCCCCTGCCAGCACCGCCGCGAGGAGTCTTGGGAGCCATTTCTTAAAGGAAGAAAGTTAGGGTTTTTCAAAAGAACTCTAAAAAAGGAAAGCAAAGAGAGGAAGAACTCTCTCTCTCTTCATCACGCCTATTTATAGGCTCAGTTGCACGCGTGAACCGATGAAGTGTAACCTCAGCCGCCGTCTCGAGATCTGTAAGGAGATAACTGCAAATAAATCCAAAAAGATCATCATTAATCTTCTTGGTTATCGAAGCGTTATCATTTGCATTTACTGAGAGGAGCATGCGCCCCATCATTGATGCGCGGAGTATTCATGCGCCCGAACAGTCATGCGCCAAGACCACCATGCTTCTTATTCAAAGTATTCCAAAACTTGACAAAAAGTTTTGAAAACTTTGAAGGGGGTCTTGTAGAAGCATAGAATTTCAGGACCAGAAATCCTATGCGCCAAACACTACATGCGCCAGGTGAAGTACTGGGCACAGCAAAAGAATAGACATTAAAAGAGAATTTTTATTCATATAAAAGTCTATTACATGTCTAAAAAAAAGCTGTACAAAGGAGAATTTCTACAAAGAAAAGATCCTAAGTCTACAGCTAGGCGCAGCAACCACCATGCGCTCTCAAACAGGCGCATCTCGCCATACGCTCTCAAATTGGCACCGCAACCACCATGCGCTCTCAAACAGGTACATCTCGCCATGCGTTCTCAAACAGCCAGGCGTATCCCTTGTGCATCCTCAATTATGTACATCCTCAGTTATGTGCATCTCTTCAGCAGCTCAGTTATGTGCCGCCCTTCAGCGTTCCAGTCAGGCGCATCACGAAGTGTCAGCATATGCGCCATTAAATGCTTCGACTAATGAAGCATTTATTGAGCAGAACGAGGGTGGCAATCAACCCTCTAGCTGGAGGAAGAGCTCTCCGCAATTGATCCGCGGCAAAAGGAGGCTTTCAACACAACCAGAATGGGCAACACCCACTCTGACAGAAGAAAGAGCCTCCAAAGCCGCAGCACCGCAATTCTGATCTGCGGCTCTTCCAGCATAACGGAGACGAGGCTCGAGCATCCCGATCTTTGGATGCAACAGGCACCTTCCGCCTGCCTCAGAAGCCCTCGACTCCGACTTTTGAATGTAACAGTCACCTTCAAGTGCATCAATGAAGACAATGCGTCGCATCTTCACCCTCAGGAGCATCTCTTTAACAGAATGCGCTCGAGCAAACAAGTTTATTTTGGAATGTGAGAGAACGAGAAGCAAACTCTTCCATGCCACTATTTATAGGTCGGCAAATCAAACCCACGCGCCAAGTGGCTGGCTCTCCGAATCCCATGCAATGAATTTGCATTTAATGGTGATGAACCTGACGCTTCGAATTCAACCAAGTCAAAAATGGCTATTTAAAGCACTCGAAGAACATAACTGTCGGACCAATAAAGATGCATCATGCAAGACGGATGCACCGATCAGACCGCGTATCATACAGACGCGCCCCTCAGCACCAAGCGCCTTACGAGGATGCGCCCATGCGTCCCCATGCGCC